>CM057382.1:20515000-21187500 GCA_030015415.1 Cynopterus sphinx
ACCAAAAAAATAAAATTAATTAATTTTAAAAAATCTGAAGCAAATATGGTAGAATGTTATGAAAGGATGGAGCTGAACTGAGTTGAGGGTACATGAGTGTGGGTATTCTTCATACATTTCTGTGTTCGAAACTTTTTATAATGAAAACAGTAAAAATGAAGGATTTTTTTCTAAGCGATATGCCTAATGCCCTAGAATTCCATGAATTTGTAGGTGTGGATGCTGGCTTGTACTCTTTTAATGATCAGATATGAGGTACATAGTATTAATTGGAATTGAAAAGGAGGGGGCAGCTCTGAGAGACATTATAAAGCCTAACTAGCTAAATTTGGTGACTTGAAGGGAAAGGGAGAGAGAAAAATAAAAGATGATGGGGTTAGAGACTGAAAAATTAGGGAAATATATGGTTTCCTAAATCAGGGAAATTAAAGGACAAGCCAGTTGCAGGGAGGAGATAGTAGATTATGATACTTTGGTTTAGGGCTATAGGCTCTCATCACAGAGGCTCTTCTGGCATCTGTGCATCTCTTTCAAGGGTCTGTCGAATAGTCAGGATTTTTTTTTTTCTGCCACTGTTACAGTGTCTGCATTGAAACTAGGAGGGAAGGGAATGGTTCTAGTCTCATCCTTAGCCAGTTTGTGTGAGAACAGACAAAGTATTTTCTCAGACCTTCACCTCATTCTTCTGGATCTGGCACTGCAATAGCAGCATACAAAATTATATAAAAGTTGTGATCTAATCTTATATAATCTACAGAGAAAACTGAACATGGACTGTGTAACAATGGTATTACAAACCCAAAGTTTTAAGGTGACTCATGTTTTTTAACTTTGCCATCCCCTGTAAATCTGTTTTTGTTACTTTAAAATATTTCTAATTATGGTAAAATATTATGCATAACAAAATTTACCATTTTAACCATGTTGAAGTGTATGATTAAATGGCATTAAGTTTTTTCACATTGCTATGCAACTATTGCCACCATCTGTGAATCAGAGCTCTTTTCATTTTATAAAACTGAAACTACCCATTAAAAATATCTCCTCATTCTTGCCACCATCTTACTTCTGTCTCTATAGATCTGACCACTCTAGGTACCTCATACAAATGGAATAATAAAATATTTGTCTTTTTGTGACTGGATTATTTTACTTAGCATAATGTCTTCATGGTTCATTCATGTTGTAGCCTGTGTCAAAATTTCCTTTCTTTTAAGGTTGAATAGTATTACATTGTATGTGTATACTACATTTTGTTTATCTCTTGATCAACACTTGGGCTGCTTTTACGTTTTGCTATTGTGAATAATGCTGCTATGAACATGGGTGTATTTTTGTTATTTTTTAACAGTTTTCCCCCTAATTTTTGCATATATATATTTTCAATTATAGTTGACATACAATATTATATTTTTTTCAGGTGTACAACACAGTGATTAGCATATTAAATGATCACCCTGATAAATCCAGTACTCATATGTAGTTATTACAATAGTACTGACTGTAACCTCAATGCTATACTTTACATCCTCATGGATATTTTTAACTACCATTTTGTATCTCTTCCCCCTTCATACATCTCTCCACTCTCCATTCTGATAGACATCAAAGTGCTCTTTGTATTGGTGAGCTTGTTTCAGTTGTTTGTTTATCCCGTTTTCTAGAGTGCACATATGACATTTGTCTTTTTCTGCCTGACTTAACTCAGCACGGTACTCTCTAGGTCTATCCATATTGTTGCAGATGGCAAGATTTCAATTTCTTTTTTGTGGCTGAATAACATTACACCATGTGTGTGTGTGTGTATGCGCGCGTGTGTGTATGTCACCTCTTCTTTAACCATTCATCCATTAATAGCACCTAGGATGCTTCCATATCTTGGCTACTGTAAATAATGCAGCAGTAAACGTATATGGTTTCATATATCCCTTCAAATTAGTGCTTTGGGTTTCTTTGGATAAATACCTAGAAATGGAAAAACTGAGTCCTCCTTTGTCTCTTATAGCCTTTGTCTTAAAGTCTGATTTGTCCATTATAAATATTGCTGCCTCAACTTTTTTTGTTTCTATTTTCATGAATTATATTTTTATAATCCTTTATTTTCAGTCTGTGTGTGTCTTTAAATCTGAAGTGAATCTCCTGTGGGCAGCATGTGTAAGGTCTTATTTTCTTATCCATTCAGCCACCCTATGTCTTTTGATTGGAGCATTTAATTCATTTATATTTAAAGTAATTGTTGATAGATATGTAGTTATTTCCATTTTATTATTTATATTTTTGGTATATATATCTTTTCTTCTTTTTAAAGAAATATCTCCAACATTTCCTGTAGTTCTTGGTTGGTGGTAACGAAGTTTTTTAGTTTTGTTTGTTTGTTTGTTTGGGAAGTTCTTTACCTGTACTTTGATTCTAAATGATAGATTTGCTGGGTGGAGTAATTTTGGTTGTAGGTCCTTGCTTTTCATCACTGAATATTTACTGCCAATCTCTTCTGGCCTGAAAAGTTTCTATTGACAAATCAACTGACAGTCTTATGGGAGTACCGTTGTAGATAACTAACTGCTTTTCCCTTGTTGCTTTTAAGATTCTCTCTTTGTTTTCAATGTTTGGCATTTGAATTTGGTATGTCTTGGTTTGGGCCTCTTGGGGTTCATTTGTTTGGAACTCTCTTTGCTTCTTGGGCCTGTATGTCTATTTCTTTCACCAGGTTAGGGAAATTTTCAGTCCTCATTTCTTGAAATAGGTTTTCAATTCCTTGTTCTTTCTCTTCTCCTTGTGGTATCCCTATGATGTGAATGTTGGTATGCTTGATGTTTTCCAAGAGGCCCTTAAACTCTTCTTATTTTTTGGATTCTTTTTCTTGTTGCTGTTCTGATTAAGTTTTTCTGCTACTTTTTTTTTCTAAATCATTGATTCGATCCTCTGCTTCATCTAATCTGTGGATTCTTCCTAGGGTATCCTTCATTTCAGTTATTATATTCTTTATTTCTGACTGGTTCTTTTTATGTTTTCTATTTCCACTTTTATGCTTTCTGCCTCTTTTTTAAAGTTCTCATGAGTTCATCTACTCTTCCCATAAGTTCATTGAGCATCCTTATAATCAGTGTTTTCAACTCCGTATCTGGTAGATTGCTTATCTCCATTTTGTTTAGTTTCTTTTCTGGAGCTTTGTTTTGTTCTTTCATTTTGGAGTTTTTTTTTTATCTCCCCACTCTGGCTGTCTTGCTGTATTTGTTTCTATGTATTAGGTAGGGTTGCTATGTCTCTTGGTCTTAGTAGAGTGGCCTTATGCAGTAGGTGTGCTATGGGTCCCAGTGGCTCAGTCTTGCCTGGTCATCTGAGCTGGATGCTGTAGCTCTATCCCTTGAATGGATTGTTTGTGTGTTCCTGTTGTATTTGAGTCTTGGTTGCTGTTTTCATATCAGTGGGAGGTATTGACCCTTGGGCTCATTGGTTGTGAGGACTGACTGTAACTACAATGGAGGAGCAGGTGTACAGGGTTGACCATACAGAACTGGATTTGCTTTAGCAGGGTTCTGGTGTCTGTCCTGTCTGCCTTTTGAGTATGTCATCCTCAGATGTGACCTTGGGTGGTGGTCCAGATCATACTGAAGCTGGCTACCAGGTATGCAGGCCGGGGTCTCTTGCGAGGGGTCCTCCTGTGGGCCAATTTCAGCCACAGCCTATGGTCTGCACACTGAGGCCAGATGCTTGTTTAGATTTTGTGAACTTTGAGAGAGAGAGATTTTGGGAAGGTCTGCCAAATGAACTAAAGACAGGCCATTCATATGGAAAAGCCACTGGAAGTGGCTTAGTGGGCCCTCAAGTTGGGATGGTTGGGGCCTCAGGGAATCACCAGGGCAGGGTGATCTGTGTTAGCTATGTGATAGAGACTCAGATATGGTAGCCACCTGGGTCTGCAAGCCATGTGGAGGAGAGGGGTCAACAGAGGAACAATGCCCTCTGCTAGCACTTCTGTTTGAGATAAAACTGTTTCCAGCCTTTGCCCTAAATCCGGACAACTCAGTTCCTCCCTTTATGTCCCTGATGCTTTTTGAGCTGCTACCCCAGCACTGGAGCTCAGAGCAAGAGAGTCAATCAGCAAGTAAGTCTGCATGTAGGCCTATTAAGAGGAATGTCTACAACCCAGAGGCTTTTTTGCCTCACTCAGCCATAATATCCACTGATTTTCACAGCCAAAAGTTTTGGACACTTCTCTTCCCAGCCCTGGAACCTTGGGCTGGGGAATCTATTGTGGGGCTGGGACCCTTGCTGTTCTGGGAGGATCTCCAAAGCTGAGCTATTTCTCCTAATTCTCAGCCACCACATGTGGATGTGAGACCAGTCCATTTTGCATCTTCATTTCTCCTACCAGTCTCAAGGTGGCCTCTTCTGTGTGTCCCCAGTTGTAGGACTTTTGTTGAGCCAGACTTCAGGCGATTTCCAATGATGGTTATTCTGTAGTTCAGTTGTAATTTTGATGTAGTTTTGAGAGGAGGCAAGCACAGAATTTACCTACTGAACCATCTTCACTGGAAACTTTAACAGCTTTTTTGAGATATAATTTACATGTGATAAAATTCACCCATTGTAATAGTATAGTTTAGTTATTTCCATGAAATGTATAGAATTGTACAACCAATATCAGGGTCCAGTTTTAGAACATTCTCATGCCTATTTGCAATCAATTCTTGCTCCCATACTAACCATTTGTAGTTTTCTGTTTCTATCAATTTGATTTCCCTTTCTAGAAATTTTACATAAATTGACTAATAGAATACATAATCTTTTTGTGTCTTGCTGTTTCCACTTAGTCTCTGTTGTTGAGGTTATCTATGTCTAGCATTTATTGGTAGTGTGCTTCTTTTTATTGCCAAAGAGTATTCTGCTGTATGGATCTATCACATTTTGTTTATCTGTTGACCAGTATATGGACATTTGGGTTGTTGCTTGTTTTTGCTATTATGCACAATGATACTATGAATGTTTGTGTACATATATGTCTTTGTGTAAACATATGCTTTTATTTCTCTAGGGTAGATTCTTAGATTTGTTGGATTCTATGGTAAGTCTGTGTTTATCTTTATAAGAAAAAAGGACTCCCATTTCTCTACATTCTTGTTAACATTTGTTCTTGTCAGTCTTTAGATTATAGTCACTCTAATGGGTAGCACCTTGTTGTAGGTTTAGTTTGTTTTCCTAATAACTACTGATGTTATCTATCTGTTCATGTGTTTATTAGCCATTTGTATATTCTCTTTATGAAATATCTATTCAGATATTTTGGGTGGTTAATATTCTTATTAAGTTGTAAAAATTTTCTTTATATACTTTTTATTGTATGTGATTTTCAAATATTTTTTGTGCCTTTTCATTTTCTTAATGATGTATTCAAGGCCTGTGCCTTTAAATTCTGTTTTATTGCCTTATGTAAAGTTAGAGAAAACACTTAACCCTCTATTTGCCAGACTTTGGTAACTATAATGAAATCATTTTATTATGCCTATGTCACTCAGTTTCAGCTTGAATATCTCTGGGAATGGGAAACTCACTTAATCCTCAAGTAGGTCTTTTTCTCATATGACAGCATTTGTTGTTACACTTTTCTAATGTGGAACTGAATATTGTCTTTTGGTTACTTCTGCAATGTTTAACTTTTGAGATTTATACAGAATCAGTCAGTTATCTCTTCCATATGAAAACAAGTCTTTCATTTATTTTTTGCCAGGCTAAATATTCTCAAAAATTTTAGCTATTTTTAAAAACTAAAATTATTTTCCATTTTGGTACTTTTCTTTGGATGTACTCTAGATGATTAGTATCCTGCTGAGATTGGTACAGCTGGAAATAAATATTCCACAATTAGGATACTAAAACAAAAATAATAATATTTACCCTTTACTGAACTCCTGTTGGGTGGCATGCATAGGGCTAGGTCTTTTACAGCTCTTTACAATGACAGTAGATGAATAAACTGAGGCTTACAGAGGTGCTTTCATCTGTCACTTCTGCAGCTAATAAGTGACTATCAAATTAGAATTTGAACTGAGGTCTGCTTAACTCCAACTCGTAACTCTGCTGCCTTTGGCTGACGGCATGCAGTGTGGCTATGTTCCCACCTCTATTCTGGATGTTCTAGTTCTATCAATTTAGTCTAAGATTACATTAATCTTTTTGGCAGCAATGTTATACTTGGCAGCATATCACTGACTTATATTAAGCTTGCATTCAAATAAAATCTATGAATCTTAATAAGGTTTTAAATATTTGAACTTCTGTCTTGTCTGGCCTGCCAGTCTTATCTTATATAATTAGTTTTCAGTATAAATGCAAGACTTTGTATTCATGTCTTTACTTACATCTTGGCAATTTCAGCCTGTTTCTAGGTTTCCAAGATAATTTTGAATTTTAAGTCTGTAATCTATGATATTAACTTTCTCTCCACATATATGACCTGTACATCTTTGATAAGTATTCTTGCTTTGATACACTATCAAAGAATAAAGAATCCATATAGCATATCTATTTTTTTCACATATTATTGAAATATACTTTTCTAAAGTCTAGAACACTAGAACATATATTTGGCCATGCTCATGATTTTGTTTTCTTAGTATTATTAATATTAAGATGATGTGGTCACCTAATTTCAAGGTTCTGGTTGAATGATGTTGAGGATATCAGTTACAATTATTGCTTCCTCCTCCTTTTGAGCAGTAAGTTTATTATATAGGAAAGAGAGAGTTTAGTAGGTGTTCTACTCTTTGAGACTTCCATCAGAAGATATCAGGATAATTTAAACTCATCTTCACTCATTATAGTATGTTTTGGTACAAGTTTTGTAATGTATTATGAGAAAGTTCAGTTCATATTTCTTTTCTGGATAGTACATCTATGGTATGTTACTGTAATAGTATAATTAGTATTTTTTAGTTTCTCACTTTTATTGTTTACAGTCTTTTGTTATTAAGTTCATGAGTATATGGAAGTAACTTATGGAAAGATCACTCAATTTAGCTTTGAAAATTTCTATATTTAGAGGCTCACTATGTTATGTGAACTTGAGCAAGTCACTTCAGCCTTGTGGATCTCAGTTTCTTCATATATTCAGTAAGGATAATAATATTATTCTTTATCATTTAAGATTACAAAAACAAATGAGGATTTCAAAAATAGGCAACTGACTATCAATGATTTATGCAAATAGTGCCTTTATCTCCCATAACAAGAAATCAAGAGATGGGTAGTCTAGCACCAGTATGGTAGCTATGGTAGCTTCATAGACATGAAGGATTTAGGCTCTTCTTATCTTTCTATCTACCATCTTTAGTGTGGTATCCTTTGCCCTCTTGCTTCTTGACTCATTGTCACAAAATGGCTACTATCACTCTAGGCCTCATGTCTATTTCAGGCATAAAGAATAGGAAGAAGTAAGAAGTACGAAGCTGAAGGAAAAAAAACATGGTTTTCTCTTAGTGAGGGTTTGTGTTTTAATTTGGCAAAGAAAGTCTCCTAGGGATGTCTGCCTGCCACTTATTGGCCAGAACCATGTTGCTTGGCCACCTCTTGCTTCAAGGAAAGCTGGGAAATTGTATATTTTAGCTTTTCAGTCTCTATAGTAGAGGAAGGCAAAGGAGAAAAGATTGTGTTTAGGATTTTGACCAGTTAATCAACTGTGTCTGCTGCATATTTTCATAGGATTGTTGAAAGGATTCAGTAATACAGTGTAATTAAAAATTTAATAGAGTGTAATTTAAATAAATGTAAACTAGATATATTTTCCTCTTGACTCTTATTGATAATCTTAAAAACTAGATGTATCCTTAATTAATTTATTCTAATTTTGTATTCAAGCCTCAAAAAAATCTATGAGATTAGTTACTTGAATCTTAAATGACTTCACTTTATTGCTTACATTTTAGAAAATTGATATAAATAAGTTTAGGTATAAAAAGTGCATTATTTTCAAACTATTTTCATCTAAAATGAATATGAAGCATTCCCACATCAGGCTAATCTTTGTGTACCACATATCCTAACTCTCATTGTCATGGGCTTTTCTTTATATCCAGGCTTCTCTTTTAGGGCTCTCTTTACGTATTTGAAGGTCATTTGTACACACAATGTTCTACCTTTCATGCCACATGCCCAGGTTTTTTTTAAAATAGCATTGAGAATTGCTTAAAGAGCCATTGATACCATCAACATGGGCATTCATTTTTCCCTTTCAAAGCCATTGATGTCAACAGTGGCAGAGCAGTTATTTTTTAGCATTTTCTCCTAAAATTCTCTAGTTTGCTGTGTAAAACTTGAAAGTTTCTAGAGTTGTCATCCAGATTTCTGTTGATAATATTTGTTTCTATGATAATTAGCTGAGTTGTATTTTAATTTGTGAAAAAAACAAACAAACAAACAAACAACTTCAGGACATGAAAGCTACCTGCTAATTGGGAAGCATTCTATATGAATGTTTTTGAAGAAGGCTGTTTTTTAGAGAATACTTCTGCTTTGAGTGAAAATCATACTGAAGTATAAAAAGCAGTGTGTTTGTCACTAATGGGAAAATAAATGGGGAATATAATTAGGAAAGAGGCAGATCTGAAACGTGACTCAAGCTCTACTCTTGCTTTCTTCCTTGCTTCACAAAATACTTCTAGATTTAAGGAGTGATTACTGAGTCAGAATGTATCCAGAGACACATGAAAAAATAGCAAGAGAAATTTTGAGCAGCTAACCACAGAATGGCAGCCATATTTTGAGCTGAATGCCCTGGCTGAGAGATAATTTTGAAAACAGGTCAAGTATCCCAAATACACATGCTGAAGCTATCACCTGGTTCTATTGCATGATGTAGAGGAAATGACTTTTATAGTCACTAGTATTTGGACAAGGTTGTATAGTTTTTCCTCATGGAGAATAATAAAAGATGTTAAGACAGGGTCAGGAGGTAGCTTAGAAGGGGAATGGAGGAGTGATAATTTTAAATCAGGTCAGAGAGGTAAGAAATAGAAAAAATCTTTCAAGAGTTTAGAAATGACCAGAGGAACTTGCAGGATATATCATGAAGTTGGAGACCCTCAGGTTTATTACTTCTGAATTTATTTATTCTCATGAAATTACTGGCAGTTTATAAATTCTGTGATTTTTGGGTAAAACAATACTTAGATGTGTGTATGGTTTTTATTTTTATTTTTGCTTTTAATTTGTGCTGCCTTTTCCCCTTCTTTTTGTAGACATTGTTCGAAGTGATGTTGCCTTGGATAAACAGAAAGGCTGCAAGATTGCCCAGCACCCTGATGTGATGCTGGAACTCCAACGAGAGAAGGCAGCTCAGATGCATCTGGTTCTTCTAAAGGAGCAATTCTCCAATACTTACAGTAATCTCATATTAACAGGTAAGGCTGTTGGAGTCGGCGGAAATCTTAGAGCATCATAGATTGATGGCTCTTATCAGTTAGCAACTTGATGCTTGGGAGACACTAAAGTGGGATCCAGATGAGCCCACATCTGTCTGTCTCCACTCACTATATCCTTTTTTAAATTGTGATGACTCTTGACTTTCTATAAAAAATATTTCTTGTAGTTTGCAGATGTGTTTTGGCTTGAGGTTATGGGCGATTCAGCATGTGTGTTCTCAAAAGACAGAACCAATGAAAATCTAATGAAGCCTTATAAAAATATGACTTTTTAGATGTGTGCCAGTAGATTTGAGAGAATTACTAAATTTGGTGTCTAAGAAGCAGCTATTTTCCTCTTTCTGTGTGTGCCCTTTCTATGAACCCAATGAATATAAAGATGAAATGTAAAAGAGATAATGATCCACAGGCAGAGCTGAGCATGTTCTGTTCCTGGTGGAGACAGAAAATATCTGGGGAATTTGATTTTCTTTTTAAGAGCAAAGAGGCTATGAAACTGAGCCATACTCCCTTACATCCTTGGTTCTAGGAGGGAAGTGAATATGAGCTCAAAGGAGAAACAACTTTTTGTAGGGTGCCTTTAAACTTTGCTGGTAAGAACATGCAAGCTCCATGTCTTTGTCAAACTTTGGAAAAGATTCTAGCAGCAGACTTTATTGTGGGAATCATGAAGAACTTAAGGTGAACTAAGAGCTGTTCAAGTTACCTCCATTTTCTTAAGAGCATGCAAGGCAGACCTGCATTATATTGATCCAAGTAAACTTTAACAAATCAAAAGTATATATTATCCCTTGTTTATGAATATTTAAAAAATAAAAAGATGGAATGTTTGACAGGCTATGAACATCTCATGCTTATTTTTTTTAAAGTTCAATTTAGGAAAATTTAAACTTTTTTACAGGCTTCTTGGCATTTCACCAGGAATTGTTTAGTGGCAACCAAGTTGTTTTGCTTTTGAAAAAGCACAAGTCTTTCCCAATGTTTCATCTTATACCTGGTGGAAAAACCAAGAGCATGAGATGAAAGCCAGATTTAAATGTGGCTTTGGTGAGCAGAGAAGAAGATTATGGATTACATAAGTATAGGCCTTGTTTTTTGCTCTTTGATAGAATAAAAAATGATTTATGGCCAGTGTGTGTATCCTTAAATTGGTTAGTGAAAATGTGTTTAAATTAAGATGTTTGGGAAGAACATAAATTTTTCTTCAAATATTTCAGCCTATCTCAAATGTAGAAATGTACATGTATTTAAGTGTTTTCCAGTTCAGTTATTGGAAGTGAAATAATTTCATTTCATTCTTATTCTAATACTTTTAGGAGTATATTAGAGAGGTCAGACCTCATGTTCCTTAATGTGGCATAGAAAAGGCTTAGGGTAATTCTAACCCTAAACTATGGATCCTGAGTGTGGCTTGAAGGCACATTATCTTTGAAAACACAAGTGTTCTATTGAGTTCAATGGAATCTTTTCTAATTCTCAGTAACATAATCCCTTTGGATGTTTATTCACAGTTCAAACTGTTGGAATCAACATTGTCAACTTTTACCCTGACAACTTGCTTACTTTTTACTAAACAAACTTACCCTAGAGAAGAGCCTCTTTCCTGCTCTTACTTCTCCCAAGCTGCTTCAAAGAGTCCTCAGGCATTTTCCACATTTTTCACCCAAATGCCTGTGCAGAGGTGGTACCTTGCCGCAGACAGAGCATTTGGTGTGCCCTGGTGTGTTTACATGAAAGTTCAAAAGGTTCTGGTTCCAGGTGTTGGGAAGAGATGGAGTCATTTTAATTTAGCACTGATGGTAAAACTATTTTAATGTCCTTTAACTAAGTCTTTGATTTTACACTGTGCGGTTTTCTAATTGTTATGAAGTTTAATCCTTGATTTCTTGTATAAATTTTGAGAACATGGTCTCCAGACAGCTAAACATAATATTTAAACATAACTAAACTAACTTTTGTAAATATTTCCCTTTTCAGTGATGAATGTATATTGGTAAGGAGGGTGAGGTTGAAGGGGCAGAGACCTCTCAAATGAAGTGACTTTCTTTACCAACATGTTCGGAACACCTACTCTAGGATTTCTGCTTGGTGATGTTCCACTTATTTTATATAACTCTGGCATAATGTTTGACATATTTGTAGTGAGGGTATTTATGTGAGAACAGGATGAGGAAACTAGGCCTCCAAAAGCCTCAGAAAGAGATCGCTTTTTCATGCCTCTGTCCTTCCCTCAACCCTCTCCCCAATTATTTACAGAATTTCATGTGTTTGGTAATAGTGTATCATAATTGTTTCCTGGTCAGTTAGTGGTACATTCTTTGTTTTAGAATTGGACAATTGAGATCACAGTATCGGAAAGAATAAAGTGATCAAAATGTCAGTATAGTAGGATGTTAATAAAATGATGGAAATGTCATATGGTTAAAAGCATGTTAAAAATGCTGGTTGTTGCCCTCCACCTCAAAAGCAAGCTCTCATTCATAGATGTTCCATCTTTAGCTGTTGTGACTGTTAGCACTGAGGTGAGAGGTGTGCCTTCATAATCTTCATTCTAGCTCATGATCTCTCTCAAAAAGCCACCCCTTCAGATGAGGGCAAATGGTATTCTAGCTTTGAAGGTCTTCTGACCATTTAATAAAAAGAAATAACTCCAAAGTCCTAGTGACTACCCAAATAATGGAAGCTAATAGTAATTCTTTAATGTATATATATTATTGAAGTATTCTCCATTATATCACATTTTTAAGAAAAGTATGTTTTTGCATGATGTTAAGCACGTCTTAGTGTTTTCATATGTAGATTTACATGGTATTAGAAATAATGTTAGCCTCTCCTAACCTAGAGGGTTTTTGAAGTAAAATCTCAGGTTATGGGATGGTGATAGAGTAATTCCAGTAGAATATCAGTGATAGAACTATTTTAAATGGTGATGAGTTGTATACTACACTTATCACACTGACTTAACCAGCCAGCACCTGAACGTATGCTTGTCCTGTAGCTTCTTGAGTCTGAGAGTGTTAATGTCATTGTACATGTTAATTAGGAGTGACAAATGAGAGAGAGAGTTGGGTAGGAGCCTTTAAGAACAGAAATCATGTCTTCTATTCCTTTGTCCTCTCATGATTCTTAATGTAATAATGTTCTATAAATTTGTTGAAAATGTTCTGCTGTGTACATAATGAATGCATTCACTTGGAGACTACTTGAAAAGATAATTTTGACATCTATTAAATAACTTTCATAGGTTCAGATTGAGTTACCTGTCTCCCTTTGAGGTGAAACTTTTTTTGGGGTGGATACCTGTACTCTAATCAAATGAAAAATAGAAAATTTAAATGTTGAAAGTCAGCCTTTAAGGAACAATGCATTTTCTAAGACTTTGTTTAGAACATTATTCCATGGCCATTGTAAGTGGATGGCATTACTTAGGAAGCTTTTCAATATTCTTTTATAAGGACTCTTGTCATGTTATCGGCTCCCACTTTTGTTTTTGTACTTCTTTCAATCATCAGATTTCAAGGTAGGCTGAGATTTCTGTGGTCAGTTTTACTGTATCATTGTGGCAAATTAAATGAGCAAAAGAGGCTCATGCTACTTTGTTGTGGCCCATTCTTCTAACTTTAATTAAATGAAAGGGCTCAAATCAGTGGAATAAGAACTGTTCTTTTGGTTCTCACAAACCTTAGTGCTCAAAGGACTATTTCCAGATATTTAAAATTATTTACACTGTATTCATAATAACATTTTATTTAATCATTTCTCTATTAATATCTATTAATTTATATACATTTTGACATATTTATTTCTGTAGAGTAGACTTCTCAAAGTGGGATGTCTGGGTTAAAAGGTGTGTATTTTTAAATTTTATAAATTCATTTTTACTGAGATATAATTTACAGGCAGAAAAAGAAGTTTTGACAAATGTATATACATTTGTCATATAACCACCACCACCATCAAGATATCGAATATTTACGTCACCCTACAAAGTTCTCTTGTTTCCCTTTGCAGTCAATCTCCTTTCCGCAGCTTTATTCCTTAGATGTGTCTGATCTAATATTTGACCCTAAACATTATGTAAATGAAATAATTCAGCAGTTTATGTGTCTGATTTCTTTCACTTAGTATAATTTTTTGATATTCATCTTGTTGCATATATCAGCGCTTCATTCCTTTTTATTGCTGAGTAATATTTTATGTTATGAAATTCTGCAATTTGTTTATTCATGTACCTGTTGATGGACATTTTGATTTGTTTCTAGATTTGAAGATTATGAATAAAGCCAGTATAAACATTTGTTTTCAGATCTTTGTGTTGACATAGTTTTTTATTTCTCGTAGGTCCCTGGTTTTATGGTGTCTGTTTAACTTTATAAAAATCTGCCACACTATTTTCAAAAGTCATTATACTATCTTGCATCCCACCAACAATGTATGAGAGTTCTAGTTCTTCCACATCCTTGTCAACAATTAGTACTTGTCTGTCTTTTAAATTTTAGCTATTCCGGTGAATATGAAGTAGTAGTATTAATTTACAATTTACCTTATGACTATACTGATCACCTCTTCAGTGCTTATTTGTGATCTATATATCTTCTTTGGTGAAGTGTCTTTTCAAGTCTTTTGCCTATTTAAAAAAATTAATAAGTTTGGTTTTCTTACTATGAAGCTTTAAGAGTTCTGTATATATTTTGGGCTACAAGTCCTTAATCAGATATGTGATTTGCAGATATTTTCTATGTGACTTGTCTTTTTTATTTTCTTAACAGTTTCTTCTGAAGAGCAGAAACTTAATTTTTATGAAGTACAATTTATGAATATTTTCTCTTATGGTTTCTATTTAAAATTTTTAATGTATCTTGCCCGATAAATTTTGGAAAAGATTGTAGCAATACCCATTCCCAGTAGCAGTATACAAGAGCAGTTATTTCCTAGCACTCTCATTAACACTGGGTATTAGTGATCTTTTTAACCTTTTTTCAGTCTAACAGGTAAGAACTATTATCTTATTGTTGCAATTTTCTGGCTATAACCAGGGTGAGTATATGTTCAAAGAGTTATCAGTGATTTGCATTTTCTGTTTTGTGAATTACCTACACATATTCATTGCCTTTAAAAAAATTAAGTGTTGGTCTGCTTTGTATGAGTTCATAAGTGCTCTTTGTGAATTAGGAATATTAGCCTTTTGTTGTATGTATTGCAAACCATTTTCCTCCCTGGAAGTTATTTACTTTTTGACTCTTTTTAATTAAGAGCTTTAATCTTTTACTAGGACTGGAATTTATTTTATATCAGTGTTAAGTATATAACATTGTTTTCTTCCAGATAGCTAGACAGCTTTGCATAAAATGTTTTTGAAATTAAACATTCTTTTGCCAGTGAATTGAAACATCATATATGTTATATATTATACTCCCTCATATGTTTATACCTATTTCTGAACTGTATTTTCTGTCATTTTTCTATTCTTTATTTCTGTGCTAATGCTATTCTGTTTTGATACCTGGTAAAGCTTATTTGCTACTCCCTCATTCTTCTTTTCCAAAGTTTTCATAGTTATTCTCATGTAATTACTTTTTGAAATGCACTTTTCATTTTATCCAGTTCAAGAAAATTCATCACTGGATTCTGAATGGAATTACATTCAATTTATTTTCCTAATTTGAGAAGGATTTATATTTTTCCGATATTGTCTTCCACTTAGGAACATGAATAAGTCTTTTCAGTTATTCAGTTTTTGTTTTATGTCTTAATAATTGATCATTTTTCCTGTACCTTTCCTGTTAAACTTATTCTGTAATATTTTATACTTTTGCTGATGTTGCTAGTGAACTTCTTTCTCTTTGTAACTTATTTCCAACATATAGAGAAGCTATTGATAAAAGAAAAGTAGATTTGCCCCTTTTCTAAATTTTTACCAATTATTTTCCTTTTTAATTTCTAAAAGCTTCCCAAAAAATATTGAAAAGTAGTTGTGATAGCTGCTTTTCACATGATTTTAATGAAAAAGACTTCACAGTTTCATGTGTATAAAAATTGGACTAAAACCAATATCTTTAAAGTCAAAATACATTTTTCAAAATGAGAATGACTTGATTATTTTTATGATTATAATGGAGATAAATATTTTGATTGATATTCTTTTAGACATCTCTCTATGTAATTCATATATACACAAATCAAACATTGGACACATAATTTTATACAAACCAAATAATATAATAGGTGCTTATTATTTTAGTAATATATTCTTTCTTAATATTTTGTGAATATTTCTATATTAAAGAATATAGGTTCATATTCTTTGTAATGGCTATGTTAGAAATGTATGGATACTTTGTAATTATTGATAGACATCAATAATATCTATCTTCTATTGGTAGACATCATGGTTGTCTCTAATTTTTCAGGATTATAAACAATGATGTGATGAGCATCACTGCATATGTAGCGTCGTACAAATCTTTAAAGTATGAGTTCTATGACAAAAGAATGCACATTTAAAATTTTGATGCATTCCTTTGACTCAGCACTTCCAGAAAGGTCATACCAGTTTATACTTATACCTATAATGCATGAGAGAACTCATTTATCTTGTCTTTGCTAATGTAAATTATTTTCCATCCTTTTGTCAATGTCAGTGTAATAGACAATAATTGATATGGCATTGTTGTTTTTAATTACATCTCACTGATTACTAGTGAGGTTGACAATTTTTTTTTACATTTAAAATTTTTCTCAGAATAGAGTGAGAATTTTCGTAATTGGGAGAAATTGACAATATACCATCATTTGTTAGTTTATTTTCAGTGTATTTCAACATACTGCAGTTCACATGTGACCAATTATGTGGATTTAAAGAGATTTTTGAAAAGTAACTGGATTAAATATAGCTCTAATGCCAGCACAGAGGAACAACAAGACAATTGGAAAGCCGATGGTTTCTCTTTCAGTATATAACCTTTGTCAGCTTTGTCATGTGGTAAAAATAATCTGACAAGAAGTTGTTCAAGAAAATGTCTGAATTATTATGGAGACTATTTGTAAATTGAACTAATATGCTATTTTTATGGTGTGTCTTATGGAACGTTTAGATAATATCCAGACATTATAAAAACTAGGAGCAAAAAGTTTTTGAACTTTTATCAAACTAAAACACAATTTAAAAATATTGTTTATTTAATTTTTAGCTGATAAATTTAAAATTTCCATTTTGACCTTCCTTTTAGAGATACTGCCAAACTAATATTTTTCTGACTTTGGGTTTGATAATTCTAATTATGATGTTTAAGAGATGTTTGTTTATGACAGACTTATTTGATAGCATATGATATCTGAAGAACAAATTGGTCTGCCATTCTTGAAAAGTTTTTTGTTTATACTCCTCCCATCTCCATCACATCACTTTCTCCATTCTCTATTTCTTGACCCTCTATATGAGCAACTTTGCAGAACCTGATTTTCACAGGACCTCACACCAGTCTCATATTCAACAGTGATGTTTACTACCTTTATTTCTTCTAACTTAATTTTTGTATCTATAATGACTCTCTTTTTATTCATGTGCTGGCAGTACCAAACCTAGTGTATAGAAAAAATATTTTTATGTCATCTTCAGCCTCTTTGCAGGAGAGACAAATGGAAGAGACAAGCAGAGTCTACATTTGTTAGGCAGCCAAAACACATCCTGGAGTGTTTGGGTGGTATTAAATCTTCCATTTCTGTTCTTTTTTCTTTTCTTTTCTTTTCTTTTTTTTTTTTTTTTTTGAGAAGAAGGGGTAGTAAAGAGCCAGTCTCATATAGCACAAGAGCTTCCTTTTTACCATTATCATTCCATTCTTTGAGTCACCGCATTTTCAACTGAAAAATAATCTATTTCACTGGTGCCAGTTGAAAATGACTTTTGTTTGCCTGGCTGAATTTTCATTTCAGCACTGAGTACTTTAGGCAAGAATTCCAAGAAACTCATAAAAAGCTAACCAGATAAAAATTTTTCCAAATTAAATACAAATTGTAACTGGGGGTGTTATGAGGAGTCAAGTCCAACCTTGCCACATTATAGGCTACTTGTTCAAGGTCACACAGTTGCCTAGGTGCAACTGACATCGAAGCTTTGGGTTCTTGAGCTCATTGCTTTTCTCACTACACTGCAAATTGTATTTCCTCTTGGAAATGAAATAACTTCTGTCCAAATGAAATAAATAATTCATATATATAGATATATATTCCAAAAATTTTAGTGAGGGGCTGCCCTGTGTCATGCAGAGGTAGGCACTCGCATGTGTGGAGGTGAACATGTGATTGTTTCAGCACCAGATGAGCTTACTGTCTGTTGGTATGATTAACAGGCAGATACACAACAACACAAGTGTTCTACTCTCACATATGGGGACCCAAAGTAACTCTGCCTAGGGAATAGGGAAGTGGAAACTTTACCTAAGTCTTGAAGGAAGAATATCAAGTATAAAATGTATGAGGGTATACAGTTTAATTTTACTGAAAATGAAACATATTTAATCCTTTTTGGCTTATGGAAGCTTCCAAGTCCCTGTAATAAAGGCGTCACGTAGAGGAACATCCAATTTAAGAGACCATGTCAGTCTAAGAAGATTAAGGCTATGGGATAAGTCCAAGAGAGCCTTTTAATTCTCTTTTATCTTAATTTTTGGTAGCTGGGTGGTAGTTTTTATTGTAATAATTAGATTTTAGGCTTAAGTAATAGAGAAAAACAATATCCCTTTGTTATATAGTTGTATTTTTAATAGAATCATAATTAGTTACCTAGGTGATAATATAAATTAGCTATGGAATATTATCTGCAGAGAAATTGGAAGAAACATGTTAAATATGAGGGGAATAGGTGATGACAGTGTTACTAAAATGAACTATGATTTTTTTTCTCTAAACAGTGTCTCCTTTGTCTTTTACTTGTGGGTTGCCATAGATTACTGTTAGGATGCCTTCTCTTGCTAGTTTATGCCTATTAGTCTGAAGTTATGAAAACTTGGTTATTACTTTTCTGCTAATCTCTTTGAACACAAACTTTTAACAGAATCTTATATCCTCTCAGCACAAGTCTGTTTTCTAATTACCTAGTTTTGTGTGTCCGTATTTGTTTTTTTTTCTCAGCTCTGTCTTGTAGCTCAAAAACAAACAAATAAACAAACAACCCCAAAACAACAAAAAACAACAGTATCTTCTTTTAACATTGCAATAGCTCTGAACTATCTCTTGGAAAGAGGAAGCATATAATGTCAGTGTCTGCTTCAGCTATTTATAATTCCTTAATCTAGGGAAGAATATAATTCATTTTATAGGAGTCATATCTACATTTTTATGTTTGTTTGAAGAAACAAAACAGATTCAAGCTGCTAATAAGGTCTCCTTATAGTTAGTCCTATCTTGCTTCTTGGTGAAATATTAATATTTGCTGAAGGCTAGTGAGATATACTTCCTTAGAAAGATGAGGCCAGGAAATACTTCATGTTCACTTTGTTCCCCTTCTTTATTCCAAGAAAAACAAATACGCTCAGTGTGTAGCAAGTCCTTGGGAGATACATGTTTAATGTTCATCTAGAAGTTCTATGACAATTCCAATAATATGCTGTTGGGATTTTGAATAGTCTTTTATCAATCAATCATTTATTAACTGAAATTCAGTTATATATAAGGGACAATGCCATGGAGAAAAAGCAGTTGAATATATGTTCTTGATTTCCCAGGTAGCTAAAACAAAGTGTTAAATAGTGATCAAAGAATAAGTGTCAATATAAAAGTATCATTTAAATTACAAAGTCAATAGCAAAAGTGAAATTAAATTGTTACAATTATTCTTACTGTTGGTTGAGGTAGAGGAAGACATGGTTCTTTTGGGAGTCTATAGAGAGAGCACTAACTCATTTTCTAAATTAGCTGAGAAATGATAAAAGGCTAGAAAACCAATGACAGAAAAAGTGTCATAATAAATACTGATTAGCATATAAAGTATAGCTAACCTTTCAGAACTAACAGATCTGTTTAAGGAAGAGTTTAAATATTCTGTTTCAAAAGATGCCTAGACTATTAGAATGTCAGAGAAAAGGACATGGAACATGTTCTAGGAAAATTAATGAAGAGTAGTAAATTTTAAAACAATAAAAAAGGCTAGCAGGACTAGTGTTCTGATTTTAACATCAACAGTAGGACTTTGGAAAATAACTTTTTTAAGCCTCAGGTTCCTCAGCTGTAAAATGGGGCTAATAATAGTACCTATTACATAGGGTTGATGTGAGGATTAATTAATAAGTATGTTTAGGGCTTAGCACTGTGCCCAGGTTATAGTAAGCCCTCTAGTAAATGACTGCAATTGTAAATGTTATATAACCAAAGTTTGGAAAACGAAGTAGAGGTTTAAAATATAATAAAATTATTTTAAAATTTTTACACTGGTTTTTCTCTTATATTAAAATCAGGATTGCTCTCATACCACTTCATGAGTACCCTAACACTTTAGTCAGCTGGTGCAAGTTTAAAAATTGGTTGGTGAAATATTATTGATACCATTAACCTGTATGTAAGTCACCCCCCAAACACTGTTAAAATTTACATCAATAAAATGATTATAAGTGGAGCTGATTCTAAGATTTTGTTTCGTATAGAGATTTCAGAATAGATCTTCTAAATGTGGTAAATGGAGTGATTGGCTATCACTCCATTTACCACATTTAAGAACTTTATTAAGAACTAAGGTTTTCTATTAAGCTAAATACCAGTACAGCAGATTATTTTTGTATTCTTTAATAATAAAGGTAATGGGGTAGAATTAAGAATAAAAGAGGCGCATAAGAAGCACTCATTTAGTATTTGTTATACTGAGAAAATCGTAATAAGAGAGATTCAAGCTTTGTGAAAGGAAGGATAAAAAATTTGCAATTACATTTCAGGATATTTGCAAAATATATAGGTCATCTTAAAATATAAGGTGTGTGTTTTTCACTCATTAGTATCTTGTGTCAGAATTTAATGACAAAGAGCTAAAATTGAATTAAATTTAGAAATGGAAAAGATGGACCTCCAAGAAAGACAGACTCAGTGAGAGGAATAGAACCCCCAAGTTATAGCCATAAAAGCTTTTACCCCAATCCCCACCTTGCTCTTTTCAGTCATGACAGCTTCACGAGGAGACAGTTATTTTTCCTGTTTTTTTTTTGGAAAGCAGAAGACCTGGGCTTGGTACTTCACTTACTAGCATTTTGATTTAGAACATGTCACTAATTCCTGTGAACCTATTTTCTTATCTGTAAAATGAGAATAATCATTTCCATTTTGCTAGTTCATAGGTTTGTTTTCAAGATTAAGTGAAACAATGTGTGTAGAAGTACTTTGTAAATTATAAAACCAAAACTGTACTTAATTATGAGGCAGTATTTTAAAATAGGGATATTCCTACATGTTAACTATATTGTGTGTAAGGAAATAGTTTACAAGGATTATTTTTGCAAAGTACTTATCACTATAAAAAGTTTGTAATCTTGCATCAAAATGAAAAAAATTGACTTTTAAAATTTCATTAATAGAGATAATTAGATTATGTGGAAAATGCTAGAGTTTACTGTAAAAAAGCTATAGAACTAATTGGAATGGGTCAGTTATTTTCTACATTTTTTAGGGAATCCTAAAAACATATTAAAAACATAGAGTTTTTTAATATTACCAAAATAACCAAGTGCCTCTTACAATATAAAAAAATCTTTGCTTATTAGCTTTGTAGGGATTGAGGAGATATGAAAGTTCTTTAATCAAAAGTAGGATGCTTTTTTTTCTGTGGGATAGAAAAACATTTTATTCCCGTTTCCACAATTTAGAGAAAACACAATTTCTGTACAATATTTTAATGTCCCACAGTATCGAGTGTTCCCAAATTCAAAAGTTCAATTAGTCAAATCTAAAAGAGATACTCTAAATATTTTTCCCTTATGAGTTTTCCATTGGAAATAGTAAACTGACATTATTTCCAAGGGTCAATGGAGATGCCTTGGACTGAGCACAGTAGGACCACAGTTTGCTAACTTTAAAGTAATGAATTAGTTGAATCATAACATTTATTTATGTGCTTATTAATGATAACAACAATAACAACATCCATTTATTGAGCACTTATTATTTAGTAGGCATTGTACATTTATTGGATATTCTGTTTACCATACAGTAAATCCTATGGGATGTTATTAGGTATTGAGTGGGGAGCAGGACGGAGTTTGCATGGTTAAACAGTTTTGAGAAATACTGAGTTAAAATGATTTTTTCACTGAAGGACTTATCAGAGCCTTTAATATCCTGATATAATATATATAAATTTCAATATACATATCTGTGTGTGTGTGTGTATAAATGTGGTTTTCTCTAACCTTATTTGACCAGTAACCCTTACTCTCCCTTCATCCTTTCCACTTCCTCTGCATGTCTTGAGACTGGGATGATCTGAAGAATATACTTTCAAAAATACCACCTAAAGGGATTTTTAAAAAAACTCAGGATTTTTAGCATTTGAGTTCTTGCATGTAACAAAGCTGAGAGTAACTTTCAAGTTAAGTTAAAGAACTTTTGAATGGAAAGCTCAAAGAGAATTAAAATCCCGTAGTGAATTTTGTTTTAAGTTAATGAAGAAAGTAACATATCTTTTATTAAAAGAGAATATGGTAAAAGGACTAGAAAAAAAAAGATATGGCAGAATTGCAACATCAAGAACATTTGAATTAGAGGACATAGTAATGACATTCATACCCCCATAAAAAGGTAAATTAAAAGCAGCTGGGGCAGAAGAATATGCTGGCAGAGCTATCAAGATACACCACAATAGGGAATGGAGCACAGAATTCCAAATGGAACATATGTAGGAAACTTCGTGTCCTTTTTTTTTTTCTTTTTAAAATCAGAGCAACTCCACTTTTTAAAGAAACAAAATTGGGCTGAAATCACAGCAATCAGTGAATGTGACTTTAAAGAACTCTATTTATAGATCTATGAAATAGATGGAGTCCTGGGTTTAGTTTTTGCGGATACCAGCTAATGTTATTCGATTTCACAAGGTTCAAGTTATATGAAGTAGTGAATGTGCTACATAGTAGGAGCTTGATAAATTTAGTTGTAGCTCTCTGTGTCTCTGAGTACATAAAAGAAGGTTATGATATTTTAGAACTTCTATTTCATTTTCTGATTTTATGAGATGCCATTATAAGCTGCTTAGGACTAATAGTTTAAAAGGAATTTTTCTGTCATTGATAGAAATACTGATCTGTAAATAACATCTCTGTTGGCTTATTATCATCAAAAGAAATAAATACAATGGAATATTACTTAGCCATAAGAAAAGATAAAATACTGCCATATGTGACAACTTGAATGGATATTGAGATTCATACTAAGCAAAATAAGTTAGGCAGAAAAAGTTGAGAGTCATATGATTTCACTTTTATGTGGGATATAGAACTGAAAGCAACAAATGACCAAGACAGGCAGAGACTCACAGACACAGAAACAGTTTAGTGGTTACCAGAGTGAAGTTGGGGTGGGGAAAGTAGGTAAAGGTAAAGGGGGTCAAATTTATGGTGATGGAAGGAAATTTTTCTTTGGGTGGTGACCACACAACACAATATACATATGACATATTATTGAATTGCACACTTGAAACATATAATTTTATTAACCAATGTCATCTCAATAAATTTAGCAATAAAAAAAGGATGAAATATCATTTTTAAAAAATCTCTGGTTAAGATAAAATCCAAATGTTTGAATCCAAAGATTAAGGGAGAGTCCTATGAAGGGAAGCTGAGACAGATATGACTGCAGTGGGTTCTGAGGACTGATGGACTAAAGCAACAGTTCTTAAGCTTAAGTAAGTGTAAGAATTTTCTGGGAAACTTGTTAGAAAAATGCAAATTTATATGCCATAGCCCAAGATCTTTTGAGTGAAGGCAGGAAATTCCATTTATACCAATGAGCATCTCAGATGTTTTTGATGCAGATTAATTTTTGATCAAAAAAAAAAATTAAAAAAAAAATTTAGCTGCAACCTATATAAAACTATCATAATAATAATAGAAGAACAATGATGTACAGATGAAAGAATGACAGAAAGTTTATTACTATTTTTACACATTTGATTGCCATGTTAAATTTTTTGAAATATTTTTCTTATTCATCTATTGGTTTATGTATTTCTCATGTAAGCATGCATACTTAAATTTTATTTAGCATTTATAGATATTTAAATTTATACTTGTGAAAAGAGAGTATTCTATTAATGACTTACTGCTTTGAAGATGTCTTGTTGCACTAGAACTTCCCAAATGCTCCAGGTTCTTCTTGAGCAAGTTCTCTCATTGATTTAGAACATATTTACTGAGGATCCAGATATGTGCCAGGCACTATTGTAATTGCTACAGAATATAACAGCAATAATTTTATAAAGGAATTGAAATAAACTATGAATAAAATGTATACTCTATTGAATAATGATAAGTTCTATGGAGAAAAGTGCTATGGGTTAGGTATTGCATTTTAAGTGGTATATAGAGGGAAGAACTCACTGAAAAGTGATATTTAAGGAAGACCTAAAATAGGGAGGAAGTTACACAGGTAATAGGGAAAGAATGTTCGAGGCTGATAGAGTGTGATGGGTAAAACCCTGAGCCATGAGCATATCTACTGTGTGTTGTCCAGTGTGGTTGGAGAGGAGTGAGCAGCGGAAGTGTAGTAGTGAGATCTTTTCAGCAAATTTATTGGCAGAGAGGTTCACGAATTAAGAGATGGGAGAATGTGGGTGATTTATGGTGTTGGGAACTTTTCAAGTTAGAATAATGATGCTTAAATAATCAGAAATCATCACAGCATTCTGAATTGGGTTTTAATAACCTGGTTAAGAATTGTCACACAAGATAAAATAATTTTCAATGGCAAGGAAAATGTCTTATTCCTCTTTGAAGATCCAGTGCCTGCAAAGTAAGCATTTAATAAATATTTTGTTGCGCTGCATTTTTTATATGAAATGTTAGGAATAAGATTTGGAATTAAGAATTTTTAGAAGAAATTATTTACAAGTTATTTTGATAATAAATGCCAAAGTTCTGTCAAGTTTTGATAATCAATTCTTGTGAATTCTTGGTCCTCAGATGAGTTAATTTAAGGCCTACATAATCACAAAAACATTCTTTTTAGATAAAAGATATGTCTTTCCCTTAGTAATTTAAAAAATTGAATTACATAGTATATATTTTAGTTTTTTAACTTATGTATTACACCTGTTCTACCAAGTAACATAGTTATTATCACTTAGGATTTTTTTTTTTGTTTGAGACTTAAAAATTTATAAAGAAATTAGAGCTTAACTCTAGGTTTCCAAATCTTATTGAACTAGATGGGTGGGTTGGTAGAGGGATCTAGATAACTTGACTGAGTTTGTGATATTGGGACAGTTCATTCAGATTATTGTCTGAAGCCAATGGAAAGCCATTTAATTGCAGTAATGAGGGTATCATTCTTAGATTTAGAGTTTAAAAGGATTGTTCTGCCACCTTTGTGGAGAATGGATAGTATTCAAGATAATGAGACAGGAGACCAGAACAATGAGGCTATTGATGGAGCTGAAGAAAAAGGGAAAGACTCAAGAGTTATTAAGGAGGCAGAACTGAGAAGTCTTGGTAACTGTGTGTGTGTGTGTGTGCGCGTGCGTGCACGCATGTGTGTGTGTGTATGTGCATGGCAGAGTGGGGTGGAAATCAGAAAAGAAAGAAAGAGGAATGTAGAAGTCTTGGGTTTTGAGGTAGTGCCTGATTGCTACTTTACCATTTTATCTCTATTTGTATGCAAGTTCATAAATGTCTTGGAATTATTAGTTTATAGTTCAGTTCAGTGAAAAATAACAAAACAAGAAAAAATATAACAATTTAGTGATTAAAGACAGGTTGTTTTGGAACTGAGTGCAGCTTCCATTCTAATACCTTTTTAACAACTGTTTTTTAAATTATTGGCATTGATTGGAACCTCAGTTTTATTTTCTCTTTAATTAAGAGAAAGATCTGGAAATGGAAAAATCTTGCTCTGGGCTGGTCATCAGGGCAATAGCAGACCAGAGAATGTAAAGGACAGAATATCTAATTGTTTATTTAGGTCAAAAAGCCACATAGGATCCTACCTAGTTGCGAAGATCTTCATTTGATCAAGGCCTTCATATATCACTTCTGGTATTGTTTGCACTTTTAAGAGAAAGAGAGCCAAAATCAAACGAGCCTTAACAGAGAATTTTAGCAATCACATTAGGAATATGAGAATATGAGAGAACCATAGTCTGCCCTCAGATGCACACCCAGAATTTCCATTGACGTCAATACTTATTGCTCACACATATCCAAGGGCAGGATCTGGCCCTTAGAAATTAAATTAAATAATTCCCTGTGTGGAATGCCAGAAAGTATCACAGATCTGCTGAGAGGGACAGGCTGCTCACCATGAAAGGGAAGTTTTTTGTGGTAATGTCAACACTGATGGATTAAGATGGTCAAGGGATGCAAAATATGGGCTCTGTCCATTACTGTTTAAATTTACAAATATTTATGATCTTCAAATGTGTTTTCAAGAGTACACGTAGTTTTTCACACATGCAGGAGATGGCTCTAGTGAAGTTTTCATCCTTCGCCTGTTGTATGCTTTAAAATGCAGTGAAATTAAAAATTCTAAACCCTAACATTCCAAAATCACTTTCATTATATAATTTTAGACTTGGAATAATACAGAGAAAACCAAATGTTCTCAAAACTAGTGCTACATTTCATCCATTGGTGGATGCATTTTCCACAATCAAGGTGTCTTTGTGAATTGCTAGAAATTTCTTGGACTTAACAAATGGGAAAATGATACTCTGCATGATCTTCTGATTTGGGGGTTGAATGGAGGTCAAGCTACTGTCAGTTCTCAGAAGGAGAAATAATTGGTTCTTTTTTATTTTTTTTTGCATAGTAGTATATAGAAGGGAGCCTGCTTTTTATAGTCACGAAAACACATTTATTCTTTGAATGAAATTATGATAATTTGTTTTCTATAAGAAATCCAATTTAAATATATAACAGATCATCATTTAAACTCTTCAGATGAAAGTATTCTTGTGTATTACCACATATATATATTTTTAATGCTGATTATAATGCTTCCTTTTATCCAAACCTTCAGTTCAATTAATGAAACATTTCTTGTGTGATTGCTTTAGGGTAGTCTCAGGGCTGGCACTCTAGGCTGAAAACTCAGTCCTGGCTATTCAGTACTTAGCATCTATTGATACTATTCTATTCACAGAAGACATAGTTTGGTAAGTTATAAAATAGATATTTAAACAAAATTCTGGAGAGAATAAAGTAGGAGAGAAAATGTTAAAATTTGCCTGCTGTTTTAGAAAGGCCCCAAGTAGCCCTGATCATTTGTGATGTACTTTGAAAATTAGTGTGATTTTGACTGGTGACAGAGGTGTGGGTAGGATGAGGACAGTATTCCAGATGGAGTGATAAGCCTGAAAAGAGAATAAGATGAGTGTTTGATATGGATACTGGGAAGCAGTGAGATGTCTGGTGCGGTTAGAACATAGGGTACGTTGAATAATAACAGTGGAAATAATATAGTTAGGGTCAATCTTTGGTCCCTGAATGCCAAGATAAGGAATTTGGACTTTACTCTGAGAGTATTTCACATTTCTTAGTGTTTTTGTCTAATCTCAGTCCACATCAAGATAAAATTCCAGTCATTTCTCTTAATAAAAATAATTTCATAGATATAATCTCTAAGCCTCTTATACTAACATGTAGTTCCTGTTTTTCTCACTTTCTTTCAATACTTTTAAAAATATTATCCCCTACTTATTCAGGAAAGTTTTAATATTGAATAAGCAGGTTTACAAATGAGTATAGTGGTTATCATAGAAGGACTTCAAAGTAAAAAAGGGTGATATAAAATCTTTGGGTGAGAAAGAGACACATGAAGTAGAAACAGCCTTCAGCTCTTACCTTATTGTAGTTTTCTCTTGCTTATAGATGATGTAGTTTACTAGCATAGGCATGCAACTAGCCCCAGCCTGGCAAACTGGTGCTGGGGCATAATCTTGGGCCTCTGTGTTAGCCCCAGTACACAGACTTGGACAAATTATTCCACTTCTCTGGACCTCATGTTACTTATTTTGAAAATGAGAAGTTGGTAGAAATAAGCTTCAAGTTTCCTTCCTCTTCCATGATTCAATATTGAGCAGTCATTACTGGACCTAGCAAGAGAGACCTCTAAGATTTCCTGTGTTGCTGCTGGCCAGTGTTGAGGCACCTAGCATCCCACTCTGAATGCACTCTCAGGTTCATATATCGGGCTTACTCTGCTTCCTCTTCTTCCTCTTCAAACATACAGGCCAAGTGAAGGATAGTGGAGGAGATAGGAATGAGAGGTGATAGAGGTAGAGAAGAAAGTTAGCAGTCAAGGTGTGCTTTGAGTGGGAAGTGTGAAGGATGTGGACCAAGAGAGACAGAACAACAAAATGGGTGAAGCTGATCTTTCTTGCTGCTGAATTTGTTACTTTTCTAAGTACCTACTGTGTGTCAGACAGTGATGACTGGCTCATTGGTGCCCTGGCTTATTTTTACAGGTTCTATTCTGTTAACTTCAGATGTAGTCATTGTTTTCTGGCCACCAAAAGCATGAATTTACAAGAGATGTTTTCCTTGGTCTTACCAGGCTCTTTGGTTTCTGTTTCCAGTTTTTATTTTATTTTATTATTTTATTATTATTTTTTTAAATTTTAATTAAGATTATTGGGGTAACATTGTTTAATACAATTATATAATTTTCAGGTGCACATTATAATTTGACATCTATATATTCCATTGTGTGATTACTGCCCAGAGTCCAGTTTCTTTCAGCTACCATATATTTGATCTCCTTTACTCACTTCACCCTCCCCCTACCTGCTATATTTGACCCCTTTCCTCCATCTACCTCTCTCCTCCTCCCCCACCCCCTATCTGTGGTAACCACTAGTTCATTAACCATTTCTCTGTCCTGTTCATTTGTTGTTTTTAAGTTTATATTCCACATAAGTGATATCATGGGATTTTCAGCTTTGTCTGGCTTATTTCGCTTAGCATGATTATCTCAAGGTCCATCCATGTTGTTGGAAATGGCAATATTTCATCTTTCCTTATGGCTGAGTAATATTCCATTGTACAGCTTCTTTATCCAGTCATCTATCGTAGGACACTTCAGTTGCTTCCATGTCTTGGCCACTGTGAATAATGCTGCTATGAACATTGGTGTGCAAATATCTTTACGGATATGTGTTTTCAAGTCTTTCGGGTAAATACCCAGTAGTGGGATTGCTGGATCATATGGTAGATCAATTCTTAGTCTTTTGAGGAACCTTTGTACTGTTTTTCATAGTGGCTGTACCAATTTGTAGTTCCACCAGCCATGTATGAGCATTCCTCTTGCTCTGCATCCTCTCCAACATTTGTTATTACTTATCTTGATTATAGCTATTCTAACAGGTGTGAGGTGGTATCTCATTATGGTTTTGATTTGCATTTCCCTAATAGCTAGTGATGTTGAGCATCTTTTCATGTGGTTGTAGGCCATTTGTATGTCCTCTAAAGAGAAGTGTCTATTCAGGTCCTCTGCCCATTTTTTGATTGGATTGTTTGTTTTTTGTTGTTATTGAGTTGTATGAATTCTTTGTATATTTTGGATATTAGGCCCTTATTGGAGGTGTTGCTTGCAAATATATTTTCCCATTATGATGGTTGTCTTTTTATCTTGTTGATGGTTTCTTTTGCTGAGCAAAAGCTTTTTAGTTTGATGTAGTCCCATTTATTTATTTTTGCTTTTACTTCCTGTGACTTTGAGGTCAAATTCAGAAAATCCACTTTAAATCTAAGTTCCTTGAGTTTTGTTCCTATGTTTTCTTCTGTGCATTTTATTGTATCAGGTCTTATATTTAGGTTCTTAATCCATTTGGAGTTAATTTTGGTGTGTGATGATAGACAAAAGTCTAATTTTATTCTTTTTCAGGTGGCCTTCCAATTTTCCCAGCACCATTTATTGAAGAGGCTTTCCTTTTTCCACTGTATGCTTTTGGATTTTTTTTTGTCAAAAATCTTTTGCCTGTACAAATGAGTTTCCTTCTGGACTCTCAATTCTGTTCCACTGGTCTGTGTGTCTGTTTCGCTTTGTAGTATAATTTGAAGTTAGACAGAGTGATGCCTCCAGTCTCATTCTTTTTTCTCAGGATGACTTTGACAATTCGGGATCTTTTGTGCTTCCATACAAATCTGATTATTTTTTGTTCTTTTTATTTAAAAAATGCTGATAAGATTTTGACTGATAATTGCATTAAATCTGTATAATGTTTTAGGTAATATGGTCATTTTAACTATGTTGATTCTTCCCATCCAGGAACATGGGATATCTTTCCCTTTCTTTGTATTTTCTTCCATTTCTTTTAATAGGGTCTTGTAGTTTTCATTATATAGGTCCTTCACAGGTTTGTTAAATTTATTTCTAGGTATTTTATTCTTTTTGTTGCAATTGCAAAAGGAATTATTTTTTCTACTTCTTTTTCTGATGCTTTATTATTAAAGTATAGGAATAGTATGGATTTTTGAACGTTGATTTTTGTATTTTTGCTGTATTTACTTATTGTGTCTAGTAGTGTTCTTGTGGATTCTTTAGGGGTTTCTATATAAAAAATCATGTCATCTGCAAATAGTGACAGTTTGACATCTTCATTTCCTATTTGAATGCCTTTTATACCTTTCTCTTGTCTGATTGCACTTGCTAGGACTTCCAATGTTATATTGAATAACAGTGGTGATAGTGGACAGCTTTGCCTTGTTCCTGATCTTAGAGAAAAAGTTTTAAAATTTTCACCATTAAGTATAATGTTGCCTGAGGGTTTGTAATAGATGGCCTTTATTATGTTAAGGTACTTTCCTTCTATACTGATTTTGTTAAGTGTTTTGGCCATAAATGGATGCTTTATCTTGTTGAAGGCTTTTTCTGCATCTATGAATATGATCATATTCTTATTTTTTAATTTTTTTAATGGTGTATCACATTAATCAATTTGTGTATGTTGAACCATCCCTTTGTCTCTGGAATGAAGCTCACTTGATTATGGTGTATAATCTTTTTAATATGTTGCTGTATTCAGTTTGCTAGTATCTTTTTTAGGATTTTTGCATCTGTATTCATGAGATTGCTTTGTAGTCTTCTTTTTTTGTGTTATCTTTACCAGGTTTTGGTATCAGAGTAATATTGGCCTCACAAACTACATTGGGAAGTATTGCCTCTGTGATTTTTTGGAAGAGTTTGAAAAGAATAAGTATTAACTCTTCTTTGAATGTTTGGTAGAATTCACTGGTGAAGCCAGCTGGTCCTGGACTTTGACTTTTTGGTAGGTTTTTGATGATTGTTTTAATTTCCATACTGCTGATTGGTCTGTTTAGGTTTTCAAGTTCTTCTTGATTCAGTCTAGGAAGGTTGTATTTTGTACTGGTCCATTTCTTCTACGTTATTAAATTTGGTGTTATGTACTTTTTCATAGTTTTCTCATATGATCCTTTTTATTTCTGTGATCTTAGTGGTAATATCCCCTCTTTTATTCCTGATTTTGTTTATTTGTGTCCTTTCTCTTTTTTCTTTAGTGAGTCTAGCCAGGGATTTTTCAATGTTATTAACCTTTTCAAAGAACCAGCTCTTTATTGCATTTATTTTTTCTATCTTTTTTTTTTTCAATTTCATTTATTTCTACTCTAATTTTGATGATTTCTTTCCTTCTGCTGACTTTAGGCTTCATTTGTTTTTCCTTTTTTAGTTTTTAAGATGAAGCATTTTGGGTTCATTCTTGTTTTTGGAGATAGACCTGTAATGATATGAAATTTCCTCTTATGTCCACTTTTGCCATGTCCCAAGAGTTTTGATATGTCATTATCATTCATTTCTATGTATCTCTTGATCTGTCTTTTTATTTCTTCTCTGACCCAGTTATTCTTCAGTAGCATGTTGTTTAATCTCCATGTATTTGTGGTTCTTCCTAATTTATTTTTCATTTGAGCCCTAGTGTCAAAGCATTATGATCAGAGAATATGGTTGGTATGATTTCAACCCTCTTATATTTGTTGAGGCTATCTGTGTGTCCCAGTATATGGTCAATTCTTGAGAAGGATATATGCACTAGAGAAAAATATATAAGCAGCTGGATTGTGAGGAAAGGCTCTGTAAATGTTGATCATGTCCAGTTGGTCTAATGTGTCATTTAAGGATGTTATTTCCTTATTGATTTTCTGTTTGGATGATCTGTCCATATCTGATAGTGGGGGTATTTAGATCCCCTACTATGACATTGTTTTGGTCTATTTCTCCTTTTAGTTCTGTTAGTAATTGTTATACATATTTCGGGGCTTTCTGATAGGGAGCATAGATTTTCTTAAGTGTTATTTCTTCTTGGTGCATGTTTCCCTTTATCATTATGAAATGTCCCTCAGTATCTTTCTTTACCTTTTTTATTTTGAAGTCTATTTTGTCTGATACTAGTACTACTACTACTGCTTTTCTCTGAAAGCCATTTTCTTGAAATGTCATTTTCCACCTTTTCACTTTGAGTCTATATTTGTCTTTGGAGCTGAGATGTGTCTTTTGGAGGCAGCATATGATTGGGTTTTGCTTTTTGATGCAGTCTGCAACTCTGTGCCTTTTTATTGATGATTCTTGAAATATGAGGTCTTCTTATAGCCATTTTATTTTTTACTTTCTTGTAGCTCAGTGTTCCCATTGCTTCCTTGTCCTGGTTTTTTTTTTTTTTTTTAATTTTGGTTGGCTTTGTGGGTTTTGCCTCTGATTCTTCTTGTTTTATGTTATATACTACTTCATTTCTGACTCTGTGGTGTGTGGTTACCATTACAAATATGAAAAAGATATATAATAATGCCAACAAATATATATATATATATTCATCCTTTCTTTTGTGTGTGTGTGCCTTGTCTCTTTTCCCCTTTGCGAACTTGGATCTTTGAATCCTCCCCTTTTCAGTCATTGTTATCTCAGTTCATTTCTATGTATGCTGAACATTCATTGCTATCTTGCTATAGCAATTTTCTTCTTATTATTTATGCTTAAAATGCCCTTTTTAGTAAGGGTTGCACTCTGCTTTATTTGCCTGATAGTCATTTTACTACTAATTATGTATTTTTTGTTGGCATTATTTTGTTTGAGGTGAGTTGACCCCTTTCAGAATTTCCTGTAATATAGGCCTTGTAGTAGAGAATTCCTCAATTTTTGTATGTCTGAAAAGGTCTTAATTTCTCCTTCATATCTGAAGGATAGCTTAGCTGGATAAATTATTCTAGGCTAGTAGTTCCTTTCACTTAATAGTTTACATATTTGATTCCATTCCTTTCTGGCTTGTAAGGTCTGCGATGAGAAGTTCAATGATAATCCAATGGGTTTTCCTTTATACGTTGCCATTTTCTTCTCCCTGACTGCCCTGTATTTGTCATTGATTTTTGATAACTTTAATACAATTTGTTTTAGTGAAGCCTATTTGGGTTGAAATAATTGGGTGTTCCATTGGCTTATTGAATTCCAAGCTCTAGCTCATTCCTTAGCTTTGGGAGAAATTCTTGTTCACTATTTGTCTGAAAATGCTTTCTAGTTACTTGCTCTTTTTTCTTGCCTCCAGTAATTCCCATTATTCTTGTTTCCTCTCTTGATGGTATCAGCTAATTCTTGTATTTCTCTTTATTTTTCATTCGTCAGTTTCTCTCTTCCTTCTGATTTATTTCTAGATTTCTGTCTTCAATATCACTATCTTTTCCTCCATTTGCTCAACTCTATTTCCCAAGCTTGCTATTTCATTTTTCAACTCTTGCAGTGTGTTTTTTAGCTCCAGAAGTTCTATTTGATTCTTTTTGAGGGTTTCAGTCTCCTTGCTCTGCTCATCTAGCTGATTTTACAATTCTGAAATTGTTGATATGACTCATTTCAGAACTCACTGAGTTTTTTCAGAAGTACCATCCTGAATTCTTTGTCCCTTAAGTCACATATTTCTATGTCTAAGCTCAGTTTTTGGAGACTTTTTCTTTCTGAGATGCCTTGTCACCTTGGTTGTTCATGATATTTAGTAGACTATTTCTCTGCCTGGGCATTAATGGAACTGTATTGTGTTGTTTTTTTAAGAAAGAAGATTTATTATATAAAGGTCTCTCTTTAGCCCACTGAAAATAAGTTGCTTTTCTTTTGGTTTCAAGTAGATGGCATTTAAGGCTCTTGGGTCCCTGCCTTATATAGAGCCTAATGTCTTTTATTTCCTTGTAGCTTTTAGTAACACTCACTACTCTCAGTTTCATCCCTGTCAGTGTTAGCAACAGTTTTGGTAGCGTTTGCTCAGATTCCCTTGGGGCTCCATAGTGGTCTGTCTCAGAGGGTATGGGGGAAGGGGCCCTTTGGGTTGAGGGTTGGGGGGCTGCAGCTCAGCCTCCATTTTACAATTGGGACCAGTAGAAATGGTCTGTTATTTCTCAGTGGTCCTATCCAACTTTTTTGCTTCCTGCCCTCATGTCTGAGCCCTGATGCTGGCTGTGAAGAAAAGTCCCAGCACTTCTAGGCAGGGCTGTTTAGGGAAGTTGCTGCACCTTCTCCCTTCCCCTTCCTCCTGCAGGGAACTCCAGAGGCTGATAGAGGTAGTTTCAGTCTCCACAGCTTTTGCTCAGATTCCCCCAGGGCTCCGCAGTGATCAGTCTTGGAGGGTATGGGGGAGGAGTCCTCTGGGTTGGGGGCTGGGGCCTGGGGTCTGGGGGCTGCAGCTCAGACTTGGTTTTACAACCAGGACTGGTAAAAATCAATTGTTGTTTCTCTGATGTCCAGTCCCGCTTCTCTGCTTTCTGCCCTGATAGCTGAGCCCTGCTGCCGGCTGTGTGGAAGAGCAGTTTCAGGCAAGGCTGGTCAGGGAAGTCACCACACCTCCATCCCTCCACCTCCTCTTGCAAGGAGCTCTGGTAGCTGTGAGAGGCAGTTTCTCTGTTTGTCATAGTCTACCACCCGACACCTGGGGTTCTGACTTGTGGTAGCTCTTATGCACAGATCCCACGCTCAGACGTGCTGGTGTGAAGTTAGGGTGTTTTTTGTTCAGTTTTAGATGGTCAACTTATTGTTGTTTCAAGGGGAGAGATCTGAGGATGTCTCTCTCTCTGCCATGTTTTCCCAGAATCCTGTTTCTGGTTTTTAGAATTTTATCCATTGAGGGATAAAATTCAAATCATTGGCCTCATTCAAATCAATTTCTAATCACTGGAGCCAACCTATTTGTGTTGGTTTGTTTACAGAAATGTCTCACTTTTATAAATAATCCCCTGAGTATAAGGGGAAACCCCTGCTCTCAGAACATTTGGAATCTTCTTCTCTGAGGACCTTTGACCTACCTGGTAGCTAATATGCACCAAATAGTTTGTTAGGGAAAGGGGCCGGGTACATATTTGCAAAGAAAGAAGGCCACTTTTCATCTTAATTTCCTTCACTATTTTCCTTACAGGGAAAAAGCTTGAAATGAATGTCATTGTCCTTAGTTCTCTGGAATTGAAAACATGGACTTCGGTGCCCTTAAAAATACTGGTTACCAAGAAAAGCAAATGTTTCTCTGTGGCATTCTGTTGACATTATGGAAACATTACTCTGTTTAGCATTTATTTCAGGATAGGGAGGGATTGAGTTTTATGGTTTTCTCTGAAAAGAGCACAAGCCAAACAAATCTCAAATTCTGACCTGGCTATGACCTTTTTCCAATAGCTGTAACTTTAGTTTCAGATGGAAAATGGGGTAGTTAGGCCTGAAATATCATTTGGGAGACAACCGTGAGCAGTTACTTAAAAAAATTTTTATTTTTGCCAGAATTCTAGACAGCTTTGCAGGCCTTTAGGTCAGATTTGCAGATGACCAATGTCTTTTGGCTCATAGGCATTCTCAGCCTCTTGTAAAATTCTCATTGTCTTTTTTGATATTTGTTCATTTACTTTTACATTATTGACCCCAAAAACATATTTGTTGGAGGAAAAGAAATTCAGGGTCCCTTCCAACAAAATTCTTTTTCCAAGAAAATTAAATGACAAGATAGTTGAGAAGGATGGAGGACTTTTCATTGTACTCTGGATTATGTTTTCTGCACCCTAGCCCATCACCATTATTAATGTAAATTAAAAAAAAAAATTTAAGGCTCAGCTTCTCTGATATGTCTAGTTTCCTTAGGTTTTCTACATAGTGACTATTTTAAAACACTTTATTCTTCCAAATATCTCCTGAATTCCTTAAATCTTGTTTTAGTTATAGAGCCCCAAAGTTGAGATCTCTAATTAAAGGCATACTCAGTGCTGGAAGATGAATTATATCTCTCATGTTCTCTTCTTTTATATGTGTTTCTACATTTAGCAATTGCTTTTTAAATTTTTTGCTACCCAATGATGTAATGTAGTTTCCTACCTTCAGATATTTTTCTATTTTGCACAATAAAGCCTTAATTTAGAATCTGGGAAAATATGAACTTTGAGGTTCCTAGGAAATTGGGTGAAAGTAATGACATAATTAATGGTGTTTACACTCCCTGCCACTTCATTATTTTATCCATTCAACAAATAACATATATCTAGTATGTGCCAAGCGCTAGAAATTTAGCAGTAAACAAAGATGACAACATCTCTGCCCTCCTGGAACCAGCATTACAAGCAAGAATTTCTTACCCCCAACTTTTTGTTTTTTCTTTGGATTTGTTCCATTTATTTATTTATTTATTTATTTAATTTATTTATTCATTCATTCATTCTATTTATTTATTTATTTAAAAAAATTTTTAGGTGAGGCAGCCCTTGGTTTACCTCACAGATAGCAAAGACCTTGTCACTTTACAATCCCTTTTAAAAAAAATTTTGCATGCCTACAGCATCTGGTCTTCCTAGATGGTCTCTCAGCCAAGTACTAACCGGGCTCAACTCTGCTTAGCTTGCAAGATCAGATGAGATCGGGCTTGTTCAGGGTAATATGGCTATGGAGTAAATGGTTTTTAAATTTATTTATTTATTTGTTTTTATGGTGATATTGCTTAATGAAATTCAATAAATTTCAGTTGTACATTTTAACAGTAAGGCATATATGTATTTACTGTGTGTTCACCTTTTACAGTTAGATTTCTTTCTGTCGTGACATATTTGATCCCCTTTACTCTGTCTACCTCCTCCTCCTCCTCCTCCTTACCCTCTGGTAACCACTAGTCTATTGTCCATGACCATGATTCTGTTTGTTTGTCCTGTTCATTTGTTGCTTTTAAATTTATATCTCACATATAAGCAATATCATGGGATTTTCAACATTTTCTGTCTGGCTTATTTCACTTTGCATTATTATCATGAGGTCCCTCTATGTTCCAGCTTTTTCAGTTGAAGTTTATATGGCCTAGGAATGTAGAAGCATGAAGGCTGTATTGAAAGGGGTAGCAAATGATGGTAGGGGTGAGAGATATATGCATGTTTTGAATATTGCCTCTACTTTTATGCATGTTGAATTGTCCCATGGACTTAACTTACAAGACACCTCTTCAAAGATACAATCATTAAGAATTTTAAAATGGTGACATCAGCAACATACTAAACACAGATCTCTATGAGTATAAGGCTTTGAATATAAGGTGTGTTATAGAAGCTGTGTAGTGAGCATCACAAAAGCTATATGCTAATGGAACAGCAAGGAGCTGTGGAGGACACAAATATTGTGTGCATCTCCTCTGCTCACACTCATGTTCCATTGTCCCATTGGATTTCACTTAAAAAACACAAATTCAAAGATAAAATTATTAAGAATTTTATGATGACAATGATAGAGATTAAACCAAGCATAAAGCCCTTCTGAGTGTGGGCCCTAATGTGATTGTACAGGTTGCATGCCTATGAAGCTGGCCCTGGCATCACTCACATTTCTGATGCCTGGGATGGGATGACTCAAAGGTAAAACTCAGCTGGGCCTATTGACTAGAGCACCTACATGTGGCCTCTTGATGTGAATTGAGCTTCTCCCAATGTAGTAGTTGGGTACCAAGTAGTATAGTCCTTAAAGGGACTTTTCAGAGAGCACATATTCCAAAAAACTAGGTAGAAGCTGTTTACTTTTAATGACCTAACCTTGGCTATCATATAATATCACTTCTGCTGTATTCTATTGGTAAAAGCAGTCAAAAAACTACTTTGATTTAATAGGAAGGAACATAGAACCCACTTGTTGATGGCAAGAGTGTAAAGAAATTGGGGCCATATTTTAAAACTGCTTCAGGGTTTAAAACTTATCTGGTGCTCAGGTATTTTCACACCCTTTTTATCTCCTCTCATCTCCGTTCCCATTTCTTCCTACCTAGTTCTTTCTTTTTCAATTCTTCTCCTCAGTGTCCTTCCTCCTTGTCCTGGGCCTCCTCATCCTCCTTCACCTCCTCCTTCTCCTTTTCCTCCTCCTTTCTCTTCCTCCTCCCCCTCCTTGTCTTTTCCTTCTCCTCCTCCTCCTCCCCACTCTCCCTCTCTGTCCCTTTCTCCTCCTCTTCCCCTCCCCCTCCCCCTTCTCTTTCTATTTCTTCTTCCCTCTCATTGTACCACACTTTTTCTCATTATTGAATAGAAGGAAAAATGTAGAGAGTTGGAGATAAACATGAAAGTGGGTGAGATACAAAGAGAAGAAGAAAGTGTAGAATTTAGCTATTTAAATTTATTTAGCTGTTTAAATTTATTGCAATATTTTAAAATTCCATATTTCAAGGTTATCTTTACCTACTTCATCTTAGCCTCTCCTTCATTTTAAGAAAGATCTCTGATTATACACATTTCTATTTTTTCTTATTTATTTCTCATCTATTTGCCTTTGAATATAAGTACTACTAGCCCTGGTCTCATGTTCTCTGCATTTGATTTCTCTGTCAATCTATTGCATTTCTTGACTCTTCTAGAATTCAAGCAGCATGTCTCCAAATTTTCTATATCTAATGTTATGTGAAAGAGATAGAAACTTATTCCAAATAGACTGAAGCAAGATGTGGCTGCAAAAGGAATTTTGGCCTATAAATGTGAAAAAAAAGTCTCATTATATATTCTAAAAGGATGCATTTGGCAAGAGCATAGACTTTAGTAGAAACTGATAGAGCTGGCTTGTATAAAGCATCTTTAATCCATCTGCCACTTGAATGATGGCATCTGACTCAGTCTCATTTCAAAGGATACCATTTAAGTGTTGCCTTAAATCTCAAACAGCACTCATAAAATGGCACTTTGATTTGCTAAGTAGAACTAAATCTGAAACATGTAGACTTGGCATCTCTCAGATTTACAAAATGATTGTCAGATAATGCCAACTAAAACGATGTGATGAACTCTAAACATTGTTTTTTCACATACTTGATTACTTTTGTTCTAGGACCCCCAGAGTCATTGTCAAAAATACCCTCACCCTGACAGAATCTATGACTTTACAAAGGAAACGTATCATGATGTTTGTCCTCAAAGCCATTGTTTTCCACATGCCATGGGCCTGCTGTTAACTAGATAATTAAGAAGCAACAAAAGCATTTTATATTGGTATTATTGTTTTTTTTTTTTGGCCAAGATAGTACAAACCAAGTACATTAGAGTACTGTCACATAAGAAACATTAGGCTAACAACTTAAAACCCAAAATGAAATTTTAAAAAAATAAGAAATGATCTTTTATCTCACCAGCCTAAGACAACTATTTTCATTTTTGTTCTTTTTAGATAATTACAATGTCATGTTTATACCATTTTGTTTTCCATTTTTTCCACAAAGTATTACAGTGTGAAAAAATGGGAGCCAGACAAGTGTGGATTCAGATCCTGGCTCTGTCCTGACAGTCTCAATAGGTTTGGTTAAGTTGTTTATTCACTTTGGTCTGCAGTTTGTTCATCTGTAAAACGAAGATGACTACTGACATTCAAATATAACTTGAGTTCCACATCACTAGTTTCTGTGTATCTTATTCAAAAAAACATCAGTTCAGCAGAAAAATGTAACTAAAAATAAGTAAGATATTCATTCTTTAAAATACAAAATAAAAATATTACAAAATTTTTAACAGCTTTATTGATGTATAATTGATATAAATGGCACATATTTAAAGCATAAAGTTTCATAAACTTTACCATATATATCTATGAAATCATCACCACTATGAAGATAATGAACACATCTATCTATATTCCCTAAAAGTTTCCTCATGTCTTTTTGGAATACCATTTTTCTGCCCTAGGCTGGCTCCCCTATCCCTAGGTGACCACTGACATGTTTTCAGTCATTATGGTTCAGATTGCATTTTTAAAATTTTTATATAAATGAAATCATACAGTGTATACTATTTTTGTTGGCTTCTTTCACTCAGTATAATTATTTTGAGATTCATTCATGTTGTTGCACATATCAATAGTTCATTCCTTTTTATTGCTGAATAATAATAATCTCTTGTAGCGATACACCACAATTTGGTTCTCTATTTACGTGTTGATGAACATTTATCATTTTTTCAGTTTTTGACAATCATAAATAAAACCACTATGAATATCTTTGTATAAGTGTTTGCATGAATATGTGCTTTTATTACTCTGGCAAGTATATGTTTAATTTTTAAAGCAATTATCAAACTGTTTTCTATATACAGTGGTTGTAGTCATTTTACTTTCTACTAGTATTGTATGGAAATTCTAGTTGCTCCACATCCTTGCCAATACTTTGTATGATTAGTCTTTATCATTTTTGCCATTCTAAATAGCAGTATCTTGTGGTTTTAATTTGCAGTTCTCTAATGAAAAATTGTGTTGAGCATTTTTTCAGGTGCTTAGTTGCCATCAGTATATCATCTTTGGAGAAGTGTATGTTCAAATATTTTGCCATTTAAAAAATTGGGTTATTTATTATTGAATTTTGAGAGTTCTTTATATCTTCTGGATAAAAGTTCTTTATTAAACATGTGATCTGCAAATATTTTCTCCTCGTCTGTGGCTTGTCTTTTTATTCTCTGAACAGTGTCTTTCAAAGAGCAGAAATTCTTACTTTTGATGAAGTTCAGTTTATCATTTTGTTTTTCTTTTTTAGGTCATGCTTTTGGTGTTTTTCCATTCTTAATGCATGGGAAAAAACTTTATGAAAAAGTCTTTAGATGTTTCTCTAAATTGTTCTGGTCAACAGTACTGAAAAAATTTGCTCTATACTTTCCCCAAATCTCAGTACCTAGATATGTAGAGTCTTTTGTTTTTCCACCTTTACCCCAATTTTCCTGCCTTTATTTTGGACAAAATATTGGAATATTATTTGTCCGAGTGAGAATAGTTTTTTTTTTAGGTTACCAAATAAGAATCTTCTACAGTTATAGTAGTTGCAGTGTCTACATAATCCTCTTTAGATGAGAACAAATGTGGACAGTGCGAGCAGTAGATGAGATGATCCATGACAGCTCTGAGTACCAGTAAATGCTTGATATGGCTATCATTATCATTGCCTCTTTATGCTGGTTTAGCTAAACACTTTTCAGCATCACTCACAACTGTGAAGTTGAGGATTTGTATTATGTAGATATAACTATAGCTTGCATATAATACATGTTAGCACTGAAAAAGGAAGAGAGGGAAGAAAATTCTTTTTTGAACATACTTTTAAATGTTTTTTTTTTTTTTAAAGTGGAAAGTCACTCATTTTCCATAGATGTTGTAACCTCACATTTGAGATATAGCCTAAACCGAAAAGGATTTACAAAATCTGTAGATTTGAGAACTGAGAGGCCTAACTTTCATGACTTGATCCCAGTATTGTCCTGCAAGCCAAAATAGTTCAGTTACTTACGTTTCTGGACAGAGATAGGGAAACAAAAAGTTCCTTTATAATCTTTTTATCTAGTAATTCTTAATTTCCCTATGAGATGGCATTAAATATTTAAAGGATTTTAAGATTAGGGTTGGTTCTAGGGATTTCTGAACCTGTACTTGGATATTTCCAGCTTCCTAGCTGGCCTTAAGAATTCTTTTGGAACCCAGAGGTATCAAAACTGAATTCTGTAATCCTGCTTTGTGTTTAGAGAGTACTCCCAGGAAAAAACTGGCCTCATAGAATGAGTTGGGAAGTGTTTCCTCCTCCATTTTCTGGAAGAGTTTATGAAGGATTGGTATAATTTCTTTCTAAATGTTTAATAGAGTTCACCAGTATCTGGATATGGTCTTTTCTTTGAACAAATATTTTTAATAACTGAGTCCATATCTATATTCATTACAGGTCTATTCAAATTTTCTATTTCTTCTCGAGTCATTTTTTGGTCATTTGTGCCTTTCTAGGAATTTGTTCTTTTCATCTAAGTTGTCTAATTTGTTTACATAAAGTTGTTCATAGCACTTCCTTATAATTCTGTAGGATCAGTGGTGATGTGTCCTTTTTCATTCCTGATTTTGGTGATCTGTCTTATTATTTTTCTTAGTGAGTTTTGCTAAAAGTTTGACAGTTCTTTTTTAATCTTTTCTGAGAAGAATTTCTTGGTTTTATTTATATTCTCTGTTGCCTTTCCATTTTCTATGTAATTGATTTGCAGTCTAATCTTTATTATTATTTCCTGTCCTCTCTATTTTAGGTTGAGTTTACTCTTCGTTTTCTAGGTTTTTAAGGTGAAAGCTTAGGTTATTGATTCAAGAACTTTTTTTTCTAGCAGAGGCATTTAAAGTTATAAATTCCTCTCTAAGAATTGCTTAGCTGAAAATGGATAAATTTATTGCTGGCTATTTTTTACTTCAGAAGATATAGTAGTAGTTTTTAATCTTGGTTTGGCAGAGACTATCCAGATATTTATTCTGTTTAGACATTGGGGCTGAATATTTACTGCCCTGACAAAGCTACAATCTTTAGGGGCATATACACTGTTGCTGGGAATTCTGTTTTGTCCCAAACATTTGTTCACCAGAGAAAGTCTTACAAAACCATTTCCCCAGCTGTCTGCCTATACCTATTCACTTTCTGCCCTGCATTTGTGATTTTCTGTGGCTTCTTCTTTTACTATTTCAGTGGTTTTCCATAATCACTTGAAGCTGAAGAAAAGGGAAGAAGTGAGGGAAATAGTGTTCCAAATGTTGAAAGGAACTGGTAATTAGAAAGCTTGAATTTTTACCCAACTTCACTGCTTGTGAGAGTCAGACATATATTTTAGATGAATGGGATAATGTGATTTCAGAGGTGTCAGGAAGGCATTTTTATGCCTGTATTTCTTCATACCTACCTTTGCTTGATGCCCACACACTCTTCAATCCTTGGCTTAGATATTTATTCTAGAATTCTTTGATCCTTTGCACTTGATTAGACCTCCTCTCTCATAACACCATGTCTTTGTCATAGCAACTACCACACTTTAGTGTTACTGCTTGTTTATCTACTTTCTGTGGACAAGGGGCCCATCAATTTGGTTTACATCATGTATAGTACCTGGCAATATTGAGTATTTATGTGGAATTTTAAAAATTGATTTCTGAAATTTAGCAATTATAGCTTTACTTTTCTGTATGTTTTTTTTTACTCGTCAATGTAATTTTTCTTTCAGATCCTTTCCTGAAAGCAGGCTTTTTTGGAAGGGAGCTCGGGTACCTTGGGAAGAAGCACCAAAAGAGAACTGGGAGCAGAAAGGGGCACAAGGGCACTCTAAAGGCTTTACCTTTGAGCATAACATGGTTTATTATATTTTTATTATATAATTTTTTAATAAATCTGTATCATTTTTATGTTACCTTCAATGATGAAATGAAAAGAATGTATGTTTAATTTACTTAACTCACAAAATTGAACTGGTGACCTTGTTGTACCTGAGAGGAATGTATTCAAATTTAAAATGATCTGAGAAACTAAGAAAAGGGGAAGATCTAAAAAGAAAGAAATTTTAGTTTGGGGTAATTACGTTAGAAGACAAATAGATCAGAAATAGAGTAATTTTCTAGGAATAGTATTAAAGTCTGTAATATGCTTTAAGCATGAGAATAAGTAAAAAAGGTAAGAAATGCTAAAATTTATAAGGAAATTTTCTCTTATTATATTCTTTCTAAAGAGAGCTATCACTCTATACTTTAAACCCAGAATTACCACATTTTAATGCTTATGGAAGACTTGACACAACTTTTTTGGTGTTTTGTTTGTTTTTTTGACTCAAAAATAATTTTATATAAGAAATTCTGGTAAAAATTAATAACACTTTACATTTATATAGCACCTTAAATTTCTCTTGGTTGGTAAAGTATAACTTAAGAATATAGTAACACCTGTACTTTGCTTCTTAATCAGCAAAACATTTTTTCTTTAAAAATTATGGAAGACCTGTTATTACAATATTATTACAATATTGTAAAATTGTAGCAGCTATGTATGGCATCAGATGAGTACTAGACTTATCAAGGTGACTACTTCGTAAGGTATATAAATGTCTAATCACTATGTTGTAAAAGATGAAAGATTTACATGATCTGAAGAGAAACCAGAGATGATAGATCTTGAGATTATCATGCTAGCTAAGTAGGTCAAATAGAAAAGGTTGAGAACCATATAATTTCACATATATGTGAGATAGAAAAGAAAGGCAACAAACAAACAGTACAAACAAACAGAAACTCATGGACCATACAACTGCTCAGTGGTTACTGGAGGGAAGGCAGGGAAGAAGGAGGTAGATAAGGCTAAAGTGGGTCAAATATACAGTGATGGAAGGAAAGTTAACACAATGTAATATACATATGATATATTATTAAATTGTATACTTGAAACCTATATAATTTTATTAACCAATGTCATCCCAATAAATTTAATAAAAAATAATTGCTAGATTGTACATCTGAAACTAATATAATATTGTATGTCAATTGCACTTGAAAAATAAAATTAAAAAATAAAATAAAAATTTTGAAAGGGGTCATCTGGTTTGAGAAAAATTATAGGATATACTCCTCCCTGCCCTTACTTACCTGGAATTGATACCATTAACAGTTCTGTAAACTTCCAGACCTTTTCCTAGTCACATATAAACATATTTAAGTGTGTATATATAACATATATAGCAAAAGCATGAATATAACATCTCTGTATAGGCACACATTTATTTGCAATTAATTTATTTTAATGCACATCCTGCACATGTTAGCTTTATGAATTTATAATAATATTTTTGATGGATACTTTACCAGCAGTAGAATTGATGGAGTAAAGGTTAGTCAGATTTTAGCTGTTACAGGCATATTGCCTACCTAAAAGATTTCTCTCTCCAATTGTGTACGTGAGAATCCTTTTCTCCACACTCTGTCAACATGGGTATTCTCAATCACTTTAATACTTGCCAAGCTGAAAAGCAGTGTCTCCCTGTTCAGTTTGCAATTTCCTGATCTCTAGTGAGATCAAACATCTTGTATTTCTTCTGTGAATTACCTGTATGCCTTGCCATTTGTTGTGTGTTATTTGTATTTTTCATATTGATTTATAAAAGTTTTGAATTTTTAGGGATAATAAAAATTTTGTTAAATATTTGTTATAAATATTTACCTCAGGTTAACATTTATCTTTTAACTTTGTTTATGGTGTGTCTTACAAAAAATCATTTTTATTTTGTTAAATCTATAAGATTTTCACATTAATGCTCATATAATCCCTAAATCTGTAAAGGTAAGAATTTCTATCAGCACTGTGCAGATGAGCTAGCTGAGGTTCATAGAACTTAAATGACTGGCCCAAGGAGGAATTGACTCATATCTAAACCTACCTTCCTAGAAATGCACACTACACCAGGACAAGGGAAACCATAGAAAGCTAGGTGGATTGGCTAAAGAGCCACAGAACAAAGCATGTTCCCTTCCAAACTATTTCTTAAGATCCAGCATTGGTCAACAGTCTTTAAGGAAGCTGTACATAAAGCTGCAGTAATAGTTTTGCAATGGCCTCTTGGTATTATGGGTGATATGAAGTGTTTGTAACTCCTTTGGCTTAGATTTGACACCCATTTCCCTTCCTTGACTCTCCTTGCCAACTTTGTTTTATGGCTCTTGGCTCAGATCTTGGATATTAACTTTGCTTACTTCATGACTTCTGGCTCTGTCCATTGGCTGTGCCTATAGACAGATTACTGGCTGCAATCTCAGTAGTTCCCCTGGTTCCAGTTCTAGAATTTGGGCCTTGGTGGAAGGCCATGGTGTTGATACTGGACTCTTAAGCATTTGTATCAGTGGATGACAGAGAGATGGATTGTTTGGGAAAATGCAACATAAAAATCTTCACTTAAAAATGCTCTAAAAATATTTAATGAGAAAATTCAGCTACTGGAAACCAGTTATCTGTAAGGAAATAGGGGTAGGTGAGAAGAATGGTACATTTTATTCTTTCTGACTAGAAACAACTAGTTGTGTGTAGTTTACTTTCTCAGCATTCATTGAAGTCATATAAATTCTCCTTAATCACCTTGTCACTTGGGGTTTGAGAGGAGCAGGAAGACTGGAAGAAACTGGCATGTACCTCCTAGCTAATTTGAAAATAAGAAAGTAAACTATTGTCAAATAAAGAAGCAAAGTACAGAATATTGTGTATAGTATAATCTTATTATTGTAAAATAAAACACATCCTAGAATACTGATTAGGATTCTAACTCATAATTATTAAAATCCATCTCCACCCAAGTGATGTAGAAAACCTCCTGGTGGGGATTTTGGTGACAAATTGGTAGAAGTCTTAGAGTCATTTCTGCCCATTCTCCCACCCTCTCCTACTACCACCATAAGTTTAAGCATATACCATCAGTATCCTGTATGCAGCTATGAGGAAAAGCCAAAATTTTTTCTAATACTTCTCAGCAGATGAAAGTTTCTATAAGTTAATTTTTATTAACAAACCCTTCTACTTTGAAGCATTTCTGTTTTTTAAGATAAACATCTCCATCTCATTTGATCCTTACAGCAATCCTATTTACAGATAGGAATATGAGATATATAGAGAGCTTAAGTAATTTGCCTAAACTCAAATAGCTATTAAGTGGTAGAGCAGGGCCTTCAGAGTCTATAGGTTTTACCATCCTATGCTATGCTGCCCCTCATGGGCAAAAATTTGGGAGAAAGTGAATGTTAACTTTAACAATAGTGAGCATTTATTATAGTTAACATTTTTTGAGTCTTTATTGTATTTTGGGACATGTACTATATACTTTATATGAAAAATGTTACTTAATCTTCATGACTGTCATTTGTGGGAGGCACTATTTATTATCTCTTTTTTATAGATGTAGAACCTGAGGTTAGAGTGGTAAAATAACTTGCTCAAGCTATACAATCAATAATGACATTAGAATTTAAGTGTAGATCTGTCTGATGCCAGAACTTATATATTAACTGTTTTCTATACTGATAAGCAAACAATAAAACGCAACTACATTTAGTCTTGTAGGTATTGAACTTGAAACCTAAAGTTATAAGTTCACATACTGAAAGGCATTTTTTAGAAATTTATGAGAGAGTAATATCGATGGACACATCATCTGAGGACTTAATATAAAGGCATTGTGGTGCAATGGACAGCATACTGGACCATCTGGGAGACAGGGTACTGGGGCTGAAGTCCTAAACTTGCCACCAACTCATCATGTGACTTTGTGTAAGCTAATTCAGCTTTCAGATTTGAAAGCTTAGCTATAAAATTAATATACAAGTTTAGATCCTCTCAAAGGAACTTTCTGATTCTAATGTTCATTTATTATTGCCACAGATAGATTATAAAGAGATGTTAGATTGTCTTAGAGTTTGGTTTTACCTGATTATCCAGTTGGACATTTTGCTCTCTGGGTCTTTTTTGGATTCTTTTTCAACTGATGGGCTTCCTTTGCCATGGGCAGACAGATTTCCTTCATGCCTAAGTTACCTCTTACCATCAGCCAGTCTCTGGTGCACCATCCTTCCTCTCAACATCTGGGTTTCTTTCCTACAGGGCTCTTTAAGTAGGACTACATTCTTCTGTAAACCACTACCCAGTCCTAAGCCTTTTCTGAGTTCCTGGATTATTTGTTATCTGTACCTGTCACCACATACCTAGTTACCTTGAATTCTTTATTGTTGCTCATGTTTGCATTTTCTGTAGAATTTTAAACACTACAAGCTCAAACTTTTAAATTCACAGTTGACTTTAAACATAAAAATATGTCCCCCAATGTGTGCCACAAGGACATTTATGTCCATATTATCATTTTATTATGTCTTCTGTGATTTATTTCTCATATTTTAGTGTTCTCTTTTTCTTTAGATGAGCATTTTTTTTATCCATAGGTTTTTTGAGGAAGGGCAATTTACATTTTATTACTGCCTTTTCTGGCATTTTCCTAATTTTGTTTTCATTAGGCCAGAAGAATTTTCGACATATTTTTGAGAGCTAGAATTTTTCTTATATGATTTCTGTAAGTTTTTATTCTTATATTTATGCGTAATTCCATAATGCTGTACATTTTTATATATATTGAATTATGTGAAGTGTTTTTGGTTAATATAATACTCTTCTATGTCTCTCTTATGCCTCCACAACTAGACTGTGAATTTTTTTGAGGGCAGGACCATATCTGTAGTGCCAGCTCCTAACCTGGCACTACTTTATCTAGGAATGGTTCCTTCAGTGAAAATTCTGCAAAAAGTGCTGTGCTAAACCCTATAATTATAAGCTGCTTTTCAAAGCCTGTAATATTTTGTACCCAGCTCTTTTTCCTCTTTCAAAATGACATATAAATTTGTTTTTCCTAGCAAATATGCCTGCCATAATAGAGATGGTATTTGGATGGTTATTTGGATGGTTATATTTCCCTTTATTGTTTTAAATCCTGAGTTTGGACCATATGGGAAAGAAAACTAGGGACTTCACTATGTAGGCTCTCCATTTGGCAGCAGCTAAAATAGTGCTAAGACTAGTCAAGAGGAGTGAAACTGAAAATGAAGCTTTGTTGGCCTGTATTGGGAAATTTGGACCAGATTCAACAGTTTGAGCATCATTTTTGACCACCATGCTGGGAATCCTGTTTTGTTCCACTGTACAGAAAATCTTTGAGGGTTAAACTCCTACTATTCAATCCTTTGCGGAGAAACAACAGCACAAAACTAGGGGCTCAATTTCGAGGAGAAGCTGAAACTGATTCAAACAAGATTTCATTAACTAATTTAGGCAGCCTTTGGAGCTATTCTGAGCTATACAATTGCTCCTTTTCTCAACTCCACTGGCACTCTGAGAATCAGATCACCTGGGGAAAGCAGATTTAAAAAATTCCAGATGGTGTGTGTGATGCTCCAGCTGTGAGGAATCTCTCCCAGTCAGGCAATCTGCCTTTCTGCCGGAACCCTCTAAAACTGTGCTGCCCATTTGTCATGCTTCTCCAATTGCAGCCTTCTGGATAGCTTCTCTTTGCCTTGTCTGAGTCTTCCTTTCCAGTTTTTATCATCCCCTTTCATGAGCTAATGTAGTAACATCCCTTCATTGGCTATAAATCCATAGAAGAACCTGATATAAAATATGGTTTTGTGAAGGAAAATTGGAAAACATCTGTCTTTTTACCCATAAGATTCAGTGTTCACTTGTCTCATATGACGACGTGACTGTTCATGTGTGAAAAAGGAGAGAAAAGGAAGAGGAAAGGCTAGCATGAGAGTGAGCAAGAAAGAATTCATACATGTGTTTTTGTAGCCAGCTGAACAAAGAAGTTTATCTCCACATCAGCTTGATGAGAATCCTGGGTTAATGTTTGGAAAGATCAGTCTCACTGACTTTAGTGAACTTCATGGGGCTATCAAAGTAGTGATTACTTCAGAATTGGTCCTGGCTATTGTCCTGATAGTACATTTTGTCTGAAGTTATTACACCTAGGTTATAGTGGCAAGACCTGAAAGGTTATGGGCATCTTTTGATTTCCAGGTAGGCTTTCCTTGGGAAGTTGAACACTCTGGGGAGGTAAAAGGAGGGAGCATATAGCAGATGAAACCTCAAACTGATGAACCTGCTGTCCTTGTTGTGTCTTTCTATAGTGACTATACCTTTCTTAATTTGTAGAATATTAAATGGATGAGTTTTGTAGCCCTCCATTTTAGATATGTTATAGTCCATAATTGAGTTCAGGTAAGGTGAATGGGTCATTTGAGTTTTATTTTATTTGGTACTTGATTCATTTGAAATCTATGTGGAAAATTACATAAATTTGCAGGAACTGAAATTTCTTTTTCCAGATCATCACATTAAAAAATTGAAGTAAAATTTATATGTCATAAAATGCAAAGATCAGCAGTATACAATTTGACTAGTGTTAGTAAAAGTATACACCTATGTAACTACCACCTCAGACAAGATCTAGAACATTTCTGTCATCCAGAAATTCTCCTATTGTCCCTTGCCAGTCAATCCTTATCTCCCAAAGGCAACCATTGTTATGATTTCTATCACCATAGATTAGTTTGCCTGTTCTTGAACTTCATATTTTTTTTCTGTCTGCCTTTTTAAAAATATTAAAGCAATCACCATAATAAGTGTACTAATCATCTGTCACACTACATTGTTATAATGATATTATTGACTATATTCCCTATGCTGTTCATTATGTCCCTATGACTTATTTTATAAATGGAAGTTTGTACTTCTTAATCTCCATCGCTTTTAGATCCATCCCGCCCTCTGGCAACTATCAGTTGGTTCTCTGAATCTATGAATTTGTTTCTGTTTCATTTTGTTTGTTTGTTTTGTTTTTTAGATTCCATGTGTAAGTGAAGTTATATGGTGTTTGTCTTTCTCTGTCCAATTTATTTTACTCAACATTATATTCTCTGTGTCCATCCATGTTGTCGCACATGGCAGGATTTCATTATTATTTATGGCTGTCTGGCTTTTTAAGCTTAACACAATGTTTCCAATGCCCATCTGTGTTGTGTTTCAGTAGTTCATTTAAAAAATTTTCTGAGTTGTTTTCCATGGTATGAGTAGCCCAGAATTTGTTTATGCTTTTTTTTTTCTGTTAATGAACTAACTCGTTTTCAGTTTTGTAGAGCAGAAAGTTTTAATTATAAGACCAGTTTATCAAAAATTTCTTTTATGGTTAATACTGTCTGTGTCCTATATAAGAATCTTTGTTTACCCCAAGGCCACAAAGATTTTCTTTCGTGTTTTCTTCTAGACATTTTATAGGTTTAGCTTTTACACTGAGGTCTGTGATCCATTTCACGTTGATTAATTGTGTCAGGGAAAGATTAGTGTTCATTTTTCCATATGTCGATCTAGTTATTCCAGCAGCATTTGTTAAAAACTCTGTTCTTTACTCAATTATGCAGTTGAAGATTTGGGCTATTGGTCTGTAATTTTCTTTTTTGTAATGTCTGTCTCTTAAGTGTTACTGGGGTTAAGCTGGCTTATAAAATAAGGTGGAAACATTCTTTTCTGTTTTCGGAGTTTACTCTCTGTGTTTTCTTCTAGGAATTTTATGGTTTCAGGTCTTACATTTAAGTCTTTACCCCATTTTGAGTTTATTCTTGTAGAGGGTGTAAAAAAGGAGATCCAGTTTCATTTTTTTTTTCATGTATTTGTCCAGTTTTCTCAACACCATTTATTGAATAGACTGTCTTTACCCCATTGTATATTATTTACATTAAGGCTTCTGGGCCTGGAGTTTTCTTCATGGGACAATTTTATTACATATTAAGTTTCTTTAATTCATCTAGGTCTATTTAGATTTTCTGTTTCTTCTTGAGTATTTTTGTTATATATTTTTAGAGAAAATTTCCCATTGTATTCATGTTATCATTTATTGGCATATATTCCATTGTATACAGGTACCACCTCTTCTTTATTCAATGCCCTTGTCTACTGATGGGCACTTAAGTTACTTCCATATCTTGACTATTGTAAATAGTGCTGCAGTGAACATAGGTGTGCAAATGTTTTTTTGAATTAGTGTTTTGGATTTCTTTGGATAAATACCCAGAAGCAGAATTGCTAGGTCATGTGGTACTTTGGTTTTTAATTTTGGAGGAAACTACAAACTGTTTTTGACAGTGTCTATACAATTTTTCAATCCCAAAAGTGCATGAGATTTTCTGTTTCTTCACATTCTTGCCAACACTTGTTTTTGATTTATTGATGATAGTTGTGAATGATGATTAGTGATGTGGGGCATCTCTTTATATCCCTATTGGCCATCTTATATGTATGTCCTCTTTGGAGAAATGTCCATTCAGGTCCTCTGCCCATTTTTTAAATAGGATTCTTTGTGTGTGTGTGTGTGTGTTTGTGTGTGTGTGTGTGTGTGTGTGTGTGTGTGTGTGTTGAGTTCTTTATAAATTTTGAATATTAACCTTTAATCATTTGTATTATTGGTAAGTATCTTCTCCCATTCAGTAAGTTGCCCTTTTGTTTTGTTGATAGTTTCCTTCACTCTGAAAAAACTTTTTTAATTTGATGTAGTAGTCCCATCTTTCTATTTTTTCTTTTGTTTCCTCTGCCTGAAGAGATACATTAGAAAAATATTATTAAGAGCAGTGTCAAAGAGTTTACTGCCAGTTTTCTTCTAGGAGTTTTATGGTTTTGGGTCTTACATGTAAGTCTTTAATCTATTTTGAATTTATTCTTGTATATAGTATAAGAAGGTGAGCCAGTGTCATTTTTCTTACATGTATCTGTCCAGTTTTCCCAACACCATTTATTGAGTAGACCATCTCTATGTAATTATATATTTTTGCCTCATTTGTCACAGATTAAATGACGATATAGGTATGGGTTTATTTTTGGACTGTCTGTTCTGTCCTGTTGATCTCTGTCTGTTTTTATGCCATGCTGTTTTGATTACTATAGCCTTATGGTATAATTTGATATCTCTAACTTTGTTGTTCTTTCTCACAATTGCCATGGCTATTCTGGATCTTTTATTGTTTCATATAAATTTTAGGATTATTCATTCTAGTTCAGAGAAAAATGCCATTGGTGTTTTAATAGGGATTACATTGAATCCATAGATTACTTTGCATAGTATGGACATTTTAACAATGTTAATTCTTCCTATGTGTGAGCATGATATATGCTTCTATTTATTTATATCTTCTTTAGTTTACTTCTTCAGTATCTTATACATTTCTAAGTACAGTACTTTTATCTCCTTAGTTAAATTTATTCCTAGGTATTTTTTTGATGCCATTATAAATAGCAAACAATTTCTGAATATTAGTTTTTTTTTTTTTTATCTTGCTAGTCTACTGAATTCATTTATCAGTTCTAGTAATCACGGGAATGTGAAGTACAGCATAGGGACGATAGTAATATTGTAATAACTATATATAGCGCCAGGTGGGTACTAGGCTAATTGGGTGGATCAGCTGTAAATTATATAACTCTGTAACTGCTATGCTGTACACCTGAAACTAATATAAAATAATACTTAAATTGAACTTAACTGTAAATTGAACTGTCATTCAACTGTAGTTGAAAAATAAAAAATAAAAAGCAATGGGTCTAACAAAAACTTAAAATAAAGTACATATTATGATTAGAAAAAGTGTCATTTAATTTGCAAGTACTCGGATATTTCCTAAATATGTCATTACTATTTATCTCTAATTCGGTTAACTTTTTTTGTCAAAGAACACACTGTGTGAGTTTTCAAACATTTGGTTTTTGGATTTACAGTTGATATTTTTTATCACCATTTTGGCTGTAATTTTTTTTATCTTTTATTTGCCCTAGTGTCCATCAGGACTTAATTATATATGTGTTAAATCATTTAATATTGTCATAAAGATTCACATGGCACTATTAAATGTTTTCATTAATTTATTTCCTCTCTTCTTCAAATTGGATTATTTTCATTCATCTGCCTTCAAGTTCACTGCTAGCTCTTCTATAATCTGCTCTTAAGTCTATTTAAGTGAATTTTTAATCACAGTTCCTGAATTTCTGTTTGGTTCTTATTGATTGATTGATTGATTGATTGATTGATTGTAGTTCTTATTTTTTCATTGAGGTTCTTAACTGTTAACACAGTAATGCTATATTTTCTTTTAATTCTCATCACATATTTATAATAGGTGCTTTAAAGTCTGTTCAGTCTAACATCTGGAACATGTCTAATCTAGTTTCTATTGGCTTATTTTAATTTTTTTTGTTTATTTATATTTTGACTATGGAGAACATTGTTTGTCCTGTCTTTTGACCCATGTTTTTCTCCTTTCTTGTTTTCTTTTGGGTTAATCAAATTTTTAATGTTTTATTTTAATTTTTTAATTACTTTCTAGGTATAACTTTGCATTACGTTTAAGTTGTTGCATTAAAGCTTACAGTATGGATTTTTACTAAATTCTACTTAAATATTGTGCCATTTCCAATGAAGTTTTATAATACTATTTATAAAAGTTTTATAATATCATTATTACATGTATACCTCTATGTTTTGTGATGTTGTTTATGTTTTATATCTACATATGTTATAATTACCATAATACATTTACTTTTTCCATTAAACAGTTTTTTATTGTAAAAAACACATTATAAAATTTATCATCTTAATAATTTTTAAGTGTATAGTATGTTAGTGTTAAGTATATACAGTAAGTTGCTTTTTTCAAAAATTAATAGGACACAGAAATTATCATGTTAAAATTATATATTTACCTTTTCCAGTCCCCTTTATTATCCCTTGTATGATGAATTTCCATCTGATATAATTTATCTTCAGTCAGAGAACTTTTTTTAACATGAAGCATGGATCTGTTGAAGACAAACTCTCTCAATTTTTGTCTATATGAAATGTATTTAATTATTTTAATTTTCAAAGGATATTTACCTAGCTATAGAATTTAGTCGATAGTTTTTAATCTTCTAATTAAATTATTTATTTATTTTTAAAGTTTATTTTAATTAGTTTCAAGTATACAGTACCTTGGTTAGACATCTATATAGTTTGTAAACAAACCCCCAATTGCTCCCTCCCTTCCCTAACCCTCCACTTAGCCAATGTATTAATGTTACCTGCATTCCCTACGCCATACTCCCCATCCCCATGACTATACATCAGCTATTGATTTGTGCTTCTTTAACCCTTTACCCCATTCTCCCAGCCCCACAAACCCTCCTCCCCTCTGTTACCAAATTGTCCTCTATATTTGTGAGTCTGTTTTTGATTGGTTTGTTCTTTTTTATTCCTTAGATTCTGCATATAAGTGAAATCATATAGTGTTTATCTCTCTCTGTCTGACTTAAATACCTTCTTGGCTCATCAAAGCAATATCTTTTTCCATCTGCTTCCTTTTAGTCTCTGTGTGTCTTTTAATCTGAAGTGAGTCAGATTTGTAGGCAGCATATGTAGGAGTTTTGTTTTCTTATCCTTTCAGCCACTTTATCTTTTGGTTGGAGCACATAATTCTTTTCCATTTAAGGTACTAATTGATAAGAATGTAGTTGTTACCATTCTTTATTCCTTTTTTGATACATTTTTTTTTCTTAAAGAAGTCCCTCCAACATTTCTTGTAATACTGGCTTGATGTTGATAAATTTCTTTAGCTTATTTTTGTCTGGGAGGCTCTTTATCTTTTAACTCTAAATGATAGCTTCACTGGATAAAGTATTCTTGGTTGTAGATCTTGGGTCTTCATCATGTCAAATATTTTGTCCCAAGCCCTTCTGTCCTGCATAGCTTCTTTTGAGAAATCACTGGCCAGTCTTATGGGTATTCCCTTATAAGTAATTATTTGTTTTTCTCTTGCTGCTTTTAATATTCTTTCTTTGTAGTTAACCTTTGGCATTTTAATTATGTGTCTTGCTGTGGGCCTCTTTGGATCCCTGAATTCTGGAATCCTCTGAGTTTCCTGGCATTTTATGTCCATTTTCTTCACTAGGTTAGGGAAGATTTTGTCATTATTTCTTCAAACAGCTGTTCAACATCTTGATTGATTTTCTTCTCTTACGCCAATCAGACAAATATTTGGAGCTTTAATAGTGTTCCATATCCTCCTTAAATTATTTTAATAGCCAAATTAGGAACATCTTGTCACCACAGTTCATTGAGCATCCAATATCACCAGGTTTTAAAACAGGATTACTCTGGAGAGTATGTGCATTTCCCCTTCCTGTTTGGTTATAGTAGAATGGGGAGAGATACTTTTCCTGGTGAGCTGCTTTGTGAAACCTCACATACCTAGCAGGAGTGATGGCACTTGGTTAAGATGTATTTGTTACTTTTACAACCATGTCAATTTTCCTGTTCTTCCTTCTGCTGTTGTTAGGTACTCAGTTCTGGTGATCTCAGAATCACAGCTCTCTTGGTAGGGAATTTTGGAGATATAGTGTTACTATGAGTTAAATAAGAATGAGCTTTTTGGAAAATCTGAAAATTTAATTATCATGCATATTATTGTTTCATTGTCAAATTGTTATTAAGTTCTAAACATCCAGCCTACATATGGAACCTGTGTATAAGTTGGAGTGATTCATTGTCAACAAATTTAGACTCAACAAATGGTTAAATGCAGGTATAAAGTAGCCACTATGCTAGAGGCTTTATGTATGTTATTTGGCATAATCATCATAAAAACCTGTATATGTGTGTGGAGGGTATTATTCATCCTTATTTTATAAAGAAGAATTGAGAAACAATTAAGATTTAAAATGAACACTATGTCCTCTGGTTTCTGATCCAGCATGTATGAAGCTTGGACATCTCTACTCAGTTCTAACAAGAAATAAAAAACTGAACAAACTAAAAAAATCAGTTCTTTTTAGATCTTTCAGAGAAGTGAGGTCATAGGGCAAACTGTCACCCATATGCCTTATTCCTTATGGATCATTTGGCTAAATAAATCTGATATCCAAAAAATGAGTAACAATATGGAAGCTGCTCTCTTAAAAAACACTTAAACCTTTTAACAAATACCAGGAGAACAATAAATTACTTAATTGGCCTATTAACCATTAAAATTACATTGATTCTAGGAATATATACCTCAAAGTTCATTAATGTTTCTGTCCTTGAGCAAGACACAGAGCTCTGTCTCTTGGAAATGGCTTTCCAACCTCTCAGTGCAATAAAAACTCTAATCACCTTCTGTTTTCTATCTTACTTTAAATCCTACTTCACAGATTGTAAGGTCAGTTTAAAATTACCTTCTCAAATCAGACTTTGCGAGTACCTTTTATGAATCTTCAAAACACAGTTCTTTAAAAAATACTATTATTCAAGTTAAAAAAAAAAATGCACACCTTGGGTGATCCTGAAATGTTTGGCAACAACCATGTTATTAGACAAAACTGAAATAATCGTTGATGAGAAAGAGCTTATTTTAGATAAAATATGGCAGAAAGTTAAATATTTACCTATATTCTAGCATTGGTTGGTATCCTGATCTTTCCAAATAGTCAACCTATAAAGGCATTTTAGAAGCTTAGTACTTGTTCTGTTCTTTTCTTCAAAAATGATTTTTTTTTTTTGAATTTTTATAAATGGAGCCACAACTACATTTAGCTGCAAAGGTACAGGGAATGAAAAAACACTTTCTAGAGAGCTCTGGAAAGTTTACAAGGTCTTGAAATTTGTGAAGAAAATGAAAGTTTTATTTGTTTATTTATTTTTAAATGGAGAGTCTTTATCATGATAATCAGCTGCACGTGTTTGGAAGTAGCCCTTCCCAACATGCTGCTGAGTGTATTAGCTTAATTTCTCACAGAAATGTGTCATCAAATAAGAAATGTATAAAATTACCATTTGAAAATAAGCAGTTAGAATTTCTTTCAGGAGAATCATTTCCATGAAATTCCAAATTTTATGAACAAATGTTAAGCATTTTCAAACCGGTTGTTTCGAATATTTGAATAAAATTTGTTACTATTAAATCTTGTCTAGATGACCAGTGATAAGAAGTTATACATTTCAACATTTTTGTTTTGGATCATCAGGGATTAAGCACAAAGAAATATTTTCTGTAACATTAAAAGTAGAGAAAAGGCAAAGAGTTCTCAAAGAGCTTGGTATTCTCAAAGGCTCCCATCAGAAATGGTATGGAGAACATAGAATGCTACCAACAAAAGTGTGAGGAACATTACCTCCAAATGCCAACTGTATGATTCTGCCTTATTTATGACTAGACTAATTACCAAGTTAATTCTAGTCAACTAGCCTTCCAGGAATGAGTGAAAATATTTAAAGGAAGAGCCAAATAGCCCAGGAATTCGAGTTTCCAACCTCTTCCTTACAGTTGCATCATATTCTGATGGTTGAGTAGAGGCCCTGGCCAGTGGACTCTTGGAATTACATGGAGATTAATTTATACCTTTTACATTCTAATGTATGGAAGTATTGCAACATGTTATATTAGAGGCAAGCAACCTACCATATACAGAATTGAAAATGCTGGTTATAAGGATACTCAATGAACTTAGGGTAAGACTAGATGATCTCAGTGAGAACTTCAGTAAAGAGATAGGAAACAAAAGTGGAGATAGGAAACATAAAAAAGAACCAGTCAGAAATTAAGAATACAATAATTGAAGTGAAGAATAGATTACATGTACTCAACAGCAGATTAGATGAAGCAGAAGATTGAATCAGTAATTTAGAAGAGAAGGTAGCGAAAAGCACATGAATGGAACAGCAAAAAGAAAAAAAAGAATAAAAAATTAAGACAGTTTAAGGGACTTCTGGGACAACATCAGACATAACAGCATTCACATCATAGGGGTATCAGAAGAAGAGAGAAGAAGGAATTGAAAACCTATTTGAAGAAATAGTGACTGAAAACTTTTCTAACTTGGCAAAGGAAATAGACATACAAACCCAGGAAGTGCAGAGTTTCACACAAGATGAACCCAAAGAGGCCCACATCAAGACACATCATAATTAAATGTAAAAGGTTAAAGGCAAATAATCTTAACAAGAGTAAAGCAATCAGTTATTTACAAGGAAGTTCTCATAAGACTGTTAGTTGATTTCTCAACAAAAACTTTACAGATCAGAAGGCATTGGCGTGGTGTTCAAAGTGATAAAAAATAAAGACTTAACAGCCATGATTACTTTACTCAGCAAAGCTGTCATTTAGAGTCGAAGGAGAGATAAAGGGTTTTCCAGAGAAGAAAAAACTGAAGAAGTTTGTCACTAGCAAACTAGTATTACAAGAAATGTTAAAGGAGCTTCCTTAAGAAGAAGGAAAAAAAATAAAAAATATGAATAAAAAATATTGCAACAAAAAAATTCTCACTAACAAAGGCAAACACATTATAAAAGCAGTGGATCAGCCAACACTAAAGCTGGCACAAATATTTTTTAAAAGGCAAAAGTAGGAAGATCATGTATAATTACAATAGCAAATTAAGGGATATGCACAAGCATACAGACAAAAGAAGTAAAAATAATGGCAAAAACAAATGTGAAGAGGAGAAGTAAAAATGGTATTAATTCTAGAAAGTGTTCAAACTGAAATGACCATCAACTTAAAGTAGACTGCTATAAACATAGCTTGGTAGCATATGGTAACCACAAACCAAAATCTACAAGAGATATACAAGGTATGAAGAGAGAGGAATCCAAACACAACACTACAGAAAGCCATCAACATACAATATTAGAGAGCAAGAGAATAAGAATGGAACAGAGAAGAACTACCAAAACAATTAGAAAACAATAAAATTATAATAACTACATACCTGACAGTAATTTAAGTGTAAATGGATGAAATTCTAGAATCAAAAAACAAATGAAGAAGTGGCATGTGTGTGTGTGTGTGGAATATTAGCCATAAAAAAGAACAAAATCTTACCATATGCTACCACACGGATGGACCTAGAGGGTATTATGCTAAGTGAAATAAGTCAGACAGAGAAAGACAAATACCATATGATTTCACTTATATATTTGGTACATTTATTCAGTTGAAATACATATAGCTATTAAAAGGAGTCCAATAGAAGTATATGTGTTAATATGGAAAGATGCTTTTGTTATATTTTTAAGTGAAAAAAAAGCAATTTGAAGAATATTTGTATATCATGATCCAATTTTTACAGAAAAATACATATGAAAGTACATGTGTACATATATATATATGTATATAATCTATAATTTACCTGTATAATCATTAAAAATTTTTAGAGTATACAAATTTTATGGTAGCAGCAGTTAGATGTAGAATGTGGGTGTTAAGGGGTGGGGGTTGACATTTGTACTTGGAAATCATTTTTGAAGACGAAAGCTAAGTAAATATTCTCAAGACATAATTAAAGTATAAAAAGTATACTCTCTGGCTAGTTATTTTAGTTTAGCCAGGTCAGAAATAAGACAATTGGATTAAAAAAAAACAACTTTCTTTCTTTCTTTTTCTTTCTTCTACTCTTAGCACTAACCCTCTTTTGCTAGTGCTTGATTCCAAAACTCCCTGAGCCCATTTCCTTTGAATGGGCTCCTTTTCTCTATGCTATTGTCCCAAACTTGGACCTTTTATAACTAATTGCAATATGATGATCTTGCTGAAGCTATAGTCTACTTGGATAGGCCAAACAGTATCAAAGTCCAGAATACCTGCAGATTCAGAGTGAAAATGGCAAATATAAAATATATATATGTATATATAAATGTAAAATATCCATCATTTGTATAGATTTTACATGCACTTTCTTACTTGATTATTTCAGTAGTCCTGTGAATTGGGAAAGGCAGGTACTCCCATTTTAACTGAGGCTTGATATGTTTGGTTGAGATAAGCAAGTAAGGGAATGAAGCATAGACCTAGATATTTACTCTGTTAGAATGAGAGCATGATAGATAGGAGGTGAGATAACTCTGCAGAGTGGGTAGAGCACTAGCTGGAAACCCGAAGCCTGTAGCTTTGAACATTTCATTTTGCTACTTGAGACCTCTGCTTTACACTATTTTAAAAGATTAGTCAAATTGCCAAACTAAAATGGCTTTAAAGATTAAGACACAAATTTAAATGAATGGAACACAGAGTACAGGACTATAAAGGAGTGGAAACTTGTGAAATATTTCATATATTCTCTCCAAAGATTTTGAAAGTAAAAAAAAAAAAAAATTAAGGCTGTTAACACCAATTAAAGCAAGTCTGTTGGCCCATGGGCTTCCAGTTTGCAACTCTAGATTAGTAGGTTTCTTTTCAAGTCTAACATTCTCTTATTCTTTGTAACATAGAAAAATGATTGAAAAAACGAGTACAACAGGTGACAAGATATTGAATTTATTATATGATTTTATTTTTAAAAACTTTATTTGGGAACATTTTAGGGATTAATGACATATACAGCTGTAAAGAGTATGGAGGAGTCCTGAGTACCCTTTATCTAGTTTCTCCCATTAGCTACATCTTGCATAACTCATGGAACAATATCAAAACCTGGAAATTGCTATTGATGTGAAGTGTGTGTATAGTTCATTGTCATTTTATCACATGGGTAGATTTGTGTAATTGCCATCACAATCAAGGTGCATAATTATACCATCACTGCAAAAATCTCCTAATGTTACCCCTGTCTAAACACACAAACTCTTTTGCTCATTCTCTGTGGGTGTACCACAATTTCATTAATCATTCACTTATTATAGAACATTTTGATCATTTCTGGTTTTTGGCTTTTACATCTTAATGTATGAGCAATTGTGTACAGAATTTTGTGTGGACATAGTTTTCATTCTGGGATATATGCCTAAGAGTGTGATTGCTGGATGGTATGGTGAGTATATAATTTTTAAAGAAACTGCCAAACTATTTTTCAGAGTGACTATACCGTTTTGTACTCTTACCAGCAATGTTTCTTTGTATTCTTGCCAGTAGATAATATTGCCACTATTTTCATCTTAGCTATTGTAAAAAGTATGTAGTGATAGCATCATGGATTTTATTTACATTTTTCTAATGGCTGGTGATCTTGAACATCTTTTCATGTGCTTGTTTGCCATCCATATATCCTTCATGTCTGTTGTTCATTTTCTAATTGGAGTGTTTGTTTTCTGTTGAGTTCCTTCAGAATTATGAATATGTCCCCTTATATGGCAAAGGGGAATTTAGGTTGTAGATGGAATTAAGGTTTCTAATCAGCTGACCATAAGGAAGGGAAATTACTCTGGGTGGACCTAGTGTTATCACAGGGATACTTAAAATGGAAGACAAAGAGGAAGAGTAAGAGAGATTAGATGTGATGTGTAAAGGACTTGACTTATTGTTTGCTTTGAAGATGGAGGAAGGGGGTCATGAGTTAAGGAATGTGAGTGGCCTTCAGAAGCTGGAAAAGGCAAGGAAATGGATTCTCTACTAGAGCTTGCAGAAAGGAATGTAGTCTTCCCAACATCTTAATTTTAACCCAGTGAGACCCATTTTTATACTCCTTACTGCCAGTAACATAATATATTTATTATTTAATTTGTGTTACTTCATTATAGCCCCAGTAGAAACTGATATGTGTCAGGATAATTCTTCTACATCAGTGAGTGTTTATTTACTACAGGATTAAAAAAAAACTTTTAAAAAGCAGAGACATAAATAAATGTTAAAATTGATAGACATGAATTTGAAAGGGATAAGGAGAAAGAGTATGTGGGGATCCTGAGGTACTTCAGTGGAATCCTTAAGGTTCTGTGGTATTTACTCTGAAGATTATTAATTTTTAATGCTTGAATAGTGGTGTGTTTTCCTGCTTTCATAGAACCATAATTTTTTGCCTGATATGTTTTTTTCTCTTTACCTTTTTTCTCAAGGAGCGGGTTGATAATAGGGGCCCCTCATGATCTCAAGTAATAATGGAACAGGTTGAAGACATTGTCTAAACATTGCTCTATGTGCAAAATATGTGTCTGCTGAATCTAAATACAACAGCTGTTTCTCACTTTCATATGATGTGCTTCAAACATTCAGCAGTATCTGTGAAAAACACCTTTAAAATGTCTTATTTATGATGTGGCAAGTGGAGATTAAGATTATTGTGCTTATACTTGAGCCAGATATATGTGGTGTGATTGATGCAGACATTCAAACTAAGTCTAAAAGCCTAGGTCGATTTGTGCATATTTTGTGAATGTTGTGATTGCTCTCATACTTAATAAGGTAGTGGAAATCCCAGGGAAGAAAATCACTGTCTAATAGCTTGCCAGATTTGAACTTTTGGCATTCTCTACATCAGTCTAAAAAGTGGTTAGCCTATTTTTTTTTTCATTGCCAATATGTAACATTTACCTTAGAGATGGACCTAATGACTTAACTACAAACTGCTTATTATGTATTTGGGGACTTTCACAACCTTCCCTTATAAATAATAGTAACTTATAAATAATCCAAATATGTCAAAACTGGTTGTTTTCTGTTTCCCACAACTAGTTGTACCTTTTCCTTTCTATGCCTCCCTTTAGTTAGATTTTTTTTCCCCTATCCTTCTTTCATCCTAGCCTACAGAAGGTTCAAGAATTTTCAAATTGCAAATTCTGTCTCCTTAAATGAAGCATCTCTTATTATTTCTGAACTGGAAGGAATCTGTCATTGAGAAGTTAATTTACCATGCTATGTATTACGGATATTTGAGTATTTATAAAATTGAGATAGAAAATTTCTCAATTATTTTTTTCATCTCTTTAGGACTTAGTATATATTTTAGATTTTCAGGAAATATTGCAAAAGGTTATATGAAATAACCATTAGAGTAGAAAAACTAGGACATGGGCCCACCCACACAGAAAATGCTTCACATTTGAAAACCAGTTTTTGGTGACTTAGTTATAGTGTTTAATATGTGCCTTTTATTTTTTTATTAATGTAGTTTTTTTTTCTTGACACACTGGTTTCATGTACTTGATATGGAAATTTCAAAGAACTAGAATATTTAATAACAAATAATAATTAGTTGTCTTGGTAGTATTACTTTAGAACAAAGAAGGGGAAAATTTGACTGTACCATTTCTTAGCTCATTTCATAATTGAAGAGTACCCAAGAAATTATTGTTCTTTTAAGCCTTGAGAGGAAAAGAAGGTAAAAGATGAAGGTTTTTTCAAGGTTCTTGTCCTATTATGGGAAAATTCTTTCTTGTTGAACACAGTCTTATTTCTTCTTCAAGCTACTCAAATTAACCATAACTAGATTTCAAGTAAAACCAGATAGGTCTTTTACATATTATACTCATATCCCCAGTTCCATTTTTTTCAAGAGGAGAGAATCAAAGGATAGCCTAAACTGTATTCATTTAACAAATATTAAGTCAACATAAACATTTCTCAAGCACCTAGAACAGTGTCTAGCCCATATATCAGTGACTAAGGCAAAGTCCCTGTTCTCAAGGAGCAGTCATTGTGGTGGGTTGCTTTTCAGAGCATTAATTCATCATTTTCTCATTGAAAGTCTATGTTCTTTATCTTTCTATTCTTCCCAAATCTTTGCTGACTTCAGCACCTTCTTTGTGACTTCACCTTATTTTTGTTGTTATATTGCACTTTATAACCCATGTTATCTGAATGCCCAACACTCTGGCCTCAATTCACTTTCATTCTTGATCTTTACCTACATATTAGTGATCGTAATGGTCAGAACCTGAAGCTTGCTATCAGAAGATGTTGGGGACTTACACTTCTGACCAAAAAAGAGCAATAGGCACTGGACTTAACTTCCCACCTGAAACACATACAATACTGGGCAAAATATATGAAATAAAAGTTTTGAAGATAGTACATCAGGAAGCTTAGGGTGGTGATCTCTGAGAAAGGAAAACAAATGAGTTTTACTAGCTTAATGCTTGCAGAGTTTCCAGACTGCAGTGGAAGGAGCAGGAAATCAAGGCTGAGTCCACTGTTTCCTTGAAGTGAGGAGATTGAACTGAGCATCCAGGAAGGCAAAGATGGCTAGAGTTTTTATCTATACACAGAGAGGACTTCAGAGATATTCAGAGGGTTGCATTGAGTTTTCAGTTGACTACTGACCAGCACATTTGTGTATTTAAATTTTCAGTGGCCAGTGAATGTCTACCCAAAAGAAGCAGAAGAAACAATCTATAGGGTTTACACAGATCTTGGAATAGTTCATATTCTCATTAGCCATAATGAAAACAAGACAAAACAAAACAAAACCAAAACCTTATAATTAATGTGACATTGGGTAAATTATTCAGAAGGGTATTTCCTCATTGGTGGGGTAAAATCAGCATTAGGTCAAAGATGTGGTCCTGCTTAGCAAAACTAAAATCAGGCATCAAAAGAATCAAACTGGTTCCAAGAATGATGAGTCTGGAAGAGTGAATGAGTTATTTATGTGCTCCAACACTCATTCCTGAGCTGAACATGCATAAAGCTGACCCTAAACACCATATGAAAAACTTTGAGAACCAAACTAAGAGTTAGACCACTGATCTAGTACCAAATTTACCACTGGAGGGCACAAAGGTAGAATGTGTTAAAATAGAACTGTAAAGTCTTTGAAAGCAGGAATTTCATTTAAACCATAACCCAAGGAGTACTGGTTTAAACTTGTGGCCTGAACTTATTTGGGTTGGTTGCCTACTAAAACAAAAATACTAGCATTCTCTATAGGACTCAACAAGATTCAGAGTCTTATATTATTCAAAATGTCTGGGATATATTCAAAATTACATGGCACACAAATAAACAAGAAAATCTCAACTTGCTGTGGAAAAAATAATAGATGCAAATGATGATATGGCACAGGTATTAGAACTATCTGACAAAGACTCTGTAGTGGCTTTTATAGTAATCCTCTAACAAGTAAAGGTGGATGCTTTTAAAATGAATAGAAATATAGACTATCTCAGTAAAGAAACAAAATATAAAACAGAAGCAAATGGAAATTTTAGAACCAAAAAATATGATAACAAGTAAAACACTGCAGAGGCTTGTCAGTGAATGTGAAGAAAGATCAAGAAAAGCTATTCAGTCTGAACAAAAGAGAGAAAAACTGATTGAAAAATAATTTACTAGATGCTCAAGGAGCTAAGAGTCAAAACTAAAATGTCTTAACATTTATGTCATCCAATTCTCAGAGGCAGAGAAAGAAAACTGGAGTGTAAAAAAAAAAAATTAATGCCTGCACTTACCAAATGTAATGAAAGACACACCTCTATAGATTCAAGAAGCTTAGAGAATTCCAAACAGTATAAACCCAAAGAAATCTACACCAGATACTTCATAATCAATCAACTGAAAAGTTAAAGCAAGGAAAAAGCTTGGAAGCAGCCAGAGAAAGATGATGGATTATTTATAGGAGAACTACAAGTAATTGCAGATTTCTTTTCAGAACCATGGTGGCCAGAAAAAGTGAAACAACATTTTTAAAGTGCTGAAAGAGAACTGTGAACTGCAAATTCTGTATAGATGAAAATATCCTTTAGAAAGAAGGTGAAATAAGACATTCTCAGACTAGTGAAAATACTTCATTTCTGGGATACCTCTTCTAAAAGAATTTCTAAAGTAAAATTTTCAGATAGAAGGGAAATGGTTCCAGAAAGAAAATTGGAAGACCAGAAGTGAAGGAAGAGCAACAGATATGATAAAGTTTAGGTTATGTGTATTTTGCCACAATAAAAAGTAAAATAATGGCAAAAGTTATATTGTGAAAACGGTAACAAAAATAAAATTGGAGAGGTTGTGTTAATATGAAACAAAGTAGACTTCAGATTAAAGAAAATTACCATGGACAAAGAAGGATATTACATAATGATACAAGGGTCAATTCACCAAGAAAACATAACAACCCTAAATTTATATCACCTCATATCAGAGCTTCAATATACATGGAGCAAAAAGTTACTAGGATCAATTAATTATTTAGATAAGTTACATTTAAAATGATTCTATTGATGTAAACTGTACAAAATATATACTAATTGACAGCAATAGGAATCAGATCAGTGGTTGCCTGGGTACAAGAAGGTGGAATTACCAAGGGGCACAAAGAAACATTCAGAGGTGATGGATATGTTCATTATCTTGAGTGTACTGACGGTTTCTTGTGTATGTACATATTTTAAAATTTATTAAATTATATACTTTATATGTTTATTGTATATTGATTAAGCCTCAATAAAACTATATAGAAAGTTAAAAGAGATAGACCAGAACACATCTAGTCTTCCACATTTGTCTTAGTTCATATGCTCCATACTTCTCCCTATACCTATTTTCTTCCCCATCAATATGCTGTTTACCCATTTTGTATCCCTGGCATCTTGACCAATAGAAACTTCTTCTGTTTCTCTCTCTCTCTCTCTCTCTCTCTCTCTCTCTCTCTCTCTCTCTCTCTCTCTTTTGGTTTTGGATAGCATCTTTCTAGCCCTACATCAAGGAAAATCAAGGGAATGAGGGAAGTTCTGGAATATCTGATTTTACCATTCCAGCTGTGAAAAGAGAACCTAATTTAAAGAGGGGGGGTGGGAAGGACAGATTTTAAAATATAGTTCCTTTTCAGATCTCAAATCTTTAAGTCACAAAACTACCAGTAATTTACAAGCTTGGTCTACTAGAAGGAAGCAAAAATTAAAAAATAAAATAAAATACCCCTCCACACACACAACCCCCCCAAAAACAAACAAACAAACAAACAAACAAACAAACAAACAAAAAACCCCCAAGCATTTGAAAAGTTACTCAGGTCTTTATTTGTTAGGAAATGCAAATAAAAACCCCAGTGAAATATTGTTTCACACTTACTAGGATGATCATCATAATGACAAGTTTTAAAATGGAAAATAGTAAGCATTGGCAAGGATGTGGAGAAATTAGAATCCTCAAACGATTCTGGTAAATTGTATACTTATGGTCTGAATGTGTGATGTGATATCACAGTTGTGATCTGTGGTTTGTTTGGGTTGATATCATGTGTGCTTGTATTTATGTTCCTTAAATGATTATATAAGGGCTTTGTAAATAAGTGCTGCCTTAAGGACACTGTGAGTTTTGGAGTAATGTAAAACAGAGAGCCCAATCATGTGTTAGAACTCCAAAAGAGTCGAAGAAAGGAAAAGTCTTCACTTCAGAAGATTATAATTAATTGGAAGAGTAACTTGTATAGTAGTATGATATAATAACTAAATAACACCTATATGAATATTCTGAAATTTGAGAAGCATTTTACCATAGATAGTCTCATTGATCCTTATAACATCTCAGTGATGTAGGTGGCATTATTCTTATGTCAGGATGGGCTAACTACTCACATTTCAGTGTACTTGATGTTGACCTAATGAATATTTTGCTGAGTTTAAGATCACTTAATGTTAGCAACATCAATAAGAGATGATTCTATTTTTCTTCCTGAGTTTTCTTCATTCTTCCTTGAAGTTCCTCCCAAGTCCCTTGGAGCTTTTGCAATTCAAGGCAAACAATTGTTTCCACCTCCAAAAAGCTCTGGAATGAAGAAGCAATTGGAAAGTAAACATTGGTTTGAAGACTGCTAATATTGCAGGGAGAAAAATAATACTGAACCGGACAACTGGGGGCTCAGGGAGTGAGCCCTTCAGGGTAGGATGTGTAGAGTTATCAAACAGGCCATTGAAGATGTGTACTATCTCAGTTATAGAGATTTATAGAGAGGAAAGGAATGCTGGGAAATGTGAGCTTGTTGATAAGGATGATTCGATAGTAATTGTCACTGTGTAAACTTTAGATATGTTATTCTAAGTTGATATTTTCTCATTAATAAAATAGAGATACTAATAGTGTCTGCCTGAAAGAGTTTATCTTAAGGATGAAAAAAGTTCATGCATGTAAATCAGATAATATCATACCTGATATTGAATAAGTAATTGATATATGTTAGTTGTTAATATCAATATTAAATTATCATGGATGAATGCAAATATTATATATTCTAGTAGTAACAAATCTGCTAGAGAACACTTGGAAGTCTGAGGAAGACAGTCACAGAGAAAACCTTTAGATAGACAGAAAGGACTTGAGTGAGAGAGACTCACCAGGGAAATTTCCCCTGATCAACTTTAGGACCACCAGCAAAGCACCCTGATCTGAACTAAAAGATAGGTCTTAGAAGAATAAGAGAGAAAAGATAAGTAATCATGAAAGCAGTGAGATTTAGTATTCTCTGTACTTGGAAGGTGGGCGTAGAAGCAAGGGTGGATTTAGGAAAGGAAGCGGCAGCCTATAAAAGTCTTATCAGTGCATTCATCTTTGTCAGGCCAATTTAGGTAGTGAGATTCTCTACTTTAAAATTATTTAGCATAGACCATTAGACACTGTAATTATTGAAATAAAAATGTAAGCAGACATTATTGAATACCTCTTATATGTAAGGGTATCTTATGTAACTTTGTTAATCTTGATATATTCCATATAAGACAGAACCCATGTTCTTCAGGAGCTTACTTACATGCACAAATGGGTATGAGGATACAGAGAGAATTGATGGGGAAAGAATGTTCTGTTAGCATGGTCTAAAGAAGACAAATACCTGAGTTATTGGTAGTAGAAAGCAATTAGGAAAAAGTGCTAGGGGACTTGTTTTGGGAGACTTCTCAATTTGTTTATTCATATGCTTTCCCTGCTGAATATGGCTACACTTTGAGCACTATATTGGTTTGCTATTGTTATATAACAAATGACCCCAAAATTCAGTGTCTTTGAACAATAACTATTATTATTGTTCATAGGTCTAAGGAGATTAGCTGATCTAGATTGGGTTTGGCTTAGGCATTTCTGCTATTTAGACCACTGAGATAACTAACTTGGGTATGTTCTAAAGGTGATGGTAGAATGCAGGAGAGCAGATGAAAATATTCAATGTCTCTCAAGGCCTACATTCAGAAATAAACCACTATCTTTTCAGCTTCATTCTCTTGGCCACAGAAAGTCATATGGCCAATCAAACCTAGGGGCAACTCATGGAGGTGTAGGAGAGTGAGTGAAAATTCCTGAATAATTATCTAATCTACAAGCCATAATCCTGGTGAACACTGGCAAAGGCTCTTCAAAAGCCAAATAGAGTGATATTGACTAGGTAAATCATGCCCCAGGCTAAAACTGGAACTTTGAGCAGCATAGCAAATTAAAATTTGTAAAGAACTTTCACATATGTTATTTCAGGACTGCTTATTAATATAAGCAGAGGTTATTATCCCTAGTTAATGGTCAGAACATGAAATAGCAATCTTAGGTTAACAATCTCTAGGAATGAATAGATAGGCATAGTTTCCCCTGATTTAACATGGAAGAAATTCTGAAACATAGGTATATGCTCAGAAGCCATATTGGGTCCTTGATGCAGCTAGTAGTCCTTTGTCTTCTGGTCAGGTACAGGGCGATTAGAAGAATGGCTTCTATATATTATTTTTGCTTTGCCTAGAATCTGGACTCTGGACTCAGAGAGAGAGACCATGTTTTTTTTTCCTTTGACATAAGATGAGTGGGAAACTGATTATTTTGGTTGCTTCTACAATTTCTTCTCATTCTCAAAGCCTAGAAGATTGGAACTGATTACTACTTTGCCTTTGAACATAACTAGATTTGAAAGCAATTGTCAACTGGAATTTGACAGTGGTTAGGAAATGCCTCATTTGATAGAGCTTCTAATTTACTTGTGTTTTAGTTTGGGCATGTGGCAGTTACTATTATTTTCCTACCAAACAGCTATCCCTGCTCTTCTTTCTTTCTAAAAGGTCCTCACTTTTGTTCAGGCACAGACAGCTATATTCTTCAGGGGAAGCTGATTACTTCTCAACCTTAGGTAGATGGATCTTCATTTCTTAAGTCAATCATGATAATGCTAATCTTACTAGTGATTGGTTTAGGAATAGCCAGTGAAGTAAAAATGGAAGTCTACTTGGAGGCTTCTGGGAAAGTTTTCTTCACTTTTAAAAGAAATGCACTGAGAAAAACAATTGTTTGAGGAGGTAAAGCCTGCATCTGCTGCAGCCATCTTGCTACTATTAAGGGACATGCGTGAGGAGAAAAGCCAATACTCTAAGAACAGCAGAGCAGAAATTAGAAAGTATTTACATCATTAAAGCTATCACTGAGCCACTGAATTAATCAATCTAAAAACCACCTTACTTCAAGACTCTTCTTTTTATGTAAGATATTATATTTATGTATTGTTATGTTGCTTTTTTTATTGTTTACTGCTAAAAGTGCCCTAATTAATTGAGAGAAGGACCCTGTAGTGAGATAGTCTACTTCTTGCCCTGCCTTCACCCTGAAGGAGGCAATAAATGTGGTGATCAGGAACGTGGGCTTTGAAGTGTACCATATTTAAATTCTTATATTATTCTTATATTATATTCTATATTTAAATTCTTATATTAGCTGAGTAACCTTGGATAAGTTATTTAACACCTGACTGAGGTTCTCATCTATGAAATAGGAATAATAATATTAGCTATTTTTACTGGATTATTAGGATAAAGGAAGATAATGTATTCATAGCCATAACACAGTATCTATCACAAGCTAAGTGCTCAATAAGTTATTATTTGTTGATGTTTGCAAATGCATATTGATAACCACTGTCTACACCATTTGTGTGTTCAGCAAACATTGATTAAGTACACAGTTTATAGGTTGAGTGTTGAGAACAGCTTGCTTCTCTCCTATAGAGATAGAAATCTCAGCTGTGAAAGGAATTATAATTATGGGAAATGGACTACCTGATCCTGCTACCCTGATTTTTGAGAACTGTTTCAGAGGGTCCTGACATCACTCTCCTAGCCAAGAAACATCCTCCTGTGCCATAGTTGGTTTTTCTACTTTGCCAAGACATGTCCATGGCCTCTGTTCCTGGCTCTTTAAATTGAGCTGAGTCACCATTTTCAGTCAGTATTTAAAACAGAAGCTGATGATTATTCTAGAAAGTCACTTAGAATGCCTCCCTTTACCTACTCGAAGTATAACTTTTTCCTTTAGGGATAGGTTATACCTGCCCTCTGTCCCCCGCCCCGGAAAAGCCAGGAAAGCACTGCTGTCTTCTACTTTTACTAGGATAGTCTTGTGTGTTCTTCATAAAAGCTTAGGAGACTGTCACCATGGTGTCACTTCTAGGTGTCCCCCCACCCCCAAAACATAAATATACACGCACCCTGCCCTTCCCCCAGGTGTGCCTGAGCAAAGAGCAAAACATTTTATAGTTGGGGTAGGAAGTAAAAAACTTGGAACACTCTGTTCTAGGGAAGCTACTTTGAGACTACCTTAGAAACAGTGTCAGATCATCTTTCAGACTAGGGAAAGCACACAGAAATGCACTAGGATACAGAGTATAGGGGAACTGGGCTGGGAGCCAGGAGACTAGTATTGTGTAACAGACTTGCTATGGGACTTTAGGAAGTCACTTTATCTTTCAATGTCTATTATTCATCCCTAGTTAATAACTATACATTTATTTAATCATTATAAATATTTAATTTATGAATTACACATTCACTTGAATAATTATTTAGTTAATGTTTTATTTTTTTAAGTAAGTGCCTCCAAGAGATCAGGAACCGTGTCTGGTTCTACTGGTTATTATCACTGTTAGCACAATTCTTGATTTACAATAAGTGCTCAAAAATAATTATGACTGAAGAAATGAACCTATAATATGAATAAGCTCTAGGAGAGGATCCCTAAGGTCTCTTCTTTTTCTATAAATAAAGAGAAACTATTTCCTCATGTCCCCCTTACTGTAAAACTGAATAGTGCTTCTTTGAGAAGAAATACAAACACCATTGTGTTTGAGGGGGGAAACCATGTTAGTCTCTGAAGCATCAACATAATGGAGGCATTAGAAAGAGCTTTCAAGGAAAATTAGGCTATTTTTACTTGACAAAGGTGGATTTAGCAAAACTTGAAAGTATACGTATGCATATACTTATCTTAAAGGGCAAGGTAGGATCATATAAAGGTAAGACCATTACCTTGGACTATTTGGTCTCAGTCAGGAATAAGAGAAAGTCCAATTCTTAGTGTTGAAATAAATTTGAGAGCTTCCATAAAAGTTATTGTGAAACTGAAAGATTCTGTAGGAGAAATTGCCTCCTGTATGTGAGATGCCTCTGATAGGGAGGGCATCTTGAAGTAATATGCAACTCTTGATGACACCTCTTCAACACTTAGTAAATCTGACCTTTCCTTTCATCTGTCATTATGTGGAATCACATGGCCCAGCAAGCAGCTAACACATTGCAACCAAACTTCACAATTGCAGGCTGGGAACATGTGCTCTCTCAAATTGATTAGTGATATTACCAGTGTTTAAACCCATTTCCTGTCACCTTGGAGGATGGAGGTTACTTAACAGGAAGTCATTCTGCTGTCATCCAGCAGGGCTGCCAATGCAATTCTTTAAACTTGTCGGTTAGTGGGGAGGCAGCAGACTTTACTCTGATCTAAAGCTTTTGCACATGTCGAGTGGTGCAGGCGTTTAGCATATCATGGAAGCACCTAGATTTGATACTAATGGAATGTGCATTAAGGAAAGGATTGCTAACTTCTCAAAGATTTTGGCAAATGCTGACATGGAAACTGTTCTAGTTAAAAATGAGCTTATTTTGTGTTTAAAAGGTCATTTTGCATTAGCTGTATCTTAAAGTCAATTTTGAAAAATCACCTCTTTGGGGAGTGGGCAAAAAAGAAGTCCCAAGAGGCAGCACATTTCCTCTAATAAATTCAAGCAACTATTTCTTTGTATTGAAGATATTATTTGTCATACATTTTCCTTGTCATACTGAGCATTCCCAGACCATCACTTAGAACAGATTGGTAATTTGGCCCTTAATTTTGGCACCTGTACATCTCATAAAGCTTGGGTCTGTGTTTGGAGACTTAACTGTGTAAGTTAATACCCTTTTAGGGCTTAAACAGCACCATTAACAGCAAATTGGCCTCTAGGGATGCTGAATAGAACCATTTTTTTATATTTATTTGTTTAATCTTTATTAGCCAAAGGTTGTCCAACAGCTCAGAGGGAGTGAACTGCCCATGAGGCTTGAAGGCATGTTTAAATCTTTCCCTATAACTTAAGGGTTGGAAGAGGGTTTGATCATTGTAAGTACTTTGGGCTGCTTATGATTCAAATTTCTGTTTCTAGGCAGCTTTAAAAACCCAGTCATTGGTTGCTTCCATTCTCTGGTCTGTAGACCTAGTAAATCTTAGATTTCTATAGCTGGTCAAAATCACTAATTTTATAGGTAGAGAAGCTGAAGTCTGAAGAGGGGACTTGATTAAGCTGCTAGAGTTTGAAGTTATTTCTCTTTCCAGGAGGTATTTGATTTTTAATAGAAGTCTTCTAACACAAAATATTTAGGAACCAAGGGAAAGGATTCCTACTGATGAAGTTTCATGAACTTTCAGGTGGTATGGAGTTATTCTTGGGTAAAGAAGCTCAAGTAGGTGCCTATTTCTTCTGCTTTTTCTCCTTATTACTACTAACTCCTCTTCTAGGGAGCAAGATAAAATTAAGAGGCTTCATTCTGTGTTATAACTGGTTGTGTTTATTTTAAGACAACACCAAGGCATAGCACTTGGCATGAAGTAGGTGCTTAAAAATGTGTTTTGGAAATGTATATCAAAATGGACTTAAAGATTTCAACCCAATGAAAAATAATATTCTATTGAAGAAAGAGCATTTTACTTGAGAGTCCAGATTCCCAGCCTTAATGGTAACTCAACCAAACATGACTGATGATTCTGAGTTGTCAGTAGTCTGAAATTGTGCAGTTAATATTTATTCTCATGAGAGTTTTTGTTTATTTTGAAGTATTTGACTAATATTTTGCTGATTCTTGTCTGGGAGTTGTTGATATGAAAAAGGAATTAAAGATTTTAGAGTCTGATAGCTTTTTGGAGGTCTAGGCTTACTATCTAAGGCTTAGTTGATTTCCTTTTGAAATAAACCTGCCAAATTGTTAAACAAAATTGTTAAAATTGCTTAGAGCACTTCTAGCATACGGCAGCTCCTCATATCATGTGGTGGTCCAATCATCTCTGAACATATTTAGAAAGTTATACCTTTAAAAAGAAGTTCTTTTCTTTAGCAATATCTTGCAACCTTTAAAATTTCTACTCATTGGTGATAATTCTGATCTCTGGAATCATAGGAGTCAAGTCTAATCCCTTTTTCACAAGACTATAATTCATTAGGTTTTTTTCCCTTCAAGCTTGTAGCATGTATTGTTAACATTATTTCTGCTTTTAAGAGAAGTTGATTCCTAAATAAGCTTATTCCATGGTAATTTTTCTTTCCAAATATGCCTTATTAACATTTTTAATATTTTGTGCTCAAAGATTTTCAGAGTCATAGCTAATAAACATATTTACTTTCCTTCTTAGTCTTTTAGTTTTCCAAAAAGATGGTTGCTTTATGTTTTTGTTAATTTCAGTTGCAGAGAAGTTTCATTTCATGTCCTCTTTAAGCAGAATAAAGTTTCCCATTCCCATCCAAATCTCACTGAGTTTTGGATTATTTCTTCATGGGAAGTCACAGCAGAGAGGATTCTAAATGTCTGCCATTAATAATTGGACTTTGGGCAATTCCATTTTTCAGTCCAAAGTGAATGAATATATGTACAATAATAGAACACATCACTCCTCTGCTCAAAAAGTTTTAGTTGGCCATGACTATCTTCCATTTATGTCTAAATGTTACTGAATGTTACTGCTATTCATAGTGTGATCCACAAATGGTTGGCATCAACATTACCTAGGAGCTTATTGGAAATGAATTCCCAGGCCTCACCCAGACCTATTAAATCAGAATCTCTGGTCCTAAAAATCTGTGTTCTAATAACTTTTCAGAGGATTCTCATACACACTAAAGTTTGAGGTGCATTGGCATAAATTTTTGAGACTGACATTCAACATCTTCTCAAATGCCCTAACAACCTTTCTTTCTCTTTCCTTATTATCTACTTTTAAGCTTTGGTCATATTCAGATACTTGATATTCCATCATGGTTTCCTTCTGTTTTTGCTCACACCATTTACTCAACTAAAAATGTCCTTTCTACCTTTTCCCTTAAGACCCAATTCAAATGTGGCCTATTTTATAAAGACGTTGTGAAATTCTGAACTACAAGTGCCTCCTCCTTTTTCTAAAATTATCATAGCAATTTACATCTTCCTGCATATTACGTTATTCTCTAAATTAGAGTTTTTACTTATCTTTTCTATAAACCACTTTTCCATTCACTTCCCTAATCTGCTGTGACCATAAATTTTTAATGGGAGGTCTTTTAAAAATTTTTTTATTTTACATAAGCAAGTGTCAGAGATAAGGAAATGTTTATTGTACAAATGAAATAATCTGCTATCAAAGGAAAAACAACATACTCTGAATTTAGAGGTATGGGTTCTGGTATAATCTCTATCATCCGTCAATTTGATTTCTTTGAGCAAGGCTCTCCATCTCTCAGAAAGTCAGTATTCTCATCAGCAAAGTTAAAGGTTGGACTAGCTAATTATTTCTCAAACAATGGTCTTTATAGATGAATGGCAGTCTGTGATGAAGTTTTCTGCAATTTAGGATGAAGTGAGAAAATAAGAATAATGTGGTGAGTTTTTATTGATGCTAAATTTATCTGATTTTTAAGTTTCAAGTTTATGTCCATTCCACATTTTTTGTTTTTAAAATTTTTATAACATTATGAAATGGTGCCAATGATTGATGCTAGTTGCTATTTTATTTTTTATTAAATTTATTGGGGATAACATTGGTTAATACAATTATATAATTTTCAGATGTACATTATTATTTGACATTTGTATAGTCTATCCTGTGTTTACCACCCAGACTAGTTGCTATATTAAATGTCTATTTTGCTAAAGCAAATGACATGAGAAAATGCAACCTTATTTTGGTGCTCTCAATATTTATTTATATTTGGAAATGTTACTGGTAGTAAAATCCATAAGTATGTGAATTGCTGGCTTAGATTCTCTCCAAGGCTCCTCCTAATGTTGACATTTTATAGTCAGTGAACTGTAGTTAGATCAGGCTTGGATACAAAGCCCCTGTGGAGAACCCAGGTGCTACAGGAAGTGAAGTTTGGAATTCTGCAAGAGACTAGCCATGTTGTCCCTGTGGTCCACTGTTGAATCAATACTTCAGGATGGTGACGAGGAACATAGCTGTCAGTAACCCTGCTCTGGGGGAAGATTGAAAGCTGGCACTGGTGCTGATTCCTCTTTTAAGATCCTTCAGAACAACTCTAAAAACTTTTGCACTGAAAAACTATAGCTACATAATTGAACCAAAATGGAAATTTTGTAATTCCTTCTAGCCCTGGTTCACACCTGATAAGGCAATAGGAACTTTAGGTGTAAGTTAAGGATGTGGTGTCATCAATGGTAATAACACCACTTATTTTAAAAGAACCAAAATAATGCATGTTTTCTGAACATGCATTATTCTAAAATATTACATATTCTTCTAAAATAATGCATGTTTTCAGCTATAGGACTGAATTCTATTGCAATAATAAAGGAACCATTTAAGAAAAACTTATTAAATTGTCTTTGGGACTGCTTCATTTATTTCCATTTCAGTCCCATATCTGTTCCACCCTCAAGCACTGAGTCTGGCTGCTTTAGTTTTCAAGCAGACTGACTCAAGAGGCTTTCTCTATCTAATTTTACAGTAGCATATCTCTTGATTATTAACACATTAAAGGCAATATACTTGTAGCTTAGAAATCTGATACTAATTGGCTTTGGGGTATTTTATTTAAAAAAACATTTTCCAAATGGGGTTGTGAATTGTTCAATTTTTTTTTATTCAGGCCTAAAGAAAATGTCAGTTCTGCTAGGAAAAGTTTATCCAGCAGGGCAGAAATATTAGTCTTGGAGTTTACCTGTCAATCTTGTATTTTCATGTCCTTTGCCTAAATAAAAGCCTCCAAGCTAATTGACTTCTGTTTCTTTTCTCTCAGCCTCCTGTTTTTCTGAACATGGTGACTTAAATTAAAACAAAGATAAAATTCCAGGGGAAGCTGGCATTGATCAAGTTTGAGATTAAATTAAATTAAGTGCTTTTTATTGAACTCAGCAGTGTTAGCTATTAAAACCAGAAGGCTTTACCCTGGCTAGTGTAAAAAAAAGGACAACAATGACTTGTATTTAGGCACAGATTTTATTGGGAAATTAAAATACTCGTTCTCTCTTATTCTATTAAAACTTTTCATACAAACACATGTAAACAAGATCAGGAGATGGAAATCAGAGAGAAGTCACACTTTCTGGGCTCTGCTACTTTGTGGGTTCTAGCTTTCAGTTGCAGGAACTTAGAAAAAAATCTTATCTGGGAAGAAAACAGGAAGGCATAGTAGGATTTTCTTTTTTGGAGAACGTAAGTCAGGTGAGTTGCTAGAGTACTCTGTTGTTTCTGTGACTTGGAATTATGTGTGTAGGGAAAGGGGAGAGGGCAGCAGCATAGTACTGCATAAACAGCATTAGACAGGAAGTTAGATCCCCAAATCTTAGCTTTAAATTGACCACTTATAGCTTGATTGGCCTTGGGCAAGACTTATGCTCTCTGCTCCTGTTTTCTCAGCTGTAAAATAAGGGACTAGACTGGATAATCTCTAAAGACCCTGCTTTCATTCTGTCAGCTATATCTATGTTTTGTTTTTGCTCTGAGAGACCACCATGACCTATAGTGAATATAGCCATTAACCCAGACTGGCCCAGGCCAAATCTGGCCTGCCATCTATTATTACTATTTTTTTAAATTTAGCTAAAAAAAGGCCATACTTTATTCAGATTTCCTTAGTTTTACATATGTTCTTTTCCTGCTCAGGATGTAATCTAGGATACCATATTATACTGAGTCGTCATGCATTTTTTAGACTCTTCTTGACTGTGACACTTTCTTAGACTCCCCTTGTTTTTGATGATCTTGCCAGTTTTAAGGAGTACTTGCCAGGTGTTTTATAGAATGTCTGTTGAGATTTGCCCATTGTTTTTCTCATGATTAGACTGTGCTTATAGGTTTTGGGAAGAAAAACCTGTGAAAATGTCACCACAAAGGTAAAGTGCCATTCTTATTGCATTGTATCAAGATTATATATTGTCAGCACAACTTTATCATTCTTAATGTCAGTCTTAATCACCTGGCTGAGTTAGTGCTTGTCAGAGTTCTCCACTGTAAAGTTACTCTTTTTCTTCCCCTTTCAATACTGTACCTTTTGGAAGGAAGTCTTTATGCGCAGCCCACACATAAGGGGTGGGAAGATAAGATCTACTTCCTTGAGGTTGAAGTATCTGCACAAATTATTTGTATTCTGTATGAGGGATTTATTTCTTCTCCCTTATTATCTCTATCTATCTATCTATCTATCTATCTATCTATCTATCTATCTATCTATCAATCATCTATCTATCTATCTATCTATCATCTATCTATCATCTATCTATCTATTTCAACATGGGCTCATAGATATTTATTTTATTCTTTTGGTTATAATCCAGTATTTATTTCATTGCTCAAATTGTTCCACTTTTGGCCATTGGGAGCTATTTCAGTTGGCTCCCATGTCTCTTTGACATATTCTATCACTGGGTTTTTGTTGTTGTTTTTCTTGAGCATTTCCTTTTGCCACCTGTTTTTAGAAAGTTTTATTAGAACGTGGCTACACTCATTCTTTTACATATTCTCTGTCTGCTTTTGAGCTACAAAGGCAGAGTCAAGTCACTGTAACAGAAACTGTATAGCCTGCAATGCCTAAATATTTATTATTCAATCCTTTACAGAAAAAAGTTTGTTGATTCTTGATTTAGACTATTCTCTATGTTTTCTAGTAATGTACTATAGCTGTAATTTGATGGAATATAATTCCTAGGATTTTCACATTTAACTTTGTCATTTTTTTTTTCACTCAGAACATGATCTTGACCCTTAAGTATAACCATCAATGGCCCCATCAGTAAACTTTTGTTAAACACTCATGGTTTCAGGTGGCTATGTTCCTTTGGCTATGACTGCTTCCCTGCCTGGGTATTTGACAAGTTGTAAAGTACCTTTTCTGTCATCACTTTTTTCATTGAAAGGAAAAATTTAAAGATTAGGTCTGTTGTGTCTTTATTCCTTCTACTAACTTGGACTAAGAGAATTAATATAACCAAAGTCTGAGTTGTTTAAAATGCTGTGTACTTGAGAAATTCCTTGTTGATAGCACTAGGTCTGATCCATGGAAGCAGATAGGTGGAGAATTTGATATGAAGTGAAGAACATTGACTAGAATTTTGTACATGCCCATCAAGCTTACTTCATTAGTAAACTTACTCAAATTAGAACAAAATGTTCCTGTAGTGAAATAGGAGTGCATTAGCCTGCTTTTCTTGTATTCTCTAAGCCATATGCTCTGATATGTACTGAGAGAAAATAAATCATCAGACTTCATCGTGGTTTAATATGTCTAAACATCTGGATTTAGACATAATTCTTATTTTGGTATGGTTTTCATACTCTAACATCATCATCTCACTGAATTGGTAACATTGTCAGTAGAGGTTGATTAGAGATATGGAGTGATTTATTACAAATAAAGTGTATTAAATTACCAATGAAGCAATGTTAGTATTATAAATTCAACTTACAGCTCAACCCTATGGTAATACATATAGGAGTAGAATGGACATATAGGAGTAGAAAGGATAATACTCATGTGCTCCCTGTGGTGTATTGAGATTGGTATCCTATGTAACGCTATGTACTCAGGGGACAGGATTTGACACACAGTATGACCTAGTTCAGATTATAGGATAGTGGTGCTGTATTTTAGAATTTTACTATAAAAATTAAAATTAAAATAATGGACTGAGAAAGTTAAAGTTCTCTTAGGTACATTAAGCTCAGTGCATAATGTAAAATCTTGTTTCTTCTTTTACTGCCAATCCTTTAGATATGTAGTCATCCCACAGCCTCCACTTTCAGTCCACATTCTCATTGGTTCTCTGAAATCTGCTTTTTTTCTTTATGTGCCATAACTAGAATTCTTGAAGGTCACCATGACCTCCTAATTGCCAAATCCAATGATCTTTTTTTCAGCCTTAGTTTTCTTGATTTGCGTGCAACATTTGATACTGTTTACATCTCTGTGCATGCACATATATGTGTGTGTTTAAGTATAATTCATAGCCTTTAGCTTTTGTCATTCTGTGCAGTTTTCCTTGGTGATTTTATTTCCTACTTTGGCATCACCTCTGTGTAGATGACAGTCAAATCTCAATCTCCAGACTGCTCTCTCTCCCAGGTAGTTATCTCTAGGAAACATTTTCATGTGGTGTCTTGAGTGATGTCAAATGTAGTGTATCTTAACCTGCCATTTTTCTTTCTTAAACTTGGTTCCTTTCTCTTAAATTTCTCATTTCTACTAATAATCCTATCATTCTCATGGTGATCTTGGCCTGACATTAGTGACATTTGATATACCTTTTCTCTTATCTCCCATAGCTATTAAGTTAACAAGTTCTAATGACTTTCTCCTTGCACTGCCTCCCCCCACCACTGCTTTGCTTTTCTGTAAATATTTAGTGAGTATTGTCCACCATGTTCTTTTCATTTTTCCTCTTCCTCTCTATTTTAACACTCTGCCTCTGGATTTTTACAATAACCACCTCAATTGGCTTCTCTGCTTTATTCTTTCTCTGCTGATTCATCTGTCATCCCCATGCCAGATGACAATTTTTAAAAGTGAATTCTGTAATGTCATGCAAAAACCTTTTGTGGCTCCTCACTATTAAGAGAATAAGGTAAAACTTCTAAGCTTAATGGCACCTAGTAATTGCCTACAAATGTTTGTTGCTTGAGTCTCCAAAAGCTAAATTGTGATAGAATTGTTCCCATGACTCATTTTTCCCCCCTCTATATGCTTACAGCCTTACAAAGAATTATCCCTTTGTAACCTCCCTTTCCTCTCCTCTCTCTTTTCTCTTCTCTCCTTGCTCTTTCTCTGACATATACACCCCTAGCAGAATACTTTGGGCATAGCATGGGGCCAGTGAATACTGGCATATACACCCCTAGCAGAATACTTTGGGCATAGCATGGGACCAGTGAATACTGGCATATATTATTTCACCTGATGGCACAGGATTTAATTCTGTCTCCTTTTTCCTCACCCTCAGTCATCCTCAAATACCAACCCTCCCATCCCCGTAATACATGGCCATATACTCAGATTCAAGCAATAGTAGATAAATCTAATTCCAGTCTCAATTTAAATTCTATTTCTGACCTGCCTTACTTACTCTTTGTGTAGAATGGAAGGGGAATAAGAACTTGCCCTTTGATAATGATAAATGAGATTTCAAATTTGGAGTCTCTTTAGTATCCTCTGGTATCCAGGAGGTGTCACTATAGCCTTATATGCATTATGAAAGGGTAGATTCTACCTTTTGCATAAGTGGACTTCTTAGTAAATGTGGAACTCTGGGTACTCAGTTATCTTCATATGGCCTTTCAAATACTGTGTGCATGAGGAAGCATTGAAATTCAAGGCACAAATCCTTATGTAATCCTAAGAAGTGATGCAGAATTGCTGGAAGGCTGAGTGATCTATTTAGTTGTTGTGTATGGAAAATATGATTTGAGGCCTAGCATCCAGAACAGCGTGGAGCTAAATGAAGGAAGATCAATGTTTCCAGGGAGCTGAGGCCAAGATGTGATGATTATTTACAGACATGTTCATGCCCTTCTTTAAAGAAGCTTTGATGGCAGATAGTACTGACCAAAAGCATGTGAAGAAATCTATGGTCTTCTTTTATCTCTTTTACATTTAGAATTCTTCTAGCTGAACTTTCCAACAGGAAGATACTTGAAGGCTATCACAAGTTAAAAAACAAAAAAGCAAAACTAAACAAAAAAATTCAAAAAATACCTAAATGCAGAGTTTTTGGATAGCAATGTGCTTGTCCGTACTCCATCAACCCAAATTACAGTTTTCTTTTCTATTTGCGTGTGACGAAATATATTGAATTAAGTGTTGGCTTGAACTTCTGACATCAGGATAAAGATCTTGTCAAATTTCAGCACAGTTAAACTTGTGCGCAGTAAAGTACCTGAAAAGGAGACTTCAGAAAGGAATAATTTGGGCATGACTAGTGGAAGCATTTTTCCTGTTGTATTAGAAATAAACCAGTGCTCCTGATGGAAGGAAAAGGTCACTGTGCTCTGGGACGTGCCTCCTGTGAGATGAGGCTCTGACCACTAATGACACTTGTGCTTTTCATTACGGCAGAGGTGTTAACCACATCGCGCTGGCTGTGTTCCAGCCCAGGCCACTGCAGCCTTCTGCTTCTGCAGCCTTCTTCATCTTCACCTCAGTTGGCTGTAGAATTCTTCACTTCCTGTCCTAAACTTTTGTGAGGTGTCATGGCTGTTAAACAGCCGCCATGTTGCAGGCCAGATGTTGCTGCGCTTCAGTGTGCATGGAATGTTCCTCCTGTAAAATATTAGATAGTTTAAAAATCTGTTCTGAAGGTTTGTAAAACACTTAGGATTCCTTCAGATAAGAGGGATATTTGTATATTCTTAAATTGTGTGTGAAAAATGTGCCAAAGTATATAAGATAAAAGGTAGAAATACTGTAGTCCCTTAGTCTTCTGATTGTGAAGATTAAGTTGCCAACTATTTTGAGGGGAACAGGTGGATATAATCCAATTAAATGTTAAAAAATCAAATCTGTAACCAGTTTTCTAATCAAAGGTTTTTAAAATGTAGGCATTACATTGATTTTAGAGTGGGAAGAATCTGTCTTGACTGAAGTGGGAACTTTATTTAGGAATAAAAAACAAAAGGAAGAAATAATGCATACTTGAAGATTGTTCTATTAAGATATATTTACATAGACTGCAGTACAAACGATCTTAAGTTAACAGTCAGATCCGTTTTCACAAATGCATACCCTTTGTGTAATGCCATCCTTATCAGCACCCAGTATATTTCCATCACCCCCAGAAAGTTTCCTTATGTCCCTTTCTAGTCAGCGCTCACCCTTAAGCAACTACTGATCTGATTTCTATAACCATATAGTTTGACTATTCTAGAACTTCATATAAATAAAATTATGCAGCATGTATTTGTTTTGTGTCTGGCTACTTAAAATTTTTGAGATTCATCCATTTTTTTTTGTCTCAGTAATTTGTTCCTGTTTTTGTTGCTGAGTACTATTCTATTATATGAATGAATCACAGTTTGTTTATTCATAATCCTGTTGATAGATATCTGGATTGTTTACAGTTTGGGGCTATTATAAATAAAGTTTCTATGAGTTCTTATGAAAGACTTAATTGAGACTTAGTTGCATTTTTCTCATATAAATAACTGGGAGTGTGATTGCTGAATAATAGGGTAAAAGGACATATGATTAAAGTTTTCCCAAGTGGTTCTACCATTTTACACTCCCACCAGCAATGTCTGAAAGTTCTGGTTCTTCCACATTCTTTCCAACATTTATTCTTTTTCATTTTACTGATCCTAATGGATGTGGAATGGTACCTTGTTGTTATTAACATATTATTTTAAAATATTGGCTTTATAGAAGTTTTAAAACTTCTATAGATTTGGAATTTGAAGTTCCTATGTAAACTTCATCTAGCTTTTTTGAATATCTAAACATCATCCTGGTATATTGATAAAAAATAAGAGATTAACATTGTTACAATACTGTTAACTAATCTGCAACTTTTATTTAGGTTTTCTCAATTTTTCCACTAATGTCCTTTTATGTATATATGTATGTATGTATATATGTATGTATGCATGCATGCATGCATGCATGCATGTATGCATGCATGCATGTTTGTTCCAGGATCAAATCCAGGGTACCACATTGCATTTAATCTTGTTATGGCTTTAATTTGCATTTTTCTGGTAACTAATGATAATCATTTTTTTCTGTGTTTATGGCTATTTATAGATTTTCTTTTGTAAAGTATCCAAGTACCTTGCCTGTTTTATTCAGGGTGGGGGAATATTATTTGCCTTTTTATCACGAATCTTTAAGAGCTCCTTATTTGTTCTGGATATGGGTCCATTGTCAAATATATGTACTGTTGATGTGAATATATATATATATTTTTACAATCTGTGGCTTATCTGTTATCTTATTGGTGCCTTTTGAGTAATATAAGTGAACACTTACTTAGGTGGAAAATGTAGTGTTACAGTTCCTATGGACCTTAAAGAGGACTCAGATTTAATATTTTTGCAGTTAGACTCAAGAGAACCTACTTTAACCTCTTCAGAGAGTTAGGTTGAATAAATTTGTCTGCACTCTGAAATAAACCTGAAGGGGACTAAATCAGGAATGGGCCTAATAATAGTAATAATAGCAATAGTATTTGCTAAAACTTGTTGGGTACTTAGTATATAACAGACCCTTTGCTTATCGCTTTACAGGCATTATTTCATTTTATTTTCACAACAATCCTATGAGGTAGGATTACTATTATCAACATTTAATGGTAAGGAAACCAAAGCTTAAAGCAGTTAAATAACTGTTCAAATAATGGCTAAGGATATGGTGAGTTCATGGTTTTAATCCAGGCAGTCTGACCCCAGAGTCTGCAGGCTATATTTCTTTACCATTCTGACAGGCAAAAAGAAAATCAGTGAACTTCAGTGTGTGTGACTACAGACATAGAAACTGAGAGCCATTGAATACTGTTTTCTGATGTTTTTGTTGTGGAAAAGGTGTATATTGATAACTTACTGGAAAACTATTTTGTTCTTGGATAAAAAAGAGCACCATGCGTAAAATTTTTTTTTTTTTTTGGTCACCATATTTAAAAATGATGGGATCAGGTCAGCTGAAGTAATATATAGAGAGTAGGAGTGGTGATGATGGAAGTATTCAGGAACAAATTATACAGATTTGAACTAATATATGTAGTTTTCTATCCAACATAGAAAAGTATCCAGAGTGTGGACAAAATGAGCATGGTTTTAGTCATTGTGTCCCATGATTAAAGCATAAGGAGATGATCACTGAAACTTCTTGTATTGATAGAAATGTAAGTAAAATAAAAGGAAGAACTCTTTTAAACAACTTACAGAACTTATTAACTTGAAGAGGTAGTGAGAAGTAAAAATAGAAATATATTCAGAGGATAGGTTGAAAAGTTTAATGAATGGCAATTCCATGAATTATTTAGGAGAGCGAGACTGTGATGGGGAGGGGACCAGGAACATTCCTAAGCTTCGAAGTTGATATTCAAGGGGACAACTATGTTCAATTTTAATAAAATCTTATTGTAAAAATTTAAGATATTCTGTGTGTCTCAACAATTTGTCTTTTTAAGAATATAACATTGTATTTTTGTGTTATTGTATATGCAACTCTCTCTGGCTCATATGCCCTATCCCTGTACATCCTTTATCACAGGTCAAAAGGTGCCTTTTCTGTGAAGCCTTACCGAGCATTTCCAAATAATTAGTTACTCCCTGCTTTGTGCTCCTCGTAATTTTTTTCTCTTTTAGCACCAATCTTGCAGCCTAAATTTTCACTGGTGAATGACTGGATGGCAAATCTTGATGTCGAAGAGATCAAAGTGGGGACAAGAATGTACAATACTCCTTATGTACCCAGAACTAGAAAACTGGATGTTGGTTAACTGTAGTAATTCCCACCATGACTCATCCCAGCTGTGAACTAAAGCTCAGAGATGTTAAATAACTTGTCCAAGGTCAAACATCTGCAAAGAATTATAACCAAGGATGGAACCCAATGCTGTCTAACTTCAAACCTCATGCTTTAAACTTCTATAATACGAAGACTTTTTCTCCTATATCACATTTTAATTTACTCCACACATGGCTACCATTGAAATTACCTATAGGGAAGAGGGATGTTACTATTTTCCTTAAGCACATTGGGCCTCCTTTCAGGCCTTATATATACTTTGTTGTATAATAAGCTTCACGACTGCAAGGCTTTTCTTATTCCTAATTATTTCTACCATAGATCTAGCCTAGTGTCTTGCATATAGTAGGTGCTCAGTGACAATTTAATGAAATGAATTATATCTTACTGTGCTCCAATGATTCAACACAGAGGTTGGGCTGTGGTTTGGGAATTAAACCCTCATTGTCTCAGCTTTCCTGTATATCTCCCCAGTAAATGATTGGCAGCAACATAATCTCATGTTGTGTTCTGGAATATATTAACATTTCTATTTCATTTTATTTATTTTATGTAATATTTTAATTTTATTTTTTTAATTTTTATTTTTCAATTAGAATTGACATTCAGTGTTATATTATATTAGTTTTAGGTGTACAGCACAGTGGCCAGACATCCATACAATTTACGAAGTGATCCCTCTGACTAGTCCAGTACCCACCCAGCATTACATATAGTCACCAGAACACCATTGACCATATTCCTTATGCTGAACCCTACATCCCCGTAACTATTTAGTAACTACTAATTTGTACTTCTTAATCCCTTCACCATTTTACCCAGCCTCCCAACCCACTTTCCCATATGGCAATCACCAATTTGTTTTCTGTATCTATAAGTCTGTTTCTGATTTGTTTGTTCATTTATTTTGTTCCTTAGATTTCACATATAAGTGAAATCATATGGCATTTGTCTTTCTCTGGCTTATTTCACTTAGCATAGTACCCTCCAGGTCTATCCATGTTTTTGAAAATGATAAAATTTCATTTTTTTAGGCTGGGTAATATTTCATTGTATACATATATACCATCTCTTTATCCAATCATCTATCAATGGGCACTCAGGTTGCTTCCATATTTTGGCTATTGTAAAGAGTGCTACAGTGAACATAGGGGTGCATATATTCTTTTAAAATTAATTTTATTATTAGTTTCAAGTATACAGTACATTGGTTAGACATTTATATAGTTTATAAAATAATCCCCTTAATTGCTCTTTCTCTCCTCTGGCTCTCCACCTAGCCATGATAGTAACGCTAACTGCATTCCCTAAGGGTGCATATATCTTTACTGTTTTGGATTTCTTTGGATAAATACCAAGAAGTAGAATTGCTGATTCATAAGGTATTTCTATTTTTAATTTTTTGAGGAACCTCTAAACTGTTTTCCTTAGTGTTTATACCATTTTACAATCACACAAACAGTGTACAAGTATTCCCTTTTCTCTGCATCCTCACCAACACTTGTTGTTTTTTGATTTATTAATGATGGCCATTCTATCAGGTGTGAAGTGATGTTTCATTGTGGTTTTAATTTGCATTTCCCTGATGATTAATGACGTTGATCATCTTTTCATATGTCTATTGGCCATCTGTATGTCTTCTTTGCAGAAATGCCTATTCTGGTCCTCTTCCCATTTTTAATTGGATTGTTTGTTTTTTGGTGTTGAGTTGTAAGAGTTCTTTATAAATTTTGAATATTAACCTCTTATTGGATGTATCATTGGCAAATATCTTCTCTCATTAAGTAAGTAGTCTTTTTGTTTTGTTGACAGTTTCCTTTGCTGTGAAAAAACCTTTTAGTTTACTATAGTAGTCTCATTTATCTATTTTTTCTTTTGTTTCCTCTGCCTGAGGAGAGATATCAGAAAAAATATTACTAAGAGCAGTGTCAGAGAATTTACTGCCTATGTTTTCTTCTAGGGGTTTTATGATTTCAGATCTTATATGTAAGTCTTTAATCCATTTTTGAGTTTATTCTTGTATATGGTATATGAAGGTGGTCCAGTTTCCCTTATTTTCTTTTTTTTTTTTTTTGCATGTATCTCTCCAGTTTTGCCAACACCATTTATTGAATAGACTATCTTTACCTCATTGTATATTCTTAGCCTCCTTTGTCATAGATTAAATGACCATATAGGTATGGATTTATTTCTGGGCTCTATTCTGTCCCGTTGATCTATGTGTCTGTTTTTATGCCAGTATCATTCTGTTTTGATTATTGTTGCCTTGTAGTATAGTTTGGTATTAGGTAGTATGATACCTTCAACTTTTTTTCTTTCTCAAATTGCCTTGGCTATTTAGAATCTTTAATGGTTTCATATAAATTTTAGGGTTATTTGTTCTAGTTCTCTGAAAAAATGTATTAGTATTTTTGATAGGGATTGCATCGAATTTGTAGATTTCTTTGGCTAGTGTGGACATTTGAATGATGTTAAGTCTTCCTATACATGAGCAAAGAATGTGTTTCCATTTATTTGTGTCTTCTTCAGTTTCTTTTTCAATGCATTAAAATTTTCTGAGTACAGGTGTTTTACCTCCTTGGTTGAATTTATTCCTAGGTATTTTATTTTATTTTTTTGATGCAGTTGTAAATGGGATTGTTTTCTTAATTTCTTTTTCTGATAGTTTGTGTATAGAAATGTAACAAAATTTTGAATATTAATTTTTTATCTTGCTATACAAAATTTACTGCATTTATTTATCAGTTCTAACAGCCTTTTGGTGAAATCTCTAGGCTTCTCTATATATAGCATCATATCACCTGCAAATAATGACAACTTTCCTTCTTCCTTCCCAATTTCAATGTCTTTTCTTTTTCTTGTCTGATTGCTGTGGCTGGGACTTCCAATACTAAGTTGAATTAAAGTATTAAAAGTGGACATTCTTGGCTTGTTCCTGATCATAAGGAAAATGCTTTTAGCTTTTCCCTTTTAAGTATGGTGTTAGCTGTGGATTTGTCATATAATGGCCTTTATTATTTTGAATTATGTTCCCTCTATGTCCACTTTGCTGAGATTTTTTTTTTATCATAAATGGATGCTGGATTTTGTCAAATGCTTTTTCTGCATCTATTGATATAATCATGATTTTTATCTATCAATTTAATCATATGGTGAATCACATTAATTGATTTGTAGCTATTGAACCAACTTTACATCCCAGGAAAAAATTTAACTTGATCTGGTGTATGAGCTTTTTAATGTCTTGCTGAATTCAGTTTGCTAATATTTTATTGAGGATTTTTGCATATATGTTCATCAAGGATATCAGCCTATAAATGTGTGTGTGTGTGTGTGTGTGTGTGTGTGTGTGTGTGTGTATTTTTGTAATATCTTTGTTTGGTTTTGGAATCTTAATGGTTGCCTTGTAGAATGAACTTGGGAGCCTTCCTTTCTCTTGAATTTTTTGGAGTAGTTTAAGAAGTAGTTTAAGTAGTTTAAGAAGAATGTTTGAATGTTTGAATGTTTGGTAAAATTCACCCAGGACTTTGTTTGTTGAGAGTTTTGATTGCTGATTTGATTTCATTAGTAGTAATTGGCCAGTTCAAATTTTTTATTTCTTCTTGACTCAGTCTAGGAAGAGTGTATGTTTCTAGGAATGTATTCATTTATTCCAGATTGTCCAATTCGTTGGCTTATAATTACTCATAGAATTTTCTTATGATTCTTTGTATTTCAGTGGAGTCAGTTATTACTTCTCTTTCATTTCTGATATTGATTATTTGGGTCTTCTCTCTTTTTTATTAAATTTTTTTTATGTTTTCAAAGGACCAGTTTTTGGTTTCAGTGATATTTTTTTGTATTTATTCTTTTTTAGACTCTATTTTGTTTATTTCTGCTCTGATTTTTATTATTTCTTTTCTTCTATTCACTTTGTGCTTTGTTTGTTGTTCTTTTTCTAGTTCCTTTAGGTGCCAGGTTAGATTGTTTGAGTTTTTTTTCTTGTTTCTTGAGGTAGGCCTGTATTGCTATGAATTTCCCTCCTAGGACTGCTTTCATTGTGTCCCATAGATTTTAGGTCATTGTGTTTTCATTTTCATTGGTTTCAAGGTATTTTTTGACTTCTTTCTTGATCTCCTTATCAACCCATTCATTGTTTAGTAGCATGTCATTTAGCCTCCATGTGTTTGTGTGTTTTTCAGCTTTTTTCTTGTAATTGATTTCCAGTTTCATACCATTGTGGTGGGAGAAGACACTTGATATGATTTTAGTTTTCTTAAATTTACTGAGACTTGATTTATGACCTAACATGTGGTGTATGTTGGAAAATGTTCCATGTGCACTTGAGAAGAATGTATATTCCGCTGCTTTGGGATGAAGCATTCTAAAAATATAAATTAAATCCATCTAGTCTAATGTATCTTTTAAGGCCACTGTTTCCTTGTTAATTTTCTGCCTGGAGGATCTGTTGTCAATGGGGTGTTAAAGTCCCCTACTATGACTGTGTTACTGTTGATCTCTCTCTTTATATCTGTCAATATTTGCTTTATATATTTAGGTGATCCTCCTTTGGGTGCATAAATATTTACTATGATTATATCTTCTTGTTGGATTGATCTCTTTATTACTATGTAGTGTTCTTTGTTTCTTATAGCCTTTGTTTTAAAGTCTATTTTGTCTGATGTAAATATTGCTACCCCAGCTTTTAAAAAAAATTTCCATTTGCATGAAATATCTTTTCCCATCCTTTTACTTTCAGTCTGTGTATGTCTTTTGATTTGAAGTAGTTATCTTGTAGACAGCATAAATGTGGGTCTTGTTTTCTTATCCATTCGGCTATCCAATGTCTTTTGATTGGAACATTTATCCATTTACATTTCAAGTAGTTGTTGATAGATAGGTACATAGTTATTGCCATTTGATTATTCATATTTGTGTTATGTTTTCATCCCCTTCTTAAAGAAATCCCTTAAACATTTCTTGTAATATTGGCTTGGTGGTAGTGAATTCCTTTAGCTTTTTTTTTTTTTTTTTTGGTCTGGGCAGCTCTTTATCTCACCTTCTATTTTAATTGATAGCTTTAGTGGGTAGAGTAGTCTTGGTTATAAGTCTTTGCTTTTTATCACATTGAACATTTACTGCCAATCCCTTATGGTCTGCAAAATTTCTGTTGAGAAATCAGCTGACATTCTTATGGGAGTACCCTTGTAAGTAACTAACTGCTTTTATTTTTTTCTTGCTACTTTTAGGATTCTCTCTGTCTTTAACCTTTGCCATTTTTAATTATTATGTGCCTTGGTGTGGGCCTCTATGGGTTCACCTTGATTGGTACTCTATGTGCTTCCTGGATTTATATGTCTGTTTTCCTTCACCAGATTAGGGAAGTTTTCAGTCATTATTTCTTCAAATATGTTCTCAATCCCTTGTTTTCTCTCTTCTTCTAGCACTTCTATTATGTAGCTACCTTGTCTTTCAAATTTCTGATTTAGTCCTCTGCTTCATTTAATCTACTGTTCATTTCTTCTAGTGTATTCTTCATTTCAGTTATTGTATTCTTCATTTCTGTCTGGTTCTTTTTTGTTTTCTATCTTCACTTTTATGTTTTCTCTCTTGGTTAAAGTTCTCACTGAATTAATCTACTCTTCCCCTGAGTTCATTGAGCATCCTTATAATCAGCATTTTGAACTCTGTCTGGTAGGTTGCTTGCCTTGTTTCCTTTAGTCCTTTTTCTTGAGTTTTGTTCTCTTTTTTCATTTAGGACACACTTCTCTGTTATCTCATTCTGTCTGCCTCTGTGTTCATTTCTATGTATTAGGTAGACCTGCTTTATCTTCCAATCTTAGCTGGGTGGCCTTATGTAGTAGGTATTCTGTATGGCCCAGTGGCACAGTCTCCCTGATTACCAGTACCAGGTGCTCCAGTAGTGACCCTTGTGTGTACCTTCCTGTTGTATTTGAGCCTTGATTGTTGTTGGCACACCAATGAGCTGGAGTGACTCTTGGACTGATTGCCTGTGAGGATTGGCTATGCCCATAACATATGAGCTGCTATGTGGGGGCTGACCTCATGAAGTGGGGTTCACCCACTGGGTTTGGATGCCTGTTGAGACTACTTTTTGGGTGTGCTGCTTGTGGAGCTAATCAGGTGGTGCTCTGTTGAGGTCTGATGCCAGCTTTTAGGTATGTTGGTTCTGACGCCCCTTGAGAGGGAATCTTTACAAGCCAAGCTGCTGCCTGTGATGAGCCTGGAGTACCTTGTAAGAGCTACAAAGCTATTCATGTTTGGTTGCTACCTGAGCCAGCTGAACTGGACGAAGGCCATGTGGCAAACCACGCAGAGCATCCCCAGGCCTGAGGTTGACTTCTGCTGCCTGTAAGGCTTAGCAACTGAGTGAGCCTTTGGGGTACCAGAGTTGGATGAGGCTGGGGGCTCAGGGAGTTACCAAGGTGAAGCAAATGGTATTCTCCAGGATGGTACAGATTCAGATTTGTTGCCACAGCTGAGACTGTGGACACTTACACAAGTCTCAGCTCATAGAAAGGCCAGCTGCTACTGGGCTCGGGCCCACAGACCCCTGAGATTTGTTCAAGAAATGCTGCAGCTAGGGCTGGGGCTGGTTGCCTGCCTCTGGAAGTATCTCCTGAGGTGCAGAACAGAGGCTTATTGATTGTTGCCAAAGGAACCTCCTGCTGACAGTGCAGTCTGGGGCTGCTGCCCAGTAACCACCTGAAATTGCCACAGGGCAAATTGAGAATTGGGTGGGACAGGGTCTCAGGGAGTCACTGGGGTGGAGGAGATCTCACCAAACCAATGCAGATTCAGTTTTGGTATGTTGGGGGAGGGTTCAACACAGGCAAGATGGCACTCACCTGCAGGCTGCAGAGGAGTAAAGCTCAACAAAATGAAAATGGTAGCTGTCTCTCCACCCTTCAGCTTGGAGCCATACAACTCAGTCTTTCCCTGTCTGTTTCTGGCACCTCCTGATTCTGCTGTCCCACCACCAGAATCCAGAGCGAGTGCCTGCCAGTGAGTCAGTCTGTGAGCGGGCCCCTTAAGAGGACATCTGGATTTCCAGCTGCCTTTCATCTCACAAGGACAAACCGGATTTTGTGGGGGGACTCCTCTTCCTGGCACTGGAACTGTGGGCAAGGGATCCCCAGTGTGGGGCTGTAGCCCTTCACTTTTTCCAGGGGGGGCCTCCGAAGCCAAGATTTCCCTCCTGATGTTCAACTGCCACATGTGGGTGTGGCATCTTTGCCCCTCCTAGCAGTCTAGATGTGGTCCCTTCTTTATATCCCCAGTTATAGGACTTCTGTTTAACTAATCTTCAGATTGTTCTCCAGGTTGACTGTTTCATAATTCAGTTGCAATTTTAATGTTGTCCTGGGAAGAGACATTTACCCCACCATCTTGACCAGAACTCCCAACATTTTCTATTTAAAAAAAAATGCCTTATTTTGGCCCTTTTAGAGAGTTATCACTGAAGAGGTCCTATGTATATATAAAAAGAACCCAATTACTTTGAAGAAAAAGACATTTAAATTATAGAATTAGTCCTAAAGGTGGCAGAATGCTAAAGGGGACATAGAACTAAAGCCTAAGGGAACAATGAAGTATTTTATACTGGAAAAAAAATATTTTTGTCATTTTGAATATTTATTTTAAAAAACTAACCTTGCCTTACATATGAGTTTATCTTGTATTTAGGAATATGCAGTTAGATATTTTCTCTGTCTTTGAGGAAATTAAAATCTAGTTGGGAATACAAGATAAAGTTGAAATATGAAATTGACAAAACTGCAATTGGTTTATTTCTGCATTAGTGGAAAGGAGTCAGTGCTGTATGGCTTTAGAAGAACATTTGTAGAACTAATGAAATTGAAGAGTGATTGAAACCTGGGATGATCAGGGAGAGTTTTGGAGAAAGTGGAGTTATCTGGGTACAGCTTATCTCAGAACTGCTCCCAAGCAGTTTTATGTGGCTAGAGAAAAACATACCACCTTGTTAACTAATATTTTAATTTAATGAATTTCAAAAACTTGAAATAGGCCTTGGTGAGGCTCAACAACCTTACTGTTTTTGTCTATTCATTTTCCTATTGTTCTCACTTCCTCTTCTCTTCTTAAAACCTACATTTTTTCCCCTTTTTAATCTTTACTTTTATTGGCATTCAACGTGGATCCTTTTAAACCTATGTTAGACCATGTCACTCTTCTACTCAGAATCTCCCATTAGCCTTTAATGCCTCTCAGATTAAAGGTACAGTTCTTACAGTGGCCTACAGGACCCTGTGGTATGCCATCCACCCTCTAACCCATCCCACCTGAGTGACTACTATTTGACCTTTCTCTTCCTATTCTCCCATTTGTTACCTTAACTGGCTTCCTTGCTATTCCTTGAAAACAGAGAGCATAATCTTATGTAAAGGCTTTGCATTAGCTATTCTGCTTTGAAATTTTCCTCAGCTTCTTGTCTCTGACTTTCCTCAAGTCTCTGTTCAATTGTCAGAGAGGCTTTTTTGGGGCACCTTCATAGAATGCTAATTCCCACTTTGACTTCAGCACTCTCTAGCCCCCGTACTCTGCTTTATTCTCTCTGCATTTTACATTTATTTGTTTATCCATTTAGTGTTTACCACTTCCCATTTGAATGTAAAGGACTTTGTTTGGTTCTGTGTTATATTCTCAGAGCCTACATGTTTAGACACTCAACAAATTTTGAATGAATGAATTAAGTAGACATTTGAAAAATGGGTAGACATGGAATAGATGAAAGCTGGGAAAGTCCATGTTAAGGAAATGGTATGAGGAAAAAAGGAGGAGTGGGAATATGATCAATATAAAGATAGTAAGTAGACTAATTGGGTTTAAATTGGGAAATGGTAGGACAAAATTTAATGGGTTACAGTGGGGTATATTGTGAAAAGTTCTGAAGAACAAGCTATGATGTTTTATTTGTATATATAGATAATGTTAAATGATTGAAAGTTTTAGAAGAATGGCATGTCTTTCCTACCACCAAGAAAGAATTCATTAGGCACATCTTACAGAAGCTTTCTAATACCTCTAGTGTCCCTGCTGCTAGAGTCCCAGAAACTTGCTTTATTTTGGAATATAGATGAACAGATTTTGGTTAATTTTCATTTTTGAGTTGGAAGGCATGTTTGACATATTGTTTAAACTACTATCATGATATTGTAAGAACTTCATGACAAGAATCATTGTTTAGTACATTGTCTGGCATTTAGGAGCCAGTAAATATTGGTTTTATGAACACTATTTGTTGAGTGGAAACAAGTCACAAAGAATTTGAGTGACTTCCCTTAAGGTGACTCAACAAAATGGTTCCCAACTCCAGTCTTTTTATAACTGTTATTTATGTTTTTTTATATATATATAAAGTAAGAGATTAACCACAAAATTCATGTTCTAGACTTAGATTTTTTTCCTCCTTAAATGAATAACTTTTAAAATATAACATTTTTGTTGTATTAGAGGTAAATAACTAAATGAAACGTACTTTGGATTAAAATGCAATAGAATAGAACTGTAAACGCAAGTTACATATCTCTAGTTGATTGCATAATTGGGATTACAATCTTTTCTAGAATGCATAGTGAATTTTTTTTATTATAATTTTATCTTGGCCTCTGGTTGGTTACTAGCAATTCTGACATTAGATAGCAACATCTGTTTTTAGGTGTTCAAAAGCTCTTCTCTCTTGATTTTTGATTTTTTTTTATTTCTTATCAGGAAGAAATTAGATTTATTTCTTTTGCTTTTAGATATCAGATGTTCAGGGACTTTACCCTAAAAACTGAGCCAGGAGTTCATTTGTCTATTAATCAAGAGTCTTTTAATCTATTGAGTTCATAGAGAAAACTAACTTCACAAGATGTCCTTCCTGCCCACAGCTCTTTCCTTTGTTTTTATTGCTGTATTGTGATTAACTTAAACATCTTATAACTTGTCAGTTTAACTTCCATTAATCACTGCTCCAGGTTCCTCACAAAACAGCATGTTTATGGATATAATCCAAGAGCACTTTAGGTGACACTATTCAGATCAATGGGTATTTTTTTTTTAATGATATAAACTGTTAATCTCTTTACCTGAATTTCTGATGTGGGCTGAACCTTGTTCCTCTGAAAATATTTTAAAACATGTATTGATCAAAATGAAAAAAAATGTAATGTTTAGGAAAAAAAAGATGGAAGAACTATTTTCTCACAATGATAATTTGGAAGCAGTGATTTAAAATGTGAAGTTAGTGACTAGTCCATTGGACAGTTTGAGGGAAGGAAGCCAGGAAGGAGGGTGTTGTTTAATTCAAGACTCAGGTATTTTGTTAAAAGTGTATTAGGAAAGTATGAAAGAATGTATAAATGCAAGAATAAGATTACATTTTAAAAAAAGTAATATGTGAGAAATAAAAATAGCTGTAGATGTAAGGAATTCAGGAGGGCAGAATGGTTTTAGAAATATTGGAGTTGGGGGAGGGGAAGGGCATAGAGGTAGAAGTAGCCAATAGACAGGTGACAGTATTAGACATGAAGTTAGAAGAGATGTCAATATTGGAAAGAGAGTTTTGGACTTTCAGTAGTCTGGTGTGTTTTTTTTTTTGTTTTTTTTGTTTTTCCCCTAAAGAATGTTTGAATATCCTGGTGGGGCCAGAGTGAGAGGGAACAGGGGAATGAACATTTCTTGAACTTGTCAGTAAATTGGATTCTATTCTAACCTTTCACAAATATTATTTCAATAGCTTTTACACTTATTCTCTGACGGTATGAGCCTCATTTTCCAGATGAGGCCATTAAGGGACTTACTAGCACATTTAGAGCTGGGGTTAAATCGGTATTTTGTTTCCAAAGTTTATACTCTTCTCATTTATATCACACCAATTCTGACACTTAGGAAGGGGAAAACAGGAAAGAAATGGGATAGGAATTAAGAAATGCACAATGAAAATAATTTGGGAATGAGAGGGCAGATGGAGAGGATGAAATAATTAAATTGTCTAAGGAAGAAACCAGGGAGTAGCTTAGGCAGTATGAGAATCTGATTGTTTGCTAGCAATATTTTATCATGAACCAGTTTATATAAATGCAGAATTGATTCTATTTGAGAACTTTTATTAGTTGTCTGGTGGCTTATGTGCTTGAGATTTTTATATACTCAATACATTGGAATGTTGCCATCAAACATAAACATATTCTCATCTTTGGCTAAAGATTCCACGAGGGATAGCTACTGAAATTGTTAAAAATTTAGAACGGTTCTAATTATAATATCTTGAAATTAGTGGCCAATCAACAGCAGTGATTTAGCCATGGAGAAAAAGGATTTTGACTTGTCAGCCAGAACATATGGCTACTAGACAAAAATATTGTCTTAACTGTTTATTTAACATTAAACATTGGGCTGTGTAATAATAATAGATTCAGCCATACGGAATTGCCAATAATCCACCATTTTTAACAAGAGTAACAATAATAATAGCAATATATATTGACAGTGCTGAATCTTTATGATGTGTTAAATACTTACCGTGGTTATTTCATTTAATGCTCAAAGCAAATGGTGCAGTAGATACTATTTTCTGCTTTTAGAGATGAGACTAAGAAATGATAAGAGCTGCCTACAGGCACATAAGTTAGAAGGTAGCAGAGTTCATATTTCAACTGAGGCCTTTATTACTGTAAATATCCTGCCTTTCAGTACACTAGGTTAATTCCCTATGGAGAACTATAAAAATGGAGACACTTTAGTAATAATGACTGTCTTTGGTATTCATTTCACAAGGAATGTGTTATTTACATTTTAATAAGCCATGCTAAAATGGGTTATCTTGCTTCTCTAGCTGCAGGTACCTTACTAATGTGTCTTCAAGTTTAGAATAATTTTCTTTATTCTGAGGCCAATCTAATGTGGCTTTCCTTCTTTTTCTTTGCCTTACAAACTCCATCTCCAGATATTTCCACTTTTGTTGCTTAAATATCCAGGAAGGATATTTGAAAGAACCGATCAATAAGAAAAGATTTATTTATTTTCTATTCATCATTTCTTTTTTCATGAGCTTCTGAAGTAATGTTTTATGAGGTTGCCAAAAACACTGAATTAGGGAATACTGAGCCATTGCTCCTGGTGGGGAGACAAGGTTAGTTTCCTGTGAGCTTCTGGTCACATTTTCATCAACCCATCAACATATAGCTTTGTTTTATATGTCTTTCTGTTGAAAGATATCTTATTTAATATGTACTTCACACAAATAATTACTTGTATGCAGTATTTCTTTATAATATTGAAGACTAGTTGAGAAGGGTGTAACATTTTCCTGACCTTGGGTAATTTGACTGCAAATTTTTTTGGCTTTCAGACTCACAACAATGCTGTCTTCTATTTTTTTTTTAAATTGGTCATCATTTCATAAATCCAGAAATTAAGCTGATTTTTAATCTTTTTTATAGCTTCATCACATGCTATAGATGTTGCTTTAGCACTATTTAGAGTGGGCTTCTTCTGGAGGAACTATATTATTGATTAATTAACGTTGAATTCAAGGCCAGCAAGAGGACAGTTTGATGGAAGAGACCAGTAAGGAGGGTGCTGTTCAATCTCCTAGAACTCAGAACTGAAGGAAGCTTATCTACTACTTGTATTTCCTGTGGAAGGCACATCACATCATTCTTGCACTTAGGAACACTAGAGAGCACTTTAACACTATGCTTGGGAGCCAATTTAAATAGCAAAATCACCAACAAAAAGCACCAAAACAAATAAACAAACAAACAAACTGGCATGAAATAGGGAAAGGCATATTTGTTTACAGTTTGAAAGAAAGCTGAAACAAGAAGGTATCTTGTCTGACCTCAGTTTGGAACATTCAAGTTGGATATCAAATGTTTTGCTGCTTTGAACATGTGTGAGAATGACCGTGAGAGTACCACATGTATTGACTATGAGGGTTACAAATAAATTTTAGCAAGTAGACATATTTGCAAAAACAGAATCAGTGAAAGTAAGGGTCAACTGTAATTGAATTTATTATATACCAATTTTATATACATGGCAATTTTCTGGACTTATATGATGCTTTGAGTGAATTAAGAACAAGGTAACATCATAAAAGTTACCATGTACTTTATTACTGCATATTTTTCAGACTAGCCCTATAAAAGAAACTTTAGAATTTATTATTAGGTTACTATTATACAAACAGAAGCTGAAATAAGTAGGGTGATTATTTTCACCTGTGGTAAAAAACATTAGCATATTGCTGGGTTATTTTTGCCACTTCTGTTGGTACTACACTGTAACCTCTTTTTTTGTTGTTGTTGACAGAAGGTGATTTCTTTGAGACTGTAGCCTTTTTCTCTTTATCTTTTATATGTGTTCAAAGGGATATGTTTATTTAACAAATACACATTGAAAGGTTTATCTACCAATATTTGTAATTTTTAACATTTGCATAACAAGTATGAAATAGTGGTTAAAACTTTAGGCTGCGGAGTAAGTCTGGTTCACATGCTGCTTCTACCTTTTATGAGCTGTGTAGATTTGGCCATGATGTTTATTGTTCCAAAATCATTTCTCTGTAAAACTGGTGAAATAATAGTATGTTATTTCATATATACTATAAAATATATGACATTCACATATGAAAATTTATGAACTCTAAATTCATATGAAGTATAAATAATTAATATTTAATCATATGTAAGTAATTATTAGGTTTTTAAGAGAGTAAAATTATATAATTTGTATAAAATATATAGCACAAGCTAGGTACATATAAGTATTTAATAAGTATGTATTATCGTTACAGAGAACCTATTTTAAATTAGAACACTACAACTCTCTAAGGCAGGCCGTGTTTATATCACCTCTATTATTATGTTTTACAGTGAAATTTCAGAGAAGTTAAGTAACTTTACTACCTGTAAGTCTGGTTAGCTGTCTCTCCTGTGCATTTTCAACGAATCCTAGTCTGACTGTTAAGAGTATTAATTACAAGATAATTTAATAAGTTGTTTGAAATAACCTGTAGTCAAGGATCATGTTTATTCTCTTCATGGTTGACTTCCTGGTTGCCTGTCTCATTGCCTGGTACATATTATTAGGTCCCCAGTATGTGATTACTGAATGAATACATTAAATTCCAGGGTCACAGTTTTTATATAGTAAATTAGCCCTCTTGTTTCCAATTTTAACTCTTATTTCTCAATATTATTCTATTATATCCATGCTTCCTAGGTACTACACTAGGCTGAAAGAGTGAAGACCACAAAGAGACACAAAATATAGCTCTTGTTCAAGGAATGTACAGTCTATTACAGATAGCAGATGGATAGTGTAGCAGTTTCCTGTGGTTCCAGTAAGAAACTGATACAAACATGGTGGTATAAAATAATAGAAATCTATTCTCTCACAGCTTTGGAAGCCAGAAACCCAAAATCCAGGTGGCAGGGCCAACTTCATTTTAAGGCTTTCAGGCAAGTTTTGTGCCTTGCCACTTCGAGCTTCTGATAGCTCTGGGCATTTTTGGGCTTGTGGCTGCATTACTCTAATCTTTGCCTCTGAAGTCACATTACCTCTTCATCCTCTATCCATTCCCTGTGTGTCTCTAGGAGGACACTTGTCATTGAATTTAAGGTCCACCCAGATACTCTGAGATGATCTCATTTCAAAACCTTAACTTAATTACATCTTCAAAGACCCTTTTTTTCAAATAAGGTAACATTCAGTTTCCAGGGTTTCAACATGAATATTTTGAGGGGCCAGTTTTTAGTCTCCTACAGGTAGCAACCACTGTGAAGTCTATTTTTATGAGGGTACAAGCAGTTTCTTATTTCAGGCGTGAAATATGATTATGTTGCCAACTATAAACATTAAGGATTGTCTTTTTAAAGTTTAAGTTCTGAATATCTTTCCAGCCACCCATGCTAAGTTCTTGTTGAGAAATTTAATATGTAGCACTCCCTCTCCCACAGGAAAGTTAGTGGAATACAGGCCCTGAAACCAGATTGCGTGGTTATAAATATCTCACCATATCTCCATCAAGTACTAGCCATGTGGCCTTGGGTAAGTCTTACCTGTAAGATTTGGGAATTATAATAGTACTTATCTCATTGGTTTGTTATCAGAATTAAATGAGTTAATACATATAAGCATCTAAAACAGTGTCTGGCACATAGTAAGCACTTAATTAGTTAATGCAAATTAACTATTATTTGCTATTGTACTTGCTTTTGTTTAGGAGACAGGAGAAATATAAGACATATGGTTCCTTGAGGGAAATACAGAAACAGAAAATTATATTGAGAGAAAATCATGTGAAAAATATGGGATTAACATAGCTAAATTCTGGTTGTGGGAGAGATCAAAATCAAGGAGTCTGTATCAGAGGTTGTTATTATGGAAAAGGGGGCCTGAACTGGAGCTGTAGAATAGAAGGGTTAGATAAGTGAAGAGTTTTAAAGAAAAGTGGATTACGATTTGGCAACTTTATTGTCCTGTTATGGGGACAGGGAAACCAATCTTTCCTATTTCCACTCTATTTCTAAAACCAGCATTGGTGAGATATTTTCTCTAAGGTGAATTAATGATAAGATTCCTTCCAGAGCTTAAGTTTTCTGAAATTAACTCTTCTTATTTTGAAGGAATCCCCTGGGTCCAACAAATTGTTTAGGTGAACTGAGTGCGAGAAACCTCAGTTCCAACCTCTGTTGTTGTTTGAATTATTCTTTGCTGAATAAGCTACCCTTACACCTGTTAACTCTGCTCTTATAGTTCTGGAAACACATGAGCTGGGTCTCAAATACCTGTATATAAGAGAGGACTTCCTGAATAAATTACATATGCTTATATATATATTTTTAAAATACTTTTTCTTTTTCTACTCCCTTCCTCTGATGGAAATGCAGAGAAATAGCCAAGTAGAAAGAAGAGCAATGGTCTCATGAAAAGAGGTGGCTCTTATTTCTTTTCTTTGAACAGTTAGTGTAATTTCACAGTATTTTTTCTACTTTCTAAGTATGTATCAGGGTACACAGTGATTCTGCCAGATATATTAACAGTTTTGCAGTTTTTCTGTTAAATCTAATAAAGTTTCATGAAAAGCAGTACCCAAACAAAAGTGAAAAAGGAATTTACTTAGGAAATAAAATTGAAGAAGATAAAATTAAAACCAAATTAGAACATATTTTATTTTCATAGTTTAGCCTTCATATAGTTGTTATTCATTTAAAGGAGATAAGTCTAACATTTCGTCAGCTGTATTAAACACCAGAATTACAAAACTGCTACATTGAATACCAGAACAAGAAAACTAGTAGCATTAAGTTTTCCCACTAATAAAGGTTTGATATTATCTTTATTAAGTAATAGTTTCTTGCTTCTAAAATAGTACATCTGTAGTCAATATTCAGTTAGTGATTATAGCTAGAGAGATATTTATTAACAGTAAAAGGTAACAAGGCAATAAGGTTTGTAGTTACTTTATAATGAATATATCAGTGCGTAAAGTTGAATTACCATGCCTAACACATAGCTCAGTTTTTCACAATCTCTGTGATCAACAGGTAATTATCTTCTCTATAAAGTTGTTGAAGTCTTTTAAAATCCCACATTAAAGATTATTTGGTATTACAAATCGATCTTTTTGCTCAATCAAGCTCCCCTCTATTTTGGACTTCTCTTTTGTCACTGGGTATGTGTATGGTGGTGTTGGTAGTAGGGATGTGGGATATGATGAGGACTATTTAAGGACTACAGTTTTTAAAAATAAATTATTTTATTTTTGTCCATTTTGCTCATTATAGACAATTGGCACAATACGTACAAATAGAAAGGAAGGTTGAAAACATTAACCAAATTTACTTCTGAAAAATTCCGATGAAAAACATGAGCATGTTTAACAAGTGAAAAAAAAATGCTGGATTCTTATTAGAGTTGTTTACATTTGGTAAAACGTATTTGAAATTTACCTTTTGTTAAAACTAAGATGTGATTATCAAGGCCATCTGGTTCAGAATTACTGTTTACATAGCAGATGCTCTTTTAAGTTTTGTTGGTATGGGTGTTTTACTTTGGAGATGGCATCTTCAGTATATATATGTGAGAATTTACCTACAGAGACAAAAAGCTATTTGTGGGCAGAAAATTCCTTGAACATTCTCAGATGATATGCAATATGGATACTTATTCTGAAACTATTAATTGGCTTGATGCTTTTACTTGAGTAACTTCTCTTTTTGAAACGTTTCTTTCTTTGTGTTAGAGTTGTAACTTCTAGATAGAAGATTGCTTATTTATTCAGGTAATTTTTACATACTTGCAATCATGGTTATATTGCTCAAACAGAAAATTGCAAACACTGTCAATTTGGGGTTACTACTTTGTTGAGTATTTTCTTGGCAAGAGTTACTATAGTCTCAGATCGATGGAAGGTACAATAAGCCTTAATGTTATAGTTCATTAGTGTAGTAGATTATCATTCCTACTTGATTTTTACAAGTCATCGCAAAATTATATTGTGCTGTAGAAGCCACTACAGTCCTTACAAGGAAACAAATTCACAAGGTTTTTTTTTTTTTGTTTGTTTGTTTGTTTGTTTTGGTTGCTTAGTGAAATCTAGAAAAATATACACACAGTTTAACATGATGGTATTACTATTACATGGATCAGAAATCAACATATGTAATTTATCACTTGTATCAAAAGTGTTTTTGATCTCAAAACAAGGAATATATTCATATGGAGTTGTCCCCCAAAGTACATATCTTATAAATACATTGAGAGATAACTGCATCAAATAAGACTACATTTATGGGAAACCAAAATGTTTTCTGCATTGCTGATTAGAAGTAGAAGTTGATATAAAGAAAATAGAGCTAGGATGGTTGTCTTTCTTCTGTTGGAAATATTTTAAAATATTTTTAAAAATTTTCAATTACAGTGGACATACACTATTATATTGTTTTCAGGTGTACAACATAGTGATTAGACATTTATATAACTTACAAAGTGATCACCCTGATAAATCTAGTACCCATCTGATACCATACATAGTTATTACAATATTATTGACTATATTCTTTATGCTGCAATTTATATATACATGATCATTTCATAGCTATCAATTCGTACTTCTTAATCCCTTCTTCTGTGTCACCTACTCCTCCAACCCTGTCCCACCTGGCAACCATCAAAATGTTCTCTGTATCTAGGAGTTTGTTTCTGTTTTGTTTATTTTGTTCTTCATATTTGATATGTAAGTGAAATTATATGGCATTTGCCCTTCTCTGTCTGGCTTACTCCACTCAACATAATACCCTCTAGGTCTCTCTACATTGTTGCAGATGGCGAGATTTCATTTTTTTAAATGGTTGAGTAATATTTTATTGTGTATATATACCACCTATTCCTTCTCCATTCATCCACTGATGGACAGTCAGTTTTCTTCTACATCTTGGCTATTGTAAATAATGCCACAAAGAACATATGGAATGCACATGACCCTTCAAAGTAGGGTTTTGGGTTACTTCAGATAAATATTCAAAAGTGGGATTCCTTGGTCCTTCTTTGTCTCTTGTTATGGCCTTTGTTTTAAAGTCTATTTTATCTGGTATAAGTACTGCTTACATCCCAGCATTTTTTTTTTTTCATTTTTATTTTTCTGAAATATCTTTTTCCATTCCTTTACTTTCAGTTGGTGTATGTCTGTCTATCTGAAATGAGTTTCTTGTAGGCATATTTAAGGGTCTTGTTTTTTTATTCAGACATCCTATGTCTTTTGATTTAATCCATTTATATTTAAAGTAGTTGTTGATAGATGTGTAGTTATTGCCATTTTATTATTCACATTTTTGATTCTCTTTATTTTTCTAAAAAAGTCCCTTTAACATTTCTTATAATACTAGTTTGGTGATGAAGAACTTCTTTAACTTTTTCTTGCCTGGGAAACTCTTTATCTGATTCTCAATGATAGCTCTGCTGGGTAGAATAATCTTGGTTGTAGGTCCTTGTTTTTCATCACTTTGAATATTTTGTGTCAGTCCCAACTGGCCTACAAAGTTTCTGTTGAGAAATCAGCTGACAGTCTTATAGACACTCTCTTAACTAATTGCTTTTCTTTTGCTGCTTTTAAGATTCTTTGTCTTTAATCTTTGACATTTTAATTATGATGTGTCTTGGTATGGGCTTCTTTGAGTTCATTTGTTTGGAACTCTGCTCTTTTGGGGCTTGTATGTCTATTTCCTTCACCAGGTTAGGGAGATTTTCAGTCATTATTTCTTGAAATAGATTTTCAATTTCTTATTTTCTCTCTTCTTCTAATGTCCCTATAATGCTTGGTATGCTTGATGTTGCAGCAGAAGCTTCTGAAACTATTCTCATTTTTTGTTGAATTCTTTTTTCTAGTTACTGTCTGCTTGAATATTTTCTGCCACCTTCTAAATCACTGATTTGATTCTCTGCTTCATCTAATCTACTGTTGATTCTCTCTGCTTGTTATTTTGGTTATTGTATTCTTCATCTCTGACTGTTTTTTAAAAATATTTTCTATCTCCATTTTTGTTTTCTATCTCTTTGTTGAAGTTCTTACTGAGATCATTGAGCATTCTTATAACCAGCACTTTGAACTCTACATCTGGTAGATTGCTTGTTTCCATTTTGTTTAGTTATTTTTCTAGAGCCAGTTGTGTTCTTTCATTTGGGATATATTTCTTTGCCTCCCCATTTTGGCTCCCTCTCTGAGTTTGTTTCTATGTATTCAGTAAAACTGCTTTGTCTCCCAGTCTTAGTAGAGTGACCTTATGTAGTAGGTGTCCTGTGAGTCCCAGTGGTGCAGTCTCCCTGATCACCTGAGCTGGATGCTCCAGGTGTGGCCCTTGTATAGGTTGTGTGTGTCCTTTTATTGTAGTCGGGCATTGGTTGCTGTTTGCACATCAGTGGGAAGGAGTGACATTAGTAGGAAGAACTGATTGGTTGTGAGGACTGGCTTTTGTGCAGGAACTGACCCTATGGAGCAGGATTCACTTTAGCAGCGTTCTGGTCTGCACAGTTTGCCTTTTGGGTGTATTATCTCCAAGGTGGTTGAGTGGTGCTCTGGCGTGGTCTGAAGCTGGCCACCAGGTGTGTTCATCCAGGATCTCCTGAGAGGGGTCCGATGCAGACCAAGTTTAGCCACAGTTTGTGCCCTGCCCCGGGCCAACTGGCAGGAGCCACAGAGCAATTCCCAGATGGCCTCCACTCTTAATGGGCTTGGAGGTGCCTCGAGAGGTCAGGCTGCAAACTGAGACCGGCTGCTGCTAATGCTTGGCTTGAGGTCACTTAGCAAGAAGTATGGGGCTCACGGTGGCCAGATGCTGCTTGTTTGGGTTCTGTGAAACTTTGAGAGATTTTAGGAAAGTCTGCAGTGTGATTTCAGACAGGCCCTTTGTATGGAAAAGCCACTGCAAGTGGCTTGGGTGGGCCCAGCAGTTCTGTTGGAAATCTTAAATTTTGGGGGATGGGCTGATGTGGGTGGTTTGAGCTAAATAACAGAAGAGAGAAAGGAGGAACAACAGTAGCAAAGTGGTTTTATTTATTGCATAAATAATGATGCAATCTCAGATAAACGACCCAAAGGAGAATAGAGATCTCAAAGAAATAATCATATATGTATGTTACATATAGTAAGTTGACACCACAAATCAGTAGAACTGTATGTGAAATACAACTCCATAGAATTAATAGAAGGAAATGTAAGTGAATGTGTAAACTAAGGGCTCAATAAATGATCTCTTGACAGAATTTTAAAGCACAACCATTTAGGCAAACACTGATAAATTAAAATTAAGGATTTTTGTGCACTGGAGCTCCCAGTACCCAAATTAAAGGCAAATGACAGAAGAAGAGAATATATTGGCAATGTTTATAATCAAAAAGAGGTTAATATATTGGGTATATGTAGAACTACTGGAATCTACAAGGAAAGAAAAATAGGTAAAGTATAGGATCAGAAAATTAGGAGAAAACCTTAAAAGCTAATAAGCATGTGCTCAAAATCATTAGTATTTTGAAGATATACATTGTAAAAACAATGAGATATTAATTACTTTCTATTAGGCTGGCAAAGTTAGAAGTTTGGCAATGCCAAATGTTAACAAGCATGAGGGATATAGGAACCGTCCTGCACTGCTGTTGGAATTGTAGACTAGTACACACTATTCTACAGAGCAAATAAAGAATATCCGTACTTTCTAACTTTAAAATTCCACTTGTGTTTTACCCCCATGGAAATTCTCATGTGGGTCCATAAAGAGACATATAAAATGTATTCATTGTAGCTTTATTTGGTGAAAGGAGTTGAAATAATCTGTATGTTCATTGCTGAGAGAGTGCATAGATAAAATGTGATTGCACAAGGAGAATTATGCAACAATTAAAAGCAACTAATTTGTTGTTATACACAGCAGCATGGATGGATCATAAAAATACTGTGAAAGAAAATAAAGCAATGTGTAATATATCATTTACATGAATTAAAAATAGATGCTCACAAAATAATGCACGTTTATAAAAACACATGCCAAGAAAAATATATTAAATACATTTAAGCATTCGTTTGTTTTCAGAATAAGGGGACTCGAATATGGTATGAATATAAAGAGAAATAAAATAAATGCAATAAGACAGGCTTTGCAAATATCAATGATGATAATGTGTATAAGTAATTATACTTTCTGCACTTGCGAGTACAAGCAAAATAAAAAACAATGTTAAAACAATAACAGGAATTAAATAACAGAAATTAAAAATAAAGATCATTTAAAATTCCTCTAAAAATTCTATATTGCTAAAGAATGAGTTTTGTTGTCATTGTTGTTAGTCTTTGTAACTCTGGTGCAAGTAGTAAGTGCTAAGTAAATTTGGTTAATTAAGAGTAAAAGAAATGGACAAATGAATACAACTAATTACTTTTTTGTAATCCTGTGTTCTTTATAGTTGTTTTCTCTAACTTTTAAACTGCTCTTAATCAGGGAAATAAATATAACCTCTCCATTTTTGTGGCTCTGTGCACCATATCACAAACTGTTTTAATTAAATCAGAGGCATCTTTATAAAATACAAATTTGATTACTTTCATAATCAAATGCTTATTGGCTTCATTTAAACTTTGGAAGGGATGACTTTTGAAAACTTAACATGCATGTAATTTGGCTTCCGACTATATCTTTTTGCTTCATTTCTTTCTTCAAGCACCCTGAGCCCCATGACGTAAGGAACTTCTTTCACTTCACAAATATGACATATTTGATGACTATTTGCCTCTACACATTCTTATCCTGGAATAATGCTCTTTTACCCAAGATGTGTATGAGGTCATTGAGATACTTAGGACAATCAAAAAGTCTGTTTTAGGTCAGTTATTTGTATTAAACATTGTCCTGGAGTCTAGGGATGCAATGTTAAGAGAAAAGGTACATAAGTTAGTGTGCTCACTTTGATTGAGTAGGTTTGCCAAATCATTTTCACTAATCTAACCCTATCCTTGCCTTCACTGAACCAGAGACAATTCTGTAATTATAAAATGTCAGAGTTGCAGGGAGCCTTTAACATCACTCTAGTGCATACCCTCAGGTCAGTGGTTAGAAACTGAAGGCAGGAGGGGGAACTGGCTGACTTAAAGCCACAACATATTTTGTCTCCAAATGAAGGGTACTTTCTAGAAAACCACATCATGCTGCTTTTGAGTTAATCTCAAGTAAGGACACAACATAAAAAATGAAACCAGAAACAAAGAGAGAAGGTTAAAGCCCATTTGCCACCTTCAGGCTTGTGGAATTTTCTTTTTATATAGAATGGGGGAAGTCTGAGCTAAAATAGTTGGTATTGGGCTTAAGAAATGCAGATATTAACTGTCTGAACTAGAAGTGAACATTGGATATTTCCTTTCTGATGCTGAAGAACAATGGCAAAAGGAAGGTTCATACAGTGACTTGTGGGTTACTAAGACTTGACTTACATAAACTTTTCATAGTTTTCTGTAAGCCAAGATACATTTTTTGTGGTGCATAAACATATTTGTTATGCTCAGCCTTGACTGTTTGTTATGTGAGGGATGAGAAGACCTGAAAAGGATTTCACTGTGTAGTCATAGTCTCTCTGTCTCTCTCTCTTTATTATAGATAGTCATTTAATTTTCTAGTAATGTAAAGTGACTTTGATTTATGTTTAAAAAAATAGTACTTATATAAGAGTTTCCACAATAGTAACTTTATGAAAGTTAGAGAATGTTAATTATAAGAAACCAAACAACATAGCTATGAGGATCCAGACGGTGCAGATTATCCAAAAGGCAAACTAAGCATATGCTTAGGGTGCTAGTGAAAATATGTACATCAGATTTTTGAAAAAGAATTAATATCTTTTTTTTTAAGGCGTAAAAGTGGCCTCTGTGGGGAAAACCAAAAATATGTTAGACTTTCTTATACTTTTTTTCCTTTACAAGTTAGTACTGTTTTTATTTTGAATTACATAGAGGGAGATATGTAGGAAGGGGGAAGTCCCTAATTTTCAGTCTTATAAAGGTCTTAGTCTATAATCTAAAAAAAAAATCATTGTTCAAGATTATAGTAAATGAGTCATGTATATGGTAGACTTGTTTCCAGTGTTCTTTAAAGGCCCAGAATTCTTGAATACATCAGACACTTCTCCTCTTACTTCTAGCACCTGGTCACTTTGGAAAGACACCCGCCATAATGGGTTGTTTCTGAACTCTCTTAAGTTAAAATCTAATGAGGCATCTATCTGAAACAAGTGGCAGTTTGGGGTCACTAGTGGTTACTCAACTGAATCATCATCCAAATATTTTACTTTATTTGTTTTACCAGTTCATTATTTAAATTATTTTTTCCCCAAACTTAGAGTCTGTCTGAGGCTTGACCACATGTGAAGTTTGACATTTTAAAAGTCAGCTGGTTTGAATTATTTGTATATAAGAGTCAACAGATTTGTGTATTTTTTTTAAACAGGGAAATGTCTATTGTTCTTTCCACTTGAAAAACTAAATAAAACATACAAACATTTCATTAGCTTTCCTCTGACTTTCTCAGAAAGAGTCTGTATTTGTGTTGAGACAAAGTACAGGGAAGTTGCAACTTCAGATGGTTTGGAAACATTCATATTGCAATAGCTGAAGGGTTAGATAAGGGGAAACTCTTGGAAGATTTTCACTGGTTTAAGTGGAGATAAGAAAATATAACTTCTTCGTTTCTGTGTTATAGCAGTCTACAGTATTATGAACTCCAGTACAGAACCTCATTTGGGACGTGGCTGGGGTATATACTAAGCTGTTTCTGGGATATTCTGTTGTTTCTTATCTTAGACCAGCTTCAGTATCCATATAATTTTTTTTCATTTTCTTTTTTTTTAATAAAAAAGACTGGTTAATAAGATCAAATAAATTTCAAGTAAATTTCAATGTGATATATATCATATATATCACATCGTGTGTTCACCACCCAAAGTTAAATTTCCTTCTGTCACCAAATATATGACTCCTTTTACTCCTGTCTACCTCCCGTTTTTGAACTTAAGCCTCCATAGAAACTGCTAGCTAAAAGCTCAAAAGAAAACATTTTGAATTCTCCTACCTTCTCCTAACTGCTCTTCCTTCTAAAGATTGGTTCACATTGCAGAGGATGAACTTCTTCGAATGCAAATCAGATCATACACTTTCTTGCATAAAAATCTAACTTTTTCCCATAACCTGGAAGAGCCCTCTCTGATCTGGACCCTAGCCTCAAAGGATTTAGGTGTCAGCTGAGTTGAGAGAGGAAGGTCAGAGAGAGAGTGGACCAAGGGAGCCTGACCATTGGTTGATAGAAAAGCTGTAGTTAAAACAACAGCAACAACAACAAAAACACCACTGTTTAACTCTTGTCTCTTTTTGTCACCCTGGAAGCTTTCATATTGCTACCTCTGTAGTCTTTTCATTGTAATATTAACTGTAGTTGGTTCGTTACTGGTGCCTTTTAAAAAATGTGGTACTTTGGTAGAATATACTCAGGGGAGGGAACTGCATTCCTTTCTCTCTTACCTTGCTCTGCTTCAATCTGGTCCCTTTCTGTTTTCTCTACTTCATCACTTTTTTTCAGTTACTTTAATTTGTCAAGCTAATTCTGACCTCACAACCTTCACACAAGCTGTTCCTTCTGCCTGGAAGCTATTCCTCCCTCTCTTAGCCTTGCCAGCTTTTACTAATCCTTTAGAACTCAGTATAAAGTCCTTATCAAAGAGGACTTCCTATGAATGATTGAATGAGAGATACAAAGAGGAACAATGCAGAGTACTAGCCCTCAAGGTGCATGAATACTGCTGGGATGATAGGTTCTGAATTCATGAAAGGGTTATTGATATAGACAGCTAGTAAGTTAAAAGACCTGGGTTCTTAGAATAGGTAGCAAATATTTTTAGCTGAGGTTTTTGTTACAGACTTCATGGAGTAGGGTAGGTTTTGAAGAGAACTTGAAGGATGGTAATATTTGTGTAGGTGTAAAAGAGGGGCACAAGAAAATAGAATAATGAAATAATTTTCTTGTTGGGGAGAAGTGAATAGGGAATTAGATCAGAGTGGAGAGACTGATTAGAAAAGGGAATAGTTGAACTTTATATGAAAGAGACTTTATATTCAGATTCATATATGACTTTAATTGAATGCCTACCATGTGTCATCAATGTTCATATTTTTAACTTAATTTATATTTACCCTAGTATATGTAAACATTATTACTTATCTTTATATTCTAGATAAAGAAACATGTTCTTAGAGGTTAAGTGACTTGCCCAGGATCAGGTAATTAGCAAGTAGTAGGAACTGGTATTTTAACCCCTTATCTCCTTACTTGGAGTCCAGTATTCTTTCAATTTTCCCATGCTGCTACTTACAAACAATCCCCAAATAATATTGAATTGGAAATAGATTGTATAGAACCTGAATGTGAAATTTGAACTTTATTTTTTAGGCAACAATACCAATTAAAGATATTTTGAGCAGGGGAATTACATTATGAAAGTAATATTTTAGGAAGATAATTCTGGCAGGCATATGCAGGATAGGTGATAAGTGGGAGAGTCTGTTGACAGAGATACTATTAAGGAAGGTATTGCAGTAATCTAAGCATGAGATAACAAGGGGCCTTATCTGGAAATTGGAAAAAATGAAAAGCAAGTTATGAATAATATTAGGAATAGGATCAAGGAAAATACAATAGGCAGGAAAGAGAATCCAAGAGAGAGCACAAGGTTTGGAATCATCTAGGAGAATGGTACCTCTATTAAATTAGAATGGGAAACTAGGGATCATCATTGATTTGGAGGAAAATATAATGAAACTATGATGCTAGCAAGACATATAATTGAAAATGTTCTGCAGGCATCTTAAAATATGATTGGAATTTGGGAGATAAGTCAAGACTTAATTAATAGTTGATTTAATTAGTACTTGACAAAGAGGGTAGCAAATGTCATAAATGTAGATGAAATCTCTAGGAGTAAGAGGGCTTTGATAGAGACAAGAGCAGAGGACTGGGAATGGATCCTTGGGGAGTAGTAACATATAGAGGGAAGAAGGGAAAGAGGTACCTCAAATACAGATAGTAGAATGATTAGAGAGTAGGAGAACCAGACTAAAGGAATACTGTGGAAAGGAAGGAAGGTGCTTTAAGAAATCACTATACTCTGCTTGATCATCCAGGTGGGGGGGATGGAAGAGAGGCTTGTAGAATTATAAAGCTGTCCACAGAGATTTGAAAAATGGCAACAGATAAAAGTGTTGGAATCTTTAGTTCAGCATTCTTGGCTGTAGAGTATGTAGATTTATTTTTACCTGAGAACCCTTTGCAAGAACCATTTAAAAATGCTTGAAACTGTATGTTAGATAATTGTACCCTGTTTACAACATGGGGATCCCTGATAGCTCATGAGGCCCTTTATTTCTTGTTCTGTTTAACTAGATTTTTGTTTTGATTTATACCTTACATGAAAAAGCACAAAATTCAAAAGGATAAACCAGAAGCATGGGGAAACCAATGGAAATGCTTTAAAGTACTTCTCTTTAATCACTTTGTACCCAACTTCTTTCGATTTGTGGAACTTATTATTTTACAGAGTATTTAAATATTCCTTATGATTGGGAAAGAATGCCAAGATGGTATGTACTTTTGGCAAGACACTTTGGTTGTACAGTGATTGAGGATACTTGGCACTATTTCCTGCATAAGCTATTATACCACAAAAATATGTAAATATATTCATAAAATTCATTATAAGTTTCAGGCTCCATTTGGAATGGAAGCTGAACATGAACTTCTCCGGAAACCTTAATTCTTGGAACTGGATTTTTCACTGGAATCATGCTTTTATAGACCATGAGTTCTTCTTTGGACATGAGTGATCATTCATTTACTAGAAACTATTGATGTCCACAGTGGTTAAGATATTCCACTCAATCTATAAAATCTCATCCCTTTCTGTGCTGGTTCATGGCATGATTTTTACCACATGAACTTCATTGGAAACTATGCTTTAACATTTACATGGTGCGGTAGAATTTTTGGAACAGATTCAATTTATTGCCTATGCTGACAAAATGAAGAAAGCTGAGAAAAAGCCTAAATAAATATCTTGGCAAACCTTCCTGAAGATATACATTTTCCTCAATTAAAACTAGTAGCTAACATTGCTTCTGGGGAACAGAAATAAACATGTGTCTTGGCTGCAAGGTAATAAAGAAAAATTAACATTTATCTTCCTAGTGGGAACTTTTTCTATTTTCCATTCGAGTTCTCTATGTGTAGAAATAAGTAAGGAAGTTTTAAAGGCCATTTTGCTAACCTTACAAAAGATTTTACATAATGGAAGAATTATTAATCTATGTCTTTTATCCCAGTAATATTATAGGCCTGAAGTTGAAATTGGTCTTTAAATCTTTTAAATACATAGGCCATTTCAGAAACTCTTCATGGTATATTTTGGCCTCATATTGAACTTTAAACATTTTTTAGGATTTCCTTAAAGATCAAAATATGAGTTGAATGACATCAATTGATACAATGTGAAGAAGGTTGCAAAAGTAGAAATAGTCAATACCACGAATTTACATTCTTGTCTAGAGCTGACCAGTGGGGTTAATCTTTCTTTGAGAAGTCTTTTTGGAATACAGTGTACCACTGACATCTGTAAATTAAGGCAATTCTGAATTTATGTTTTTTGAATTTGTTTAAAAATGAAGCTTTATTACTGCTATTTACCATTTAATTTTTGAAAATTAGGTTTCTATTATACTTAAAGCTATATCTTGAAACTTTGTGAACTGACTTGTATATTTGCACACTATTGAAATAAATGTGATTTATTTTTGGTCTAAAAAATTAGTGTAATTAGCAATGTGGCAATTTTAGATGTTTGATACCTAAAGATAATATGGTATCTAAGTTATTATTAAAACAATCGAGTTATTAAAGGGACAAAATGAAAGTAATAGCAAAGAATACCAAGTAGCTCAATTTAATTACATTTCAATAAATGAATTTATTTTATTTTTTATTATTAAAGGTCATTGGAGTTACACTGATCAACAAACTTCAATGAGTTTCAAGTGTTGCATATATTGCTTGATGTGTTCACCACCCATAGTTAGATTTCCTTCCATTACTACACATTTGACCCCTTGTACCACTATCTGCCTCCCCCATAATCCTCTTCCCTCTGATAACTAGTAGTCCACTGTCTATGTAGATGAGTCTGTTTATTTGTCATGTTTGTTTGTTGCTTTTAGATTTATATCCCACATATGAGCGATATTATGTGGTTTTCAACTTTTTCTGTCTGACTTATTTTGCTTAGCATGATTATCTCAAGATCCATCCATGTTATCGCAAATAGCTGTATTTCATCTCTTTCTAGGTGAGTAATATTCCATTGTATACATGTACCATGTCTTCTTTATCTAGTCATTTATTGTAAGACACTTGAGTTGTTTCTATGTGCTGGCCACCATGAACAATGCTGCTATGAACATTAGAGTGCCTTTATCTTTTTGGATAAGTGTCTTCAAGTTTTTTGGGTAAATACCCAGAAGAGGGATTGCTAGATCATATGGTAATTCAATTTTTAGTGTTTTGAGAGACCTCCATACTGTTTTCTATAGTGGTTGTACCAATTTGCAGTGCTACCAGCACTGTACGAGAGTTCCTTTCTCTCCATATTCTCTTCAACACTTGTTATTACTTGTCTTGTTAATGATAGCTATTCTAAAAGGTATAAGATGATATCTCATTATGGTTTTGATTTTCATTTCTCTAATAGCTAGTGAAATTTAGTATACTTTCATATGTCTGTTGGCCATTTGTATGTCTAATTGGGAGAAGTGTCTGTTCAGATCCTCTGCCCATTTTTTAATCAGATTGTTTGTGTTTTTTGTTAGTAGATTGTGTGGGATCTTTGTATATTTTGGATATTGGGCCCTTATTAGAGGCATTGTTTGTAAATATATTCTCCCATTTGGATGGTTGCCTTTTCACATTGTTGATGGTTTCTTTTGCTGTGCAGAAGCTTTTTATTTTTATATAGTTCCATTAATTTATTTTTGCTTTTACTTGCCTTGCCTTTGAGGTCAAATTCATAACATCCTCTTTAAGTTCAAGGTTCATGAGCTTAGCACTTGTTTTTTTCTATGCAATTTATTGTTTCAGGTCTTATATTCAGGTCTTTAGTCCTTTTTGAGTTTATTTTGGTTTGTGGTGATAGACAACAGCCTAATTTCATTCTTTTGCAGGTGGCTTTCCAGTTTTTCCAGCACCATTTATTGAAGAGGTTTTTTATTCTCCTTTGTGTGATTTTGGCTCCTTTGCCAAAAATGATTTTCCCATATAAATGGGAGGTTACTTCTGGACTCTCAATTCTGTTCCACTGAGCTGTGTGTCTGTTTTTCTGCCAATACCATACTGTTTTGATTATCGTTGCTTTGTAGTATAATTTGAAGTTGGACAGAGTGATACCTCCAGCCTTGTTTTTTTTTTTTACTCAGGATTGCTTTGGTTATTTGGGGTCTTTTGTGCGTGCATACAAATCTGATGATTTTTTTGTTCCATTTCTTTAAAAAATGCTGATGGGATTTTGATAGGGATTGCATTAAATCTGTATAATGCTTTAGAAAATAAGGTATTTTAACTATGTTGATTTTTCCAGTCCAAGAACACAGAATATCTTTCCATTTCTTTGTGTCTTCTTCCATTTCTTTTAATAGTGTCTTGTAGTTTTCATTGTATCAGTCCTTCACATATTTTGTTAGGTTTATTCCTAGGTATTTTATTCTTTTTGTTGCCATTGCAAAAGGGATGTTTTTTCATTTCTTTTTATGACAGTTTGTTATTAAAGTATAGGTATATGATAGCTTTTTGAACATTGATTTTATATCCTGAAAATTTGCTGTATTTTTTAAAATTATTTCTTGTAGTGTTTTAGTGAGTCTTCATGGTTTTCTATATAGAGAATTATGTCATCTACAAATAGTGACAGTTTGACTTCTTTATTTTCTATTTGGATGCCTTTTATATCTTTCTCTTGCCTGATTGCACTTGCTAGTACTTCTAATATTATATTGAATGATAGTGGTGATAGAAGACAGCCTTGCCTTGTTCCTGATCTTAGAGGACAAGTTTTTAGTACTTCATTGTTAAGTGTAATGCTTCCTGGGGGTTTGTAATATATGGCCTTTATTATGTTGAGGTACATTTTTCTATACCTATTATAATAAATGTTTTAATCATAAATCAGTGCTTTATCTTGTCAAAGGCTTTTTCTACATCTATTGATATAATATATGATTTTTATTCTTTATTTTGTTTATGAGGCATATCATATTGATTGATTTGTGCATGTTAAACCATCCCTGTGTCCCTGGGAAGAAGCCCACTTGATCATGGTATATAATCTTTTTAATGTGTTGTTGTATTTGGTTTGCTAGTGTATTATTTAGGATTTTTGCATCTGTTTTCATGAGAGATACTGGTCTATAGTTTTCTTTTTTTGGGTGTTATCTTTACCAGGTTTTGGTGTAGGGTAATGTTGGTCTCACAAAAGGAGTTAGGAAGTATTGCCTCCTCTTCAATTTTTTAGAAGAGTTTGAGAAGAATAGATATTTAATCTTCTTTGAATGTTTGGTAGAATTCACTGGTGAAGCCATCTGGTCCTGGACTTTTACTTTTTGATAGGTTTTTAATAATTGTTTCAATTTCCATACTGCTAATTGGTTTATTTAGCTTTTCCAGTTTTTCATGATTCAGTCTAGGAAGGTTGTATATTTCTAAGAATTTATCCATTTCTTGAGGTTATTAAATTTTGCTATTATATAATTTTTCATAGTTTTCTTGTATGGTCTTTTGTATTTCTGTGGTATGTGTCTTCTCTTTCATTTTGTTTTTAATGTGTAACAGCTGTTTTCCTCCAAAGAGCTTATTTAGGTCTCTGTACAGGAAACTGTAAATAGTGATTTCTTGTATTATATATTCATGGGAAGGAAAATAGAAAATAACTGGAAAGTAAAATAAAACAAAAAATTAGGAAAGGATAAGCAGTTGAGAGAAGAGCAAAGTCAAAATTTAGGAAGGTGATGGTCACAAGTTCCTGGACAGGCGTTGAAGTGGAAAGAAACTTGTTTGGATTCATTGAGCTATGCAGGTGTTCCTCATTTAGTAATAGACATGTTCTTCTCAAGTAGTGTGAACATTCACCTATGTTTTCCATTGACTTATAATGTGAAATATTTTATTTCCACCCGGCTTGTTAAGTCATTAACTTTTTCTTGATCTTTGGCTCCTAGTTTATAAAGGCATTTCTTAAGCTTTCTTCCAATTCACACAATCTATGGTTCTGTGACTTATTCTTAGTTGGAAACTGCCACCATTGGTATTCTTCACCTAAAGAAACAGTTCGACACCCTTTTTGAAAGTCTTTATGTTTCCTTTTAAGTCATGGAATGCCTGTACTGGGGAAAAGGCTATATGGAGCCATTTATACCCATTCTTTTATATTTATTTTTTTCTATTTTATTTTTTATTTCATTTTTCAGATTCTACATAAAAGTGAGAACATATGATCTTTGTTTAACTTATTTCACTTAGCATAATACCTTCTAGTTCTGTCCATGTTCGAGCAAATGGTAAGATTTTATTCTTTTTTATGGATGAGTAATATTCCATTATATATATGTACCACCTTGTTTTTATTCAGTTGTCTACTGTTGGGCACTTAGGTTGCTTCTATATCTTGGCAATTGTAAATGGCACTGCATTGGACATAGGGGTGCATATATCTTTTTAAATTAGTGTTTTGGATTTCTCTGGATAAATATCCAGGAGTGGAATTGCTGGGTCATGTGGTAGGTCTATTTTTAATTTTTTGAGGGACCTCCAAAATGTTTCCATAATGGCTGTACCAATTTGCAGTCCCACCAATAGTGCATGAGGATTCCCCTTTCTCCATATCTTCGTCAAAACTTGTTTGTTGATTTCCTGATGAGGGTCATTCTGAAAGGTATGAGGTGATATGTTTTTAATTTACATTTCTCTGATGATTACTGATATTGAACATCTTTTCATGTTTATTGGCCATCTGTATGTCCTCTTTGGAGAAGTATATATTTAGGTCCTCTGTCCATTTTTATTTTAAATTGGACTGTTAGGTTTTTTTTTTATGTTAAGTTGTGTGGGTTCTTTATAAATTTTGGAGATTAACCGCTTATTGGAAGTTTATTGGCAAATATCTTCTCCCATTCAGTAGATTTTCTTTCCATTTTATTAACTGTTTCCTTTGCTGTGCAAAAAATTTTAGTTTGATGCAGTCTAATTTGTTAATTTTTTCTTTTGTTTCCCTGTGTTACTTGATGTTTCTACATTTCTGGTCATTCATGTGGTTGGTAAATACAAAACAAGTACAAAAGAAGGTGGCACACAAGTGAATGTGAGGATGAGTGAGATGAAAAGTGGGAACACAGTTTAATAACACAAATGTATTCTTAATGCTGAAAACAAATAAGCAAAGAAAGGATATCGGAAGAAAACACTTTAAAATGTAATAGCGGTTATCTGCTGGTAAAGGAATTATTTATTTATTTTTATGTTTATGCCTTTTTCCCTTTGCTTTTTGTATTGTCTAATTTTAACTTTTACAATCATAAAAAATAGTGATAGAAGGTCTTAATAGTTTATTAAGCATACCCCAAAGGGCTTTAATATGATAGAAGTTTAATAAGTCTATCTTGACTGTTTATTGACTGATCTTTAATCAAAGGAACGGAAATTATGTACTGTGGGGAAATCATGCTGGGTGGATCCTTTAAGCGACTACCAGTATTCTACAAGGGTGATCAAGCTGAGTCAGATTCTCAGCCCAACAAACATTCGCAGGGAATGTACTCTGTAACATAAAGGAGATCTACAAAGATGAGCAAGAATTCCATGAGCTAACACTTCATTTAGGGAAAATGAGAAACCTATATAGCCAACTGCAATTTAAAGAGACACATTCATGCTTTATTAGAGGTACAGAGCTGCGAAACTACAGATGAGAGATAGATTAGCTCTGCATTGACGTAGTAGAGGGGGATACATTTTAATGTTTTCTTTGCAGATTGTTGAATAATTTGTATTTCCCAAATTTACTCACTTCTAACCTACCTTTATAATTTCCCCCTTATCTGCTTATTATTTTTATAGTTGATCCATCTTTTTAACTTTAATAATTCAAAAATGAATTAAGAAAGTATACTTTATCTTAATACTATAAATGGAAACTTAGGTCGGTTGCCATAAAAAGACAGTCACTAAAAATAAAGACAGTATATACAAAATAGTGTCATTAAATTCTGTCTAGGTAGTGTTGCTTGTTCCTTGGCTCTGAGTCTGAGTTCTTATGAAAAGAACCTTAGCAAGTGTTGGAGAGATGCTAATGATATATTAGCATGACACTGAGACTTGCTTCTTAACAAATCAGAAAATTAGAAAAAGAATTGAAAATGGCATGGCTTTCTCACTATGTGATTCAGTGCTATATGATGATTTCTTTTACTGCTCATGGTACATGTTTCACTTTTTTGGAAGTACTTGGAGAATCAATAGTCTAGTGAATCAGTGGCCCAGTTTAGGTTTGACAGACATGATTTCAATAGAAAATGTCAGATTTCATGGAAGAAGTGGTTTTTGAGACTTGGCCGATGGAGTCTGAGGCAAGGATATTCCCTTGGAAAGACTATGCACAGAAGCATACTGGTTCTATGGTGGAAGTAGAAAGAGGAGAAAGAGAGACTTACTCCTATTTAACAGTCTTATTATTTTGCCCCCAGAACTAAATTCTGGGTTCAGATAGAAAGATGAATTGAATGCCAACTTTTCTGTATTTCTATTGCTTTCTTTCTGGTTATTTCCATTTGGATGAAGGCCTCCACCTGCAATCATCAGACTATAAAATGCCTCTGCAGATGTGAATCATGGGTGCCTGTTCTAATGCAGATGATGTTTGTATATTGGAAATGGACTTCACTGGTGGGGTTTGGTGTTTATTAGCTTCAGAAATACAACTTCTCAAATGTAGATCATTGAACACATTGGTATCATTTCACAAAACATCTTGGGCAACAACAGTGCTTTGATGCTTTGAAATCCAAGGTAAATGCCATCAGTCAAGATAGAAAGTGATTATTTCTTTATGGGTTAAACCTTTGAAGAGATATGGGTGTTGGACTTGGCAGCAAATCAGCAGCCACTGCGACTCCTTGCCCACTGGCCATTTTTTTTTTTCAGAGATAATTTGGCAAGAGACTGGAGAGAATCCCTCTCAGTTCTCCAGGGAATGTGAAATTACTAGGTTTATAAGATTTATCTTGTTTGCCTCAGAAAATTCCAGCTTTAAGTTTGCTAAGAATTATAATTTGAGCAGAATAAAAAGTAATAACCACTGCCTTAGAATGCATAAACTTACATCTCATGTTCATGTTCATAAAATATGATCAATATTCTAGTCACCCTCCCTTTGGCATAATAATAATAAATATACTATATGCCATATTTTTAGTGCCTTCTCTGCTTACTATATGCCAGACTCTGTTTTTCACTTCACATACATTATCTCTAATCTTCACATCAATTCTATAAAGTAGATATTTTTCCCACTTTCAGATGGAGAAACTGAGGATCTTGTGGAACTGACCAAGGTCACAGCTAGAAGTAGTAAGAACTGGTACCTCCTAACTCTACAAGTTTGTATCTTTAAATTAGGTTCCTAAATTTGACCTGATATACCAGGTGAGGTGTGATAGGAATATAATCCTGTAGAAATACTATAAACTTTTAATATTAATAAATCTTAAGTTTACATTTTCCTCTCTCTTCATACCCCTGTGGCATATAAACATCACATAAGCATAAGAAACTGTTAGAACACAGGGCTTAAGAGTCAGACAGATCTGGTTTGAGTCCAGTTCCATCACTTACTAATTCTTATATTTGGCAAGAAAGTTAATCTCTCTAGTACTCAGTTACTTTAAATCAACTGTAATAGCAGTGCCTGTTTCTTGAGGTTATTATTACTAAATGGGACAAGGTAATTTGTACATTGTCTAACATGTAGTAAATGCTCAATAATAGCATGAATAATAATCATTATTCATTTATTTAACTGAAGTTTGACCTTTATTATTGCATCAGCTTCTCTTTTGTTTCATAGTTCTCAGTGTGACCTCTTTTTCCTTGCATATTCTTTTTCAACTCCATTATCTGTTTGACTAATCCTGACATTAACTTGTTTTTCACAATGCGAAGCCAGGTTGTACAAATGTGTTAAAAATGTAGTATGCAAATTACGTGACCTGGTTTAGCTATTGCATATGTATATGAATGTGTGTGTGTTTGAGTGTGTGAGTGGTGACATATATAGAGACAATGAAAGACCTCTGAGACACTAGCCTTATAGGGCATTATTTTAACAGCCCTAGTGATCTCTTGGGGTTCCAGATCCATCTTTAAACAGCTAAACTTTCTGGAAGATCTGTGACTCAGATTTTATAAGCTTACAGGGAGCAAATGCTGGAAGAAGAGGCAGCCCCTCCAGCTGCTCCCTTTCTTCTCTCTGCAGATGTGAACACTTTCCACAAACCCCTGTACGAAATCTGGGAGAAGCAGAAGGGGAACCGTTGAGCTGTTTATTTTATTGCAAACAGAGGTTAAGAGAGTCTTTTCTGAATATTTTTTTTTTAGCCAAAAATAAAATCTTATATTACTTGGCCAATATGTTTATTTTGAGGGGATTTAGGATTTAACTACCTTGAATTGTATCTGTTCACGACATGCCTACATGATCTTCTTAAAGCCTAAGTACTCTAATGCCACATTTGGGAAAAGCTGCTAAGGAAGTGAGGGGTGGAAGAGTCAGACTCAAGAATCAGAAGCCACATTATTGATGGAGCATGTAGAATTAGAAAACCATATTCATGTTAAGGGAACTTAAATAAATCAGGTGTTTGATGATGATCTCAGGCAAAGATGGCCTTGTTCTTTCTTATCACAATGAGGGTGGCCCTTTCAAGAGGACTGAAAATACTCCAATCTAAACTTATTACCATGGTTTGTTATAAGGTCTAAGATACTAATTTCATGGCTTCATGCTGTAACATTTTTCCTCATTCAATTTTTGCCAGTGCCCTAGGTTTTTTTATTACAAAAATTCAGAGTTCATTACCACTTCAGGGATTTTGCACTTGTCTTTCCTTCTCATTGAAATGTTTTACCTCCAAATATTGTCATCGCTGCCTCCTTCTCATCAGTAAGGCGTGAAGTCAAATGTTGGCTCCTCAGAGAGGCCTCCTTTGACAAATGCTATTTGCTTCCCAGTATTCATTCTCCCTTTCTTTCCTTGTTAGGCACCTTGGCACATAGGTGAACGACTATATTACCTAGGGTCCATTGCAACTGGGTGTTTCCCTGTAACTAAGTTCTGACTAATAAAATGTAAGCCAAAGTATAATGTGGTGCTTTGAAACAATTCCTAAAAGGAAGGAAGTGCACATTTCTTTTTCCTCCTCTGTTCTGTTCTCTGGAATACCAACTGGTCACTGAGATTTAGCAGCTATATTTAATAACGGGAAAAGGGTCATTCACTAGCTATGGTGAAGCGTAGATCTGGAAAGCCTAAATTGCTGATGAATTTGTGAATCTTTAAAGAAGCTCTGGATTTTCTACTTTCAGGCTTCATTTAAATGAGAGATAAGTAAACTTTATCTCTTTTAAGGCTTGCTATTTTTTCTTCTTTCTTGTATATTCAGCCAAACCTATGCCAAACCAATCTAAAGTATTCCTCTCCTGCCTGTACATGTCATGTTCTATCATACCATTATTCTCTGGTTTGTATTCTTTATGGCACTTTTTAACAATTGGAAATTCAAATTTCTTTAATATTTGTCTTGCCCATTTAGAATGTAAGGTCTGTGAGGGAGGGACTTTATTGTCTTTTTTCAATATGGTGGCACTCAAAAATTTGTTGAGTGAATGAAATCTGTAGGCTAACATTCCTACTACTCGTATCAGTATTTGTCTCTGCAATTTTGCTTCTATGGCTGACTAGTCTTCGTGTGAATCACACTTTTCTTTGGATATAGTAATATATTTAAATAGGTCTTTCTAGACTTAGAGATTTACATATTGTTGATGCTTTGATTGATCAAGTATTTAATACTCAATTTCTAACCTTAATTTCTAATTTTGTTTTGAAGAGGGGGTGCATTATCATCTTTAAGTACTTATGAAGATCAAATTTGAGTTATTATTAGCTTCCTTACAAAGAAAACCTAAACTAAACATACATTTCAAATAAGGTAGAAAATTCTGTGTTTTTTTTTTTAATTGTATTCACTTCATAAACTGTTGCCTAAACTAGAATGAAAGGTTTTTATTTCATTTATTTCTCACAGACGTGCTTAATGGGACAAGGTTGGTACTTTGTAGATTTGTGCTCCCAGGATCCTAGCAGCTACATATTACTGACTGGCATTTAACTTGCTATTTGTTTTGACCACATGCAAAAAAACCCCACATAAATCTCCCTAAAAGTGAGTGAAAGCAATCACTACTGATACAAGAGAATGTTTAGAATACTTTGCAAATAGCGAGACACCAAGGGATACTTGTTAACTTTGAAATATTTCTAATGTTTTAAGGGAAGAAAATTAGGAACTACCCAGTACCAAATGATATTAGTGAATCTCTGAGATGCAGTGATAAAGTACTATGCCCTGTACTCACAGAGGTGAGAATGAGAACTCTCTGTACCCATTAGGGTAAGGGTGGATTGTGAAAGATAAAGAGGATTCATTTTTTTTTTTTTTTGAGAGAAGTGGGTGGCAAGGAAGATTTTGAGAGTAGAAGGAAATGTAGAAAGAATGAAAGAGGGTATTATTACAAGTATAGAGCTTGAGAGCTCTCCTCCAAAAGACTCCTCAGCATTCACCCAGGCCTGGCACTTAGGGGTGCTCAGCAAATGGTGAATTGAGTAGAAAAAGTGTAGCCTGTGTCCTCTGTGTGGGCACCATCAGGTTACACCTTATCTCATGTTTCAGAATGAAGGAAGCAGTCTTTTGTATTATATTCCTTCATATGAATCAATAGGCTTTCTAAACCAAAGTTACAAAAGCTATAGAAAAAATATCACTATTAAAATCTATTTGAAGATTTTCTTTATATCAGAGCAAAGTAAAAACAAGAAATGAACCTTCAAAAATGTCAGAAAGTGATTTCAAACAATTGGTGATTTTAAAACTCATTATGTTTTCCCTATTGCTGTTAGTATTATCATTTTTTTTTTTTAGGAAACCTTGGTATATATCTATTATGGGTGTTTGAATCAGGAATATTTTTAGTGACATATTTGGTGTCACTAGAGCTCCCAATAGAATGGAAAAGGGAATGGAGATTTCAGGCTTTCCACTTCTCATAGGCATTTTCAAACACTTAGTTTGCTATTCCTCCCACTCTGTGTTCCTTTTTTTTTTTTGTATTATTTTTCTTTTCTTTTTTTAAAAAATTAAGTTATTGGAGTAATATTGGTTAATACAATCATATAATTTTCAGGTGTACATTATAATTTGACATCTTTATCCTCTATTGTGTGCTTACCACCCAAAGTCCAGTTTCCTTCAGCTACCATATATTTGATCCCTTTTACCTACTTTACCCTCTCCCTATCCCCCTAGGTTTGACCCCCTTTACCCTGTTCACCTCCCACCTCCTTTCCCACCCCACTAGTAACCACTACTCTATAGTTCTCTGGTAATCACCAGTCTATAGTCCATGTCCATGAGTCTCTGTTTGATTGTCCTACTCAGTTGTTGCTTTTATGTTTATATTCCACATATAAGTGATATCATGTGATTTTCAACTTTTTATGTCTGGCTTATTTCACTTAGCATAATTATCTTGAGCTCCATCCACGTTGTTGCAAATGGCAGTATTTCATCTCTTCTTATGGCTGGGTAATATTCCATTGTATATTTGTACCACAGCTTCTTTATCCAGTCATCTATCATAGGACACTTCCATTGCTTCCATGTCTTGGCCACTGTGAATAATGCTGCTATGAACATTGGTGTACAAATATCTTTTTGGATATGGGTTTTCAAGTCTTTGGGGTAAATACCCAGTAGAGGGATTGCTGGGTCATATGATACATCAATTCTCAGTGTTTTGAGCAACCTCCACATTGTTTTCCATAATGGCTGTACAAATTTTTAGTTACACCAGTGGTGTATGGGGGTTCCTTTTTTTCTGCATCCTCTTCAACATTTGTTATTACTTAACCTGTTGATTATAGCTATTCTAACAGATCTGAGATGGTATCTCATTGTGGTTTTAATTTGCATTTCCCTAATAGCTAGCAATGTTGAACATCTTTTTAAATATTTGTTGGCCATTTGTATGTCCTTTAGGAAGAAGTATCTGTTCAGGTTCTCTGCCCATTTTTTGATTGGATCATTTGTTTTTTTGTTGTTATTGAGTCGTATGAGTTCTTTGTATATTTTGGATATTAGGCCCTTATCGGAGATGTTGCTTGCAAATTTATTTTCCAGTTCGGATGGTTCTCTCTTTACTTTGCTGACAATTTCTTTTGCTGAGCAGAAGCTTTTTAGTTTGATGTAGTCACATTCAGTTATTTACTTCCCTTGCCTTTGAGGTCAAATTCATAAAATTCTCTTTAAGACCAAGGTCCTTGAGTTTAGTTCCTATGTTTTCTTCTGTGCTTTTTATTGTTTCAGGTCTTATATTTAGGTCCTTAATCCATTTTGAGTTAATTTTGGTGTGTGGTGATAGACAACAGTCTAGTTTCATTCTTTTGCAGGTAGCTTTCCAGTTTTTCCAGCACTGTTTTGAAGAGGCTTTGCTTTGTAACTGTGTATTTTTGGCTTTTTTTTGGTCAAAAACTATTTGCCCATGTAAATATGGGTTTACTTCTCGACTCTCAGTTCTGTTCCACTGGTCTCTGTGTGTCTGTTTTGCTGCCAATAACATGCCCTTTTGATCACTGTTGCTTTGTAGTATAATTTTGAGTTGGGCGGAGTGATGCCTCCAGCTTCATTCTTTTTTCTCACGATGGCTTTGGCAGTTTGGGGCCTTTTGTGCTTGCATACAAATCTGATGATTTTTTATTCTATTTCTTTAAAAAATGCTGATGAGATTTTGATGGGGATTGCATTAAATCTATATAATACTTTAGGAAATATGGTCATTTTAACTATGTTGATTCTTCCCATCCAAGAATACAGAATATCTTTCCATTTCTTTATATATTCTTTGAATTCTTTTAATAGGGTCTTGTAGTTTTCATTATATAGGCCCTTCACTTGTTTCATTAAATTTTTTTCCTAGGTATTTTATTCTTTTTGTTGCAATTGCAAAAGGAATTATTTTTTCCACTTCTTTTTCTGATGCTTTGTTTTTAGAGTATAGGAATGCTATGGATTTTTGAATGTTGATTTTGTATCCAGAGACTTTTCTGTAGTGCTTATCTTTTCTGGTAGTGTTCTTGCAGAGTCTTTAGGGTTTTCTGTATAGAGAATCATGTCATCCACAAATAATGACAGTTTGACTTCTTCATTTCCTATTTGAATGCCTTTTATATCTTTCTCTTGTCTGATTGCACTTGCTAGGACTTCCAATGTTATATTGAATAACAGTGGCGATAGTGGACAGCCTTGCCATGTTCCTGATCTTAGAGGGAAGGTTTTTGGTTTTTCACCATTAAGTAATGTTGGCTGAGTGTTTGTCATATATTGCCTTTATTATGTTAAGGTACTTTCCTCCTATACCAATTTTAAGTGTTTTGATCATAAATGGATGTTTTATCTTGTCAAAGGCTTTTTTTGTATCTATTGATATGATCATGTGATTTTTATTTTTTAATTTGTTTATATGGTGTATCACATTAATCAATTTGCATATATTAAACCATCCCTGTGCCCTGAGATGAAGTTTACTTGATCGTGGTGAATAATCTTTTTAATATGTTGCTATATTCAGTTTGCTAGTATCTTATTTAGGATTTTTGCATCTGTGTTCATGAGAGATATTGGTCTGTAGTTTTCTTTTTTTATGTTATAAAGATAACTAGGTTTTGGTATTAGAGTAATATTGGCCTCATAAAATGTGTTGGGAAGTATTGCCTCCTCTTTGATTTTTTGGATGAGTTTGAGGAGAATAGATATTAAATCTTCTTTGAATATTTGGTTGAATTCACTGATGAAGCCATTTGGTTCTGGACTTTGACTTTTTGGTAGGTTTTTGATGATTGTTTCAATTTCCATACTGCTGATCGGTTTGTTTAGATTTTCCAGTTCTTCTTGATTCACTCTAGGAAGGTTATATTTTTCTAAGTACTGGTCCATTTCTTCTAGGTTATTAAATTTGGTGTTATGTACTTTTTCATAGTTTTCTCATATGATCCTCTTTATTTCTGTGATATCAGTCATAATTTCCTCTTTCATCCCTGATTTTGTTTATTTGTGTCCTTTCTCTTTTTTCTTTAGTGAGTCTAGCCAAGGGTTTGTCAATTTTATTAACCTTCTCAAAGAACCAGCTCTTTGTTGCATTTATTTTTTCTATTGTTTTTTGTTTGTTTGTTTGTTTGTTTTCAATTTTATTTATTTCTACTTTAATTTTGATGATTTCTTTCCTTCTGCTAACTTTAGGCTTCATTTGTTGTTTCTTTTCTAGTTTTTTAAGATGAAATGTTAGGTTGTTTATTTGGCTCATTCTTGAAATGCTATCAACTTTCCCCTTAGGACCACTTTCACCCTTTCCCAAAAGTTTCGATATGTTGTACTATTATTATCATTTGTTTCTATGTATCTCTTTATCTCTCATTTTATTTCTTCTCTGACCCAGTTATTCAGTAGCATGCTGTTTACTCTCCATGTATTTGAAGTTCTTCCTGATTTCTTTTTGCAGTTTATTTCTTGTTTCAAAGCATTATGATCAGAGAATATGGTTGGTATGATTTCAACCCTCTTTCATTTGTTGTGGCTATTTCTGTGTCCCAATATGTGGTTAATTCTTGAGAATGTTCCATGTGCACTAGAGAAAAATATATAAGCAGCTGGTTTGGGAGGAAAGGCTCTGTAAATGTTAATTATGTCCAGTTGGTCTAATGTGTCATTTAAGGATGTTATTTCCTTATTGATTTTCTGTTTGGATGATCTGTTCATATCTGACAGTGGGGTATTTAGGTCCCCAACTAAAATAGTGTTTTGATCTGTTTCTCTCTTTAGTTCTGTTAGTAATTATTTTCTATATTTTGGGGCTCCTGATAAGGAACATAGATATTAATAAGTGTTATATCTTCTTAGTGCATGATTCACTTTATTATTATGAAATGTCCCTCAATTTCTTTCTTTACCTTTTTTATTTTGGAGTCTATTTTGTTTAATATTAGTACCACTACTCCTGCTTTTCTCTGAATGCCATTTGCTGGAAATATCATTTTCTACCCTTTCACTTTGAGTGTATATTTGTCTTTGAAGCTGAGATGTGTCTTTTGGAGGTAGCATATGGTTGGGTTTTTTTTTTTTTTTATCTATTGTGCAACCCTGTGCCTTTTTTATTGGTGAGTTAATTCCATTTACATTTAGGGTGATTCTTGAGATATGAGGTCTTCTTATAGCCATTTTATCTTTTGCTTTCTGATAGCTCGGTGTTTCCATTGCCTCCTTGTCCTTGTGTTTCTGAATTTTTTTTTTTTTTTTGGTTGGCTTTTGTGAGTTTTACCCCTGGTTCTTCTTGTTTTATGTTATATACTTCGGTTCTGACTCTATGGTTTGTGGTTACCATTACAAATATGAAAAAGATAGTTACATATATACAGTCATCCATTTTCTTCTGTGTGTGCCTTATCTCCTTTGCCTTTTGTGTATTTGGATGTTTGAATCCTCCCCTTTTCAGTCATTGTTCCCTCAGTTTGTTTCTATGTATGCTGAACGTTCATTACTATCTTGTTATAGCAATTCTCTTATTATTATTTAAACATATAATGCCCTGTTCTTAGTAAGAGTTGCACTTCTCTGCTTCTATTTGTCTGAGTGTCATTTTACTTTTAATTATGTATTTTTGTTGTTGTTGTTATTTTATTTTAGGTGAGCTGACCCCTTTCAGAATTTTCTATAGTACAGAACTCGTAGTGGAAAATTCCTTCAATTTTTATATGTCTGAAAAGGTCTTATTTTCTCCTTCATATCTGAAGGGGACCTTAACTGGATACATTATTCTAGGCTGGTAGTTCCTTTCACTTAATAGTTTAAATATTTGATTTTATTTCTTTCTGGCTTGTACAGTCTGTGCTGAGAAGTCTGGTAATAATCTAATGGGTCTTATTTTTATATGTTACCATTTACTTTTCCCTGGCTACCCTGAGAATTCTATCTTTGTCACCGATTTTTGATAACTTTAATACAATGTATCTTGGTGAAGGCCTTTTGAGTTGAGATAATTGAGTGTTCCGTTGACTTCTTGAATTCCAAGTTACAGCTAATTCCTTAGATTTGAGAAATTCTTGTTCACTATTTGTCTGAAAATGCTTATACATAATGCATATATATGTAATGCTAATATATATTTATAATGCTTATAAATAGTGTTCCATATGCTCCTTAATTATTATTACAGTCTTGGCTTCTTTTTTCTTGCCATGCTGATTGAGTATTCTTTGTTTCCCCATCCTCTATATCGATGGTTTGATCTTCTTTATCCACTCTGTTTTTCCATCTAATATACTCTTCATCTCAGATAATGTGTTCTTCATTTCAAACTGGTTCCTTTTTATAATTTCCATTTCCATTTTTGTTTTTTATCTCTTTGTTGAAGTTCTCACTGAATTTATCTATACTTCCCAAAAGTTCATTGAATATCTTTATAAGTAGTGTTTTGAACTCTGCATCTGTTAGATTACTTGACTCCATTTATATCTCGATCTCTGTTCTGTTCTCTTGTATGCTTCTTTGTCTTCCTGTTTTGGCTGCCTTTATGTATCTGCTTCCATGTACTAAGCAAAGCTCCCAAGTGTCCCGGTCTTATTAGCATAGCTTTGTACAGTAGGTGTCCAGTAGCACGGTTCTGAGAGGGGTTCAGCTGCAGGCTAAGTTTAGCCTCAGCCTGTGACCTTCTGGGGCAATCTGTTAAGATTCAGCAAGCAATCCACATATGCTGTGCTTATAGTTGCCTCAAGAAGCTATTCTAGAAACCAAGATCAGCTGGTTTGAGTCTAGGAGTTGGCTCAGCAAGGAGCACTATACTCGCCGAGGACGCAACTGGATGTGGTTTGGGTGGGGCCACGAATCGGGGAAAGGAGAGCTTCAGGGAATTTTCTTGGCTGAGCCACCTCTGTTACCCAGTTCACACACTGGGAGGGAGAAGGGCTCAACAGAGGAACAATGGATACTACTAGCACTTCTGCCCAGGAGAGAGCCTTGCCTCTGGCCCTTGCTTTGACAGCTCAGTGTTCCCCTCTAAGTCCCTGGTACCCCCTGATCAGCCAGCCTGAGACTGGTGCTCAGAGCAAGGAGGTCCTTCACCACAAAAGTCCGCCTGTGGACACGGTCTTTTAAAGAGGTGTCTGCAGCTGCTGGCTGTAGCTGCCGCAACCTCTGTTCCACCAAGCCTCCCAGGACTGGGCAGCCTTGTGCTTTTGACCCCTCTTACATCCTTCTGTTACAGGGCAATTTCTTATTCCTCTCCCTAGTTGTCATGCTTCTGTTCATCTGGATCCCAGGCAACTTTGCTTGCTGATTGCTTTGTGTTTCTGTCACAGCTTTGATTTGGTCGCAAGAGGGATGAACAAAGCCTCTATTATCTATGCCATTTCTTCCCTTCCTCTACATGTTCCTTTTTAATAATAATATCTACTATTTATTGAGTACATATGATAGATTTGATGCTATACACAGCACTTCGCCAATTTTTTAATCCTGGCCAGATCATGTGAAGTTTGGAATTTTATTCCCAGTTTAGAGATGAAGAAACTGATGTTTAGAGGATTTAAATAAAGTGTTTAATGTTGTATGGTCACCAGTTGACAGAACTGAGATGAGGATTCAGGTCTATTGTGCTCCTATGTTTTAACCAGTTGTTCTGTCACATGGCCATGTTATACTGCTACCTTGATGCCTGTTGTTTCACTACCTAGTTATGAACCATATAAATATCACCTGGATAAGTCTTACCCACCCACCCCCAATTCCTCAAGCTCAAAAATGGCCTACCCTTCCCTCAATGTAGAACTATGTCTTTTGCTCTTAACAAGTGGACCGATAAGCCTCAAGCAGGGCTGGGTGGATAATATAGGATACCACAGTGCACAGACCTGGGTAGGGGTTTATGAGGCTAGACCCTGGCAGTGTGATCACAGCTTGCTGCAGTGAAATGGCTGAGTCTTCCCAGGTCCTTGCTGAGTAGGACAGAATCGTGGAAGGTAAGGCACATTGATAAAGTAAAAAAAAATCGTAGTCAAAGAAGCAGCATTGGATTAGACTTATTCATGTAGGATAAGGCCAAGCCATCAAGGTTCCAATTATGTGGAAAGACTCTGATCCCAAAACCAAGGAGAGAACCGAATGAATTCTAGCTCCCATTGGGATCTTCCAACTGAAGCCTTTTATAGGGTTATCTCAGAGCTGCCATGTCAACCCTGCTACCAGAAGGAAGCCCAGCTATCTTGTATAAAAAGGTTCCTTGCACCCCAGGAGTCTTTGATATGTTTTTTCAACTATAGCTTTGAACTTATTTAGGGCTCTGACAGAAGTGGGCAGAAGAGAAAGTGTGAATTGGGTATTATAAGTCATTATTCTTTTTCAGAGTTTACTACATTTACTGCTGTGGACTCAATTGTATCCTACCACCCTCAAAGTCATATATTGAAGCTCTAACCCTCAATGTAACTGTATTTGATAGGACTTTTAAGAGGTAATTAAGGTTAAATGAGATCATAAGGGTGGGATCCAAATCCTTTAGAATTCATGGCCTTATTAGAAGAGGAAGAGATCTCTCTCTCTCTCTATGTACACACAACCAAGGAAAGGTCGTGTGAGGATACAGAGAGAAGGAGGCCATCTGGAAGCCAGAAAGAGGGCTCTCACCAGAACTCAACCATCCTGGCACTCTGATCTTGGACTTTCAGCCTCCAGAACTGTGAGGAAATAAGTTTCTGTGTGTAAGCCACCCAATTCATGGTATTTTGTTATGGTAACACTGAGATGATGAATACAACTACTTTATCATCAGAGTTTTTGTCCTTATTGGCTGCTCATTTTCTTTGGCCATGGTTGCAGAATTCTTTCAATTCCTAAAAGGAGAGCAAACCAAGTAGAGTAGTTTACACTGAGTTGTGAATGAATGACAAGTTTAACCTGAGGGAGGAGGGATTTACCATTTTTAAGTGACTTTTGTTACAGCTCTTCTTTCACTCTCTTCCTACCCTCTACCCCCAATCCTGGCCCATTTTGCCTGACTACACACACACACACACACACACACACACACACACACACACACACACACAATTTTGAGCAGGGAATTCTTCCTCAATGGTCCTTGGCTTTCTTGACCACCTTCTTTTCACATATATGGGGGTGGTCAGATATAGGAAAAAGAGGTGATCTGCTTAGTGCTTCACTTGTAAGAGGGAGCCCACCTCTGACAGTAGATTGTTCTTTTCTATCCAAGAAGTATGAAAAATAAAACCCTGTAAAACAGAATCAGGAAGATCAATCATCCCTTTCTGTAACTAAGAATAGCAATTCAAGTCAGTAATCATTTGATATAGGGTTAAGAGTAGTAAGATTTTTAATCAGCTACCTGGGCTTGAGTTTTGGCTCTACAGATTATAGCTATATGAACTTCTGCAAGTCACTTTAACTCTCTAAGCCTTCATTGCCTCATTTATAAGATGGAGTTTATGATAATGATTATTCAAAGGGATATAGAGATTTAGTTTGGTAATCTACGTTAAGCTTGTAGAAGAGAATTTGGTTATCTAAGTAGTCAGTGTTAGCTTAGTATAATTACTAAGCACCACTTGTAAAGCATACTATATTTGGTAAAACAGAGAAATAATGTTCTGTTTCTGTCCTTGGGGAGCTTACAAGTATGGAAAACAACGTTCAGAATTCCTATGAGATTAAGAGATTCTTATAGACACCAAGTCTTTTAAAAACACCTTCAGAATCCCTGTTTTTCAGTAAAGCTACTGTCAGGTTTTCTGCACACTCAGTTTATCTGTCTCCTTAAGCCTTTGAAGTCAGCTACATTTGTTTTTTTTTTGCATCTTTCCTCCTAGCCCTGAGTACAATGTGGCCAAATATTATACCTCATGTATTATTATTTTTTGTCACTTCCTTGGTGCTTCTCCAAAGCAGACCCTTTTCTTGCATGCAAAGGAGGAAGACTTGCTTGGAAGAACATTTAGTCCAAAGGTTCCACATATCACATATGCTGAATTTGTCATTTCTTCACAAAAACGGCATGTTTTCTTAAAAAAAAATAAAATAGTAGCCAGTTTGCAAGAATGATCCCTGTATCGTAATGGTACCAATTAGAATAAACATACTCTGCTTCTCTTTTCTATTAGAGCCAGGGCTGCAGTATTTCTGTAGTCACACTGTTGTCTAGACAAAATTGCTGTAATATGCTTTTGGTCTGAAAAAGAAAAGAAGCTAGTGTTTATCTCCTAATCCTTATAAAAATGACTCTCTCACCTTCTTTATTTTGCACCCCCTCCTTCTTCTCTAGTTAAATTAGTATTATGTGACAGGGACTAACCACTTTTCTTGTCACTTATACTTATAGGTTTGGCTTAGATAACCTTCACATGAACTTTCCTTTATTATAATCTCTGACATAAGGTGGCACAGAAAGCTAGACAGAGGTCAGTGTGTGTATATAGTGATGCCAATAGTTAATACTTGTGCCAACATGTCAATCAATATTGCACTGAAAAAAAAAGGTGCAAGTACATTCTGCCATCATAAATGAAACTCTAGGTTAATTGTATTGTTTCTGTGATTGTGCATTTTTAGAAAATCAGTTTTATCGAAGTTGATACTGTCATAGTGATGATCAGAAACATTTGGAAATATTGATAACCTAAAAGAAAATTATAATTGATTCTTTGAAAAAGGACAGTATGATTTTATTTTTTTTAAATTCATTTTAATCATTGAATGAATACTTAGTATCTTCTACTGTATTTCAGTGAATCTAAGACTTTGCCCATTATAAGATGCATCATCTTTTCTGGTACCACTAGAGTGGCAAGAAGATATGGTTCCCAGTGATCCCCACCCCCTAATATACATGCCCTTGGGTAATCCTTGAGTGTGGGCTAGACTTGCTTCCAGAATATGAGAAACCATATGAGATGTCACTTTGTGACTAGGTTTCAAGACCATGACTTTAATCTTGCTAAGACTCTCTCTGGCACTCTACTTTGTCTTGCTTGCTTGTTCTAATACACAAGAAAGCACAAGCAGGCACACTGATGTAATATGCTCTATGGAGAGACCTATGTGTGAGACTCTCAGGCAGAAGACCCAGTTAAACTGCTCCTGGATACAGTATACCTAAAGAAAAAGAAAAAAAGAAACACTAATATGGAATCACCCATTACTAAAAATTCTCAAGAGTTCTGTTTTCCTAATTTAATATAGAAACACTTGGTCATTTCTCAGTTTCAACTAGACATAACTGCTTTAGGTTGCCATATATATAGTTTTTTTTAGTTGGCATTTTCTTTATTTATCATATTTCTGGTTTTCTGTTTTATGTCTTCCTTTTTGTGCCTTTTTCCTTTAGCTGCTTCTCCCCCCCCCCCCCATGGGATGCAACTTGTCTTTAAAGAAAAGATACACGCTTCAAAGCTAAAGCTTACTGACTTTGTAATCTTACTTAATTTTTCTGAACCTCATGTTTCTTGTGTATAAAATAGGAATAATAATATCTGCTATTATTAGGCATGAACTTTTTATTTCAAGTGACAGAAACTCAACTCAGACTAATTTAGGCAAATAATAAAAGTAGGAATGTATCACTTGAGGTAACTCCAGAAAGGGGTGCAATTAAAGCTCAAGGATTACTGACACCAGGCACTGCAATGCCATAAGAATTGTCTCTTTCCATTTATAAACTACTACTTTCTGATCAGCTTTATTTTCTCAGACTGGTCTCTTTCACATAGCTAGAAACTTGGTTACCAGAAGCTCCTGTTTCTTACATTTCTGACACAGCTTTACCACCAGACAGGGAGTAGATTTTTTTTCCCAAGCTCTATTTTAATAAATGCAAAGGAAAGACTGACTGGCCCACTTTGGGTTAAATTGGTTGTGGGATAAGACAGAAGTCTATATTTGGAAACCCTCAAGAAAACTAGCTGTCTAGAATGTGTGTGTATGGGGGTACAAAACACAATTTTTGAAGGATTATTATGGGAGTTAGAAATTTTTTAAAAATCTTCTAAAGTATTGGATTTTTATTATTGTTATTTTTTTGAGTGTGAAATATTACAATGTGAATGATAAATGTAAAACAAGAGGTTAGTTTTACCTAATGGTCTCTTTTTAGCTATCATTAAATTTTATCTACAGGGTGACATTAAAAACAATCAATATAAAATTAGAGAAAAAATTTGAGGAGGAGAAATACCCTTAATATTAAGTACCCATAATATTAAATTCCATTTATTTAATGTATTTTTGTATATTCCCTTCCAATTCTCTTCCACATCTCATAAATATCTAGTTATAATTGTATTTACCTATACTTCATATCCTGCTCTTAATGTTATGTAATACTTTCCATTTTTCTAGGTAGCAAACATTTATTAAACATTTACTAAAATGGAGCTTGGGAAAGAAATTCAGTCCCTGTCTGGTGGTAAAGCTGTGTCAGAAATGTAAGAAAGAGGAGCTTCTGGTACCCAAGTTTTCATAATAATGTAATAACTATATACTATTCCATTATGTTGCTGGATCATAATTTATGCTATATTTCTCTTTTATTGGTTGGATTTTACAGTTTAATTTAAGATAATTTAATCTATTTTTGGCTGTTGTGGATAATGTATTATAGATTTTTAGTAGCGTACTGGAGTAAAGATAGGTTATACTAGCATAAAGTTGTTTACAAATAGGCAATCGCAAGACTGGCTAAATGCTTAATAAGTACTTGTTGTATGAGTCCATGTATCAAAAATAGGCTTCATGGAAGTAAACAAATTTTAACATGGAAAGAGCATTTGGCTGAGGATTAAAGGAGAAAGAAAGTTGTGTGCACTGAATTTGTAGGAAGAGATCTTGTGTTGCAATGTAAGATGCTTTCAGCATCAAAAACTTTAACTTATTTATCTGCCCCGCTCAGTGACCTTGGACAAATGCTTTGCTCTCCTGAGATTCAGTTTCTAGAGGATTTTAATGTTCCTTTCAAATAAAGTATTATTTGATTGTTTGATGTTGACTGTGCGTAGACAGTCTGACCAGAGAGAGGATATGAATAATGCTTTCCTAATACAGATTACAAAGCTGAACAGAGCAAATTATAGTACTTGTGAGCAACTTAACTGTCTTGATGGCTGCTGGAAGACAGTGTCTGCTAAAGGAAGCACATCTTATTAATTCTCTTCTTGTTCAAATGACAGTTTTACATCTAAGAGAACAAAGCAAGAAAGCAATGTGAGAATCTTTATGTATCATTCTCAAATGTGATAAATAGGGAAAGCTATCAAAAGATCAAACGTGAGCAATCATTGTTTAATAAGGGAAAAGGAATGAATTTTGGAAACAATAGAGTGATTTATATGTTTCCTATATATATAAAAACAATGCAGAGAATTATAAAGCTTTTGTTTTGTGAACATTTAGAAGGAAAAGTGGTGTTCCATAAAAACCAACTATGTTTACTAAGCAGAAACACTGCCAAAGTAAATTTGTTTCCTTTTTTGGGTGGGGTTAGTGGCTTGATGTATTGGAGAATTCCATACAAAAAGGGTGTATTGACTTCAGTAAATCAATTTACAAAAAATTCTATGTCGTATATCTTGTAGCTAAAATGATGAATTTGCACATAAGTGAATTTGCAGTTGATGGAACAGCCATTGTGGTGTGACAGCAGTCTAAGCAATCTTCAGTTCCATTAAGAGATGAACAATGTTCATAGAAAGGGAATTAATGGTCTCCCTGGTTATTAAAATTAATAGAGCTCAGGAAGTTCCTTGTTTTTCTAGGTGCCCTTTCCTTCCTTCAGTACTATGGAGAAGATAAAGGAATAGATATATGAGCTTTAAGGGGGGGGCAGTTAAGAATGAAGAAACTTGAAGCTAACTAAGGATTTCAGAAATGGATGAAGGAAAGAGCAACTTTTCAACTTAAAAGGCAGGTGTTTTGATAGTGCCAGAATGAGTATTATGGGTTTCTTGAGGAATGGTATTGTGTCTCATTGAACTTTTTAATCCATTCTCACCCCTCAGAGCCTAGCACATTATGCCTGGCACAGAGGAAATACTCAGTAAAATTATTGAGTAAATGATACATGCAAAAGCATGAACAGGGTTGCCTTTTAAGCTGAGAAGATGCCCTGCCAATGCCTCCATTTCTCAAGACCACTGAAAAAGTATAAATTATAATTCACCCAAGGCAGTACTACTGCCCCTAGCATTGTGCAGAGAATACTCCAGTGGTAGTTTACAGACATCTTATTCAACTCTCCTGAATGCCCAAAGAGACCAAGAGGCTTGTCCAGGATCATAGCTAAATAGAAACACAATTGATTTATGAAATGCTTGTCTCTTGAATCTTAGTCCAGCAAAATTTTCTATGCCTCCTTCCTGCCCTACTGCTCTCTGCCTCAGCTGCTTCATAGACAAGCCCTTGAGTACATTTTTCTCCTGAACTCTTGATGTAAATAGACTCTCGTCAATCACTCCTGAGCTCATTACCTACCTTCACCCTTTGCCTTTCAAACTGATCTTCATTCTTTTTCTTGTACCTATTTGGCCTTTCTGTGGTAGCCTGCTAAGAGGTCTTCCCTGCACCCCTCACTGTTCCCAGTCTGGAATTTTGGTCAACACTGTCTCAATTCTTTCATTTCCTCTTGGAAAGCCAAAGATAGTGATTTTATTAGTTATCTGTTGCTGTGTAACAGCCTACCCCAAACTTAAGTGCTTAAAACTACAAATATTTATTATCTCAGTTTCTCTGGAGAGGGAATCTGGGATCTGCTTAGCTGAGTGGTTCTGGATTTAGGTCTCATGAGGTTTCCTGTCAAGAAAATGGCTGGGGCTGCAGCCTCATCTGAAGGCTCAACATGAGGAGTATCCATTTACAGACGCATTCACATTATATTGACAGGCCTCAGTTCCTCATTGGCTGTTGGTCAGAGTTTTCAATTTCTTACCACATGGACCTTTTCATAGGTTGCTCAGTGTCCTGATGACACGGCAACTGGTTTTCCTCAGAGCTAGTAAGCTAAGAGACAGAGAAAGAAAAAGAGAAACAGAGGGAGAGGGAGAGGAAGAGAAAAGCCATGGTCTTTTACAAACCAGTCTTAGAAGTGATATAACATCTGCCACATGTTATTTGTCACACCGACCTCCCTGGTACAGCAAAAGAAAGAACTAACTATACAAGAGTATGAATACCAGGAGAGGATAATTGGAACCCATCTTGGAGGCTGTCTACCACAAGGGTACAGGCATGCTTTTTGGTGATGAGGTCTAGAAACAAAGTTTATTTTAAAAGCTATTTTAATGGGGTATGCATTCATGTAGTTCACAAATCAAAATACAGTCATGTGCTGCATGATGATGTTTTTGGTCAATGACTGACCACATGTATGACGGTGGTCCTATAAGATTATAATGGAGCTGAAATATTTGTATTGCCTAGTAACATTGTAGCCATCCTGAAATCATAGTACCGTGCATTATTGTTTTGTTCTGGTCTTATTCTATCATTAATAATGCTATTGACTAGAAGTACTTGAGGGCATTCACCTGGGCCCCAGTGAGCTTCCCACAGATATCTCCCTTTTCCAAACCTGTGTTACTACAGAACTGATCCTTGAGGTTTTTATTACGATTGCAAGACACTTTTCAGCAATAACCTTAGGAAACTTTGAAGAAAAAAGGGTTTATTACTTACCAGGCCCTAGGGTGTACAAGGCATGTGGTTTGGGGGAAGGGGAGAACATGTGAAGTGTGGACCTGGGGTTCTGCTTTTATGGGGGTGGGTCCAAAGTTGGACCCCAGGGTTTCATGGGCTCACTCTTTATTGGTGAATTTAAAACTTAAGAGCTGGAATTTAAAGTATGGGAAGAGAAGAAAAAACAAGTAACCCAAATGGTCAGTTATTGAAATCAGTCTCTAAAACAAGGGAGCCTCAGTGTTGGGGAGGTAACCTGGATCTTTATCTAGCTATGTAGCTGGCCCTGCGTTTATTTGATCTTTGAAATGGATGCCTCTTGACAATCAAAGCTTAAGTCAGGCACATGCATTACAAAAAGAAAAGCGTACTGTCAGGGCTTACACTACAATTACTCACATGTTTGTGGTGATGCTAGTGTAAATAAACCTATGTTGCCAGTCATATAAACGTATATATCACATGCAAATAGAGTAGTAGGCTGTACTGTCTAAATATGTGTAAGTGCACTCTATGATGTTTGCACAACGATGAAATAGCCTCAGAACCTATCCCTGTTCTTTATGGGCACCTGGCCTTCATATAAAAGATATTCAATACAAGACTGCTCTTCTTGCTCTCATCTTACTTCTTCTGATAGTAACCAGTTTTAAAACTTTCTTGTATATTAATTTAGAGCAGACGATGGAAACATTTTTTAAAAAAAATAAAAGGTCACATAGTAAATATTTTAGATTTTACGGGACATACAGTCTCTGTTGCAGCTACTTAACTGTATTATTGTAGCACAAAAGCACCCATAGATGATAATAAACAAGAGATCATGGCTGTGTGCCAATAAAATTTTATTTATGGACATTGAAATTTGAGCTTTAAAAATTTTTTTGTGTCATGAAACATGCTATTGATTTTTTTTAACTGTTAAAAAATGAAAAAACCTTTCTTAGTTTGTGGTTTATATTAAAACAGGTTGATTTTGCTCTCTAGATGTAGTTTGCCAACCTCTGTTCTGTACTTTCTTTAAGTATAAGCAAATATGAATATGTAGTCTCACTTTTTCTCTTTTATGGACATAAAATAATTCTGGGTCACTCCAGAGCAAGCTTCTCATCTGTAGCGTTTCAATTTTTGGTTGTTAGAAATTCTGGCAACTATCCTATTCAGTAGCTATTCAACATGCATACTTCTTTACAAAGCTGGGCTTCTCCTTCCCTTACTCAGAATTGAGAAACTTTTAGTTTTCACCATCTTGTATATAGAACCAGAGGAGATCTTGGATATCATCTCGTCTACCTCCTTATGCTTTTCCCCATTATACAGACAAGTAATTTGAAGTCTAGAATTTTTAAAATTTTATTTTATCAAGAGTAGAGCTAGTACTACAACCCTAGTCAAGAAAAGCCTTACTGGGCTGTAGGTCATAAAGAATGGGAAAATGGAAAATTGTGATCTTTAGTCTTCTCTGCTATAGGATCTTCAGTGTAGTATCCCCTGCCATTGAAGCTTCTAATTTCTCCGTTAGTTTGCCTAGCATGATGACAGTGGTATGTGTTTCTGGAACTTTGTTTCTGCTATGAGTGTTTACAAGGGCACATTCAGTGTACCATGGATATTAATAGGAATGTGGCAGGATGTTGATGGCTGCTAGGGAGCATCACAAGCTGGGGAAAATCCTAAGGAGGGGTGGATTTATGGAAGAAATGTGGGATTTGGTGGTAACCAGATGAATAAAAGCTTGTTTGTATGTCTGGTTGGCTTTAAAAAATTTTTTAGTTTGGGGCCAAGGTTTCAGTTTCATGGAAAGAATTAAGATGGGTAAGGGAGAAGATGTATTATAACTTTTATTTAATGTGTTCAAATAACTTCCTTTTTTTTCACCTTTTGGGTTTGATGGAAAAAGCATGTCTCAGATTTAATGGTGCCTTAAAGACATGTTGTTATTTGTTATTATAACCATTGTTGTTGATGCTAGGAACATTGGGTGATTAGGAGGGACAGCAATGAGAAGGTATTTAAGCGAGTAGGTTGGTGACAATTTAAATACAGCAAACTTTTTCCACTACCTAAACAGCTAATGTGAAGCATGCCTCCTTTTCCTCATGTTTCAAGCAGTGTTCGCTGATCATGGGTACATTCAGTTAGGATCTGTTTCCATGAGTGGATAATTCTAGCTGTATACACCATCTCCTTTCCTCAGTCAAGTTCTTTGTACTCTATGTTTCACTACTCTCTGGTCATATTTAATTTTGGTTCCTAATTTTAATTTTTATTTAGATCTTTTCTTTATTCCTCTTATTCACCTTCAAACCTCTGCCCACTGACTCAGAACCAATTAAAAAATTCAGAATCAATTTATTTTATTTTTTTCCAAAAGCAGTCATTTTTGGCTTTATAAATTCATTCAGCAAGCTACTATTGCCAGTCAAAAAGCCTGACCTTTTGAGGCTTGCTTTCAAGCACATAATAATTGTAAATATTATCACTGAATAAATATAGTACTCCTACTTCCAGGCAGATAGGGTAGATGTACTTTTTCCTATTCCTCTTGTTAAATACAACTAAAATCCATGGATATTTTTATATTTATGTTTATGTTTATATCTACATACACACACATGCACACATACATACTATAATTTGCATTTGTTCAATGTCTATTTGTACACTATATTGTACGTGTGTGTGTATGTGTATATATATATGTATATATACACATATGTATGTATGTGTGTGTGTGTGTGTGTGTGTGTGTGTGTATGTAAACAAATGTAAGAAAACTCTGAAAGGTAACAAGAAGAAGACAGACCAGAATCCAAGAAATGACATGGTAGTGTATTCCTTGGGTTTCTGTTTTGCATCATATATCCTAGACTTGGAGCTGAAGAAGCCAGCAACCTATAAATGTAAATGAATACAGAGCAAAAAAAGCCCCAACAAAGACCAGATCGCAAAAAAAAAAAAACACAAAAAACAAAAAAACAAAAACAAACAAACAAACAAAACCAAAAAACAAAGAGATTAAGAGGTACAAATGGATAGTTGCAGAATACACATGGAGATGTAGAATATAGCATGAAGAAGATGGTTAATAATGTCCTAATAAATATGTAAGAGCAAAGAGGGGTACTAGATTTCATGGGGTGATTGCTTTGTGAGTTATGTGGATCTTTGATCACTGTGGTATACATCTGAAATTGGGATATTATTGTATGCCAACTATAAGTGGAAAAAAAGTTCATTGAATTGTATAATGTAAATATAAGCAACTACTGTCTATTATATTTTAATAAAGACAAAAAATACCCCCCCCCTAAAAAGCTCATTCTCTATAGCTAAAGAATCAGTAAAAGAGCAACCTAGAAAGATAGAAAACTTTTAGACAATAACTGTTCTCCTCTGGCCAAATAGCACACAAATTGTGTCCCTGTTTCACCATGTTACTAAAGCCTGTATTTCTATGCTTGTGAAATTCTAATGCTGTTATCTAATACCATTGTTAGAGTGATGTTAAATAAGTACGTAGGAAACCTGGACTTTTATTCCTACTGAAAGATAATGAGATGTTCCTTTTCTTTTCCACTGTAGTGTCAGTGGAGACTGGGGAGCTGCAACTTTCAACCCCACCAAGCAGTGACAGGGAGCTCCCCTTAGAGTTAGTGGAGGTTGAGTGTGTAACCTGGACTTTTACTTCTATCTGGCAGTAATGAAGTAGTGCCCTCACTTCTCCTACCCAAATTGTATCAAAAAGAAGGAAGGAAGGAAAGAAGGAAGGAAGGAAGGAAGGAAGGAAGGAAGGAAGGAAGGAAGGAAAGAAGGAAGGAGGGAAGGAAGGAAGGAAGATGAAGAAAGAAAGAAAGAGAGAGAGAGAGAGAGAGAGAGAGAGAGAGAGAAAGAAAGAAAGAAAGAGAAAGAAAGAAGAGAAATGAAATAAAGCCAGTTCAAAAAAAAAAAAAAAAAAAAGGTTTAAAGAATACCCAGAGTCTTTTAACAAAATCTGGAAATGTCCCGATTTCAAAAGAAAATTACTTGTAATTCAACCAGATCTTGAATGAAAAAAGAGAATCCATAGGTATTATCTTAGTTTTTTTAAATAATGGCACTAATCCCATTCATGAAGGCTCCACCCTCATGACCTACTTACCTCCTAAAAACCCCACCTCCGAATACCATCACATTAGGGGTTAGAATTTCAATGTGTGAACTTTTTTGAGGACATAAACAGCCATTGCAGATGCCAAAACTGAGGTAAATACTAAAATTATTTAACAAAGATTTTAGAATAACCATGATAGGTATATTTCAATGAGTAATTAGGAAGATATTTGAAATAAATGAAAAATAATCTCTGCACGGAAATAGGCAGTATAATTAAGAAGCAAATGGAAATTTCAAAACTGAAAAATATAGTCACCAAATAAAAGATCAATGAATGTTCTCAAGAGCAGAATAGGGGGAATAGAGGAAAGAATCGGTGAACTAGAAAATTAATAAAAGGAAATACTCAATCTGAACAAAAGGGAGAAAATCCTAAAACAAACAAACAAACAACAACAACAACAAACAACAACAACAAAAAACAGAGACTCAGGGATCTCTGGAATGATAACAAGTGAGCTAAGATTCCTGTCATTGGAGTCCTGAAAAGTGAGGAGAAAGATGAGATTGATAAAGTACTCAAAGGTATAATGGTTGTAAACCTGCAGATTCAAGAAGCTAAGTGAGTTTCAAACAGAATTAGCCCCCCCAAATCTACATCAACACATATAGTTATTAAAATCTGAAAACTAAAGATAAAGACTTTGAAAGCAACTGGAGAAAAATGATACTTAACAACTAAAAAACTATATAGAAAATTAGTAGGGTATAGAACTCAACAACAACTTTAACTAAGAAGATTATATCAGCATTTATAGAATGTTCTACTCAACAATAGCAAAATACACATTTTTTTTCCAAGTGCCCATAGAATATACATCAAGAGAAACCATATCCTGGGCAAACTTTAGAAAATTTAAAGTATTGAAATCATATAGAGTGTGTTATCCAACCACAATGGAAACAAACTAGAAATCAACATTGGAAAGAGATCAGGGAAATCTCCAAACACTTGGTAACTACGCAATAAACAATGCATTAAACAATTCATGGATCAAAGGGGAAACCTCAATGGAAATTTTAAAAATACATTGAACTGAAGGAAAATGCAACATTTCAAAATGTGTGGGACATAGCTAAAGCAGTGTTGAGGGGGAAATTTATAGTACTAAATGCTTACATTAGAAAGAAGGAAAGTCTCCAATTAATCTAAACTCTATCTTAAGAACACAGAAGAGCAAAATAAACTCCAGTTGAGAAGAAGGAAGAAAATAAAGAGCAGAAAGTGATAAATTAAAAATAAAATCAATAGAAAATATCAGGGAAACAAAAAGCTGATTTTTTGAAAAGAACAGTAAAATTGATAGGCTAGTAAGACAGAAAAAGAAAAGCACAAATCATCAGTATTAGGAATGAATTAAGCTGTAACTATGGTCCTTGCAGACATTAAAAATATAATAAGAGAATACTACAAACAACTCTACACACATAAATTTGATAAGTAAACTAAATGGACCAATTCCTTAAAAAACTTAAAGTCATAGGTACACACAACAGAATGGTGGTTACCAGAGGGGAAGAGGAGTTTGGGGGATGGTAAATTGGGCAAAGGGGGTCAAATGTATAGTAGCAGAAGGAAACTAGACTTTGAGTGCTAGTATGCAATGGACTATACAGATATCAAATTATAATTTTATATGTTTATATATTATATTATATATGAAATTTATATATTATAAACCAGTGTTACTTTAATAAATTGAATTAAAACAAAGCATAAAAAATTAACTACCACAATTTACTCAATCTGAAATAGCTATTTTGAATAGCTGTAACTATGAAAATAGTTAAATTTGTAATTTAAAAACTTCCTAGAAGGAAATTTCCAGGTTCAGATGGTTTCACTGGAGGATCCTACTGAATTATGTGTAATTTCTCTAGAAAATAAAAGAGAAGGAAACATTTCTCAGTTTATTTCATGAAGCCAATATTGATAGCAAAACTTGAAACAACACAGTACAAATAAGGAAAACTACAAACATCTCCCAGTAATATATATGCAAAAATACTTAACAGATATCAGCAAATAGAATCCAGCAATATATAAAAATAATTTTATACTATGATCAAGTGGCATTTATTCCAGGGATGTAAGGCTGGTGCAGTATTCAAATAGCAAATGATGTAATCTACCGTATTAACAGGCTAAAGAATAAATAAGATACATCATATCAATTGATACAGAAAAAGCATTTGACAAATTTAATATTTGTTCATGATAAAAACTCACAAAATATGAATAGTGGAAAACTTCAATAAAGAGCATCTACATAAAATGTACAGCCGACAAACTAAATGGTTTCTTCCTAAGATTTCATCCTCAAGTCAAGGATGTCTGCTCTCAACACTGTTACTCAAGATAATTCTGAAAGTTCTAGCCACTGCAGTAAGGCAAGAGAAGGAAACAAAAGTCATGCTGAACAGAAAGAAAGAAATAAAACTCTCTAATTGCAGGTGACATGTTTGCCTATGTAGAAGATATTAAAGAATTTACCAAAAACAAAGAAAAACTCAAACTGAAAAGTGAGTTCATCAGGTTACAAGATGTAAGATATAAGATCAGCATATAAAAATCTATTGTATTTCTGTATATTAGCACTGGATATATGAACATTGAAATGAAGAATGTAATACTATTTATAATCACTCAAAAAAATAAAATTCTTAGACGTTAAGTTTACCCAAAACATACATAGGACGTGTATGCTGAAAACTAAAAAATGCAGATGAAAGAAACAAAAAATATCTAAATAAATGAAGGGACATGCCATATTTATTGATTGAAAGACAACATAATAAAATGTACTTTCTCTTCAAATTAATGTATAGATTTAATGTAATTCCTATTAAAATTTCAGCAAGATTTTTTTGTAGATATAACAAGATTATTTTTAAAAGCTAATTTTGAAAAAAAAGACAAAATGGGATGAATCAGCTTACTAATTGAAGACTTATTAGGTTGGTACAGTCATAAAGAATGTTTAGTATTGGCAGAGGCATAGACACGTAGGTTAATAGAGCAGAATAAAGAACCTATAAGTAGCCCCACAAAATATACCCAACTGATTTTATGACAAAGGTGCAGAACCAATTCGAAGGACAAAAATAGACTTCAATAAATCATATTAAAGCAATTGGACATCCTATAGCTCATACCTTATACAAATATTAATTCAAAATGGATTCTAGACTTAAGATACAAAACATAAAACTATGAAATTTCCAGAAAAAAAAAACTGGAGAAAATCTTCAGGATCTAGGGCTAGGCCAACAATTCTTAGACTTGTCACCAAAAGTATGATCTGTAAAGAGAAATTAATACATTGGAATTTGTCAAAATTAAAAGTTTGCTCTGTGAATTAAGACGATAAAAAGGCAAGCTATGGACTGGGAGAAAATATTTGCAAATCATATATCTGACAAAATAGAATATACAGTTGGCTCTCTATATCTGTGGGTTTTGGATCTAAGGATTCAACCAACTGTGGATCAAAAAAAAAAAAATGCCAGAAAGTTCCAAGAAGCATAAGTTAAATTTGTCACATACTAAGCACTATGCTGAATCCACATGAATAAAGTGATGTATAGGCATACTCTGCTGTAGCTGATATGCAAATATAGGTTATATGCAAATACTATTTTAAGTAAGGGTCTTGAATGTCTGCAGATTTTGATATCTAGGAGGTATAGAAACCAATCCCCTGTAGATGACAGATATTTCACATGAAGAGGATATACAGATGGCAAATAAGCATATGAAAAGATGTTCAGTACCATTATCCAGTGGGGGAAATACACATTGAAGCTACAATGAGCTTCAACTACACACTTGTCAGATTGGCCCACATTAAAAACAGTGACAGCAAATGCTGGTTAGGATGTGAAGAAACATACATTACTGATGAGAATATAAAATGGCACAACCACTCTGGAAAACATTTTGGCATTTTCTTCAAAATACTATGTGACCACCACTAGAATCAGCAGTTGAATTACTGGAAATTATCTCAGAGAAACGAAAACATGTTCACACAAAAACTTGTACATGATGGTTGATAGTAGCTCATTTATAATAGCCCAAAATGTGAAGCATCCTAGATGTCCTTTAGTGAATTAATAGTTGAACATTAATGGTTGAACAATGGTGTATCCAAACCATAGAATACTACTAAGCAATGAATACTAATAAGCAATGAAAATAAACAGATATTGATACACACAGCAACTTGGATGAATCTTGAGATAATTATGCTGAATGAATTCTTACTGTAAGCAGCCTGAAGTGACCTCTAAAAATGGTTCTCTATTCATTTGACCCAGAAAACTATACAAAATAATGCAGATCAAGAGATTCAAATTTTTGTATTCACTTTAAGAACACTCATGAAACTGCCCAGGCCATCACGGGTATGCATATCCAAAAGCCACCAAGTACCTGAGGATGTCATTTTACAGAAGCAATGTGTGCCATTCCCTTGTTACAATACAATGGTAGAGTTGGTAAGTGTGCCCAGGCCAAACAGTGGGCCTGAATGAAGAGTCAGTAGCCCAAAAAAAGTGCTGAATTTTTGCTTCACATTTTTAAAAATACAGAGAGTAATGCTGAGCTTCAGGCCTTAGATGTAGATTCTCTGGTCACTGAGCACATCCAGGTGAACAAAGCTCCCCAGATGTGGCACAGAACTTACAGAGCTCATGGGCAGATGAACACCTACAAGAGCTCTCTCTGTCATGGTGAGATGATCCTCACTGAAAAGGAGTAGAATGTTCCCAAACCAGAAGAGGAGGTTGCACAGAAGAAAAAGATATCCCAGAAGAAACAAAAACTCATGGCCTGGAGTAAACTAAGCATCAAATAAATGATTACAAAAGTTAAAAAAAAATTATACTGGATGAAAAGAGCTAGTCCCCAAGATTAAATATTGAATGATTCATTTATATAATATTCTTAAAGTTAGGGAATTATAAAAATAGAGAACAGCTTAGTGGTTGCGAGAGGTTAAATTGGAAGAGAGGTGATTGGCATTAAAAGGAGGTGGACCTGGCTATGAAAGGAGAGTATGAAGGTTTCTTATGATGATGAAAATGTTCCATATCTTGACTATCAGTGCCAATATCCTAGTTGTGCTGATGTACTCTAGTTCTGGAAGATGTTATCACTGGAGGAAACTGGGTAAAAGGTACATGAGATTATTCTATTATTTCTCTCAGTTGCATGTGAAGTACAATTACCTCAATAAAAAGTTTAACTAAAATTAATACTATAGAAAAACAAAGTAGAGCAGTGTAAAGGGGACTGGGAATTCTAGATTTGCCAGGGGAATGTATGATTTTAGAGTGGTCAGATTTTGTTTAATTGAGGAAGTGACATTTGAGCAAAGATTTTAAGAGGTTGAGAAGTTAACCATATGCCCAGTCATGAGAAAAACCATTCAGCTAGAAGGAGCAGCCAGTGTAATCAGTCGCTTGCTTGTAGGACTTTCAATTACTGATTATATATTGTCTTCTCCTAGAATCTTAGTTTCCCAAAGACTAAATATAGATGCATTTTGCATTTATATTTCCAGTGCCTAGCTAAGCATATAGGCATATATTCCTTAATTTTGTTCATAAACTCAATGTTGTTTTTTATTATATAGATCCAACTCTCTCACTGTTCTTCCTAGGATTCTATTTATAATATAACAAATTGGATTACAATGAAATATTGTTATTGTATAGGCATATTTCATCACCAGAAAACAAATAATCTTACCTTTTGTCAATTAAAGATGCACTAAGAGACCTGAGGAGGGGGAAACCATTTCTGCTCCCCTTAGTTTTCCTTTCATTTCGTAGAATATGATTCAATAGGTGCTCAGGAATCTCATTTGTTTTCCCTTCTACCCCTCTGTTCTTCCCTATCCCCTCTTATAATATGTCAGATTCATGTTGCTGCCATGTTTGTGCTCAATAATTGTGAGAATCCCCTCCTTTTGTGTTCATTCATCCTGTGTTGCAGAGTGGACTACCTTGGAGGCAAAGGCAAGCACAGCTCTTTTGCTAAACCGGATGGCCTTTTGTAGCTTAGCTTCAATTTGTTAGGCTCTTAGACACCCTTACCTTTCACCAAGGAGCAAAGATGGGTTACAAAGTACCCAGTCTTGTCATTATTGATAATCATAATAGTTGAGCACAAACTGTGCTAAGAACACAACATATATGTTCTCTATTAATCCTTAACTACCCTATGAGGAAGATACTATTATTGTTCCTACATATACTGATTAGGAAATGGAGATCCAGAGTAATAGTACCAGTAATGATAGAGCTGGGACTTGAAACCTTGTATCTGTATCAAAATCTAGATAGGACTTTATCTAAATTTTTTCTTTTATCAGTTGAAACTACAACCCACTCTAGCTAGTTTAAGCATAAATGGAATTTTTAAAAGGATATTAGGTAGCTCACAGAATCTCTGGGAATGCCAGTGAAGTCTTAGATTTAGCTTTTTCCTTATAGCTGATCACTTGTATCTCCACAAATTGTTACCTATTAATTTATAATTACTAACCCTTACCTTAAAAGATGAGCATGAGGGTAGGTAATAGAATATCATGGAAAATATTCTCTTAATGAGGTTCTCCTGTACCTGGGGGAGGAAGTCTATGACTACACTGATTTCAGAAAATAAAATTAACTCACAGGACACTGGCTCCAACTGCTAGAGCACAGACTTTGACATGAGAAGGTCTGTGCTGATAAGTAATGTCAGCACAGTTGGAAAAAGGACATATGCTAATGAACCATGTAAAACCCAGTCACTAAAGTTGGGGTTTTACAGATGTGTTTTTATGGATTCTTATTTACCATGAACTTTTAGATGGTAATTGGAGCACAAATTATCTTTTAAAATAGTTATTTCAGCTTTCCCCTGACCATTGTAATCTTCTGGTAATCCCTCTTTGGCCCTCTCCAGCTGTCTGCCCCTTATTCAGAGGGGCCAGCTTCCCCTTTGCTGCTGTGAATGAAGGTTGAGCCTTAATGTGTGGCCACTTATATAGCTTCTCAGCTTTCTAGTCAAAAAGAAGCCCGATCACTTTATATGGTCACTGGTTTCTCCAATGTGGAGAGCAACTCCGTTCACTCCTAGAGCAGATGTTTCCACTGATGACAGTGACATAAATAATAGGAATTTCCAGTTACTGAGTACTCAGTATGTGCCAGGAACTGTGCTAAATGCTCTATCTGCTTTTGCCCATTTAACCCTCACAACAAGCACACAAATAGGTACTGTTATTATAATCAGTATATAAATGAAGTTAACTGAAGTTCAGAGAGGGAAAAATATTTTCCTAAGATTACTCAGTTTGAGCACCTATTGGAGTAAGGATTTGGATCCAAGTGTATAGGAGTACAGAGCCTATACACTTAACTGTCATGCCAGACTGCCTCCCTTGATTAGATTCTTGTGTGTTGACTTTGAGGCAGTGTCATCCAAATATTCTCCTGGCAGCTGGATGAAGCTGCTTACAGCAGAAAAGGCAAATTCTCCAGAGAAGGGGATGAATGTTGTACTCCAGAGAAGACTCTGTTGTGTGCCTAAATTACTTTGCCCCTGGGGCTCAAAGAGGAGACTATGATTATTTAAGTTGAGAATTCACTTGGTTCAAAACAAAATTCTTATGGATAGAGTTTTCACTATTTTTAGTTCAATCCAGTTTTTATGGGAAATTTAATCTAATTTAATTCAATTATATGAAATGTTAGTAAAAGATGTTCTGGAACTTAGAATGGAACATACGACCCAAGGGAGGTGGATAAGTCATTGGGAATAAAATGTCTGACTATGAGGGCTATTAAACGCTGGGTCTTTGTGCAATCTCTGGAAAATCCTGAGGACCAGCTACCTTTCTGTCTCCCAGAGGTGTTTTAGGTGTGAGATACTTTGCAGAGGGCCATGGGTTTTCTTGTGATTCTTATTTCTAATAAGCATATTTAAATTACTGTGACAGCAAGAGAGGAATTAGACATGTATGAGTTTTATTTGGTGAAACACCCATAAATGGGGAAAGGAGAAAGGATCAGGAGAAGGCAGGGAGAGTCTTCAGACAGTGATGCAGGTCTGACATTTGTGAAGGGAGCAGAAGTAAAGAAAATTGGGCAGGAAAAGCTTCAGACCACAATGTAGTTCTGAGATAGTCTGGGCCAGTGTGACGGGGAGTCTTTAGGCAAATGTTCTCCATTAAAGAAATTTGTGTTGGAGGGATGGCCTAACTTTACTGCACCTTCTGTGCTTAGTCATTGCCTGGGAGAAATAGTATGGAGGTCAAAGGGTAGAGGGTGGGGTGGGGAGTGTGGCCTTAGTGGACACAGCAGTATATCTAAAGGTACTGCAGCTGGAGGCTGTCAGACAGCTATGCTTCTAGGACCAGGTTTTCCTGAGGGTGAGCAAAGTGGGCCATCTCTGTGTCTGTCACTGTTACATACTGTATTGCCAAACTGGGTTACTTTTCTAAAATTTACTGCTAGTGTCAAGTGAACCAAGAAGCAGAGTTTCCATTTCAGCAGTATGCTCTCCTAAAAGTAAATCTCCTGGCATCAAAGTGCATTATCTAATAAAATTCCTTCTCCCTTTTCTTTCTGGATACCATAGCCGACTATCTGGTCTTTTATTTTTATTTTTTTTTCTGGAATCTGGTAAAGCTTTGCCATTTTATTATCTAATATTTTTTTCTAAATGCTTCAAATTTATGTTCTGATGTGAGTAGAAAGAACACTTATATTTTTACTTTCACATAGATGATGATTAATCTAAAGTTATAATTTTGTCTCTTGAATATATTTAAAATTTATTCTTTCTCTCAACTTTCTATGTTACTAGATTAGCTTAGTTCCCTCTTCATCACTTCCTTGGATTATTTTAGTAGCTTTCCATCTGTTCTCTCTTTCTCTGTCATGTTGTTTTTTGGTTCACCTTCTGTACAGGTACAACACAAATGTGACCTTTTTAGAAAATCTCCTTAGCTTATTAGCATTTAGACAAAAAAAACTCGAGCGCCCTAGCATGACATGTGAGATGATTTGTAACTTATCCCAGCTCACTTCGCTGACTTTAGCTGCTTCGATTCTCCATGTGCTTTCTATTCTACTGCTATGGAACCAATTATAGTTCTGCACACTGCCTGCCTGTGTATATATACTTTTCTTTGTGTAGACTGTACTATTTTATGTCCACCTGACACAATGCTAACTAAAAATCTGATCAGTGATCACATTCTCCTCGAAGCTTTTCCTGATTTCTGTTCAGAATTGTCCACTTCATTTTTTGTATTCCGACTGAATCTTCTACCAGTCTGTAAATGCAAGCTTCATGTTTCTATCATAACTATCTGTACCCTTTTCTTAATGGACCAGGTTGGGTCTTACTTATCTTTATAACCCTTGCCCTTTGCACAGTGTTTGGCCCATGAGAGACACTCAATAAATGCTGAACGAAAATGGAGTTATTATAGTCTTTGTACTGCCCACAGTATCTACCACAGGGTCTCCTTAAACAAATGTTTGTGGAATGGGATGTAAATGAACAAAATGAAAATGTATTTAAGGAACCATAAGAAACCTCAACTTCAGTATTCATTAACTGGACTTGTTGACGATGTTTATATTTACTGATTTTTATTATTTGAGAGCAGTTGCCTCACTTCCCTTACTATGGGTCAACACCATTCATATGTGTATCACATAGGTTTATTTAAATGTGATGTGCAATAGATAAGAATTGAGAGTATGAGTTGCCTGGCAAGCATGGCTTTGATGTATCATTTTCATTTTCATATAACCTGTAACTGAATAATTGTATTAGGTTGTATCTTCAGAAAAATGTCACCAGTGATGTGTGACTGCTCTTAATTAAAATTTTCTGTGGGCATTGCCATCAGGAAGACTAACAAAAGAATAAATAAAACTTCCTTGCTAGATGCCTACCAGAGTCCCTTCTTTGTTGCTATGTGTTTATTTGTTCCTTCCTTCACTTCTTTTATCTATTCACTCATTCATTTATCTTTCAACTTACAGTGGTAAGTAAAAACAATCCACAAGGGGAAAACTTAGATGCCAGTTATTGAGTGATCATTTAGGCATCAAACTAGATGACTTAGTCCTCAGAGCAGCTCTGTGACATAGTAGAAAATATTTTCATTTTAAAGATGAAGAATTGGATGTTCAGAGAAGTTAAGTGGTGGAACTAGGATTTGAAGGCAGGAGTTAGTGGTTTGAAATAGCCCCATTTCAGGATTGACTTCAGAATCATTCCCATCTACTCACCTTAAAATTGCTTTTGTAATTCATATTGCTAAGTTTTTCCCACTCAGTCTAGAAACCTGATAATACCAACTTCTAAATTAGATGGCATTAATTAGATGGAATTAAATTCTAAATCACCATTGTATTTATTGAACACCTAATGTATATAGTTAGAATCTTTGTTTTGCCTATAAAAATAGTTTCTATTAAAATGTTAATGGGTCTTCTTCAACTTCCTCCAGTTTTCAACTAGATCATGGTAAATTGGGGTGTGGAAGGGTGTCTATTTAAATTGGCAATATTAAAATAGTCTTGAGTAGGTTTATATTTATGTAACATTTACACATGGTTTCCTCCAAATGGGAGGCCATGAGTTCTGTTTGAAGGCGTCTTTGAGCTCTCTGAGTAGACACCATGAGCAAAACTCACCCTCCTGAGTTAAAAAAATGTATGGACAAGAAGTTATTGTTGAAATTAAATGATGGCAAGGAATATTGCAGGGATTTGATCCCTTTATGAATCTTGTGATAGATGAATGTGTGGAGATGGCAACTAGTGGGCAACAGAACAATATTGGAATGGTGGTAATATGAGGAAATAGTATCATCATGTTAAAAGTCTTGAATGAGTATAAGGCATGGCTTTGTTCACCAGAGAAATCAACTGCTTCCACATGTCCCCTTTCCACAGCACCTGTTTTACTACAATATAAAAATCAAGTTGTGTGCATTTTCATATTGAACTTTTTTGTTAAATAAACTTTTATAAGACTAAAAAAAATTGGTTTCCTCCTTTCCCATTTTTCCCACCCAAAAAGCAGGAATCGAAAAACCTGACACAGTCTGACATAGTTGCCAAGTCCCCATGTGAGGCCTGTACTTTGCTTTTAATAAAAACAGACCACAGAATAGCCCAAGGGGAACTCTAGTCAGACCTATGGCAGTCTCATATCCTCCCAGTTGGAGGGATGGCAAAGATAGATGCTCTAGAGATAGAGCAATGAATGCTAACATTGAAAGGGCTGATTGAAGGGGGATGCTGAGCTCTATATTGAGGCAGGGGCCAGGTCTATGTGTGAAGGCTAATCAGAATAGATGATCTGATTATCTCCCAGAATATAAACACTCCCCAAACTTAATGGTTCTATTTATGCTGAAAGAAATTAAGAAACAAACTTGGTTATGTTATTTGGAATAAATCTGTGCAGATGGTAAGCAGAACCAGAAACTGTTTGAAGTTTCATGACAAGCTAGGGGAATACATGAATATGATAATTTTTCCTTTTTTGAAAGCACTTGATTTTATCAGCTTGTTTACCTATCTGTCACAATAGAGCATAAAACTGAAAAATGCTTGCATAGACTGATATCTGAGAAATGTGTTCCTGGTAGCTGAGAAGCAACAATAGAGTCATATATCAGTTTTCTGCACTTTGTTTAATGCAGTAATAAACTAGTTCTTCAAAAATCACCCAACTGGGTGTCAAATAGAGTGTGACAATGGGCAGATTTATAGCAAGGGGTAGATATTGTCTGTGAAACAAATTGTTCTCTTGCACCAGTATTTCATGCCCTGTGCAGATGAATCAAAAGCAATTTGTCACATTTTCAAAAATGCACTCCCATTAGGTTGTTAAACAAAGCAAGTAATTGTGTTACAGTTTTCTATTCTTTAAACTTCAACCAAAGGACACCATTTAGGTCTCTGGTAAATCTGGGTAGTTATCACAGCTGGGGCAGAACTGGTTAAATTTTATTCTGCTTTCCAACAGGGAGCTAAAAGTAATTGCAAAATATTTTGTTCCCCTTGGCTCTGCATGTAGATTTAAAATTAAATTTGTTCTGGTTAGCAAGCTAGAACAGGGCAACTAAATTGAATTTTCTGAGGAATGTTGTGAATCCTATTGGAAAAAAAACATATACCAAGTTCCTATGTTTCCTGCTGTTCTTTCTTTTGTACTCTGTTCTCTACTGTTCATTGTAATTTTTTCATACTTTCCTCCCTGTTGGTAAGGCCAGCCTCAGTTGTATCTATTTTGGAGTTTTATATGCATTTTTAACTGTGCATATTTCTCTGAACATTTCAGACACTGCTTCTTCTAGTAACCCTTTCCATTATTCCTATCCCCAAGTATAAATTACTCTCTCTTTTCACTCACACACTTTTCAGGGAATGAGATTATTGTTAGCATTTTACTGAATTTGCACAGAAGAAAAACAAACACAGAAAGACCAGAGACTGGGGCATGTGAAGTGTTAGGTTATTGGTTATGTTTGTATAGCCTGATCACAGACTTTTGGTGATGATAACTTTACGGATAGATGATGACTTTGTAAAGAAGATTCTAGAATTATCCGCCTAGACCTAAGTTTTTCCCTTCTTGTAATTTTTCTTTTTTTATTATAACAATTATTTTATTACTGTAAAACTAATGCTTGCTCATTTTAGAAAATATGCAAATTTTAGATAAGTATTAAAAATAGAAATTTTATCAAAGTTTACTGAGGTATATAGAATTATGTAGAGAAAAAATAATCTTACCATCAAAGATAAAAACAATGAATGGTTTTTCATATTTTCTTCCATTTTTTTTAGTGTATCATACTGTATATTGTTGAGATTATACTGTGTATACACTTGGAATTTTTTCTTTTTTTGATTTTGGAAACTTTTATAATTTTTTTTTTTAAATTGATCTTTGATGTAGGGGCCTGGCCTTGGGGTAAAGTCTACCACATAGCTTCTTTCCATTATTCCTTGAATGTTTAGCTAGCAGGGTATTTGGAGTGTGATATAATTGATTTCAGTTCGGCAGTAGATAGATGTCCATCTTCTAAACTCTACTCCCTTTGCTCTTGAGCATAAAGGGTAGGTATCTCAGTGCTGCTACAGTTCAGATTTCTTAGCTTTCTTTAGGGTGACTTTTCATAGGACCTGTGTATCTTCTTTTATTAAACATTCATTTTTTATGTAAGAAGATACTAGATCAGACATATATTTGATGTTACAGCAAATTACTAAGTGCGGCTGCCCTAGATTAAGAAATGTTTGCTGTTAGGCCTTTAGGCAACATATTGGAACAATCTTGATTTTTATTTTATGGTTTTTTCCAGAAAGATTAATGCCCCAACTAATAGTAAATTATGTGGGTTTGAGAAATTCAGTGTTGTTTGTTTTGTTTTGCCTTTTATTTTTTTGAAGAAATAGCACTAGGTCTCACAATGCTTTAATCCTCCATTTTCACCTAGTAAAATTTCGTTTCCCTTACTGATCTTATGAGAAAAGAAAAAATAGTTGTTTACTTTATTCCCTTCAATTATTTGTAGATTTGAGGATCTACCAGTCATTCAGTATGGTATTGTGCTTGCTTTTGTTAAGGAATCATCCCCTTCTTTTAACATTTTTAAATTCTTCCCTTTGAAGAAATCTGTTTAAAGATTTGAAGAGCAATCTCACATGTCCCCAGTGAGAGCTTTAAATTCATTTCATTTTCTCTAATTCAGGCATTTCCAAGCCATGGAGGGAACTCAATATTTACATCCCGAGGCTCTGTTAGTGGCATTTCGTCTGCTCATTTGGGAAAGTTTTAGACCAGTTTTTTCACAAATTAAATGTCTTTATGATGGTATTTGCTGATATTTAAGAAGGAAACAAAAACCAGGAATATTTCAGTCTTCTCTGAGGCCAATTCTTTTTCTAAGTATTTCTGGGCATTGCTTTGCCTCTATTGTGCACTAACTGAAGATACCATAAAAGTTTATAGAGATTTATACATAATTTACTTCATTTCATGAAGATAGAGTACAGATAATTTCTATCCTGCAGCTCATCTCAACATTTCTACCATTAAAGGAGATAAATAATTTATAATGGTGATTAACTTTCAATGCATACAATACCAAAGCTTCAGGAACAGTGACTTTAGTCATCTCAGTTTGATTGTAGGTCCTCTATGAGCTACTCAATGTTTCACAATAACAAGATGGGGTTCTTTTAGCATTTTGCAATTGATGTTGTTGCTAATTTGGTTATAACTCTACCTTGGATATAAATTATTGAATACAATTTTTTAACATATTTCTTTTGAATGTCTGAAATGCTTTAATAGAAAATCTTAACTTTAGCTAATGAAGTAGAGGGAGCTACGAGAAAGAAGAGAAACTTAAACTTATACCAAATGTCATTGCTAGAGAATAATGTTCTACCAGGCAAGGTGTCTAGCAGAAGCATATGGTAGCAATACAGTGGGTTGGTATTACAAGTGAACCAAGTTGCTAAATAAAAGACTTTTCCCTCTTTTTGCCTCCTCCTTAAATTCCATATCCAATCATTCTCCAAATCCTGTTCACAGTATTATCTCTTTATTCTCTTTGCTGTCTAATACTTTTCCAACTTTTTCCCTCTCCTTTTTCTTGGCTCAGCTCTTCTTGCTTTTCTTCTGGTTTAATTCTGTCTTCCTTTTCTGATTTTTCATATTCTCCATTTTCTTGTGGAGATAGAATTTTCTTCAGAATGACTGATGGAACCTCAAATCTACAAATATGGAGAAGAATAATCAGCTACTATATATTTTCTCTTTCTCATACGATAATTGAGGGAAATGAAATTTTAATAGGTTAAAATGAGAGCAACCTACTTTGATTTCAATAAAAATGAGACAAAACAAAACAAAACACTATGAATTTCTTAAACCCACATATTGTACCAGTTGGGGCAGGCATTAATCTTCCTGTAGGCGACCTGGTGAAGCTGAGCAGACAAAAATTTAATATTTTTAGTTAAGCAAGGTCTTAGGAAGACGAAAACTTATGCCTCAAGACCCTTAGCAAAATTTTCAGTCCGTAAATGTACTTTGCATTGAATTTTATCTAGTTGAAAGATCACTGGATATGATCAGCTGACCTGGGTTCAAGGTCTCTGTTCTGAGTCATTCTGAGTCTTAAAATGTGGTATGCATTGTAGAAGCACTTGCAAGCTATAAAGCAATACACTAACATTGAGTGATTATTGCTCTCTGGGCCTGTCCTCAGGACTACACTGTGCATTGTCTCTTCCTTCCTCTAAAACCTTTTTCTGTCTTATTTAGGAAGATACAGCTACTGGATTTTCTTTTCTTTTATGTTTTATTATTAAATATAGTATATAAACTAAAAAGTGCATAAAACATACATACAATTTAACAAATAGTTATACATGAAACCTCATGTAACTATTAAGAAACAGAGCATTGCTGATACTTCTTAAAGCCATCCCCCCAATCCCGTGTGTCACCCAACATAATTAGATATGTTTTTATGAATACATTTTTCTTCTTATAAAAATATTATGGTCTCTTTTTAGAAAACTTAGGAAAAAAGTTTAGATAAGAGTATTAAGTTAATCATGCAGAAATAGATTATATTTTTCCATATTTGAACAACTTTTAATATTGCTTTTTTCATTAATGTGATATAACTATTTGCTCATGTCATTAATATTTTTCATTAAGATCATCTTAATGGTTGCCTAATATTTCATTAGCTATAGTTTGCTAAGTCTTTCCTTTATGAGTGACATTTAAGTTGTTTTCTTTTCTGTTTGTTTTTTAATGTTTATAAGTAAGCTTTCAGTAAACACCTTTGTACATACATTTTTGTCTGAATTTCAGTTTATTGGCTTTGACTAAGTTCCCCAAACTAATTTAGTTTTTTTATTTAAAAGGCATGCATTTCAAAATATAACATTTTTTATGATTGTGGAAATATCACATATTCCTTACTGAATTTTGGAAAATATAGGAAAGGGATAAGAAGGTTTCAGAAGTTACTTGTATCAGTTATTGAGATAACAAACTCTGAAATGTCAGTGGCTTACACATTAGTAGTTTACTTCTCAGAGATGTGGATCAGGCCTCTCCTGTATGACTCTATCAAGCCTCAAGGACCTAAATACTTCTTTTTGTGGCTTCAAAGTCACTTTGGTGTTACAGCTGACTCACAGGATAAAAGGAAAGTGAAGTCTGGAGAATAACACATAGATCTAGGCCTGGAATTGACGTATATCAATCTTACCCACATTCTATTGCCTGAACTTTGTTACCTGGCCAAGAGAGCTACAAGGTTGCAAGGGAGAGGGTGTTTAGGGCAGGATATTTCTCTTTTTATACAAAAGGAAGATGAAATGGCTTGGAGAATGTACGGCATTATTTTTAGCATATTACTCACCACCCTGTCTCCTAGAAGTAATACCTGTTAGTGTGTAGTATAGTCATCCACAGATTCATGTGTTGAAAACCTAATGCCCAATATGATAGCATTAGGATGTGGGGCCTTTGAGAGGTAAATAGGTCTTGAAGGCACAGCCCACGTGAATGGGGTTAGTGCCTTTGTAAAAGAGACTTTAGTGAGATCTCTTGCCCCATTGCACCATGTGAGAGTACAAAGAGAAGTCAGCAGTCTGTAACTTGGAAGAGGGCATTCATTATAACCCAGGCAGTTGACACCTTGATCTTGGATACAGCCTCCAGGACAGTGAGAAATAAATTTATATTGTTTATAAACCGCCCAATTTATGGTATTTTGTCATAACAGCCTGAATAGACTAAGATAGCATGGTGATGTATTTCCTTTTAATCTCTTTGTGTAAATATATTGAATATTAAATAAGTAATTACTTTGTATATTTGTCTTGTATCCAGTAAGTATTGCCTAACATTGTAGGGACATTTTATTTTATTAAATATTCTAGTTTTGAATAGTTTTGAAGCTGTTGATGTGTAATGACAAATTGTTTTTTAAAAATGTGTTACCAGCACTGTGTGAAAGTGACTTGTGTGGTTCTTTATTTCATGTCTCATTTAACCTCTTTTGGCTTTGGTTTTCTCATCTACTACCTTATATGGTTGTGAATATTTAACAACTCAGTGCAAGTAAAGAGCTTAAAATAGTGCCTAGCATAGAGTAAGTGCACAGCAGATATTATCTATTATTATTATTATTATTATTGTATGGAGAGACTTGAACTCCCCAAGTCAACTATCAGTTTTATGCTTTTATTTTGTATCTTGGATATATTTTGCATGCCTTTGTAATAATGTTTTAAACATTTTTAAAGTAATTTTTGATTCACAAAATAGGGTAATTTCTATTAAATAAGCTTAACTACAGCAGTGATTTTTCAATAAATACTGAATGGTTGTTGAGGATACAGGGAAGGAAAGGAAATTATATTTTGTTGAACACCTACCAATATATCAAGTACTATTTTGTACTTTTATGCAATATCTCATGTAATTCTCCCAGGAACCCTGTAAAGCAGGTATTATTCTCCAGATCAGTTAGTTAAGAAAAATGATGTTGAGGTAATTAATCTGAGATCACAAATGCTAGTCAGTAGTAGAATTAGAATTTAAACCTAGATCTGTCTCGCATCAGAGTCTCTTCTAGTCCATAATACCTCCTATTTATTCTGTTTTCTCTGTTGCACTTGGGATATGTTAACGTGGAATAATATGCAGTTTTTAGGCCAAGAAGTATCAGAGCAATTACAATTTCTATTGTTGAGCACCCAAAAAAGACACCTTTGGAAATCCTTTAAGGTTTGGAGCTGCTGCTTTACTTCATCATCCTCTTTTTTTCTCTTTCATATTTTTTAGTTGACAACCAGAAGAGCTCTTAACTTTATTTTAGAAACATTCAAACAATGTGCTAGTATTAAAAACAAAGTAGAATATTGTACCTCCTTACTCTGGGTACAATATTCTATATTGCCCTGAGACCTCAGCTATTAGTGTATATCCAAATGCAAATCTAGTTTCCCCTCATAATTTTATATATTAATTACTTACCTTGCTGGCCATTTAAAACTCAGTTTGGATTGACACAGAAACTTGGGGAAGTTCATGTACAATTATGATTTAAACTTATTTTCCACATCTAGTCTTGTCAGTTCTCTTCTTATTTTTATTCCTACCACCCTAGTTGGGGCCTCTATAGCCTTACTAAACAGATTGCTGCAATAGCCTTCTAACAAGTCTCTTTGCCTCTGGTCTTTTTTCCTTCTACTTCATCTAGGTCAGTTTGTGGACCAACTGGTCTGTTTTTGCACTGTCCTGAGAGCTAAGAATAGTTTTTACATTTTTAAAGGGTTGGGTGGGGGCAAAAGATATGACACATCCTGACAGCCAAAAAGATTTATGTTTTTTTACAGAAAAAAGTTTGCTAACATGATGTAGATTAACTCTGGCAGATCAGTCTATGGAATATAGACTTATAGACAATGATGTATATGATATAAAGGAATAAGCACTAGCCTTGGACTATGGAGTCTTGGCTTCTAGTCCCAGGCTAACCTTCCTCTGATTGTTTCCTCAATTAGCAAGGAAAGTGAAATGATATAATCTTTATGTTCTCATTGTTTTAACATTCTAAAATTTGTGGTTTTTTAATTTTTAAAATGATATGAATAATTCATGTATATAGGAAATGTTTAAAGTAATATATAGTTGACCTTTGAAAAATGCTAGGGTTAGAGTTGCCAACACCCATGCAATTGAAAATCCATGTATAATTTTTGACTCCTGGAGAGCCTAACTACTGAGAGCCTACTGTTGATCAGAAGCCATGCCGATAACATACACAGTTGGTGAACACATATTTTGTATGTTATATGTATTATATGCTTTATTCTTACCATAAAGTAAGCTGGAGAAAAGAAAATAGTTGTGAGGATTAAATACTTAAATACACTATGTGATATGCTTAGCATAGTTCCTAAAATAGAATATATTGAAGTCATTGTTACTATAAATATAAAATAAGTTACCTTCATTATTGAATTGTTATAATATTCTAGCACTTTTAATTATTAGCAAATTTCCTTATGTTTAATCTGTATCCTTTATACTAAAATTTTACTTTCTGTTTTTATACTATTGGTTTTCTCCCTTTTACTTGTTTCTGAAATAATTCCTGTTCTTTCACTTTTCCTCTAATGTTCATTTGGCACCTCTGACTCCTCTCCAGGTTTTCTGTAGCTTTTTCAGCTGTCAAGTACTGAGTTAATCAGCATAACTGAGTAAGAAGCTGATCAACTGCTTAGTGTCCTGAGTTACCTAGAGACATATGATGTTCCTAATATAATTTCTTCACAGTGAAACTGCATGGCATTGGTTCATTATCTCCTTGGTTTGCTAGTTAGGCTTCCCAGAAAGTAAATTCTGAGATAGAGATTAGCATAGAGGGAGGTTTTTGAGGAGTGCTCTCAGGATTAATGCTTTTGGGGAAAGGGAAGGAAGCAGGACTGGATAGAGGGAGAAGTTGATCTGTGATACATTCCAAACCAGGGCTCAGCTAATTCAGCCAAAGCCCTGGAGCTGGGATAGCTTTTCAGAGTTGAGATGAAAGAGTCAGACCTTCAGATCCGGATATCAACCAATCATTGGATGCAGGCTGCATAACCTTGGAAGAAGCAACTTTTTTCAGCCAAAGGCAAAACCTGGTGAGGGCTGTCAGCTGAGGGTTGTCAGCTGGCAGGGCTCCCAGCAAATTGGAGAAGTAAATCCTTCAATCCTGAAGAGAGATCTGGTAGGTACAGCATAGTATCTGCTATCACTTGTTTTGTACAGTTGTTTCCCCTAACCCTAAAGTTCATTGTTTTCCATTGTCTCTATTGAGTATCATTCTTTTAGTTTCCAAATATGTTTTCAGTTTGTGCCCTTCTGGTCTTGCCTAAGAACTTAATCAGAGCATCTGATCCGAAAAAGGGATTTTCAGCCCAGTGCTAGTAACTCTCAACCTATTCCTTTCCAGACTTTATTGAATAGTACCATTTTGGTGCTATTTATAGCAGCAGATTGAAAAATCTTTATAACCAGCTGTAGCTAATGCTGATCTGGGAGGGAGGAGTACCAAAGTACAAATAATCACTGCCTCCATACCTATAGGCTGACTGGATAGAAGTCATTGGTACCTGAACATTCAAAATTTCTCTTAAAAGGCCTCTCTTTTTCTAAGTTGAGTTTAGTTTTTTCCTTCCTCTCTTCCATCAGTTGCTGAGCTCCAGTCAGAAATACTTGTTAGTAATCATGATAAGTACTATATAGGAATAAGTGCAAACATTTGGCCCATATATGTGATTGATGTATTTGTAACCTCTCTTTTACTCCAGTCTCTTATTATACCCAGGTAAGTGGGAAATGGCAATAATGTATTAAATGTTAAAGATTTTTTGACAATATCTTATATTTGTATGTCATTAATACTGAAATACATGTATACAAGAGTCAGGGATTGAAATATTAAATGTCAAATAGTACTATTAGCTCTGCTATATTATATTAAATATTATTTCAAGATTGTAATAACCTGTCTTTATAGCCACCTTTTACCATTTTTAATTCCTTGACTTTACATGGATTTATTAACTTCTTTAGCTTATAATGTCCTAGATGGTTTTTAAAGAAGGGAGGGCGTAGGAATAATATAGACACTCATCACCTCTAGCCCTAGGAAACCACTAACCTACTTTCTCTCTCTTTAGATTTACTTATTCTTAGATATTTCATATAAATGGATTCAGACAGTTTATGGCTGAATGACTATATTGAGTCAGCCTAACATGTTCAAGTTTCATTTGTATTGTAGCACATATCAATATTTCATTCCTTTTTATGGCTGAATAATATCCCATTGTATGGATATACCACAGCTGTTTATTATTCTCTTCATCAGTTGATGAACAATTTTAGTTGTTTCTACCTTTGGTTACTGTAAATAATGCTATTATAGACATTGTGTCTAAGTTTTCATATGGGCATGTTTTTATTTTTCTTGGATATATGTCTAGGAGTGGAATTGTCACATCACGTGGTTATTCTATGTTTAACCATTTGAGGAACTGTGAGACTGTTTTCCAAAGTGGCTGTCTATTTTACATTGCCACCAGCAGTTCATGAGAGTTCCAGTTTCTTCATATCTTTGCTAACACTTGTTATATGTTATCAATAACATACGTGTGTGTGTGTGTGTGTGTGTGTGTGTATGTAAAGGACTAAGGAACTGTGCTGAAAACCTTAGGGAAAAGAACCTTTCCATGTGATTGGGGTTTCTAGGATCAATGATATTTGAATATATATGAAGAAATCAAGACAATAGAGTATTTTCTCTGATATTTAAAAAATTCTTAACTGCTGTTTTTTTCAACATTTTATTATGAAAATCTCAAACATATAGCCAAGTTGACAGAATTTTACATTAAACACTCATGTAGATTCTACCATTAATATTTTTGCATGCTTGCTTTATTACCTTTCTATGCATCTATCCATCTTATTTGGTGCATTTTGACAGAAGTTGCAGAAATCAGTATACTTCATTCCTAAATGTTTTAGCATGCATATCATCAATTAAAGTATTATTTCTACATAGGGTTTTTTCATTTCACACAAAGTTTTCACACAACAAAATGCACAAAAAATAGAATATATTCACTGAGTTTTAGCAAATACATACACATGTGTAACCCAGGGTATAAAGTTTTAAGTTAGAAAGGATATTGGAAATCAATTGACTCCCATTTTCCAGATAGGAAAACTGATGTCCAGAGTGCGAAAGTAACTTTTTCAAAATCGGGTGAAGAATAGAACATCAGCTTAGCATACTCTTACTCACAATGTCATTCAAACCTCAGGTATTGAGGCTGCTATGCTCCATATGCAGCCCCCTAATATGGCAGTAATTTTAGGCTTTAACTTATGTTTATTATACATAGAGACTTAAATGAAGCAAAACTTTATATGTCAAGTAGTAAAGTTTCCTTTCATAGCACTTCGTGAAAAAAGTAAATTAAGAGACTGAAAAGTCTAGCCAAGATCACAAGTTAAATTCTTACTTCTTTCTTCAATTGAACATATCTTATTCATATACTTCCTAGTTTGCAAAATGGTTTTCAAGTACTACTACTAAAACTTTATTCCAATTTTCTTTTCTAAACCTTTCCCCCTTATTGTTTGTGTCACATAATAAATACCTCTTAAGTCAGCATTTTGTGATTGTAAATTGAGATTCTAAGGTATCTCTAATTTTGAAAGAAATAATGGATGATTGTGTGGGTTGTGATTACATTAATAAATTATAGCATTTTCAGGAAACCTAGATGTTGAGTGCTCTGGAATTAAAGTCTTGGAGACTGAGGTACCTGGTGCTGATTAGCCTGGGTAAGAAAGATAAAGAGAGCTGGTAACAATAACTGAGGATGCGCCAAATGCCAGGCATTATGTAAAGTGCTTTATATACAATACCTCTTTAATACTCATATTCCTCAAGGTGCTAGTATTATGAATATTTAACAGCTGAAAAAACTGAGGCCTAGAGAGGTTAAGTAACTTGCTCTCGAGTTCATTCATAAATGATATGAATTAAATTCTAGAATTAAATTCTAGACCTGTCAGTGCCTAGATCCCATGTTACGACAATGCTGCTCTACTGTCTCTAAGACAGGTATCTTTGAATATTCAAAGACTGTCAAGAAAGATTATATTAGGGCAGCTTCTAAGGGCAGAATTTGGACCAAATATGGCCATTAGTGGGACATATATTTATACTCAGCATAGAAAGTTATTCTGACAGAGTACGAGAAGTAGACAAGGCAGGCTGTGTAGCTGCAAGCTTCAGACATGAGAAATATTTGGGTAGAAGAAATTTGCGTTTAGTTAGAGGTTGGACTTGTTCAGATTTCCCCAATAATGAATCACTTATAGGAAAAAAAATTTTCCACATCAACTATGTTGAGGTAAAATTAACATACAATAAAACATACCAGTTTTTAATTGTATACTTTCAAAAAAAGTTGTACAACTATGTAACCACCACCCAAATCAAGATGTAAAACATTTCAACAAGCCTCCAAAGTTCCTTTGTGCTCCTCCTCAGTTAGCACCCCCTCTATACTCAGCCTCAAGAAACTACTAATCTGTTTTTCTCACCATAGATTATTAGATTGGTCTTTTCTAGAGTTTTACATGAATAGAATAATACTGTATGTTGGTTTGGCTTTATTTTTGCTCAACATAGTGTGTCTGAGATTTATTCATGTTGTTGCTTATATCAGTAGCTTATTTCTCTTTATTGCTAAGTAGTATTCTATTGTATGAGTATACCACAATGTCTTTATTTATTCACCTGTTGTTGGATATTTAGGTTGTTTCTAGTTTCTGGCCACTGTGAATAAAACTGCTCTGAATATTTATGTCCACATTTTTGTATGGACGTATGTTTTTTATTTCACTTCAGTAAATACCTAGTAGTGGAATTCATGGATTGTGTGGTAAATATAAGAAACTGCCAAACAGTTTTCCAAGGTGGTTGTGCCATTTTACATTCCCCCCAGCAATGTATGATTTTCATTTGTTCCATATCTTTACCAGCAATTGGTATTGTCAGTCTGTTTAATTTTAACCGTTTTGATGGACATGTAGTAGTATCTCATGGTATGTGGGTTTTTTTTTTTTTTGGTAACAGGTTTTTTAGAATATAGTTGACATATAATAAACTGCACTTATTTAAAGTATTCAATTTGATATATTTGACATATATATACACTTGAGAAACTGTCCCTACAACTAAGATATAGTTATCATCCTGAAATTATTTCTCATGCCCCTTTGCAGCTTTTCTCTTTTTCCTTCCTGCTTTCCACTCTATTCCCAGTTAACAATGATCTGCTTTTAATTATTACAGATTAATTGTCATTTTCTAAAATTGCATATAAATATTACAATATGAATTTTTTGGCTTCTTTTACTCAGCATAATTATTTTGATATTGATCCATATTGTAGTATTCTTTTTTATTATTGGTGGTATTCCATTGTATGGCTATATCACAGCCTATTTATATGTTCATCTGTTGATGGACATCAGATTATTTCTAATTTTGACTATTATAAATAAAGCTGCCATGAACATTTTTGTACGTTTTTATTTGGATATAAGCTTTTATTTCTTTTGAGTAAATACCTAGGAGTAGAATGTTGGATCACATGGTAAATATGTTTAATTTCTTAATAGACTGCCAAAATGTTTTCTAAACAATTGTATCATTTTACATTCTCACCACGTATGTATGAGTTCCCACACCTTTACATCTTCACCAAAACTTGGTTCAGTCAGAATGGTTTTAACCATTCTAATACGTGTCCATTGGTACTTTATAATGTTTCCATTTTATTTATCTATTTGTTTGTTTTTTTGTTTTATGGTAACATTGGTTACAACAATAAGGCATATATATATTTACACTGTGTGTTCACCTCCCATAGTTAGATTTCATTCTGTCACCACATATTTGACCCTTTTTGCCCTGTCTAACTCTCCCCTCCCCCTCCCCTCTGGTAACCACTAGTCCATTGTCCATGTCCATGAGGCTCTGTTTGTTTGTCCTGTTCATTTGTTGCTTTTACATTTATATCCCACATATAAGTGATATCATGTGATTTTTAACTTTTTCTGTTTGGCTTATTTTGCTTAGCATGATTGTCTCAAGGTCCATCCATGTTGTCGCAAATGGCAGTATTTCATCTCTTCTTATGGCTAAGTAATATTCCATTGTATATACATACCACTGCATTTATTGTAGGACATTTCAGTTGCTTCCATGTTTTGGCCACTGTGAATATTTCTGCTATGAACATTGCTGTGCAAATATCTTTTTGGATAGGGTTCAAGTCTTGGGGTTTATGCTCAGTAGAGGGATTGCTGGATCACATGGTAGATCAATTCTCAGTTTTTTGAGGAACTTCCATTCTGTTTTCCATAGTGGCTGTACCAATTTACAGTCCCACCAGCAGGGTAGGAGAGTTTCTTTATCTCCACATCCTCTCCAACATTTGTTATTACTTGTCCTGTTGATTATAGCTATTCTGACTGGTATGAGTTAGTATATCATTGTGGTTTTGATTTGCATTTTTCTAATAGCTAGTAATGTTGAGCATCTTTTCAAATATTTGTTGGCCATTTGTATGTCCTCTATGAAAAGCTGTCTGTTAAGGTACACTGCCCATTTTTTGATTACATCTTTTGTGGTTTTTGTTGTTGTTGTTATTGAGTTGATTGAGTTCTTTATATATTTTGGATATTAGGCCTTTATCGGAGGTGTTGCTCGCAAATATATTTTTCCATTCAGATGGTCGTCTCTTTACCTTATTGACGATTTCTTTTGCTGAGCAGAAGCTTTTTAGTTTGATGTAGTCCCATTCATTTATTATTGCTTTTGCTTCCCTTGCCTTTGAGGTCAAATTCATAAAATCCTCTTTAAGTCCAAGGTCCTTCCTTGAGTTTAGTCCTATGTTTTCTTCTATGCATTTTTTTTGTTTCAGGTCTTATATTCAGGTCCTTAATCTACTTTGGAGTGTGGTGATAGACAACAGTCTAGCTTTATTCTTTTGCAGGTGGATTTTAGTTTTCCTGGCATCATTTATTAAAGAGGCTTTTCTTTCTTCACTGTATGTTTTTGGCTTTTTTGTCAAAAATTATTTGCCTGTATAAATATAGGTTCATTTCTGGACTCTCGATTCTGTTCCACTGGCCTGTGTGTCTGTTTTACTGCCAGTACCATGCCATTTTGATTATTGTCACTTTGTAGTGTAATTTGAAGTCAGGCAGAATGAAGCCTCCAGCCTCATTCTTTTCCTCAGGATGGCTTTGGCAATTTGAGGTATTTTGTGTGTGCATACAAATCTGATGGTTCTTTGTTCTATTTCTTTAAAAAATGCTGATGAGATTTTGATGGGGATTGCATTAAATCTGTATAATGCTTTAGGTAATATGGTCATTTTAACTGTGTTGTTTCTTGCATTCCAAGAACATGGAATATCTTTCCATTTCTTTGTATCTTTGATTTCTTTTAATAGTCTTGTAGTTTTCATTACATAGATCTTTCACATATTTTGTTAAATTTATTCCTAGACATTTTTTGTTGTATTGCAAAAGTAATTATTTTTTCCATTTCTTTTTCTGACACTTCATTATTAGAGTATAGGGATGATAAGGATTTTTGAACATTGATTTTGTATCTAGAAACTTGACTGTATTTGCTTATTATTTCTAGTAGTGTTCTTGTGGAGTCTTTAGGGTTTTCTGAAGAGAATCATGTCATCCACAAATAATGACAGTTTGACTTCTTCATTTCCTATTTGAATGCCTTTTATATCTTTCTCTTGTATGATTGCACTTGCTAGGACTTCCAATGTTATATTGAATAACAGTGGTGATAGTGGACAGCCTTGCCTTGTTCCTGATCTTAGAGGGAAGGTTTTTAATTTTTCACCATTAAGTATAATGTTGCCTGAGGGTTTGTAATAGATGGCCTTTATTATGTTAAGGTACTTTTCTTCTGTACTGATTTTGTTAAGTGTTTTGACCATAAATTGATGCTCTATCTTGTCAAAGGCTTTTTATCTATTATTATGATCATGTGATTTTTATTTTTTAATTTTTTTATATGGTGTATCACATTAATCGATTTGTGTATGTTGAACCATCCCTGTGCCTCTGGGATAAGCCCCATTTGATCATGGTAATAAGTTTCTGTATTCAGTTCACAAGTATCTTATTTAGGATTTTTGCATTCATGTTCGTGAGAGATATTGGTCTATAGTTTTCTTTTTTGGTGTTATCTTTACCAGGCTTTGGTATCAGGGTAATATTGACCTCATAAAATGAGTATTGCCTCCTCTTTGATTTTTTGGAATTGTTTGAGGAGAATAGGTTTTAAATCTTGAATGTTTGGTAGAATTCACTGGTGAAGCCATCTGGTCCTGGAATGTGACTTTTTGGTAGGTTTTTGATGATTATTCCAATTTCCATATTGCTGATCAGTTTATTTAGATTTTCCAGTTCTTCTTGATTTAGTCTAGGAAGGTTGTATTTTTCTAAGTACTGGCCCATTTCTTCTAGGTTATTAAATTTGGTGTTATATACTTTTTCATACTATTCCTGTATGATCCTTTGTATTTCTGTGATGTCCGTCATAATTTCTCCTCTTTCATTTCTGATTTTGTTTATTTGTATCCTTTCTCTGATTTATTTAGTGAGCCTAGCCAGGGTTTTGTCTATTTTATTAACCTTCTCAAAGAACCAACTCTTTTTTGCATTTATTTTTTCTATCATTTTTTGTTTGTTTGTTTTCAATTTATTTCTGCTCTAATTTTGATGCTTTCATTTCTTCTGTTGACTTTAGGCTTTATTTGTTCTTACTTTACTAGTTTTTTTAAGATGACACATTAGTTTATTTGGGCTCATTCTTGTTTTTAGAGATAGGCCTGTAATAATATGAACTTTCCTCTTAAGACTGCTTTTGCCATGTCCCAAAAGTTTTGATACGTTGTACTATCATTATCATTCATTTCCATGTATCTCCTGATTTCTCTTTTTGTTTCTTCCCTGACTCAGTTATTCTTCAGTAGCATGTTGTTTAATCTCCGTGTATTTGGGGTTCTTCCTGCTTTCTTTTTGCAGTTGATCTCTAGTTTCAAAGCATTATGATCAGAGAATATGGTTGGTATGATTTCAACCCTCATTCTTGTTGAGGCTATCTCTGTGTCCTAGTATGTGGTCAATCCTTGAGAATGTTCCATGTGCAGTAGAGAAGAATGTATAAGCAACTGTTTTGGGATGGAAGGCTCTGTAAATGTAAATTATGTCCAGTTTGTCTAATGTGCTATTTAAAGATGTTATTTCCTTATTTATTTTCTTTTTGGATGATCTGTTAATATCCTATAGTGGGGTGTTTAGGTCCCCTACTATGATAGTGCTGTGGTTTGTTTCTCCCTTTAGTTCTGTTAGGAATTGCTTTACATATTTCGGGACTCCCTGATAAGGAACATAGATAATAATAAATGTTATGTCATCTTGGTGCATGGTTCCCTTTATCATTATGAAGTGTCCCTCGATATGTTTCTTTACCTTTTTTATTTTGAAGTTTATTTCACCTGATGTTAGTATCACTACCCCCGCTTTTCTCTCAATGCCACTTGCTGGAAATTTTGTTTTCCACCCTTTCACTTTGAGTCTATATTTGTCTTTGAAACTGAGATGTATCTTTTGGAGGCATCATATGGTTGGGTTTTTTTTTTTTTTTTATCCATTCTTCAACTCTGTGCCTTTTTATTGTTGAGTTCAGTCCAGTTACATTTAGGATGGTTCTTGATATATGAGGTCTTCTTATAGCCATTTTATCTTTTGCTTTTTGGTAGCTTAGTGTTTCCATTGCTTCCTTGTCCTTGTGTTTTTGGTTTTTTTTCTTTCTTTCTTTTTTTTTTTTTTGTTGGCTTTTGTGGGTTTTGCCTCTGATTCTTCTTGTTTTATGTTATATACTTCAGTTCTGACTTCATGGTGTGTGGTTACCATTACAAATATGAAAAAGATAGTTATATATATATAGTCGTTCATTTTCTTCTGTGTGTGCCTTATCTCCTTTGCCCTTTATGGATTTGGATGTTTGAATCCTCCCCTTTTCAGTCATTGTTATCTCAGTTTGTTTCTATGTATGCTGAACATTCATTGCTATCTTATTATAGCAATTCTCCTTTTATTATTTAAGCTTATAATGCCCTGTTTTCAGTAAGGGTTGCACTCCTCTGTTTCTATTTGCCTGATAGTCACCTTACTCCCAATTATGTATTTTTTTGTCCTTTTGTTTTAGGTGAGCTGACCCCTTTCAGTATTTCCTGTAGTACAGGCCTCATAGTGGAAGTTCCCTCAATTTTTGTAAGTCTGGAAAAATCTTTATTTCTCCTTCATATGAAAGGAGAGCCAAGCTAGATACTAGACTGGTAGCTCCTTTCACTTAATAGTTTGAATATTTGATTCTACTCCTTTTTGGCTTGTAAGGTTTTTGCTGAGAAGTCTGAGGATAATCTAATGGGTTTTCATTTATAAGTTACCAACTTCTTCTCCCTGGTTGCCCTGAAAATTCTGTCTTTGTTGTTGATTTTTGATAATTTTAATAAAATATGTCTTGGAGAAGGTCTTTTTGCATTAAAAAAAATTAGGTGTTCAGTGGACTTCTTGAATTTCAAACTCCAGCTCATTCCTTAGATTTGGGAAATTCTCGTCAACTATTTGTCTGCTAAATGCTTTCTTGTTTCCTGCTCCTTTTGCTCACCTTTGGTAATGCCCATTATTCTTATGTTTCCTCTCCAGATGGTATCAGCCAGTTCTTATATTTCTCTTTCATTGTTTTTCATTATTTGTTTTCTCTCTCCTTCCTTCTGATTTATTTCTAGATTTCTGTCTTTGATATTCCTGATCCTTTTCTCCATTTGGTCGACTCTATTTCTGAAGCTGACTATTTCATTTATCAACTCTTGCAGTGTGTATGTGTGTATGTGTGTGTGTGTGTGTTTTATCTACAAAAGATCTGTTTTTTTTTTTGAGTGTTTCAATTTCCTTGCTCTGCTCATCTTGTTTTTCAATTCCTGAAATTGTTGATATGACTCACTTCAGAACTCACTGAGTTTTTTCAGAATTACCTTCTTAATTCTCGTCATTAAGTTACATATTTCTATGTCTGTAAGCTCATTTTCTGGAGATTTTTCTCTTTCTTTCTGAGATGCTTTGTCACTTTGGTTGTTCATAGTGTTTAATGGACTATTTCTCTCCCTGGCCATTAATGGAAGTGTATTATGCTGTTTTTCAAGAAATATTTCTTACATAAAGGTCTCTCTTCAGTCTGTTGCAAAGAAGGTGCTTTTCTTTTGCTTTCCAATAGGTGGTGTCTAAGCCTCTTGGATCCCTGCTTTATATAAAGCCTTAATAGTGCCTTTTAATTTTCTTGTAGATATTTAATTACACTCGCTACTGTCAGTCTCAGTCCCTGTTAGTCTTAGTGACTGTTTCAGCACCATTTGTTTAGATTCCCCTGGGGCTCCACAGTGATCACTTTTGGAGAGCATGGGGGGGACGAGCCCTCTGAGTCGGGGATTGGGGGTTTGGGGTTGTGGCTCAGCGTCAGTTTTTCAACCACAGCTGGTAAAAATCAACTGTTATTTCTCTGCCATCCTGCTTCTCTGCTTTCTGCCCTGATGACTGGGCCCTGCCACCAGCTGCATGTAGCTCACAACACTCCCATGCAGGGCTTCTCAGTGAACTCGCCACACCTTCTCCCCCTCTCACTTCTCCTACAGGGAGCTCTTCTTTATTTCTCCAAGTCCACCACCCAACACCTGGGGTTCTGATCTATGGTAGCCGTTATGTGCAGATCCCACACTCAGACATGCTGATGTGCAGTTTGGGTGTTTTTTGTTGAATTTTAGATGTTTAACTTTTTTAATGTCTCAAGAGGAGATGTCTCTAACTCTGACATGTTTCTCCAAACTTGGTATTCTGTAATAGCTGTACTTGCCTAGACAGTGCAGCTGATGACTTTAGGAGTATTTGGTCTCTAGGAGGAGAGGAGGCAGTTTTACATCACATTTGAATGGTTGTAAATTGTGAAAACATCTGTGGTCAGATGGGAAGTGCCAGGGGAAAATTGCCAGCACTGTCCCAAGCCTCTTTGGGGTTTGTCAGTTACAAACAATTTATCAAAAAAGTTAACACTGAGGCTTCCAAGATAATTTTTTTCTTTTGAGAGGAGCAATTCCCTGCTTGGCACCACGAGCCAAGGCCTAGGGAGCTCCCATTTTATTTTTTTAATGACTCATGATGTTGAACATTTTTTTCATGTGCTCATTTGCCATCCGTAGATCTTCTTCAATGAGGTGTTTGTTAAAATATTTTGCCCACTCTAAAATTTGTTTTTTTGTTTTCTTGGTATTGAGTTCTTAGAATTTTTTATATATTCTGATTACAAGACTTTTTTTGGAAGTAAGTCGTTATTTGCAGCCCACATTTAAAGAGTGCAAATTTATACTCTACCTCCATGGGGGTAGACTATCTATATAAATTATTTGGAATTCCTAATGAGAGACCTCTTTTCTACGTTTATTATTTATTCAGTCATTTATATCAGTATGGGATGATGGATATTTATTTTGTACTTAGGGATATAATTTAATATTACTTTATTTCATTGTTCAATATGAAGTATATATTTAAGTATAAAATGCAAAACAATAAAACTTCAGAAGAAAACATAAGAGAAAATTTATGAGGCCTTGATTTGGTGATGTTTTAGCTATCACACTAAAGAATGATTTATGAAAGAAAAAAGTGATAAGTTAGACTTTACTGAAATTAAAAACTTTGGCTCAGTGAAAGATACCATTAAGAGAATGAAAAAAAAAAAAGCCTCAGACTGGAAGAAAAGATTTGCAAAGTATATTCATTATAAAGGACTTGTATTTAAAATATGCTGAAAGAAAACCACCAGAACACGCGGTAATCCGAAATGAGAGAAAACCACCAAAACACGCAGTAATCCGAAAGGAAGGGAAATCACCAAAACACGCAGTAATCCGAAAGGAAGGGAATCACCAGGAATCGCAGGAACCCAAGACGAAAGAAATCACCAGGACGCACAGGAGTCCGAGAGGAATTCCAATTTATTAAATGGAGGAGCGAGCTTATATAGGGGGAGGATCCGGTTGGGGACGGCTAGTGTTCGTGTAGGGTATTGATTGGATTGTGGTAGGGGGGCTAGTGTTGATAGGTCTCTTGGGCCTTCACTAAGATGGAGGGGGCTTTTGGCGCCGGCGGGCCTTTCACTAAGATGGAGGGGGCTTTTGGCGCCGGTGGGCTTTTCACTAAGATGGAGGGGGTGAAAAGTTAAGGGCCATTTTGTTCCAACATATGCAAAGTACTCTTAAAAGTCAACAATAAAGGAAAAAACCCAACCTAGTTAACCAAGCAAAAGATATGTATAGACATTGTATCAAAAAAATTATACAGTTGAAAATAAGCATATGAAAAGATGCTCAATATATAATTTATTTTCTTCCAAAATAAAAATGTAATATAAAAGTTTTCAAAAAAAAAAGGGTGCTCAACATTATTTGTTTTCAGGGTATTGAAAAGGAATGTAAAATGGTACTACCACTTTGAAAGATAGTGTGGCAGCTGCCTTATAAAGCTAAACATGATCTTAACATGCATTCTAACAATCACATTCATAGGTATGTACCCAACTGACGTGAACTTTTCTGTCCACACACGCAAAAAACAAAACAAAACAAAACAAAAAACCCCTGCATGTGAATGTTTATAGCAACTTTATCCATAATTGCCCCAAACTAGAAGCAACTAAGATGCCCTTCTATAGGTGAATGTATAAACAAATATGGTACATGCATACATTGGAATGTTATTCAGTGATAAAAAGAAACGTTATGAAATCACAACAAACATGGGTGCATCTTAAATATTGCTAAGTGAAAGAAACCAGTCTGAAAAGGCTACATATTATATAATTCCAAATTTCTGGATTCCCTAAAATCTGCCTTTTTTTAATTTCTCTTCTTGCCAGCTAATTCATTTTACAAGACATTTTTGTAATTTATTCAGAATTTAATTTGTTTTGCAAGTCACCTAATGCTCAAAGTAGTCTATCTCATTTGCTGTCTAATTAGAAATGCAAGTTAGGCATTTTTTTTTTTACACTATTTGGTATCATAGCTCATATCTTTCATGTTGTAATTTGACTGTAAGTATAGATGTTTTCATGGAGTTTACACTCTCATCTTCAGGTAAAAGAGATATCTTTACTAGATTTGTTACTTAATCTTTTTAAGCCTCATTCTAAAATGAGGGTGATAATATCTACTTTTATAGTATTGTTTTCAGGAATTAAATGAGACTATGGCCATGCCACCCTGAACGTGCCCAATGTCATCTGATCTTGGAAGCTAAGCAGGGTCAGGCCTCATTAGTACTTACATGGGAGACCACCTAGGAATACCAAGTGCTGTAGGTGTCAAAAAAAAAAAATAGAATTAAATGAGATAATGTACATACAGCACTTAGACCAGTTTATGGCATTTGTTAAGTATTTAAATTAGCTACTTGCCTCCCTATTGTTCCAGGACAGGAGATGGTTCTACAAAGGTTTAACACCAAAAATAGAAGTGTTAATGACTTTTTCAGCAATGTACTTCTCACTTCTGTTACAGAAGTTAGTCACAATTCTTGGCTACAAGGATAATTAAAATCATTCAGGGGGAACAAGAGACTTGTCATAAGGCAATTTATTTTCACTGTCTAACAGTTAACTGGTTGATGAATTAGTTCGTGATTTTTGAAGTTGGGACTGAAACTCAACTCAGCAGAAAGGGCACTGGCCCAGTTGTGAATATCTTGTTTGTTCTCATATGTATCTGTAAAAGGTTGTAAAGGGTTCTTTTGCTCAAGAAACATCTGAGAGTTCATAAATTGGGAGATCGAGAGAGAAATGTTCATATTTGTTAATTTCTGGTAGATTTCTTATACTTACTTCCATGCTCTGCATATGTTAAACACTTACTAAATATTTGCTGAATTAAGTAGGATATGGACTTAGAATATATCAAATATTTTTTATTTCAAATTTATTCCAAAACTCAGTTTGGATTTTTAAGATTATTGGTTGTCATATGAGGTCATGATCTTTGACAGATGAGGATTTGGATAATGCAACTGAGATATAGTGTACTTAAATCTGGGGGTCCTCTCATTTTCTCTCAAATACATTTCTCTCAAAGTCATTTATTTTGCTTAAGTTTTTTTTTTCCTCTCACTTAATTTTGAGAAGAATATTTTTCAACTTTTTGCTCATCTTTATTTTATGTTACCCATTTCTGGTTTTGTATCTGAAAGATTTAAATCCAAATGCTATAAATAATTCAATTATACTTCTGAGAAGTATAAATAATTTTCCCATACTCTCAATTTAAGAATGTAACAACTATCAATTCCATTACTTACAGTCCATGAATTAGTTAGAAATAAATGTTCCATATTTATGAGTTTTAGTTTGAATTATTTATTCAGTTTATTCTTAACCCTTCCATGCTTATGGTATCATTTTGAATTTTCAATTACCTACTATTCAAATGGTTTCATTGGCAATTGCTGCTAATTTGGGTATGGTTCTCTTTTTTTGTGTGTTTCTTTCTGAATTCAGTTGGTATTTAGAGAGGATACTTTGGAGTAACCAAAACAGGTTAAAATATAGTCCTGTCAGTAAAATAGCCATGTCAAAAGCATATCCTCTAATCACCCTGGGCATACAGCATACAGATGTGTAAGGTTCTACGTAGCTATTAGGATACCCTGGGCATAGTGTCCCTTTTACAACCCAAATAAACCAGAACTATCATTTATTATAATTATTCTTTACCTGGAAGTTTTTTTTCTTTTGTTTAATTTGTGTATCTACTGCATTAACTTTTAAATGCTTTATATAACAATACCATACTAAAACAGAAAAATGTTTTTAAAAAGAAGAAAGACAGGATAACTCAATTTATTCAAATATATCAGCTCATTTCTTATTTCTTTTTTCTGTGTTTTTTTTCTAACCCATATATACATGTATGTGCATTTTTGTGTAGTTGAAGTCATAATATACAGCAATTTGGGTCATGTTTTCTTCACTTAGCATTATGTCATATGTATTTTTCCATAATATCATCTACTCCTTATAATGATAACGTCAATGGCTTTTTAATTCTCTATCAGGGCTTTTACCACTTTTCAATTGAACATTTAGATTTTTTTGCAGTATTTTTTTTACTGCAGTCAATAATTCCATAAATTATCTCATCAAATATGTTGTTTCTTTTTTACAAATCTTTTTTAAGGATAAATCCCCAGAAGTGAGGTTATTGGGCCAAAACATTACAAAAAATATTAACAAATGTCTTCAGTACATTATAAAAAAATAACATGTCAGGTTGTGAGTAGAGCAAGTCTTTACCTGAATTTAATGTAATCTTTACAATAACACTTTCAGATAGCTACGTTATCATATTTGTTTTATAGAATGGATAACTCTGTTAAACAGCTAGATGGACATTGAAATCCTGCCAGTCTGCAACCTAGAGACTGCAACTTTGAACCACTATGTGAGTCTCATGTTCTGGATGTGTTTTACCAAATTGTTCTTATAAAGAGATATTAATTTGTATTAGTTCTCCACTCTGTCACGTCCATCCAAACTGAGATCCTTGGAAACGGTTTGCATTCCTCTCCCTGTTTTGTTAATTCAATAAAAGCTAAAGATACCCTGTAGTTAATCTAGGATTTTGGAGTTGGAAAGAAACTCCTAGATTATCATTTTATTGATTAATAAATTGAGGTTTAGAGGAGTGAAGTAATTTGTCTAAGACCAACCTGGTATTCTTGATTCTCTAGGCTAGTGCCTTTTGCCATGTACTTTCCTGCCATCCAGCTGTTCATGTTTTCCTTCTGTGTTCTCTTTCTTGTTCTCACTTGGTCCTTGACCACAGATACCAAGTGCAAATGTTGTAGAGCAAGTTCAACAATAAGAGTTCAGGAACCAAAACATATCTTGTATATGACTGAATCAACCTTGTTTCCAGTTCATTTTTATTGGGAAAGGGACAAGAGAAAAAAAATTTAAAACAAAAAACCATGTTGTTTCAGAAGAGAAAGTGATATGACACTGGTATCACTGGTAAGATGACTCGTTCTGTGGATGTGGCTCCAAATGACTAGTTTTCACATATCTTTTAAGCAATTCCAGATTGAGAGGTGTCAAATTTAATTGGCTTACCACAGTTTCTTGTTTTTATTGGAGAAATGCCTTGCTCAAAGTTAAGAGATTTACTAAGGCTTTATGGATTATAGAGAAACCTCTTTGATATATAAATGAATTATGTGTGTTTCAGTGTGTTTATGCCAGTCAGTTTAGAAGAAAAGGAGAGGCTAATTTAGGACTTGATATGTGCCAGATTTGTATTTAACATATCTTCACTCATGTTATCCTCAAACATAGGATATTTTTATATCTATTTTACAGATGAGAAAACTAAAGCTCAGAGAATTTCACTGACTTACTTAAGACCATAACAGATAATTAAGAGGTGAGATGGTATCTATCTGATTCCACTTCGGTTTCTTCCATCATTGAAACTCAGTGATATTTTTCCTTAATCTCCTAGTACAAAAATTAGGATAGTCAATTACAATTATTATTTTTAAAGAAGTAGATAAAAATACCGTCTTTTTATGGCTTCAGAAAAGGTAACTTCTGAATAATGACTCTAACTATTGTTCTGAAGCAATTTCCTGAGATATGAGAATGTAAGTGATCAGACTCCACTGACAGATTTCAGTGGAAAATAAAGGTAGCAATAACGGAAGGAAGAAGCTATTTACCAAATTTTCTTCTGGGCTGATAATTATACACTGCTGGGCTTTCTTTAGAACTTATCCTGGGGTGCTTGTGTGTGTGTATGTGTGTGTATGTGTGTGTGTACCAGTGTGCGTGTTTACACACATGTATGTTTAAAAGCCTATCTCTATTCTTTATTCTGCAACTGGTCTTTTTGTGTGTTCATACTTTCCTTTTTAAATTGCTTTAATTATGTTTTCCCAGCATTGTATAGTTTTCACCAAGGCTTACATTTCCTGTTTTCCAAAGAATACATTTGCACCAAGTTTGGCAGATGCTTGTCTTTCATCTCTCCCTAGTGCAGCTTCTTTTACTTTCCCCTTGGTAGGTTCTCCTTTTAAGTCTCAAGATTGCACCATCTGCCCCTTCCCACTTTTTACTTTTTTGTTAGTTTCTGGTCTGCTGAATTATTTTTCTTCAAAGCTCATTCCTGTGAATATTTCTTGGATTAATCCTGTTTTACATTTGAACTTCTGCCACACCTCAGATATGCTTTTTTTCCTGACCCTGTGGCTTTCATGATGCCTCTCTGTCTATCCTCCTTGCTCCCCATTTACTATACTCGCTGATCCTGTGTTGTCCACATGGTTCACATTTTTTAAACCAGAAACATGTGCATGGAAAGGAGATGCTAATAATAATTAAACGTAGCACTCTGCATGTCTTAGACCTTTTTACGAACGTTATTTAGTTCTTTCACACAACAATAGGGCTAAGAGATAATTTTTTTTTCACTGCAGAAATAGAAGGGGCTAATGACTTGTAGAAATTAAAGTAAATTGAGATCCAACCCTGTAATTCATGCATTGGTAAAGCTGATATTATGATTCACAGCTTCACCCTAAAAAAACTTAATTTATATTCTATGTTTGTATTCTATAGAGCATTATCTGATATGATTATGTACATTTTGTGATACAAGAAGACTCGTTGTTTAGTGTTATAATCATTTGAAATTTGTGACTTTTTCGATAGTCAACACTGAGGCATTCCTTTGTGCTATCTCTATAAATTTACAGAGAACCCCAAACTGTAAGTCTCTGCTTTGCCTTCTTCAGAAAGCAGAAGATTGAGAAGGATCCAACCATATTGTTTTGTATGAATATGACTAATTGCATATGAAACAGTTTTTAAGCAGCTAGTTATACTATTATATCTTCCAAATTCTTGATTGTCACTCCCCTGTTATAAAAAAAAAATGTTCTGACTCCCCATTCCCTGCTGAATTAAGGAAATACTCCAGGAGTCATACCTCACTGCCTCTGCGTTAAATACATCCATCTTTTCTGATCTTCTTAACCTTTTCCTTTTTCCCTAATCTCCACGCATGATAAGTCTGCTTATCAGGCCATTTCAATATTTAACACTAGGCCTGGAACATGTTAGAAACTCATGTTCATTCAACTCTTTGTTGAATGGATGAATCTCAATATTTCTCCTAATGACTCCTTTTATCTCTGTCCTTTGAACCTTCTTAACTCTTCAGGGATTTCTCTGTGGTGATCTTCTCTTAGTAGGCTTTGTACTTGAGTCATTAGCATATATATCTCTCTTCTATCCCCTAGTAGACCTTTAACTTCCTTCGGCTAGAAATTATGTATTGTTGTAGTGTTAAGGCATTATACATAATAGATGCTCTATAAATTTATATGGAGTTGGGCATAAGTGAAAGTAATAAATTTATTAAATATATTCTACTAGATTAGATTGTTATTTCTTTTATTCAGTTCAAGCAAATGAGGTTTTACCTTATGTATTTTGGATATATCTGTGTATATGATTTATGTATAGTATATATATGCATATTTGTGTGAATATTTATATTTCTTCAGTCTTGTTTTTGAAAAACCATGTGGCAGGAGATTTATGATTGAGAAATATAAAAACTCAGGGCAAAAATAGTCTTAGAAGGACTAAGAACTCATCTATAATCATCTTTATAAAATTCTTTATTTTATATATCTTAATATTGATACCTCAGAAGAAACTTTTTAGATTCTTTTCATCTTAGAGTTTTAATAAGATTCTCATAAATTGGTTATGCTTTATTGCAGAAAATATGGATACTAAGAGGATATTTATTTTTCTATAGCTGATCTTTTATCTAAATTTTCAACACCTTTTAGGTTATGTGCTCTTAAACTTTTATGAATGATTTTATGGTTAATTACAGACCAAAAGATTTGTTCCCTTTTTATTTTTTACCCAGAAAATTTTAAAATGTGTTTTCCGTTGAAAGAATACTAAGCAGCATCTACTTGTTCTGTGTAGATTAACCAAATAAGGTTCAACCTACCACACTTAGTTATCTTACTGCCATCATGGTCAAAAGAGCCTCTGTTTAACCTCATTTAATGCTGGAGTGTTGTTTTAAGTGATATATGAATTTATTTCACATGGTTCATGGGCATTAAATAAGATTTGAATCACGTAATGAGGAAGTTATTCTTGTTTTAAGTCTTCTTTAATTCTGTTTACCTCAAATATACTTTCTTAGTTTGGCACTAGCTGAATATCTCCTGAATTCTTCAAAAAGCAGGCAATAATATGTAATTAGATTTTAATAGCATTGTTTTGTCTTCCATTTGTATCTGTATTTACAGAGAAGTGTATTATAATGATTAGGCAGACAGGCTTTGGAGTTACTCAGCCTAGATTAAAAATACCAGCCCTGCTACCTACTGGCTGTGAGGTCTTAGGTAGCTTATTTCTCAGTGTTTCTTTGCTCTTAACAGTATGTGGAGCTAATGATGGTACTCACTTCACGGGGTTCATGTGAAAATAAAAAGTTAATGCATGTAAAGCACTTAAAATAGTACTAAGCACTAGCAAATATTCAATAAGTGTTACTTATTATATTTATTTATGGCATGATAATAACTTTCCAGTATAGTAGGAAATTAAATTTATATTAAATTAAAATTTGAGAATTAAAAAAGTGATCAGTGTAGAAAAAATATTAAGTAATAAAAGGCTATAGCTAAAATCATGAAGGTGAATGACTGAACTTTGGAAAGTAGTATGCTAGGGTACTAACAATGAGTTAACCAGTTCTGGTAGAGTCACTAAGAGGCAGCGTTTTCTAAATCAAATGTTCCATGGAACTATCCCAAAGATTATTTGTGACCCATAGACTTAGCACATAGTCTGGCACACAGCAAGAACTCTATAAATATTTCCTGAGCAATGAATAAATGGAGATAACTGGTACATAGACTAATAGAATTTCCTTGGTTAAAATTTACCTTTTCTATTTTACTTTTTGAGAAAAATGTTGAGCCTGTATCTCTAAGCATATTTAGGGTTGAACTTTCTAGTTATTTATATCATAAAATGGCAACTTCTTCAATTGCGTATGAGAACCCATGTTGGTTTTCCAGTCAAGATGGCATAATAGGTAAATGCTGTGTTTGCCTACTCTCATGACAATATCAAAATTACAACTAAACTACAAAACATCCATCATTGGGAGCCACCTAAAGTCTAGCTGAACAGAAGTCCTACAATTGGGGACATGCAGAAGAGGCTTCCTAGAGACTGGTGGAGGGTGGAGAAGTGGAATGAGTTAGTCTCACACCCCTGATGTGGTGGTTGAGAATCAGAAAGGATATCTCAGCTGCAGAGGTCACCCCCAGAGGAGCGAGGAATCCCAGTCCTACACTGGCTCCCCAGCCTTGGGCTCCAGTACCAGGAAGAGAAGTCCTTACAAATTATGGCTGTGAAAAATAGGGAAGATTGTGGTTGAGTGAGACAAAGGGCAGCTGGAGTTGCAGACATTCCTTTTAAGGGGCCAGTGAGGATTCACTCCCTGGCAAACTCACTTGCTCTGAGCTCCAATGTTGGGCAACAGCTCAAAAGGCACCAGAAACACACAGAGAGGAAGCGAATGGTCTAGCTTTGGGGCAAGGACTAGAAGGGCTCTTTCTCCTTGACAGAAATGCTGGCAGAAGCCATTATTTTTCTTTTGAGCCTTCCCCATTCCTGGCTTGCAGAAGCAGGCAGCAGCCATACCAACCTGGCTAACATATTCACGCTGCCCTGGTCATTCCCTGAGACCCAATTTGCAGGCCCATCCAACCACTTCAAGTGGTTTTTCCATACAAATGGCATGTTGGCTTTCCTAAGATCTCTCAAAGGTTGCAAAACTCAAACAAGCAGTATCTGGCCTCAGCATGCCCCATAGTTCTTGCTGAGCTTACCCATGCCTGGCACTAGAGGCAGTCAGCCTAAGTTCACAGCTTGACCTCTCAAGGTGCCTCCAAGCCTAGCATGGGTGGTGGCCGTCTGTGTATTAGTTGGTGATTCTTGCCAGGTGGCCCTGGGCTAAACAGGCTATGGCTGAACTTGGCCTGCAGCAGGGCCAGCAGGCCAAGTGGCTAGTTTAAGACTAAACCAGAGCACCATCCAAGACTGCATCTGAGAATGACACACCCAAAAGGCAGACTGGGTAAGCATCAGAGCTCTATTTAAGTAAATCCTGCTTATAAGGGTGAAGGTAAGTGTCAGCCCTACACCAGCCAGTCCTTACAACCAATGTCTCCTATAGACATGCAAACAGCAACCAAGGCTCAACTACAATAGGAGGGCACACACAACCCATATAAGGGACATACTTAGAGCACCTTGCTCTGGTGACCAGGCAAGACTATACCACTGGGCCCCATAAAACACTCACTGCATAAGGCCACTCTACTAAGACCAGGAAACATAGCTGCCCTGCCTAATACATAGAAATGAATTCAGGGAGGCAGCCAAAATGAGGAGACAAATATGTCACAAATGAAAGAAGAGAATAAAGCTTCAGAAAAAGAATTAAACAAAATGGAGATAGCAATCTCAGATGCAGAGTTGGAAACACTGATTACAAAGATGCTCAATAGACTTGGAGGAAGAGTTGATGGACTCATGAGAATTTTAAAAAAAGAGAAAAACTAAAAATTGAGATAGAAAACATAAAGAACCAGTTAGAAATGAAGAATATAATAACTGAAATGAAGAATATATTAGAAGGAATCAACAATAGATTAGATGAAGCAGAGGACTGACTTAGCAGTTTAGAAGAAAAAGTAGCAGAAAACACCCAAGCAGGACAGCAATAAGAAAAAAGAATTTTTAAAAAATGAAGACAGTTTAAGGGGCCTCTGGGACAATATCAAGCATACCAACATTTGCATCATAAGAATATTAGAGAAGAGAGAGAGCAAGAAATTAAAACCTATTTGAAGAAATAATGATGGAAAACTTTTCTACCTGGAAAAAGAAATAGACATACAACCTCAAGAAGCTCAGAGAGTCCCCAAAAAAGATAAACTCAAAGAAGCCCACACCAAGACACATCATAATTAAAACACCCAAAGTTAAAAACTAAGAGTGAATCTTAAAAGCAGCAAGAGAAAGTTACCTAAAAGGGCGCTCCCATTAAACTGTCAGCCAATTTCTCAACAGAAACTTTGAAGTGATAGACATGCAATATTCAAAGTGATGAAAAACAAGGACCTACCCAGCAAAGCTATTATTTAGAATCAAACAGATAAAGAGCTTCCCAGAGAAGAAAAAGCTGAAGTTCATCATCTCTAAATTAATATTACAAGAAATATTAGAGGGATTTCATTAAGAAGAGGAAAAAGGAAAAAATAAATATGAATAATAAATGGCAATAACTTTATATTTATCAACAGTTATTTAAATGTAAATGAGTTAAATGCTCCAATCAAAAGATAGGGTGGCCTAGTGGATAATAAAACAAGACCCTTCTATATGCAGCTACAAGAGACTTTAAATCAAAAGGCACAAACTGACTGAAATCAAAGGGATAGAATATGATATTTAATGAAAATAGAAATGGAAAAAAATCTACAGTAGCAAATATACACCAGACAAAATAGACTTTACAACAAAAGCTATAAGAAGACAAAGGAGGACCCAGTAATCCCACTTCTGGGTATTTATCTGAACAAATTCAAAACTAATTCGAAGGGATATGTGCATCCATACATTTATTGCAGCATTATTTACAATAGTCAAGAAATGGAGGAAACCTGGGTGTCCATCAGTGAATGAACAGATAAATAAGAGGGAAGGGGTTGTATATATCTACAAAGGAATATTATTCAATCATAAAAAAGAATGAAATCTTGCCATCTGCAACAACATGGTTGGACCTAGAGGGTATTGTGCTGAAGGGAACAAGTCAACAGAGACAAATGATATATAATTTCACTTACATGTGTAATCTAAAGAATAAAAGAAAACAAACAAACTCAGATATAGAGGACATTTTTATCGTTGCCAGAGGGACGTTAGTGGTTGGGTGAAAAAAGGGAAGGGATCAAGAAATACAGAATTGGTAGTCACAGAATAGTCATGGGGATGTAAAGCACAGCATAAGGAATATAGTCATCAATATTTTAATAAGTCTGTGATGTCAGATAAGTACTAGATTTATCGAGGTAATTACTTTGTAAGTTATAAAATTGCTAATCATCATGTTATACATATGTAACAAATATGTTGTATGCCAACTGTAATGGAAAAATAAAAAAATTATTTAAAAATGTATAAACAAAGCATACGGATTATCTTGCAAGCAGCAGCAATAGAATATCTTCACTTTAGAGACTCACTAGAGAGCTTTACCTGCAATGTTACTGACATAATTGTTGCCTCAATCTTAACTGAGATTATTAAAAATTGAAGAAATGGGCAAATAATTCTCTCTCTACCTTTCTATGAATTCAGAGTTTTTTTTTTCAAACCAGACAAAACAACAGTTGAATATTTATCTGAATCTCATTACTTCTTTTTGTGTATATATGTTTTCATTAATTTTTTAATGTTATATATCTGGAGTTAATTGGACATGGCTTTATTTTAAGGAAAGCTATTAAACCATCCTCAAAAACATTGTTTATGTTGTGAAATATCTGTTATATATAAGAACCTACTGTATACATTCCTTTCAGATGATGAATTAGCATCCTTTTATTATAAAATAAAATTTATTTGGTGAACTAATTGAATTTTTCTTACACTCCTAAGTGATAAGAAGCTTGAAACTAAAATTAATGTTCTTTGACAGTAATATATATTAGCTTTGACTTATAAGCAAATACATTTTTCTTATCACTATGAATTTTATTTTAAATTTATATTTTAATAAAATGTTTTGTATATGTCTTTAATTTAAACTATCTAATATAATCCTATTTGGAAATAGGAAGTACTAGGAAGCAGTTTGGGAGTTATAAAGTACAGATGCTCAAATTACCTGTGTTTACATCCTGCACTATTGTGTCCCAGCTATGTTATCTTGACATTTCACATAATCTTTCATGCCTCTTTTTCTCATCAATTGAATGGGGATAATAATAGGCACCATCTCATAAATTTGTTGAGAGGAATAATTCACTTACTGCTTAGTATAGTAGATTGAAAAATTATAACTGAAAATAAATGCTAGCTGTCAAAAGTAGTGCGATAATATAAATAAATTGGATTTAATCAGTATGAGGAATAAACTGACAAAGAATTGAAATAGTTAAAAGTTAAATGTGATTTTTTTCTCTTCTAAAACCAATGAACCAGTTATTTGTAGGACTGTGATTTGCCAAGGCCAATATTCTACTTTAGGCTGGGTAACAGATATGCAATGAGTGAGGGTATTTTGGGACAGCTTTCATTGAACTTCTAATTTATTCAGTGTCTACATGTTCCATGTGTTTCTCTAGGCTTTGGGGATTCGGAAATAAACAAAATAAAATCTTAGCCCAATAGAAATTAGGTTTAAGAGGCTATCAAGAGAAAAAGGGTAGGTTCAGGAGGGAAATAGAATCTAAATGACAGAGGATGCTGCTATATGGTAATTATAAAGGAAAGTATGTGAGTTCTAATCTTTAAAACAGACCTGAAACATTTACTTCCAACCAAGTTGGAGTAACAGGAATCAGAATTATACTCTTGACTTAAACAACTAAAATGATGACAAACTATAGTTATGTTTCATATCTTGGACAATAGGTAGTACAGGACTGTGATCACTGAGAAAACAGAAACAAGCATCTATAACTTACTGCTTTGAAGTACTTTCTAGGTCACAGCTCATGTATTGGATGCTCTAAGAGTGTATAGTAAAGGGACCTAATTTTTTTCTAGGAGTCATAGAGGGCTTCCTTGAGGAAGTAATATTTATGCTGACTTAAATGAATTATTAATTTATCAAGTATCTATTGACCATTTTTCATATGCATGCATGGTTCTAGGTGCTAGATAACAGAGCCAAACAAGACAGACAAGGTAGGTAACTTTCTGTCATGGACTTCTATTTCCTGGTGGATGAATAAGAGATAAGCAAGACTAAGTAGTTAGGGGTGACAGAATGTTCCAGACTGAAAAAGAGAAGGTTCAGTGACCCAGAAGTGACAGAGTATGTCCAAGTGATTAAACATATAGTTTGATTAGGATGAAAATAGAGGGAGTTGACCTGTGAAGAGCTATGATGAAACTAGAGAATCATGCAGAGATCAAAAAAATGGCATAGAATGGTAGATTATGTTAAGATTGTCATGCTTTATCCTAGTGGTAATGGGAAACCACTGATGTTTATTAAGTAAAGAAGAGAATGAATTAATTTTCTATCATTAAAGATCACTTTGGCTCCAAGTCAGAAATGAATTGGAATAGGCAAGAAGCTAATGCTGATGCCCCAGCATGTGGTTGTGTGACAGTGGGATAGAAAGAAGTAGATGAGTGAGATCAATTGGGTAATAGATTAAGTGTCTGGGGAGAGAGGAAAGGAGTAATGGGAAATGGGGGATAACTTCTCTATTTCTGTCTTTAGCAACTGAGAGAATGATAATCTTTATTAAATAATTCTGAAGAAGAGACACATTTGGGGGAGAAAAAGACAAGTTCAACTTTTGACTATTACATTTGAGATACCTGTGAAATATCCACATGAAATTGTCAAGGTAGTGAATATACAGGTGTAGAGCTCAGATAAGAGTGCCAGCAAGGTTTGGGAAGCTTCCTCATGTAAATAATAATAGAAATCATGGATGTTGGTAATGTATCCGTGTCCTCCAAGCATCTTTTTTTTGTTTTGTTTTTTTAACTTCTCTATGTTTAGTAGTTGTTTTAAGGTATTTCACACACATCTGTATTCTGTAAGAGATTTTAATTTTGTTTTTAATTTCTTTTAATGTACTTCTGCTTCTTCCTACCTTCTGGTATAAGCTTTTATACATAATGCATGTGCTATAAGTATTCTTGAGAAATTAGGAAGCATTGTTCTGGTGATTGGTCAGAACCCACTTTTCTCTCTAACAGGTATATCATTCCATATTCAAGGCAATATATTTCTTAGGAATTATAGGAATTTTGAAGATTTTTCTTATACCATGATGCGTATCCTGGCAAAATAAACATGCATTTCCTTATTGGATCAAGCAGCTAGGAATGTAGAGCTCTGGGAAATCCCTGAAGTAATGAGCTCCACCGTGTAAAGACCCATGTGAATCATTTTCAGGCACAAGTTGATTGAGCTTGTCCCCAAATTCACAAAGGTTTCATGGAGCAAACATCTGTGGCCTTGGTGGACCTCAAGAAAATAGACTTATAGCTGATGGTTTTTGAGTTAATACTGGGGAACAACTATAGTTGTGTGTGTGTGTGTGTGTGTGTGTGTGTGTGTGTGTGTGTGTGTGTGTGTGTGTTGTAAGATGCATTTCTGCAGAATTCTATTCCAACATGAGTTTTACATTATGGTTGTTTGCCTTTCCATACTTTGTCTTCTCTTGCTGAAGCTACAGTGCTGGTCTACTCTGATGTTTCTTCAGTGCAGCTGGAGACATGTCTTTTGGCAAGGTTCTGTGTTTATTATAATCTCTGTGATGTGCAGAAGTAAATTTCTTCTTTAACTTTCTCTTTAAATAGTTAGAATTATGAATGTGGTTTTAATTAAGGATTTCAAATTGAAACATTTCCTTTTTCTTAGGACAGTTTTAGGTTAGAATATTTTAGGGTTTTGAGAAATACCAGATCCCCAACTCACAAAGTGCAAAAAAAGAAATCATTAGTCACTCCTTTAAACTGCCACGGTGTGACTGAGTTTTGTGTGGCATGGATTTGGGTCACAGTCATAACTAAATAACTCTTTTTTGCCACTTTAAATGACTACAAATGACTACAACCTTTTTGCAGATTTGGAAAATCTCTAAAAATATGGTGGCTGTTTATTCTTCATGTAAACTCATACTTGTTGCGCTTAGGTCTTACTCCATGCTTTCAGATCAGATACTGGCTTTTTCTCATGTAGACTTACGAATTTTACAAATCATTAGCCTTTGTTAACCTCAAGAGCTTTATATGTGTAACTCAGATGTTCTGCTCTTGCCACGTACAGAACAAATATTCAAAATTAAATGAATCTATATGCTTTGCTTCCTTTTGATCATTAAATACTGTATCTATAAGTATACTTGGAATTACATGGAATGAACTCTGCAAAACTATGATAAAACCTGAGTAATAATTATTGCATCCAGGAGTTGGCCAGAGGTAAAAGGGGAACTTATTTTTCTCTATATATTCTGTTGCATCATCAATTTTTTTCATATTCTGATATTACTTTTCAAGAAACAGCAGAGCAAAATCAGTATGAATATAAGCCCCTATCTTGTAAATTGTGGGGAGTATTTTCTATTCTTGTAGTTTGTCTTTTCAGATATTCCTAAGGTTGCCTTCCAATTCTAAGTGGTCAGTCTTTAGTGTCAATGAAATGTGTGTCATGCCAACAAAAGATTTGTAACCTGCTGCTTTTGCTGCTCTCTCTATCCTATAGTTTTGCTCCTTTATTTGAGGACAGCTTGCAGGACCCACTAACTCCTGCCCAGGAGCGTAGCTTTCTTTGCTTCCAGATTTGGGCCTCCCTCCGCCTTTCTCCACAGTCTCATGGCCTCAGCACAGGCTGCAAGCAGCTGCTCAGGAAGAACACAGAAAGAATGATGAACTCATAGAATTATTAGGGTTTTCAGGGGGTATACTCTTGCTGGAAGCTGTTTCTGTGGGTAGAGATTCCACAGTTTCTCTGGGTAGATATGGTCCAGTTGAGTCCTTTACTTCTATGTTGTCAGTATATATTTCTTAATGACTTAGATGAAGATAGAGAGTACATGTATGACACGAAGGAGATATAATCAGGATCCAAAAATATCTGACTAGGCTGCAACTAAATTAAATATACCAAATGGACTCATATATATGTATAACTAAATGATCTATCACTTAATGGGAAGAGATGTTTGAGCATCCATCTGTAGGAAAGAGAATTATGACTTTAAGTGAGAGTGATGGACTGCCAAAAAACGTTAATGCTTAGGCTGACTTAAGAAAATACTTAGAATGAGAACTACGATAATCTCACCAAATCAGACCATAGATAACTATTGCTTTCTGTAGCAACATATTTTTGAGGGGGATAGTAACAAACTGCATTTATAGGAGAGTAACAAAAATAGAGAAGATTCTCTATTGATGTTTAATTATGACAGCTAGCATTTGTTTACCAGTTTCTATGTACCAATCATTGTTAAGAGCTTGTATTAGATTTTTGCTGTGTAACTATGGTAGATTAGATTATCATTTAGTAAATATTCACTCCTTTCTATCCTCAAATCCCTTAGAAGAGTAGACTTTTCCACCCCATTAATGTTGAGTGTGGCTATGTGATTGCTTTGAACTCAATATCTGCAGAGTTTACTTCTCCTCCTCTTGACCTTGGACTTGGGCATGTGATTTTCTTTGACCAATAGTAAACTAGTACATGTGACAGGCAAAAGCATGGCTTTTCTTTAGGTTTTCTTCGTTAGTTTTGCTCTCTTATACTCTTCCTTTTCACTGTAAGATAAACATGTCTTGGATAGCTGCTGGTCCAAGAAGGGTAGGATATATTTGGAGCAGACCTAGACCCACTCTGCAGCTTTTCAAGCAAATCACAGCCAGCATAGATCAGCTGAAATCCAGTCAACTTGTAAACAAGAGAGCTAGAAATAAATGCTTATTGTTGTACTGTGAGTTTTGAGGTAGTATGTTATGTATTTTTATTGTGGCAATAGTTGATCAATATTATAACATAACCTCAAAGTCTCAATGGCTTACAACAAAAAATTTTTTTCTCAAAAGCCTGGTTATCAGTTATAGCTCTGCTGGCCTTGGCTGAGATAGGCTAAGCTTGGCTTCAGAATGTAGGTTGAGTTCAAGTCTGCTTTGTGTGTTTTCTTAGTTCCTTGGACTGGTGACGAATGGGGGCCATATTCTTATGGAAGATTATCATAGCACAAGAGAACAAACAAACATGCAAGTATGTTTAAAGTTTCTGATCATATTACTTCTGCTAACATAATTTCAGCTAAAGCAAGTCATTTGTCTAAACTCAGCATCACTGGGACAGAGAACTATGCACTACCCACAGTTACCCTGCATATGTGGCAAAGAGCATGAATGTATACTTCTAATACAAGTAGGGTATGAAAAGTTGGGAACAATGATCATCTAATCTACCCCAGTATTCCACATGTAATTTATTTTAATATTTACAATAATATAATAGAATCAATATCATTACTATTTCTTTTTTATAAATTAGGAAATCTGAGATACAGAGAGAATGTGAAATATCCAAATTACACAGAGTTAGGAGGTTGTGATTATGGGATTTGAACCTTCAGAGTATGATTTCAAAGTTTGTACTCTTTGCCACTATATAATTTACCTTCTCCCAGACATGTTATATGAGCAGTGTTTAAAGAAACAGCTGCTTTGCTTAGAGAGGAGAAGCCATATGTTCACCATTCTGCTAGGTCTGAAGGGTTATTTTATGGAAGAGAGAGATAAGATACGTTTTATGTGTCATCAAAATGTAGCACCCTTGATAGTGGTAGTGGGTAGAGAGATCAACGGGATATAAATTTTGGCACAATTAAAGAAAACCTTTTAAACAGTCAAAAGTCTCAAAATGAAATGTATCCAGATACCTAAGTGACCACTGGGCATAGATGTTATGGAGAAAATTCCAGTATTATATAGAGAATCGGGTTAGTTTGAGAGAGGATTGAAACTTTAAGAATCCTTCCAGCCAAAAAATTCTGTAACTATATGAAAATATAAATTGTTCTAAAAGTAGATAGTCATTCTCAGTTAATAAAAACTTAACCAGCGGTAATAAATCAGAGCTTTCAAATGTATAAAATGGCTAGAAATTTTAGCACTAGCTAATAATTAAGAATCTTATGTCATGCTCTGAGTCAGCTGCGCCCCATTCTATAATATTCCAGATGTGTGCAACAGATAACCTAATCATGGGTTATTTATGACAGTGAGGTATAAAGACAATTCACTGAACTTTAGTTAATTGGAGCCACTAATTTACCTCCTTGTCCCACTTTGGAGCTCCGTTTCCTCCTGTGTTAAATTGGCGGTGTTAGGTTAAATACTCTAAACACTTTCCACTTGGCTCTTATAATCTGTGATTCTGTATATTAAATATGAAGAATTAAGGATTTATTGTTTGCTAATTTTAAAAGTAAAAGTAATATTGTACATCCAAAATTTATACTTGTTTAAAAAAAACCAAAACCTTATCTATACCCAAATATTTGTGTGCAGAACAAAGTGTGATTGTGAGTCTTTCTAGGATTAATACATAGGATCTATGTTTCTTCTCTTTCTTTCTCTGCTCGTTTATCTTCTCCATTGGAATTTGGGATAGACTTTTAATTAAGATAAAAAAAATACTCATAATAAAGATAGCATTCAAAGTTTCTGTTACCTGCTGCAAGTTCTAAAGAATAAATTTAACAAGAAAATATGCTAAACTATGTGTCTGTTAGCAAATTCTAAATTCTCTTGGAATTCTTTCTCAGCAAAATGTTCTTTGATGTGATAAACTGAAATTTGTTGTCAGGGTCACATGCTAATATCCTCGTGGGTTGATGCCACTTGACCTTTTCACTATTGCAGTCTCTTAAGGTATGCACATAACAAAGGCTATCAGCTGAAAGTCAGAGAATTTCACAAGACAAAAATATGTTGGGAGAAAACAAAAGTACCACTCTGTATTTATATTTTTCAGGGAAGAGGTCAAGGGACCAGCCAGTGTAATGATATTTGAACCTTTTTTTTCTGCTGAATGTGTTGGAGTAGACATATCAATTTCTTTGAGCAGATGTGTTTTGTTATGCATAAGTGGCGTGGTCCATCACAAAGATGTACTTGTTACATCAAATTATGAGAGGGATAGCTTCCTGAATTCTTTATATATTTAAAAGTACATAATTAATGATATACCTTCTCATAGAAATGTGTGGAGCATTGTAACCATTATAGAAAATTTTTGTCTTTAATAATGTTTTTATTCTCTTAACTTTATCACAACATAATGGAAGTAAATCAGGAGAAACCACCCTTTCTTTCCTAAATTAGCAGCATGACATACTGGGGTAGTTGTCTAACATTCTTCATGGCATTTTATCAGATCTCATTTTCCTGAGTATAATTTTAAGCATGAGTAAGTGATGAGGCAGCTCTGTTATAAGGAAAAATTATTTTAAATTGCAAAGGGCCACTGTTAAAATAACTGCACAGTAGCTATCAAAACACCTTGCCCAAATTTTAATGCACATGAACAATATAGTTCTCACTTTACTGATGTCAGTAGCTGTTCTATCTGTTGTATACATCTGACTTAAATGGTACCACTAATAGGCAAATATAAACTGTTTATAATTTACTTGGCATGCCAAATGTGAAATTGTGTTTCTGGACTTTTCCTTCCAAATTTTGCACATAAACTAAAGCTTTGTTTCTATTTTTATATCAAACTTTTTTCAGATTTGAATAATTCAAAATACAATGTCACTGTACCTATATGCTGCTCATAAATTGACATATCTAGTAGTTAGGCTGTGATTCTTTGCTAGAATATCTTCTTAATAGGCAGAAAAGGTATTTGAGTTTCCTGGAGGAACTTCAAGGTCCTCTTTTCCATCCTGTGTGTTCACCTGGTGGGTTCCAATCTCAGGTATAAGGTGAACACATTTATACCAGCAGAGAGAATAGCACAGAGATTGCATTCTTATAACTAACAAGCAGATTCAGCTTCTACAAAAGCACATAGTGGTTCCTTCTTGTTGAAATTAAATAAAGTGATGAACACCATCTTTCACATGAAGTTCTGGAGGCGCTGGTGTAGGCATCTTCCACCTATGATGTAGAAAGCTAGAAAAGAGATCATTCCTACCCTAATAAGAAAAATATAGATAATATAAAATGTCATAACTTGTCTTGAACCCATCAATGAGCTGAGGTGGCAAGGAAACTATCCGGCTTGAAATCTGAGGAATGGCAGGTGCCTCCAAGTCTGTGCTGACTCACATGTAGCAGAGTACAGGAAGAAGACAGGACCATTATCAAGTGAGCATCATGGATTCAGATAAAATTGTTAATAAGTTGTTAAGTACTGAATGTGGGCTAACATGAGAGTGTAGAACCTCTGAGAGCTTTAGACACAAGAAGAATTCAGACCCATTTGCTGAAAAAGTAGAGGTTCTTTTCTATGAACCTCTACTGGGTGCTTACAAGAAAGATTAGGAGAATGATGAAGTGGAGACTGAAGAGAGGAGTGGCTGCTACTGCAGGAAAGTTGGACCCTTTTCCCCTAGAAATAAAAAGCCTTATGTCACTGGGGAAAGGGCAGGAAAACTCATTGCCTCAAGAAACAGGCTAATTGTAGCCAGCAAAAGAGAAAAGAAGAAAGAATTCTGTTTTGTGTGGGCCAAGAAACTAGGCTGAGCCCAGACCATTAGAGATCTACTTCTGAGTAAAGGGCAGGATCACAAAAGAACCCCCTGCCTCCAAGACCTAGGAACACAGGGCTTCCTAGACAAAGGAAGCAGAGAAAGCTATTCCCAGCCTTTCATAACTAGGGCAGCAAGCACTGTGCAATAAGCAATACAGTAGTTTCCCCTTATCCACGGTTTTGCTTTCCATGGTTTCAGTTACCCACAGTCAATTGCTGCCTGAAAATACTAAATGGAAAAGTCCAGAAATAAAAAATTCATAAACTTTAAATTGTGTGCTGTTCTGAGTAGTGTGATGCAATCTTCTGTAGTCCCAATCCATACTGCTCAAAATGTGAATCATCCATGTTGTCTATGCTACCTACCATTAGTCACTTTGTAGCCCTCTTGGTTATCAGATCAAAATCAGAAAGAGACCACATTCACATAAATTTTATTACAGTAATTGTTATAATTGTTTTGTTTTATTGTTACTGTTAATCTCTTACTGTGCCTAATTTATAAATTAAACTTTATCATAGGTATGTATCTATAGGAAAAAAACATAGTATACATGTGGTTCAGTACTATCCACACTTCTAGGCATCCCTAGGTATCCTTTGCAGATAAGGGGGATTACTGTATCAGTCTATTGTTAAGGGCAGGCATGGAAGCAAGGGCAAACTTTATTCAGAAACTCTCTGTAGGAGCACAAGGAAGACCTATAGCCATGGGCGGAACAGGAACATTGAGAAAAATTCTCTAGGAGATTAGCTCCACCCTAAGCAAAAAACAAAGCTGGAAATTTGAAGCTAGTGTCATCCTGAGAGTAACCACAACTACATTAAAACCCCAACACAACTCAGTTTCTTACTATATTGATTCACTCAAACCCTTTCCTCCCAGTGTCCTAGCAAAGAAAGCCATGTCTATTTCCAAGCATAATGTTTACCTCAGTCTCTACAGTTCTCACACAGTGTGTGAATTTCAGTCCCAATCCATACTGCTTATGAGACAGACATTATGAGACAGACATATACACAAGCAAGGACCAAACAGTTCTCTGTAAAGGGACAAATCAATAAACAGAACCAGACACAGAGATGACCAAGATGTTTGAACTATCAGACAGGAAATTTAAAATAACTGTAGTTAATATCTCTAAGTCTTGATTGGAATTAAACAGATGAGGAATTTTAGCAGAAATAGATACTATAATAACAAGTTTAATGGAAAGTCTAGAAAATTTTTTTAAAAACCATGGTAACAAATGGAAAGTGCCTTTGATGGGTTTATCAGTAGACTCCATAGAGCCAAGAAAAGAGCCAATGAACTTGAAGATATGTAAAGAAGAATTATCAAAACTGGAACACAAAGAGGAAAAAATATATTTTTAGTAAAACTAGAGAAGACCACCCTGAGAGCTGTGAGATATATCAGAGAATTTTACATATGTACAATTAGAATTTGGACAGAGAAGATGGGGGGAAACAGGGCAGAAGAAATATTTGTAATGGCTGAGAATTTCTATACTTTCAAAGGAAACAAAGAAGTTCTCTTTTAATGAGGATATTATATTTAGAGAGAAGGGGTCAGTAGAACCACCGATTGCTATAGCTGTCTCATGTAGGTCACTTTTTGGATGTTGTAGGGAATGTTGATGTTTCCTAAGATGTTTACAAGTGATAGTAAGAGTGACAAAGAAATAATAAAGAAGTCTCAAGGAGGAGTTACTGCTTGCTCTAAGGTGAATACGATAGGCCCCAAACACTTCCTCAATTGTCCCATTACACATTAATTTACATTTTGGAGTTAAGCCATTTTGTTTCAGATACTTTGTAAAAATGGAAAAGTTTAATTCAATAATTTAAAAAATGGAAACTTCATTGTATACATGGTGCTGTACCACAACTGAAGGCGATTCAAAGATGAATGAGCCTTAGGTTTTATCCACAAAAGCATAGCCTATTATAAGGAATAAAGCATATTCGTTTTTATCTCATTTTCTCTTTAGTGCTCCAAGAGAAACAATATACTATTCCAGTAACTGAATGGACACTATGTATGAGGCACTTGTTTAAGCATTTTACAGAGGATAAATCGAAGAGAAGAGGCATACATTATTTGTCTAGGGTTACACAGCTAGTATAGAGACAAGATTTAGATCCAAACAGTTGAATTTAAGAGCTTCATCTTTTATCCATTATGTCATAATTCTCATCTTGTACAAAACGTCATGTGAGATTTGAAAGAGAGATACCATATAAATAGTGGGCACAGGAAAAGATCACATAAAGGAGGTATTACATGAGATGGGAACACTTAAAGAATGAGACATTTGAAGATGGTGAAATTTGAAATGATCTTTGGCAAGTGTTCCATAAGGGTCCCAGATATATCTCACCTTGCTTTAAGTTTATTCCATCTTTTTTTGAACTCCCTCACAAAAACTTCTTTTAGACTATGCACTAAATAAAATTCTTCTCATACAATTGTGAGAAATGATATTTGAAGATGTGTATTGCTGCAAGCATACTGAATTTACAGAAGGCTTTTTATTAACATTTTTTCAATCAACAGAACTAAAAATTGTGCTTGATACAATTGTGCTTGATGCATTGATATTAACAAAGGGTGCCTGAGTTTATATCTTAGTTCTTTCATTTACTGATTGCATGACCTTGGTTTTGGCCAAGTTCTTTAACTTCTCCAACCTGCAGATTACTCATCAATAAAATGAGAATAATAATATCACATCATGGTCTTATTGACAAATTAAGTGATATAATAGGTGCAAAATATTGATCATGAATCCCAGCTTAGTGTAAATACTTCAAACATGTCCGCTGTCATTGTTATTAATCACATAGTTAATCTTCAGAAAACATCCACTGGTATATATAGCTCTAGTCATTGGCATCCAATTTATAGTACTAGTTTCCTACTGAAAACCATTGATCTTGGCGCTGACCCTGTGGGCTGTTTATTAAGAATGGTCTGCAGTGTCACTTTGGCCACTTAGAAAGAACACACTTCTCCTTTATGTAGTTATTTTTATAAAATTTTTACCTTCTGCTTTTTTACAAAATATTACAATGTGGCACAAATAACAAATATAATGAACAATATGTTCCACATTTATTCCTTTTGTGCTTTTCAAATTAAAATTCCAGTTGGTTAAAATTTAATATACAAAGTGCAATTTACATAGAATTCCAATTAAAACAGGGTGAGATCTGCCAGATCCTTTAGCCTTCTGAAATACCTCTTAGAAATGATTCCCTTTGGGGCCCATTTTCTGGAATAGAAGCCAATTAGAAAAAAAGCAAGCAGACAAAAATTTTCTTGTCAATGACAATTCACTATGTGAAATCAAATTTTTTTATATTAAAAAAAAATCTCATCCTGAAGGATTAGTTTCCCTCAATATCTCTAAATTTATAGAGAATGAATTTATTGGGTTCTATAGTCTTTGTTCTTAAGACTTGAGGTGGGGCAATTTTCCATTTAAACATTATTAAGTTTTGTTTTTTTAAATTTTCTTTTATTTTCATTCGAAAAACATACAGAACAAACTGTTGCTACTTAACATATGTCTATTAATATTCTCAAAGTGAGCAAGCCTTCCTAAGGTAAGAAATACTAAACTACATTACCACTCCCATTAACAAATGATTTTATCTGCTTTTTAAATTGTTTATGTATTCTTTTTTTAACTATTTTTTATTAAATTTATTAGGTGACTTGGTTAATAAAATTATATCATTTTTCTAGTGTACAGTTAAATCATACATCATTTTATATGTTGCATTGTGTGTTCAACTCCCAAAGTCAAATCTTCCATCCCCATATATTTGACCTCCTTTACCCTTATCTATTCCAAACCCTCCTTTCCCTCTAATAACTACTAAACTTTTGTCTGTGTCTATGACTTTTTGTTTGTCTTATTCATTTGTTGCTTTCATTTTTATATCCCCCTTCTTTTTACTCAGATTAAGTTACATTTATTCACATTTTTTCTTTTTTTAAAATAGCTTTATTGGGGTTTAATTGACATATACAACAAACTGTATACATCTAAAGTGTTTGATTTGACAATTTTTGACATAAACATACACTCATAAAACCATCACCACAATCAAGATAATGAACATATCCATCACTCCCAGAAATTTTCTCATGTTCCTTGGTAATCTCTTGATTTGTTGAATAGACTATTCATTCTCTACTACTTGCCATATGCCTTTGTCAAAAATCAGTTTTCCAAGTATATGTGGGTTTATTTTTGGATTGTATTCTGTTTTATTGATATGTTTGTTTTTATGCCAAGACCACACTGTCTTGATTACTGTAGCTTTAAAATAATTCTTGAAATCAGATAGTGTTAGCCCTCCAACTTTGTTCTTTTTTGTAGTTGTTTTGGCTAAGTTAGGTCTTTTGCATTTCCATATGAATTTTAGAATCAGCTTATCAGTTTTCACAAACTTTTTGGGATTTTCAGTATGATTGTGTTGAGTATATAGATTAATTTGAGGAGCATTGATAGCTTAACAATATTGGGTCTTCTGACTCAATAAATATTTCTTCATTTATTTAGGTCCTCTTTAATTTCTCTTAGCAACATATTGTAATTTTCAGGAACAGGTCATACATAGACTTTGTTATACTTATCCTGTTGTGGACAGAATTGTGTGCCCCCACCCCAAATTCATATATTGACACTCTAACTCCCAATGTGACTATATTTGAAAATAGAACATGTAAGGTGGTAATTAAGCTTAAATTAAGCCATAAGAGTGGGGCCCTAATCCAACAGGATTACTGTCTTTATAATATAAGGAAGAGACAGTAGGAGTGTGCATGCACAGAGGAAAGGCCGTGTGAGGAGATAGTGAGAAGGTGGCTGTTTGAAGCTAGGAAGGGAGGTCTCACCAAAACCAACTCTCTTGACATCTTAATCTTGGACTTCCAGTCTCCAGAAATATGAGAAAATAAATTTCTGTTATTTAAGCCATCCAGTTTGTGGTATTATTTTTTGACAACCCAAGAAGACTAATATATCCCTAAATATTTTATATTTTTGATAATATTTTATTACTTTTCAAATTTCATTTTTTAGTTGTTCACTGCCAGTGTTTATAGAAATACAATAGTTTTCTTTATTGATCTTGTATCCTGCACGTTTGCTAGTCATTAGTTCTAGTAGTTTTTTTTGTAGATTCCATTAAATTTTCATAGAGATACCCTGTTATCTGTGAATACAGATAGTTTTACTTGTTAATTTTCAATCTAGATGCCTCATTTCTTTTTTGTTGCTTAATCGATGGGTAGAATCTCCAGTACAATGAAGTGTAGAAGTTACAAGAGAAGATATCCCAATTTTGTTCCTGTTCTTAATAGGAAAGCATTCATTCTTTCAATATAAATATACAGTTAGGTAGATTTTTCATAAATGCCCTTTATCAAGTTGAAGTTCCCTTCTATTCATAGTTTATTGAGAATTTTTATCTGTAACAAATTGGATGTTGGTTTTTATCAAATGCTTTTTCTAAGTCTACTGAGATAATATTTTCCTTTTTAGTTTGTTAATATAATAAATGTTATAGACCTTCAAATATTAAACCAGCTTTGCATTTCTGGGATAAACTCTAATGGTCACAATGTGATATTGCTTAATTCAATTTGCTAAAACTTTGTTTGGAATTTTTGTATCATGTTCACGAGGAATATCAGTCTATGCTTTTCTGGTAATATCTTCATTTTGATATCAAGGCTGTGCTGGCCTCATAGAAAGAGTTGGGAAGTACTCCCTACTCTACTATTTTTTTGAATAATTTGGCACTATTTCTTCTTTAATGTATGTAGAATTTGCCATTGGAGCCATCTGGACCTGGAATTTCCTAGAGGAAAGGATTTTCAACTAAAATATAAATTTCTTTAATAGATAAATATATGGCTATTTATGTTATCTAATTCTGTTATTTGCAAATTTGTAATGATGTCATCTCTCTCCTTCCTATTACTAGCAATTTGTGTCTTCTCTTTTCTTGATTAGTCTTTCTTGAAGTTTATCAGTTTTATTGATCTTCTCAAAGAATCAACTTTTAGCTTCATTGTTTTTCTCTACTATATTGTTTCATTACTTTCTGTTTAGATCTTTGTTATTTCTTTCTGATTACTTTGTTTTTAATTTGCTCTGCTTTTTCTAGTTTCTTAAGGTGGAAGATGAGATCTAATATAGGCATTTAATGCTACACATCTCCTAAGTGCTCCACCTATTCATTCCTTCCTCCCTCCCTCCCTTCCTTCCCCCAACCCTGTCAGTCACTAATCTTTTTACTATCTCCCTAGTTTTATCTTTTCCCGAATGACGTAGTTGGAATAATACAGAATATAGTCTTTCCAGGTTAAATGATATGCATTTAAGATTCTTCCATGTCTTTTCATGGCATGATAACTCATCTTTGTATGTGTACTGATTCACTCTTCCACTGTCTAAACATATCACAGTTTCTTTATCCTTTCACCTGTTGAAAGACATCTTGGTTATATATAAATTTGGGCAATTATGAGTAAAGCTGCTATAAACATCCATGTGCAGATTTTTGTGTGGACTTATTTTCAGTTCATTTGGGTAAGTATCAAAGAGTGCAGTTGTGCAGTCATATGTTATTAGAAATGTTTAATTTTGTTTCCAAATGTTCAGGATTTTTCTAAGGGTCTTTTTGTTGTTGATTTATAATTTATTTTCATTGTGGTCATACTTTGTATGACCTGAATTTTTTGGATTTGTTGTTTTATGGCCCAGAATATGGTCTCTTTTGGTAAAAGTTTTATGTTACTTAAAAAAAAATGAGTGTTCTGCTGTTGGCTAGAATGTTCTATAAATGTCACTTGGGTCAATTATTTGATAGTGTTGTTACAGTGCAGTCTAATCTATTCTTGCTGATTTTTTGCCAACTTTTCTATAAATTAAGAAATCTCAGACATAATTGTGGATTTGTCTATTTCTTCTTGTCATTTTATCAGTTTTTGCCATGTGTATTTCAAAGCGCTGATATTAGATAATAAATGTTTAGGATTATTAATTCCTCTTGATCTATTTATTTTATTATTACTAAATGCTCCTCTTTATCCCTGCTAATATTTTTTGCTTTAAAGTCTACTTTGTAAGATTTTTAATATAACCAACCTAACTTTCTTTAAGTGTTAGCATTGTGAACCTTTGCCTGACCTTTTGCTTTTAGCCTGCTTTTTTATGTGTAAAGCACAATTCTGGTAGGAAGCATATGGTTGGTTTTGCTTTTTTATAATCTTATGGAAAAAAGATCTGCCATTTTATTTGCCTTTTAATCAAAGTATTCAGAGAATTTATATTGATTATTGATATGTTTAGGTTGGAGTCTGTCATTTATTTTCTGTGTGTCCCATCTTTGTTTCCTTTACCCTCTTCCTCTGCCTTCTTTTGGATTAACCGATTTTTTTATGATTCCATTTTGTTGTCTTTGTTGGCTTATTAACCATGGCTGTTTTGTTATTTTAGTGATTGCTTTAAGGTTTAAAATATACATGGAATATCTCATGGAATATCTCAAGGAATATCATATCACTTCATGTATAAGATACTTAAAATAAAATACATCCATTTGTCCCCTCCCAGCCTTTATGTTACCGTAGTCATGCATTTTATTTTTATAAATTTACAAACTCCACAATACATTGTTATTATTTTTGTTTTAATAGCTGATTATCCTTTAAAGATATTCAAATCATTTTAAAAAGTAATGTATATTTACACCTGTAGTTGCCATTTCTGGAACTTCTGTTCTGCTGTATAGACTCAGATTTCCATCTGCTATTATTTTTCTTCTGCCTTAAAAACATTATTTAAAATTTCTTGTTGTTGAGGTCTGGTGATGAATTAATAGATCTTTTGTATATCTGAAAATGTCTTTATTTCACCTTTATTTTTTAAAAGATATTTTAGCTTGCTATAGAATTCTGGGTTGACAGGTTTGATGTTTTGTTTTTTTTTTTTTAATCATTTTTAAGTACTTCAAAAATGTTGTTCCTGTCTTATCATTTGCAATGTTTCCATTGAGAAATCTGAACTCTTACTTATCTTTACTCATCTGTATATAACATGTATTTTTTCCTTTGTCTGTTTTTAATATTTTCTCTTTATCATTGTTTTTGAGCTGTTTGATTATGATGTTATTTAATGTAGTTTTTTTTTATGTTGTTCATTGTGGGGTTCTTTGAGCTTCTTGGATCTCTGCTTTTATGGTTTTCATCAAACTTGGAAAGTTTTCATAATTTTCCATAATTTTCTCAAATAGTTTTTACATCCACCCTCACTCTGTTCCTTTAATTCCCTCCCTATTTTTCTCTTTCTGGAAACTAGTTTGCTGCCTCTTTTCTTGGATTATAATGTTTTGGGCCTGATCTCCAGCACCCTTGGAGCTCTGGTTTCAGAATACTAGAGATGTCACCTGGCTCTATGCAATGGTGTACACACACACACACGCACACGCACACATGCGTGTACATAGATAAATATATACACACACACATGTGCATGCACACACACACATACATGTATATATGAGCCTTGGCTTCACCCCAGCTAGTATCCCTATTGAGGACTTAAGTGGAATATTTTTCTGATGTGTTTGTTAAACAATATTTAACTAGGAACATATAATGTTTTTTCATTATAAGCATGGCTTTAACCTTGATATCATATTAGACAACTCATTATTCTGACAAACACTAGAGAACCAATATTTCAAAGGTTTATAACCACACCCCCAAGTGATATTTAAATCATGAAGTATGTTGGAGTTTTAAGGAACAATCACTACATTCCTTACCACTGATGGTACTAGAGTCAGCCTGCTGCAGTGTTGAGATATGGCCCTCTGAATCTTTTTTTCTGCATCCCCCTTTTGATAGTGCCCAGGGTCATTATCTTTTGGTTGTTTAGTAACCCTCTGATATGGCTGCTGTCTTATGTCTGTCCTTTCCTGAATTCCTCAAGATTCTTTCTTGACCCCTATATCTATTAAATTTATCTTCACATTGTAGCAACAGGCAGATATCAAATGCTGATTGCTTCAAGGCCCTGTCTTGTACTAGGGATAACTAATGATCTAGAAGGTAATAAAATAATAAAGAATGAAAATGTGTAAATGCGTTAACATTTATTTTAATATGGTTTCTAAAACCAGATTGTGCTACATGCCCTACATATGTTGTGGTGGTGCTCCACAGGCCCATTGAAGGTAGTAGGGATTCCTTCCTTCCCTACCTCTCCACCTTCTATAAAATTCAGTCACACGAATTTTAGTTTCATCTGTTTTATAATTTGAATTTCCATGTAAGATTTCATTAAATTAAATAAAATAATCAATAAATAAAGAAGATTAGAAGAGCACATTCTTAACCCCAAAGTGAGATGAATGTGGGGGCTTTTATTTCTCTGGCTAGATCTCACATAAAGTAAAGAGATTCTTCAAGAGCCATAGTTGGCTATACTTAAGGCATGCCTCAGATTGTTATGTGGGTCAGAGAAGAATGTCTTGATTATGACTTACTTTGAACAGCAAATGAAACCAAGCTCCATACCTTTCAAAATGATAATATTTTACTATCTTAACCAGTTGAGAAATTTATATTAGTTTCAAGTGTATAACGTAGAGAAACCAGCTTGTTTCTGCATTTATCCACTCAATCAGAATGTATTCATGAAGCACATATTATGTGTGACATAATGAATTGTATGTTCCCTGCCCTCAATGAGCCTGAAATCCACATTTTGTTGTGTATGTGCCTGTGTGTGTGTGTTTGGGGGGGGGGGGCGGATATATAAATTAGAATATGGAGTAAAATGAATTGAATGCTTTTATAGACTTTCAGACAGTGATAAATCTCTGTAATTATTTTGAACTTGTGGGCTTAGAGACTCTAGGAGCAAGCCTTCATGAAGAAGTTGACATTTGAATTAAGTCTTAAAAGTTGAAAGGACTTTCAAAAGTTGAGAGAGGAAATAGATTGTGCTGAATTGCCAGGGTTTATATCCTAGCTCTAGCACTTACTAGAAGTGTTATTTGGAGCAAGTTATTTAACTTCTTTTGCTCTCAGTTTTCCCATCTGTAAATGAGCATATCAATAGTAACTATTTCACTAAGTTGTGAGGATTAAATAAAACAATGTATGTAAAATACTTAAAACATATTGAAAATGCTCAATTTTGTTAACTCATAAATGTTAGCTATTTTTATTGCTTTTGTTGAGGGAAAGGTATTCTGAGTTGACTGAACAGCATAAGCAAAGGTAAGAAAGTATGATATTGAAAGATTTGCTTTTATATTCACTGCTACCACAGCTGAAATGCTACCAGAGTCTTCAAAAGAGCTCCAGGCATAGAGTTGGGAGTGTCAATACCACAGGGATACCACTTTTTGCCAACCAACTAGGAAATGTAGTAATCATTTATAATGAAGACTGGCAATTTTTTTCTAGAAAAAGCCACGTAATGTGTGAGTGCATGTGATTTAGACTTTGCGAGCCATATGATCTATCTCATGACACTGCTGTTATATGTGAAAGCAGCCATAGACAATACATAAACAAATAAGTGTGGCTGTATTCCAATAAAACTTTATCTATGGATACTTAAATTTGAATTCTGTGTAATTTTCATGTGTCATGAAATATTAGTCATTTAAAATTTTTTTTCAGCCTTTGAAAATGTGTAAACTATTCTTAGCTCGTGAGCTACAAAAAACAGGTGGTGGGCTGGATTTGGCTTGTGGGCCATAGTGCAGATCCCAGAAATGGAACATTGTTCCCTTGGTGAAATGAATTCTGCATTCTAAACAATTGACTTTGAAACAGACTTTTGAAATACAACCTATTGGTAAGGTTGGGGCTACATAGCCTCTCCTAAGTATTCTTTTAACAGCCCCCTCTGCTGGTTGATTTTATTCACAAGTACATTATCATTAACAGATTTCTCAGGAATCCATTCCCCTTACTAATAATTTGTAATATTCACATTTACTAGTACCACTGAGTTTGGCATCCTACACAATCCCAAAGAGGCTTTTTCAGCACATTCGCATCTCCAGCTTTCAGTCTCTGGTACAGGCTGGGGAGAAGCTGAGGAAGTGATATGAAAGGAGAGAGTATATATATTGTGGAAAAGCTGGGTCACTGAGTGTTGGCCATACTGCAGGTGATCATAGACTTCCTTGAATAGCAAGGGTTCTCTTGTGGGACTAATATTAAACTAGTACCTACTACAATGTTTTTTATTTTTACTAGAGACAATGGATGGCTACATGTGGGATGGCTGTGTGCTGGCTAGCTTAGCTGCGAAAGGCAAGGGGCAGGGAATTCAGTTTTGTTGTCTTGGTTCAGCCTTCATCTTAGATTGATGCTGTGTCCCTGGGTCTCAGAGGTGGTGCTTTCTTAGCAGTGATTCTACCTCATTCTGGATGATAGTGAAATCGCTAATAGTCTGAGCCCAGGACTGTTTCTGGCCCCACCCACAGGGGTAGGGCTTTTTTTCTCATCCCATCCCTCAATTGTAATTGGTTTCCAACTATGCCTGAGAGTGATAGGGTATGTTTCCAGTCACCCAGCAGCTTAGAGTTTTAATACCTTAGAGATGATAGGGAAGGAGGACCTAGACAGGGCTTTGTGCCTTTCTCAGAATAACTGTAATTTTCCTCCTTTCCCTTCCCCTCCCCCTTTCCAAACCTGAACTACCAACTGTCTCTTGCTCTTTCCTCCCTGTCACCCTACTTAACCATTTTAATTCACGCCCAATGAGATTCAGAGAGAAGAGCCTGCAAGTGGGTGCAAAACTCTTTTTGTATATGTGTTTTAGACTCTCGGGTATTATTTACTTTCATGCTAGCCCACACTCTGTCTGTTGCAATTTGCTGAACTTTTTAGTTGAGTTCATCTTACCAGCCTGTGTGGTGTCTGGCATCTCCTACACCCATGCTGTTCCCCAGGGAGCAAGTAAAGGCATCCCATCTCTCCTTGAAAGTACCAGTCTTTCCTTTGAATTCAGACTAGTTGGTTTCCCTGAGTTTTCAAACTGTCTCTGATGGCTTCAAGAAATAATTTTGTAGATTGCTTTTTCTTGTCTTTAGAGTGGAAATGAGCCTCTTATATTTTAAGAAGACATCAAAAGTCCAGTTGACACCACAATTTTCAAAAATGTTTAATAGATTAATTTCTATATATAAGGAACCTCAGTGGTTTAGAAATAACTTCCTATAAAACTAAATCTACAGGTATAGAAAGACTGGCTTTCTTGTTCCTATTAGTAAGTGTCCCTCCATCTTTAGTGCCTGTGGATCTATTTTCCTATGTTTCTCAGTATGCTTCTTCCATGTTGTATGTCCTTCTCTTTTCTCCCTACTGGAATCTGAGCTCCTTGAGGGCAATAGTTCACTACTCATATTTGTCCTTTCCCACCACCCGCTAGCACACTGCCTATATATAGCACTAGGTTCATATATATTTGCTAAATTCCAGTTAAAGAAAGTTGTTTAATCTAGTAACCTCAATTATAGATCACTAGACTACTGGGTCTTTAGAGTCATTTCATTCCTTAAATGGAAAGTTGAAATGTCATGAGTTGGCCTTGACAAGCAAAGAAATGACATTAATATCCAATGATATATTAAAACAAAACAAAAGAAACAAAAAATCAGGTTTCAATCTCTGTGTAAGCAGCTTGTTTAGCAACTAATAATTGAACTTTTTGTAAGTGAACCTTCTCTTTCTGCTTGATTACACAGGAAACCATTTCTCATAAAAGAATCATCAATTCATAATGTGCACTATAAGGAAATCAGTCTAGAAGAAATTAAGAGAAAGAGCAGAGGACATTAAGAAACCTTTACTTTTAAATACCCATTTTTTTAAATAAAATTTTTTATTTTTCAATTATAGTTGGCATACCATATTATATTAGTTTCATGTGTACAACATAGTGATTCAACATCTCTATAACTCACAGTGATCGCTCCAATAAATCTAATGCCCCTGTAACACCGTACACAGTTATATATTATTGACTACATTCCTTATGCTATACTTTATATCACCACAACTATTTTGTAACTACCAATTTGTACTCTTTAATCCCTTCCCCCTTTTTTATGGAATTCTCTAATCTCCTTCTCATATGGTAACCCTCAAAATATTCTCTGTATCTATGAATTTGTTTGTTTTGTTATTTATTTTGATCTGTTGATTCCATGTGTATGTGAAATCATATGGCATTTGTCTTTCTCTTAAGCTGACTTATTATACTCAGCACAATATCATCTAGGTCCATCACAAAATATCTTTTTCCATCCCTTTACTTTCTCTCTGGGTATATCTTTAAATGAGTAGGCAAGCCTATGCAAGGCAAGCCTATGCAAGGACCTTGTTTTCTTATCCATTTAGACGTCCTATCTTTTGATTAGAGTATTCAATTCTTTTCCATTTGAAGTACTGATTGATAGATTTCTGGTTAGTGCCATTCTTTATTCATTTGTTTGATATATATTTTTTTCTTCTTCTTAAAAAAGTTCCTCCAACATTTCCTGTAACATGGGCTTGGTGGTGATAATCTTCTTTAGCTTTTTCTTGTCTGGGAAGCTCTTTATCTGTCCTCTGATTCTAAATGGTAGCTTTGCTGAGCAGAGTAATCTTGGTTGTTAGTCTTGAACTTTCATCACTTTGAATATTATGTGCCAAGCCCTTCTGTCCTGCAAAATTTCTGTTGAGAAATCAACTGATGGTCTTATGGGAGCTGGAGCTCCCTTGTAGATAAGGAATTGCTTTCCTCTTGCTGTTTTTTAAGATTCTCTCTTTGTACCTAACCTTTGGCATTTTAATTATGGTATGTCTTGGTGTGGGCTTCTTTGGGTTCATCTTGTTTAAGATTCTCTGAACTTCCTAGGATTGTATGTCTATTTCCTTCATCAGATAAGAGAAGTTTTCTGTCATTATTTCTTCAAATAGATTTTCAATTTCTTGCTCTCTCTCTTCTCCTTTTGGTACACGTATGATACAAATGTTACAGTTCATATTGTCCCAGAGGCTCTTTGAACTGTCTTCACTTTTTTTAGATTCTTTTTGTTGTTGTTGTTGCAGTTCTGATTAGGTATCCTCTGCTACCCCATCCTGTATATCGCTGATTTGACCCTCCACTTCATCCAATCTGTTCATTCTCTCTAATGTACTCTTCATCTCAGATATCATAGTCTTCATTTATGACTAGTTCCCTTCTATGTTTTCTGTCTCTGTGTTTATATTTTCTATTTCTTTGTTAAAGTCCTCACTGAGTTCATCTACTCTTTCCCTAGGTTCATTGAGCATCCTTATAACCAGAGTTTTGAACTCTGCATCTGGTAAATTGCTTGTCTCTATTTTGTTTGAGTTCTTTTTCTGGTGTTTTGTTCTGTTCTTTCATGTGGGGCATGTTTCTTTGTCTCTGCATTTTGGCTGCTTCCATGTATCTGTTTCTATATATTAGGTGGGGCTTCTAAGTCTCCCAGTCTTAGCAGAGTGGCCTTATTAGTGGGTGTCCTTTGGGACCCAGTGGCACAGTCCTGGGAGGAGTCCAGCTGTAGGCCAAATTCAGCCGCAGTCTGTGCCCCTCAAGGACCACCTGGTAAGAGTCACCTAGCAATCCACAGATAACTGCCACCTGTGCTGGGCTTATAGTTTTCTCAAGCGGCCCAGCCTGAAATAGAGGCCAGCTGCTGCTGGTGTGGGGCTTGAGGATGCTCGGCAAAAAATATGGGGCATGCCAAAGCTAGATGCTGCTGCTTTGGGTTTTGTGAGCCTTTGAAAGATTTTAAGAAAGTCTGCAGCAAGAACCAAGACAGGCCATTTATGGAATAAACTACTGGAAACGGCTCGGGTGGGGCAGGGTCTCAGGGAATCACTTGGGCAGAGTGACCTGTGTTATCTAGTTTGATGGCAGCTCTTATTGTGGTGCCTCTGTCTGCATGCTGGGATGAGGAAGGGCTCAAGAAGGGAACAATGAATACCATCAGCACTTCTGTTTGGGAGAAATCTGCCCCTCCAGCCATTGCTCTGAAGCTCGAAAACAGTGTCTCCCTGTATGTCCTTGGCTCTCCTTGAGAAGTTGTCCCAGAACTGGAACTCCAAGTAAGCAAATCCGTCAGTAAGTCTGAGCATGGGCCCTTTAAAAGGAAGGTATCTGCTTCCCTGAGCCCTCTGTCTTACTCAGCTGCAACCTCCACTGGTTTTCCCAGCTGCAAGTTGTGGGGACTCCTTTTCTTGGCTCTGGAACCTTAGGTTGGAGAGACCAGTTTGGGGTCGGAATCTCTCACTCCTCAGGTAGGGGAGTGGGGCTCTGCATCCAAGATAACCCTCTTGATTCTTGACCCCAACACGTGGTTTTGGGACTGAGCCAACTAGGTGGTTTCAAGTCTCCGCCCATTTACCGATCTGAGGCGACTTCTTACTTTTGTCTTTAGTTGTAGGGGAAGTTTTTCTGTTTGGCCAGACCTCAGGTGACTCCACATGCTGGTTGCTCTGTAGTTTCATTATAATTTTGGTGTGGTCATGAGAGGAGGTGTACACAGCCTCTACCTTTTATGCCATCCTGACTGGTCCCCTTAAATTCCCATTCTTACCTTTAAGATCTTCAATTCCCAGAGTAAAGGAAAAGGGGAAACTTTTTCTTATTACAGTATTCCAGATCGCTTTTCTTAATATAATTTTTAAAAAAGTCTTCTTACTCACTGTCTTGATTTTTCTGATCAGCCTACTTTTCTCTAAGAGACCAGAGGGAAGAAGGGGGACAATAACAGTATTTGCTTTCACTTTTCTAGACCTTTATAGTTTACAAAACAATTTCACAGTAACAATACCTCTTGTGTAAGATGATTAAGACCTTTAGTTCCATTTTACAGATAAAGTAAACTAAAGCTCAGAGCAGATACATGAGTGACCCAAGTCATGCAGTTAGTAAGAAGTAGAATTGGATCATCTCTTTTAGCCTAGGATCATAAATTGTCTCTAACTGCTTTGTTTTTGTTTGGATATGTATAAATACATTAAGTTCGAAATACATATAATAGCATGTGGGTAGATTGCGGATAGATGAGTGGGTGGGTCAGCAGAGTTAATGGGGGAGATAGTACTTTTGCTTTTTATTTGCCATTTTACCCTAAATCATGCCATCTCACTATGCCAAAACAATTTTCCTAATGATATGTGTGGAAAGGAGAAGAGATAAAATGAAGGAGAAGAGGTGATAAGGAGATGAGGCAAGAAAAGAGAGAAAAGATAGAATGAGAAAAAGATAAAGGTAGGAAGCTCTATTTTTCATTTTGTGTACTGTCAATATCAAAGGCAATACATTGGGAGAACTTGGATTAGCAAATCTTGAGGTGCTTTGTTTGCTGAAGCACCTTGCTTCTCTGGAGGGGAATGGAAGAAATTGCTTCAAAGTATTATTAAATTTATGGCAAACTAAGAAGGAAGGCATCTCGTGTGTGAGCGCGCACATGCACACGCGTGTGTGTGCGTGTGTGTGTGTGTGTGTGTAAAGCTCTTCACAAATGCTCAGAACTCTTGGAGAAGTTTTGTTGTTCTTCCTCATTTCACAGTGAGAATAAAATGGTTTGGCCTCCCATTAATTGCCTGTTGCATAAGAATTTTTCAAAGATTAATGACAAGAATATTTATGAAAATGTCTCTGTGACTTTCATTTGTAACTATTCAGATATGTGGGTTTTGCCATTTGTATTTAATTTACATTTTAAAACTTTTGTTTTGGCTGTTAACCAGACAACATATAGCCTAGCAGAGGGGCCTTGAGACTGTGTAAACAAATAAATAAGTGATTCAATGAATGTTATATGCATATAGGAAACGTCTCAGCTTTTGTTCAGGGGAGTCAGCAGCTCTCTAGTGGCAGATAGGTAGAAAAGTTCATCTTGCTTTTGCTAATTTCTTTCTTCCGCTTCTTCTAGATTGTTAGAAAAGTTTCAGGCTTATAAATTTTTGAAATCTTTATTCAAAGAGGATGAGTTCTTAGAATGTAAATGAAATTGGGGCAACCATAGTAGTTTATCATGGTGGGTTCATAATAAACCTTAAACTAGAGTAATTTTAGTCCCCTTTCTGTTTTACCTCCTAATTATAGCACCTATTTCTCCCAGCTCTCTTAGAAGACAAGGTAAGGGATAATCATTACCAACATGGATTTGTCTAGGTGATTCTAAGTGATTCTGATTACTTAGAATACATGCTTGTAAGGGAAAGAACTATAGAAATAGCTGGTTTGATCTCATATAGAAAATTTCTTGGAGGTAGAAGTGAGCCTATTTGCAGCACAATTAAAATAAAAGCTAGTTTATTCTTTGTCTCAGTGACCTTAAAAAGCCAGTATTCTAGCTCAATTTTAAGGGAAGTGGGTATAAGATGAGAGAACTTTTTAAAGAAAGAATCTTCCCAAATGTGAAGGAATCTGGGAAAGAAGACCCAACTGGTGAATAGCCAGGGAGAAACTACAGAGAAAGGGTTGTTCCATGTCAGAGACACTTGCTTTTTTCAGAAAGAGGAAGAGCAGAAGGATCTGGGAGGAGGCACGTGTTGGTTATGGGACGTATTTCCTTGAGGAATATCTTTCTGGCTTTATGACAAACAAAAATATAATACCTTTTCACTTTGTAAAAACTTGTGCAGCAGGAGTTTAAGGACAAGTGGAAAGAGGGGGACATTGAGGCATTCCAGAGAGAAATAGCAACTATAGCTTCACTAAAATTCAGACTTCCTCTGTTATGCCAGGCTCCCTAAGTCTCAGGTAACGTCCTGCCTCTGTCATCAAAACCTTGTGGGGTTTCACTTCTAAAGATTTTATAAGGTCCAGATTACATTATATCTCTCCTGAGGTAGTTCTTCTCTTCCAAATTTACTTCTAATCAACATATATGGTTGGCTGTTTGTCACATTATTACTATGTTAGAACAACCTCAAAATATAGACTATATTAGTTTTGGATATTTAGTTTTAGCAACCTTGCCAATTCACTTTTCAGAATTCATAATAAATTCTAAGTTTTGAAGTAATTTTCAGTGTCTGTTTCTGGCTCATCTGCTAATTAAACATCTATTTCAGCTCTCTTGGAAGACAAGAGTAAGAGAAAAACTGTATCTAACTGGTTTTGTCTAGAAAGGTTATTTAACCTCTCTGAGATTTCTCACCTATAAAATGACAATAATAATACCCACTTTGTAGACTTGTCAGGAGGATTAAAGTAATAATTCTAACTCATTTAGCGTAATACCTAGATCCCAGTAGGCACTGGAACCTACCAATTTGTTTCAGATAGTTACTTCTTCCGAAGTTGCCAGAACTGCTTTTATCCTTGCCTCATCATTTCTGAGCTGTATTTCTCACTTATGTAAGGGCTTGGGACATCTGTTGAATAATGTGAAATAGACATGGAATGTGTAATCCACTCCATATGGGATGATTTGTACGATACAGGAAAGTTTTCTATCAGGAAACTTCTCTATCATTAGCTTGTATAAAACTAGCCCTTCTTAGAAAAGTGGTGTCATTGGTATGTTTGAATTAATATATCAAATTAAAACAAATATTTTTCTATTGTTTTCTTATTTTTACTTTTTAAAGCTAACTTACAGCTAATTATCACTTTTTTACATTTATTCATATATTGAGAAAGAATAAATCTTCCCAGTCTAGTTCTAGTTTTCATATTTCCTTTCCCGTTAGAAGGTCTTTGGCTATATTAAAGCCTTGACTTTCACTTCCAAAGCCTTTGATGAATCCAGTACTTTCCTACCTTAGTAGATCGATCCATCTATCCATCCATCCATCCATCCATCCATCCATCCATCCTCTTCAGTCCAGCTAGATTTCTTGAATAGTTCATCCTGAACCTTGAAACATATTGCCTTTTGCAAGCAAAAGAATGGTTGTCAGATATTTGAAATCTTAGCTTACTATTTTGCTTATTTACTCTGATTCTGTTTAATAGTGGTACTGATATTCTTGCTTAGCCTTTGCAAGGTATATAATACTTTCACATTTTCATATATATCTAGTATCGTCCTTTACATACCTGTCTGACTATGTTTACATGGATGTGTGTACACACTTATGTCAAAGTATATGTATATTATTCAGCCTATGGTGAAACTTAATTCTGGGAAAGAAGCTCATATTATATACTAGAGAGCTGATATTGGACATTTCACTTAATCTCTTTGGGCGTCAGTTTCTTCATTTGTAAAAGGGAGATAGTAGTCCCCTGCCCTATTGAGAATGTTCCTTATAAAGTGCTATGAAATCATAATGGATTATTTTTCATCTACCCCACTGGACTGTGGGCCTTGAAATGACAGAGAGTGAATCTGATTCACTTGTGTTAATTCAGTGTACTTGGAATATATCAGAACCTCAATAATGTTTTGTGAGAGGACAGAAAGGAGAGAGTAGAGAGGGGAAGTACAAAGAAAACATAGTTAAAAGGAAAGGAGGAGGGTGGAGGAAAAGTCTTCAGTGCATTTGGTACTTTCTCATCTTGTTTTAGTGAGAGACTGTATTGCAGCTAAAGGAATGCTAACAGCTCTGACTTCCCTGCATTGTCTGAGAACCTGGGCATTCTCACCCATTTCCATGGTGTCTGAAATGTACATTCTGTTCCTTGTATCCACAAGACTATCTCTGACCCATCTGTTTTGGTACAGTGGTAGAAATTACCAGAACATAAACAGTAAGTAAATAATTCTTTCTTTATAGGAAGACCTGGATTTTATGAATTTTCAGCCTTGATTTAATTCTCTTTTTCTAATTTTTCTGCTCTTTGGCTTTTCTTTGTTTTTAACGCCTTTGCTAACCTCCTGCTAGGTCTATTTCTTTTCTTTTCATTTTGTTTCTTTTCTCTTTTTTCTTTTCTTTTCTTTTTTTTTTTTTTCTTTTCCTTTCTTTTCAAGTCTCAAATCCTGAATTAACTTCCTTGGCTGTGAACGAGTCTGTTTCATCTTAGTCTTAATCTTTTTAAGACTTTTTTAATCCGAATTATTTCATGATTAATATGCATAGAAAACATCTAGCCTAATGCATAAAGGTTTGTTAACATTTTAAAATTGATATGCTGGTTCCTACTGTTCTACCACCCCAGTTGAGCCATCAGGTGCTTGTGGAAAAGTTGCAGTTGGTTTCTGTTTCCCACAAATAGCCAAACAGCCTGGATATTCTAATAAAATGTTAATAAAGGAAATTCTATTAAGACAAACTAAAGTGTTTTGATATTAGTCTGGCAAAATATGGTCACATAGACATGACATAAGCTGGTCTACAGAATAGGTCACGTACCATATGTAGAGAGGGTAATGCTTCCTTTATGAAGCATTACTTGAGACACAGTTGACAAAGACCTGATTTGTGTGTCACTGCTACCACTTTTCAGCAAAAATGTTCACAATTCTTTCTCCCACTGAAGTCACACTATGCCTAAGAATCCAGGAATGTATTCCCAAACCAAGCAAATTGGCTTATGAAGTAAAATCCAATAGCTGTGCTTGGAGTAGTGGTTAAAACCACAGACTTTCTTACATAGGCAAATTTGGGTTCAATTTCAGCTCAACTATTTATTAACTGTGTAACCTCTCTTGGCCTCAATTCCCTTAGCTATAAAATGGGGATAATAATAAATGCATCCTGGGATTGTTATAAGTCTTAAATGAGATACTATGAAGTAAGTACTCAACAAATGCCTGACACATAACAAGTGTTCGATAAATGGTAGCTGCCCTTATGATTAGAATTAAGTTACCAAATGCATTTTGGTTAGCAGTATGCCCTATCTCTGACTGAAATGCAAGGGGAGAGTGATTCTATAGCATCTACCCGGCTCTGGGAAACCTCTCAATAATTTGGAGTTTGTGTTTCCTGTCAGATGTTTTTTAATCTGAAGGTAGATGGTGAATTGAAAAGATGACTATGCCAGATTATACTTGAATCAACCTCAGCAATCAATATTCTTCCTCTGTATTTTATGTTTGCTTGAAACTTCTAGGTTACATTGTGTCTGCAGATACACACTCTCTATATACACAGGATATTATGGAATTCATCTCCTGTACTCATCAGTGTGAACCCTGTCATTAAAAAATGTGCCATTACAGCAGTTTGGCAGCTGCCTTAGGGAAGCTCAATTTTAAAAAATCAGTGTTATTTATTTGTTTTATTTATTTATTTATTTATTTATTTATTTATTTCTTCTTTGCTTGAGTTTTAGTAACTTTTGATTTTTCAGATTTTACTGAAATTTTTTCCTTAATGATGACATTTGAATTGTACATCTGTTATTTCAGAAATAACTCCAATAGATGCTGCCCCATTCCTGGGTTTCCTAGACAACAAGAAAAAAATGTGTGCAGGAGATAAGTATCAAGGCATGTCTCCATGCTCAGCACACTCACATACAACTTTGTGCTTTATTTTCAAGTTCCTTTTCATCTAATCATGAACTTCAAAATCCAGGTTATAATAAAGATGAAATATAACCAAATGTCAGAAGTAGCATAGCATAACTAATAGATCCAGGAGCTTTGGATCCTAGTCCCAGATCTGGTACTGACTAGTCATCTGACCTTTCTTGTTTAAATCACTTAACCACCCTGGGCCCTAATACCTTTGTCTCTTATATAAAAATGTAGACTCCCACTACTGATTCTTGGTGACCTAGGGAAGCCTCTGGGGCATTGAGAATGCAGTGGAGTGTCATATGAGTAGTCTGAAAAAGTATAGTTAATATTATAATAGTATATTTGAAAAACAAAAAATATATCATTCCATAAATAAAATTATAGAAACTAAAACTCAAAAGAACTCTCCTTGGTTGGTAGGATATGTATTAAAGATAGAGAAGCAAAACTTTGCAGTTATCTTATACCTCTTCTACATTTATTTGCCATTTAAGAGATGCTGGAATCTGTTAGCATTGGCACATTCAAATGTCAACGTAACACAATTTTGGCCTCTAGGAGCTAGTTAATAGAATAGTAATACCTTTCTGCCCTTACTTTACAGTCTTTGCTTCTTGACTCTCTTTAAAAAATATTTAAATTATTTTTTGTTAATTTTAAGTCATCATTTCTAGGTAATATAACAATTGCCATTTCAAAGTTTTTCAATAACATCTCTTAAAATACTGATTTTTTTTGTATTTCAAAACTCCAAAGCATTTCTGAAAATAAAATAGCAGTCACACCTTTAAATTTCTAACTAATGCTAAAGAATTTTCTACTCGAAAGGGGTGAAAAGTCTTAATTCAATATTTCTTAATATAACTATCAAAAGAGACCTTAAAATGACTCATATATGACCATGATCAATAAAGTCATTAAATTTTATTTTCTTCATAATCAAGTAATTGTATGTTGGATCTAAACTGAACATTTTGCTTTTCAAAGCTCTTTTAGATAAATCGATCTGCATAGTGATCCCAGGAGGTAGGCACCCAGGGCATTATATAGCTATCAAAAATTTCTACTATGACTTGCTTCTTTTTAAAAATTCTCAAAAGCAGGTATAGGCTTTTTAACCTTGTTTGTTTTCTTATTAAGCTAAGTAGAGACAAAATTAAAAATTTTATTAGTAAGTTTATAATAATATTTATCTGTAGAATCAGTCATGACAAAACCCCATCTGATGATGAATAAACTTAGCCATGAAGAGAATCTATAAAGTTATCTTGCTTGATAGGAAACAGAAATCCCACAACACATGCCAGGCCCAAAGCCCCTTAGTCTGCATCTGTTCAAGAGGAAAATATTTGGAATGGAAAAGAGTTCCTAATGGTTGGGATACACAACTACTGGTAATTAAAAGCTCTGATTCCTTTACTGAGCAGTCCCAGGACAATCAATAGGAGCTTGTGCACTAAAGACTCCAGCTGCCTTTAGCCTGCAAATGACCCAGTTCCCAACCTTATGTTAGTCTATGACACACCTGTGCACTGGCCAGGACACACTGGAGAGTAGACGGGAAGTCCCTTGTCCAGCCTGCTCGCAGCCACATCAGAGACACACACCAGGTGTGACTGGAAAGTAATGAGGCTCACTCAGAAACAAAACATGACAACTGGACCAAGAACAGGATTTATACATCCAATTGAGGATTGTTTCTTAAAGTGGTCACCATGGAAAACATGAAATACTACCATTGCTCATAACACTTTTAGAATGTCTCCTTGAGAATGGCCTTTAGAGACTAAGATCTTCTCAAGAAAATTTGTTTGTTTCTTTAAACGTACATGTTGGTCTTTTAACCAAAAAACTTTGTGATTTTCTATTTAGATCTGGTGCTCAGAAGAGAAGTCTACATAGGAGATAGACACCACTATAGATGCCATCATTGCCACCCATCACTCATTAGAAACAGCAAAAGGAGATGAGTAACTGATGTTAAAAGTCACCTTTAGGCTACTCACCCAATCTTTAGCACTGCAGCAATGATCTCAGGGTGAGAGGAGTAAAGTAACGAGCTCTCCTGACCTGACCCCATGTTCCCAACTTAGTTTGGCAAATTGCTTTTTTATTTCCATTTTTCTAAGTCTTCCTGGTTCCTTCCTAGCTCTAGGCAGCTAGCTCTCTTGTTCTTCATTGTCCCTTACTACCTTTCCTTTCTGTTACAACTTTAGGAGTTACTATCATGCTATTTATGATACACTTGGCAATGTCTTCAGCCAGGAAATTAAAATCTTATTTAACAACTGCCTTACTTTTCACATGATAGAAATAAATATACTTGATTTGATATAATTTGCTAATGGAGGAATACACTGGAAGGAGGTTGGAGTTTTTAGTGAGAAGACCAGGGATAGAATCTTGGTTTTATCAAGTTGTGTTACCATTCTGGTTTATGATTCCCCATCTGTATCATAGGAATAGCAAGATCTACTTTTTCAGGATTTGTTGTAAAGATTAAATATTAAAAATATGTGTGTAATATAAACCTACATAATTCCTAGAACATAGTATATACTTAATATGTGGTAGCTATTATTAAAAGTAAATGTTGAAGTTCCCAGGGGCTAAGTGACTTTCTCAAGGTCACATGGCTGATTGATGTACTGGTATGGACTTAGATTTGAGTGTGCTGATTTTGTGATTACAGCTAATCAATGGTTCTAATTTTTTTTCGTTAATATTTGTCAATCTTTGTCTCTGAAACTTTCCTGTGTACAGGTTAAAATTTGACAAAAGTCTAAATGCTTTAATTTACTGCCTAATTCTAAGGCAGTAAATTATTAGATATAATGCTATTGTTTAAATAATTATCAAAACCAAATAAGAATATGAATAGCTTAATATCACAGCCCCAAAATGTAAGCAGTTCAAATGAAAATTCCTGCATTTAGAGACTGATTACTCCATACACCCTCAGTTGTTCTTATTGGAAGCCTAAACTTTGCAAGTGCCTTCTGAGCAAGCTCTCACCTTCTTTTATACTTATGCACCCAGACAATATCAGAGCTAGAAGAGACCTCAGAAATCACCTAGTCTACTTCCTCAGTTTATAAATGAAGAAACTTAGGCCCAGAGAGGGAAAATGACATGCTTAAGGTCACATAACTTAGAAATAGAACCACGTCAGTTAATCCAAAATGTAAATGAGCCTTTGCCACCAGTAACCCCTTAGAAGCACCAAGGAATTTCTGTCTTCCAATGAAACTATCACTTTAGGAATGAAAAGAATCTATTTTTAGCCAGAGTTAGAATTGAAGTAATAACATTTCTAAAAGTAGAAATATATGTATCTAAAATTAAGTCAGAAGTCTCAGGGTTTTATTTACCTTTGCACACCAGGCAGTAAATTCATCACTTGGAGGGTTTAGAAACAAACCATTTGAAGATCCTTTTTCTAACTTGGGGATGGAGTAATGCACAAATATAGATGTTTAGCAAGCAGGGAAGATTTATTATTTGTACATTGGTTACAGAATGTGAGTTTTCATGAGAGGTGTTGTTATGTTTAGTTTCAACAGTGAGAATGAGCATGGGAATAGCTGTTAACAGGAAGTAGGTTAGGAAATTTGAAGAACTTTTCGTTTCTTTTTCCATTGGTTTTTGTATTATGGTTTAATTTAATTATTGAAACTTTATATAGTATAGTTCCAAAAGCTCTCCATATTCAAACATAAGTGCCCAAATCCTATAATCAAATAAAAATAACTTTTGAATTAGCTATTTTAGTTTTTCACTCCAGTTTTGTCATAATTGAGAATAAATGTGTTCTATATTGGATTCTCCTTTCTAATATCAACCATTTCTTTATATCTCAACACAGAATTTTAAGTATTTTAAGTTCTATAAATTTTATAGAGGTGATGTTACACCTCAACGAATCCAACTTCACATTATTGACATGACTATAAAATAATGAGGCAAATAGTTTGACAAACTCAACCAGAACCAGTTCAATCAACTGGATGCTGTCCCTTCTAGGAGTAGACTCATGGACCATAGCCATGTTGAACTTGGAGTCTGCAGTGGGTTGTTGCAGCTAGGTAAGCACATGTAAAGACACTATCTTCTAATGACCTATTGCATCTTTCGGCCACTAATGTTTCTGTATACTAGTTCCTATTGCTTCAGTGTATACAAGCAAATATTTTTAAGTATCTGTTATGAGCCAGGCAAGGAGATAAAGCAGTAAATAGGAAGACTAGTCTCTGCCCCCAAAATAATGAAATTTACATTCTACTGGGAGAAGACAATGTACTTCTTGACATATACTTAACAACTCTCTTTCTGGCATATTACATGAGAACTATTGAAAAAGGAACCTTTATAGAGAATGTGCTCAGGAGGAGTACTTGCTGCCCCTATTCAATCACAGTTAAAATTCTGGGACAAGACTGAATATGATTCTACAGATGTATTATAGGTACATAGAAGTGAGGATGGCTCTTCAAAATACATTGAGTGAAATGTAAGTTCCAGAAGATTTCTTAAAGCATGAGTATAAAAAGTCATGGTATCTTTCTTATAAAGCTAAATACAACTAAAACTAGAAATGTGATTTTTAGGAATATATATTACAAACCTATATTTTTTAAAATCAAAGGGAATAATAAAAGACTGGGGTAGTAGTTACTCAGAGTAACTACTGTCAGAGAGGTGGAGGGAATGGGTAGAGAAGGAGCATATAAATAAATGCAGGTTTTTATCAGTATTAGACTTTGTTGAGTGTTGAGTGCATATGTGTTAATTAATTAACCAAACTAATTAGAGTGTGTCATGAACTAAGAATTATTATTAATTTAATGCTATGTACAGTAGATTAAAAATTATTTTCCCTTTCAAAGGTGACAGACCTTTAAAGCAGCATTGGTGTCATAACTTTCTTAATAAACATGGCTGCCATGACTTCCATTTCCTTAATTCCAGGTTAAACATGTTAATTTTTTTTAACCATTCTCATATTTCAGTGTGATTAAAAAATGACTTATCTTCTTCCCAAACACTTTTTTTTCTAGCATTTCATGATTCAGTTGATGACATTATCCTCCTCTGAACCACTCAGCTTGAAAAGTTGGAGCCATCTCCAAAGCCTATTTTCTTCTTTTGTCTCCTCTACAATCTAATCAGTTTTCAAACCCTGCAGGGTCTCTTCCTTCCCTCCTCTTCTCTATTCCCAGTGTCATCACCCCAGCTCACGCACTTATTATCTCTCCTTCAGTATTGTAAAAGCAACCAACTGTTGTTTCTGTTTCTAGCTTATCACCTCTTCCATCCATTTTCAATGTGCTGTCAGGTTTAATCTCCCTTCATACTTTTATACTTCATGGTTCACCTCTGCTCAGAACTTTTTAACATCTAAGGATGAAGTTCAAATTAAATAATTTTCTCTTTTAGACCTGCCATCTTCCCCTGCTGATTTTCAACCATATTTTTTTACTTCTTTATTCATTACATAGTTCAGTCAACTGAACTATTAATTCACTTTTCTTCGTAAATGATTTCCTGCCCTACCCAGGTAATCAGAGAGTGTTCTTAAAGAATAATTTGTTTCCTGGAATGAACAATGGACATGAAATAAGATAACATGTTTTTAACTTCACCAACTGTAGGATCTTGGACAAGTGACTAAATTTCTCTAAGCCCCAATGTCCTTTATCTATGAAAAAATGAAATGTAAATGAAGTCATAAAGTTTAAATAAGAATGTATATTTTAATGTAAATATATATTTTTACGTGTCTCATAAATACTTTTAAAATGTAATTTGTTCTTTCTATTTCTGCTTCCCAAAGATGATCTTAAATGCCACTCTTGGAAATTTTAATTTAACAACATCGCCTCTTCTTCCAGGTGAAAGTTAAGTCCTCCCTTTTTTGAATCCCAATAGCATTTTCACTACTGGGTCACTTAACATATACCTTTTATTATCATCATTAATATGTATGCCTTATCTCTCCTACTAAACTATAAAGATCTGGAGGAGAGGGTTCCAGATTATTTCTTCTTTGTATGTACCACCTAGATCTTAATATGGTGTCTTGAACATTGTGAGTGTTCTATTATATTTAATAGATAAATGATTAATTTGAATTTATGATTAGAAGACTTTTATTCACATTTTTATAATCCATTACTTTTTTAAATCTCTATCTTACCTTTCAAGTATAGAATACTGGTGAGATTTTGGGAAGGGTATAAATTTTATAAGAGTTTAGAGCCTCATAACTGATATCAAATACAAAGCAGTACTATGTTGGTTGAGTTACCATATATCAATAACATGAGAAAATTATTTCTCCTGACTTCTGCATTCAAATCGTCAGTCTTAATGTTGCACAGCTTTGGTTTCAGATTTTAATTTATAAAGTTTCTGTATTTTAATTATGTCTAAATGAATGAAGTGAGTGTTCTTTAATGGCTCATTACCTACATTAGTAAAGACATTCTAGTAAAATATGAATCACATATTTTTCACTATTTTTAGAACTGATCTATTATAGTTTTATATTAAATTCTCTAGATGATTTGTGAATTTTAAATATAGACTAGATCATAAATTTCCAAACTCCTGTAGCTGAGTGAAGACTATATATAGGATCCACAAATGTGCCCCTATTGTCAGGAGAGCTCTGCCTCACAGAAGGTCAGCTCAGGGTTTTGGAGAAGAGTAAGGAATGTACACTTTTCTATACTTTTTAATAATCATTCAAACACCTAGTGCTGTGCTAGATGCTGTAAGGAATATAAAAATGCATCAGACATGGATCCTCCTCTGACAGAGAGGATGAAAATGGTAGACAGCAATGATGCAATACATTCATCTCTTATGTGCCAGGCTCTGTGTACATTATTATTATATTTTAATGTAGCAAATCTTTACAATAAAGAGTGAGATGCACACTACTATCTCCACTATACAGGTTAGAAAACTGAGGCTCAAAGGGATAGTGTCTGTTGTCACTGAACTAGTAAGCTATGAAGCTGGAATTTAGACCTGGGTCTGTCTGACTTGAAAGTCAATTATAGCAGGATTTGAACCATAGGTGACAGAGAGGTACAAACTACTATAGGATATTAGAGAGAAAAAATATTTCCAACTTGTGGTATTGGAGATAATTTTAACTATTTTCTTTAGGAATTTGTCTGAAACATATCATATGCTTTTCTGATTTTTTAAAAATTATGAAGTAGTTCAAGCATACGGAATAATGTAGGGAATAATATAAAGAATATCCATGTGTCTACTACCCAGATTTGTCACTGATAAGTATTTTATCAAATTTGCTTGATGTTTTAAAAAAACTAAACTTTACAAACCTGATGAGAGGTTTCTTCTATGAGGTAAGAATTATCTTGATTTTGGTCCCTTCTATTCCTATGCATAGAAAATAGAAAACAGTAGTAGTGGCAAGGGGCAGCATTGAAGGGCAGCCTGAGTATCCCCTCCCATCATTTTCTGGTACCTGCTCCATTCTTTGAAATAGACAATTCTAATTTCTCTGCCTTATGTAAAGTACACTGCAAATGCTGTTTAAGCTCCCTTTTTAACCATCCTCTAAGCCTTCAATACAAAAATTCTTGCGTCAATACTGACTAAAAGTAATGCATACATTTCTTGATGATAATGCTGTCTTATGTTCGGTGGTATTTTGACATGTCAACTTGGCAAGGCTAAAGTCCCCAGGTAGTCAATCAAACAGCAGTCTAGGTGTTTCTGTGAAAATATTTTATAGATGTGATTAAAGTCCATAATCAGTTGACTTTATTTAAGGGATATTATTCTAGATAATATGGATGTGCTTGATTCAATCAGTCAAAGGGCCTTAAAAAGCAGGACTGAGACTTTCTGAGACAAGAAATTCTGCCTCTGAAAAGCAGCTTCAGTCTGTGCCTGTGAGTTTCAGCCTGCCCTTACTGATGGCCTGTCCTCTTCATTCCAGACTTGCTAGCCAGACTCCCAACTGCATAAACCTTTTAATAATTCTAATATATACATATTAAAAGAATATATCTCCTCCTGGTTATGCTTCTCTGATTGAACTTTGATACATATATTGAAAAATAAACATGGTAGAGTTTGTATTTCTTTGTTTCTTTGCCCCTTCCTTTCTGCTACCCTTCTTCCCTCCCTCCTTCTCTCCTTTTCTCATTCCCTCCTTTTCTTTTTTAATATTAAATGTTATTTGGTTATTCAAAAATTATTATTTTGAGTTGCTTCTCTGTCTCTTTTCTCACTTACAGGCTATTTTTATCCTCTACTTTTAACAGTGTACCACATATAAGAGGCACCCAACACACATTTGCTAAATTCATGGCCTATATCCTTCTCCACTCCTGATTTGTCAGTTCTAACAGACTATAAGCTTACAAACCAGACAAACAAGTATTTCAGAAAAGTACATGAAGTAAGAATAGATAGGCTATAACTGAGGGTTGGAGAAACAGAATAAATGGCATGGATTTCTATGCTTCTGGCTCAGAAGTCTGTGAATTCTTATCAGAAGCTACTTTAAAATTTGTCAGATCTTATGTAATTGGTTTCCTGAAAATGTGCCTTGTCCCAATCTACTGCAAGGCGGCAGATAGATTGTAAAGGAGAAAGACAAAAAAGCATTCCAGGTTCAATACTGGAATGGGGTGCTAAAAGAGTCTGAAGGAGGCAGGAGATTGTTTTATAACTCAGATTACTGACTAAGCATGTAAAACATTATGCACCATATAACAACATTTCAGTTAAAAATAGATCACCTATACGATGCTAATTCTGTAAAATTATAATGGAGATGAAAATTTCCTATTGCCTAGTGACATAGTAGCCCTTTAATATTGCATAGTGTATTACTCATGTGTTTGTGGTGATGCTGGTGTAAACAGATCTACTGCACAGCCAGATGTATAAAAGTGCATATAATTATGTACAGTAATAATATTTGATAATTATAGTAAATGACTATATTACCTGCTTGTGTATTTATTACACTTTTATCATTATTTTAGAGTGTACTCTTTCTACTTATTAAAAAAGTTGCTGTAAAACAGTATACTGTGTTATGCCAGTAGCAGCCTTATACATTTCCTGTTTACCGTGCATTATTTTCTCTTGTGCTTGATTTAATCTCATATTGTTGTATAAATTTTGTCTAGCCTAAGTGTACAGTGTTTATAAAGTCTATGGTAGTATACAATAATGTCCTAGACCTTAACATTCACTCATACCTCCACTAACATCTAGTCTTGCAAGCTCTATTCAATGGAAAGTGCCTGATAGAGGTCTACCATTTTTTTTTTATCTTTTCTGCTGTATTTTTACTGTACCTTTTCTATGTCAAGATATCTTTAGATATACAAATACTTACCATTCTGTTACAGTTACTTGTAGTATTTAGTATGATAATATGCTGTATAGGTTTTTAGCCTAGGAACAATAGATTATATCATATAGACTAGGTGTTTAGTAGGCTATGCTATCTAGGTTTGTGTAAGTGCATTCCATGATGTTTGTACCATGACAAAATTACCCAATGGTGCATTTCTCAGGAAGTATCCCCATTGTTAACTGATATATAACTGTACTTCATTTTTAAAGATGGTTTTAGATTCCAAAGAAAAGATATGAGGACCCATGATTAGAGAGTTACAGACATAAGAACTTGAAAGCATATAACTAGTATCTAACCTTTTAAATATATAATTGAAAAGTGATCTTTTCAAGTTGTAACACATCCATCAGGATAATGGTTAAGCAGACAGGCTTTGCACTTGTTCCTACACTGGAAAAGATTGAGTGGCATGAAAACTTACAATGTAATATTGATTCTAAAATGGAATCTTTAGGACTTGATAAGTTATTATAAGGTGAACATCTTTATAATCAACACTGAAGTCAAGAAGTAAAACATTTTTAGCCATCCTGAATTCCTTTGGTATGTGCCACTCCAGTTAATCCCCCTCCCTCTTCAAAATAATGTATAGCAATCAATTTCTTGTATTTCTGTATACTTTAGTCACGCAAGCATGTATTCCTAAACACTGTAGTTTAGTCTTGCCCATTTAAAAAAATTCATATTTTTAAGGTCTCTTTGGATAAGTCTTCCTATGTCATTTTCTGTTCCTTATAGTTTGCCTATGTGTCTGTAGAATAATCCAGGGCATTTGACCTAGAGTTTCCCATAGTCTGAATTGTGTTGATTACATACTTATGTTGCAGTTCAACATGTTTCTCTGTCCTCTGGATTTCCTGAAAATTGACAGAGTCCAGAGACTTGATCAGATTCAGGTTTGGTCGGTCTCTTTGACAGGACAAGTAGTTCTCAAACATTTTAATTTCAGGATTTCTTTATTTCTTAAAATTTTTTGAAGACCTCACAAAAGCTTTTCTTTATTTGAGTCATCTTGATCAATATCTGCCATATTAGAAATTGAAATTGAGTTTAAAAATATTTATGTAGTAATTTAAAAATAACATTTATAAACTTATTACAAGTTAACATAAATAACATTTTTAAATCATAAATAATTTAAAATGAAATTGCAAAATGAAAAAAGTCTCCTGAGAAGAATGACATTGTTTTATATTTTTTGCAAATTTCTTTAATGTCTGATTTAATAGAAGCCATATCTGCTTTTGCATTCGATCTGTTGCATTATGTTTTTTTATTTGAAGCGTATGAAGAAAACCTGGCCTCACACAGATTTGTAGTTGGAAATGTAAGGACCACACAGATCCCCTGAAAGAGTTCTAAGATCTTTAGTTACACTTTGAGAATCTATGGGCAAGTCTATAGGTGGTTTTGAGTTTTTTTCATCAACAGAGTCATGATATCTGGTTGTACCTCTTTTCTATGGTGATAGCAACTATTGTTGCTCAGTGCTCAAATGCACTAAATCATTGAAGATTGCAAAATGGTGATATTTTATCATTCATTTATGATTTATTGGTTGGAATACTTTTATAAAAATCTACTTCCCACATTTACTGGTTACTCAGTGATACAGTTAATAAAGGAAAGGTAGGGTAAGTGATTCTTTTCTCTTATTTACTATTTTTCAAGATAATTAAGTTTTCTATCATTCTCCAAAGGTGACCAATTGGTTTTTAAAATATTACTATGAATTAATGGACATAAATATATTTTGTGTGTTCCAGTCAATTGTAATTATTATCCTTTTTGTAGCTTATATTGCTCCATCTTAACTAGTTGGAACCTCTTGAAATTGCCTCCTGAGACCTGATAGTGAGGAAACTAAGCCTTTTCATTTATTCACAATCAACATCTCTGAAATAAGAACGTATTTTACAATAAGTTCAGTGTCAAGGTTTATTTTGCAACATTTTTTTCTTTTTTAGTGATACATATGTAATAATAGTGGAATAATGTAATTAATAGCATTTTATATTTGTTGAAGTACTTTCACACAATTAAGATTTATTTCTTGCTTGGGGTCTGATTAAGGCAAGTTAAGCAGCCCTCATCCATCTTATTATACCATCTGAAACATTGGCCTCTATGCTTACTGTAGTAGTAAGCTTATAAAAAATCTGAGGATTTTAATAGATGCTTCCAAAGTCTAGGCTTAAAAGTGGTAGATATCTCTTCTACCCATGTTCTTCATTGGCTGAATTTAATCACATGGTTACAACTTAATTTCTGAGAAATGTAGTCTTCCTTTATGCTTAAGAACAAGTGATATGGTGTATACAGCAGTGCCTCTGTTATATTAGGTAACTTGCTTAACATCTGTATCTCAGTTTCCTTATCTATAAAATGAGGATAATAACAAGACCTCCTTTATAGGGTTATGTTAAAGATTAAATAAGTTAGTACATATAAAGTATTTCATATAATACCTGACATAATAAATGCTCAATAAATGTTACCTATTAATAACAATATTTTTCAATAGCAATGTCTTAAAACAAATGCTTAATATATTCCAGAAGTCCGAAGCATGGTTATTCCTTAAAAGGTATTCTTCAGAACATGCTCAGATTCAAGAAGCAGAGAAAGTTTTGGCAGATATATCCATGTTCTAAATCAGTACCCTAATGAAGCCATCTTTTTTGAATTCAGTTGAATTGTCAGGTCAAATAATAAAGATCTTCAGAAAGAAAACTAGTTGGTAGTCGTGGCTTGATTTTTGCTTCTTCCCTAAAGGAACTGGTCTCTAAGAGCCTCGTGGATTGTTATTAGGTGTTTGGAGAGCTGAGTGACTCTGGACTATTTGAATATGCTTTTAAAAATTTCCTGAATGTGTTGGATAGAGTTTGTTGATAAATCAGAATAATCAGAAAGAAGAGTATTAGTGAAACTGTAAAAGTAGGAACAAGATTTTATGCAGTGGTGCCAGCTGTCATCCCACTTAGGAACACACATCATAGATTTCTGTGCTTTTCAGACATCTGCTCTCCTAGCCATATAAAACAGTCGTTCTGTCAGCAAAAGCCTGGCAAAAGAGCTCCATTATTTCAGGAATCTCATTCCCAGGCCTGGTGCCTGCATCTCCATAGTTATGGATAGTAAGATGTCCCATAATATTCTATTGCAAACGTAGCCAGTGACCTAGTACTTGTTTATAAATTTTCTTACCCGATGGCTGGAATTCAAGCTTCTTTCTATATTAACTGTGTAGCCCTAGATCAATGGTGTCTAGGCACCCCCTCTTCTCATAATCTGAAAAGAGTAACCACTATCTAAATCCTTTCCCACATGGATCATGACCACAGTTGTCTCTAATCATCTGGTGCAGATTCTTAGCTACCTCACCTAGACTTTTAGAATCCTCCAAGCTGAACTCATTCCTCATGACAATTATCTAAACTCTTAACATTTTGAGATTGAACCCAGATCTTACAGTTTATTTCAAGCTGTTTGTCAGCTTTCACTTGAACCTAGAAACCATTGTTGTCATTTGAACTCTTTACCATCTGACGATTAAAACCAGACCACAGGCTGGTCTTCCAAGCTTTTTAATGACAAGAGATTGAACCCAGACCTCATTCTTGACATCCAAAACTCTTACCATTTGAGGATTAAATTCATTCCCAAATATTCTCCAAGCTCCATGCCATTTGGGGACCAAACTTTGGTCTAAGACTTTTATCTAAGTTCTTTACAGTTTCTGGATTTAACCCATGCTGCTCATGTGTTATCAAAGCATTATACCAATTGAAGATTGACTACACACTACAAGGCGGACAGCCAAACTCTTTAACAGTTAGATATTGAACCCAGACTTCATTGAAGATTGTCTTCCAAGTTTTGTGCCAGCTGGATTTCAAGCCCAGTCTGTGGCCCCCTTCCAATTCCATTATTGGTGGGGGGAGAAGCAGAGGTCCCCAAACCACTTTAAGCATTTTATACCGAGGGATCAAACCTATCTATGGTCATTATCCAACCTCTTTACCAGCTGTGGATTGGACTCAGCTGTCAAAAACAAAGCAGAAAGATTGGTTGAAAGCTCTATTTATCTTTTCAGCTGCTAAAGATCTTGAATGATGATATTAGTAGCTCTGAGGAGCAGTACTTCTCAAAATGTGGTTTCCCAACACCTGCACCAGAATCACCTAAGGCTGCTTATTAAAAAGGCATATTTCTGGGCTCAATCCAAGATCTTCTGGCTCAGAATTCGTAGGCCTGTGACCATGGAATCTGAATTTTTAGCAAGCACTATAGCTGATTCCCTTGCACAATAAAATTTGAGAACCACTGCCCTTGAGCAAGGTCTCCCTTATCTGTTAGAGAACAATCCCAGATCTCCCAGCTGCCAACCAGCTGTTTACCAGCTGGGCCTAAAATGCAGGTTCTTATTAATATATTCTATCAGTGCATTGCCTTATTAGCTTGAATGTATAAGCCAAGTTTTTCCTGTTATTCAGTTGTGCTGCTTTATAAAATGGGACTCATTTCCCTGGATCAGTAAATATGGGGTAGAGAGGAGTAAAGTTGAATTGTGGTACAGCACCACCATGGTGATTTTATTTCCGGAAGAGGACCACCAATACAGTACTTTGGGGGAAGCAGCTCTGAATATACGTTTCTTAGCACCACACCATCCTGTTAATATGTAAAGGCCAGCATGGGATCTGTGAAGGTAAAATCTGGTCCTTCCCAAGCTTCTTTGCAGTAGACAAGCTGTCTAAATTGATATAGCGGGTGAGCCCCTAAACTTCTTGCCCACCCTACTTCTTCCTGCTTTCTTGCACCCCTTCAATATATAAAAAAATCAGAACGTTTACAAATGTATTCTTTTACAAGGAAATGCAGAGGAGTGGAGAATGAAAAACAAACAATCTAGATGTTAACATCTGGAGCAGACCAAATTAAGACATACGAACTCATTACTGCACCAATTACTTACTAAGTCTGGGAAACTTAAACCTAAATCTGGATTGAAATTTTTCAAGCATGCCTTAATATAAAAATAACTTGGGAAAAATCTGCATGGACTATTGTGAGTCAAATTAAATTTCATGTCCACTATTGAAAATGCATGGATCTGCTTTCCCATTGTTTCTGAGGGGAAAATCATGCTCCCTAGGGCTGAGATATGTGTTTGCTTTTAACCAAGAGATGTTAAGTCAAAGAATATTCTAAATCATCAAGTCTTTTCACACATACAAGATGGCTGTTTATTTTTTAAACTTCTTAGTTAAAGCGAAAAAATTCTCATAATGTTAGAAGTTTTGTTACTCAGCTTTTTTTGTGTCTACACAAACATTTTTACCATAAGATTAGAATCAGGAAGTGTAAAGAATAATTCTTTCTTGTAAATTCTCCTTTTCCTCAGTAGGGTATAGCCCCCGAGATTCTGTCATCGAACCTACTATTTGCATACTGAAGCCTCTTGTTTCTAAATCATAGGGTTTTTTTCCCCACAGCTTTTCTATAGAGTTTATTTGACATAATATCACTTTTTTGTCTTTTCATTGTAGTAAAATATACGTAACAAAATTTACCATTTTAACCATCTTTTATTACTTTCAAGTATACAGTACATTGGTTAGACAGTGTTTTTGCCCATTTGCCCATAAAATAGAGGAAGGCATGTTCCTGAAAATAGTGAGAGATAAGTCCTCTTTATTAAGTCCTATTCCTTATCCTTTTTTTCTCCATCTTCCCTTCCTCCTCTTTATTCTCCTTCCTTCTCTTCCCCTTACATCTCCATTACACTTTTTATTGTTTTCTGACTTCCCAATAGAATGTTGTCTCCTTTAGGACAGGGACTGCATCTGCCTCATTCACTGCAGTTTCTTCAGTGCCTGGAATATAGTAGACAATACTATTTATTAACTAACTGCAAGACTGCCTGATTAAATAAATGAATGAATAAGAACAGCCAGGAAGGAAACAACTTAAAATTCCCAGTGATAGTGGAGAATAGTAAGAGGTAAAAATCTCATAAGTTTAGGTGGTGTTGAAAATCACTTTGAAAATACAATCCAAACCCTTTTATTAAAGGCTGGATGGGATGGTGTGTGTGTGTGTGTGTGTGTGTGTGTGTGTGTGTGTGTGTGTACGTGTGTGTCTAGGGTTTTTGTTTTTTGAGGGTATTCACATTTTAAAAATTTATTTTTAATCGTAAATATACATAACCTAAAATTTACTAATTTAATCATTTTAAGTGTACAGTTCAGTTGCATGAAGTACATTCACATTTGTGTAACCATCACCACCTTCCATCTCCAGAAATTTTTTCATCTTGCCAAATGGAAACTCTGTACTCATTAAACAATAACACCTCATTTTGCCTCCCCCCAGACTCTGGAAGCTACCATTCTACCTTCTTTATGAATCTGACTGTTCTAAATATCTTAGAGATGAGTGTAATCATATAGTGTTTGTTCTTTGTGACTGGCTTATATCACTTCAACATAATGTCCTCAAAGTTTATTCATGTTGTTGCATTCATTAAAATTTTCTTTCTTTTAAAGCTGAATAATATTCCTTTTTATGTCTATACCACATTTTGTTTATCCATTAATCTGTTGGTGGAAACTTGGGTTTCTTCTACCTTTTGGCTATTGTGAATAATGCTGCTATTAATATGGGTGTACAAGTATTTATCCCTGCTTTTACTTCTTTTGGGTATATATCCAGAAGTAGAATGTTGGATCATGGGATAATTCTTATTTTAAATATTTTGAGGAACCTCTATACTGTTTTTCATAATGGTTTTACCATTTTACATTCCTATAAGCAGTGCCCAATGATTCCAATTTCTTCATATCCTTGACACTTACCTTTTTTATTGTTTTTTAATAATAGCCATTCTAATGGGTGTGATATCCCATTGTGGTTCTGATTTGTATTTTTCCTGATGATTTGTAATGTTGAGCATCTTTTCATGTACTTTTAGCCATCTGTAGATCTTCTTTGAAAAAATGTATATTCAGATCCATTTTGATAATCTCTGTGCATTTTTTAATTAGATACATTTTTTTTGCTGGTGAGTTGTATGAGTTCTTTATATATTTTGGATTTTAACACCTTATCGGATATAAGATTTGCAAATTTTTCTCCCATTTAGTAGGTTACCCTTTCATTTTCATTTTTTCTTTTTTCTTTTCTTTTCTTTTTTTTTTTTTTTTGATGCTTTGTGTTGATGTGCAGAAGCTTTTTAGTTTGATGTAGTCTCACTGGTCTATTTTTGCTTTTTTGCTTCTGTTTTTGGTATCAAATTTAAAAAATCATTCTTAATACCTATGTCAAGAAGCTTACCTCCTGTGTTTTCTTCTAAGAATTTTATGGTTTCAGGTCTTGCATTCAAGTTTTAATCCATTTTGATTTCATTTTCTGTATGGCATAAAATAGAGGTACACCTTCATCCTTTAGCATGTGGTTATCCAGTTTTCCCAACACCATTTATTGAAGAGACAATTCTTTCCCTGTTCTATATTATTATCTCCTTTGTAATGTATTAATTGACCATATATGTGTAGGATTATTTCTATATTCTCTATTCTGTTCCATTGACTACATTTCTTTTTAATGTCAATTTTGGTAAGTTGATTCTTATAGGAATTTGTCCATTTGATCTGTAGTTTCAAATCCATTGGGAAAAGTTGACTATCATTTTATTCTCATATATTACTAATGTATGCAATCCACAGTGATGTGCCAATTTTAATTCCTGATATTTTTTTTGTGTGCATTCTCTCTTTTTTATTGTTCATACTTGGCAAGAGTTCATCAATGTTATTAATCTTCTCAAAAAACTAACTTTTGGCCTTGTTGATTTTTTCTATTTTATATGTTTTGTGTTCATTGATTTCTGCTCTTATGCTTATTATTTTCTTCACTGTACTTCTTTGGGTCTAGTTTGCTATTCTTTTTCTAACTTTTTGAGATGGAAATTTATATAATTTCTTCTAGATTGTGTATATCATACTAAAAATTTGCCATTCTGTTTGTATATTGCTTTAGCTACATTACATGCCTTGAGTTTATACATGTATGCATATATATTTCTTTATCAATCAATTTAAGATATTTTATAACTTTTCTTTTGACCTATTCCTTGACCTATAGGTTATTTAAAAGAACATTGCTTAATTTCTAGTTATCTTTTAAAATATTTTTTTTATTACATTGTAGAGAATTAATTCTTAAATCCTTTGAAATTTATTGACTTGCCTTTTGACCCAGCATAGCATATATTTAATTTTGGTAAATGTTCATTGAAAAGCATATGTTTTTTTTTTTGTTTTAGGGTTCTATAAATATTGATTATGTAAAGTTTGTAAACTGTGTCCTAAAATATTTTTATCCTCATTGATAATTTTTACCGTTTTTGGAGGTTGCTGTTAGAGGTATGTTAAAATTCCCATGTGATTGTAGACATGATTGTGTGTTCTATTAAATCTGTTAATTTTTGCTTTATACATTAATGTTTACACAAGCATGAAAATTTAGAATTATTATAACTTCTTTGTGCATTACCCTTTAATCATTATTTTCTTTATCTTTAATAATCCATCTGTATTAGTTTCTATTGCTACTGTAACACATGACGACAAATTTAGTGGCTTTAATAATGTAAATTAATTTTTTTACAGTTCTGGAGATTAGAATTCTAAAATCTGTCCCCAGGGGTTATGTTCTTTCTGGAGGCTCCAGGGAAGAAATTATTTTTCTTCCCTTTCCAGGTTGCAGAGGCTGTCTCCATGGTTTGACTCATTTCTTCTACCTTCAAAACCAGCAGCATAGCATATTCATATTTCTTGGATCTATCCCTCTGTTGCTGTTGTCACATTGCCTCCTGTCTAATTCAGACTCCTCTTTTATCCTTTTTGCAAAGAGTCTTCTATTAAATCAAACCTATCTAAACAATCTAGAATAATCTTCTATGTCAAGATCTACAATTTGATCACATCTTCAAAATCTCTTTTGCCATCTAAAGTAGTAATATTCACAAGTTCCTGGGATTAGGATGCAGACATATTGACAGGGGGAAGGGAGCCATTATTCATTCTACCACACCATCTTTAAGTTTTCATTGTTTAATAGAAATACAGAGGTACATACAACTTTCTTTTTGCGTGGTATGATTTTTTCTATCCCATTACTTTTATCTTTTCCCTATAGTTATATTTAAAATTTGTCTCTTTTTAGTAATATATTGTGTTTTATTTTTCCATTAAGCTGACAGTCTTTGTCTTTTAATTGGAATTCTTAATCCATTTCCATTAAATATTGTTACTTACATATTTGGGTTTATATCAACACCTTACTGCTTTCTAGTAATCTTATCTCTTCTGTGTTCCTTTACTTTCTTAAATTTTAAAATTCATAACTGTTGGTATTTTGTTTTCTCTCTGCTAGGTTGCTTTTATATATTATTTTACAACTTTTTAGTGATTATCTCTAAAATTGTGGCATATATTTTTAAGTTATGATATAAATTAATACTTTTATAATTTACTGGACAATGCAAGAATCCTAAAATACTTTAAACCCATTCATCTATTTTTTGTGTGTGTGTTGTTGTCATTTGCTTTACTACTTAGTATATTTTGAACCCCACACTCCCAGAAGAGAGTGAGCACAAACTAGAACCTATTGAGTTCCCGTTGATAATCACTTTTGAGCATGAAAAAATCCTTTAGAGTGTAATGGCTGCTGCTTATCTTTTGCCTTTCAAATCTTCCATCAATTCCTTTTTTGGCTGACTCTAATCCAGAACTATATGGGGAAGAGGATTTGGGGAAATGTGTCCAATTTAAGTTAACACAACACAAACCGTCATACTCTAAATGTCATTTTCCTTCAGAAAGTATTTACTTTTGTTTCTGTCAGACAGCGTAAGGGCCAATTACCTTAATCCATTTAGACTGAGCTGATTTGAAACTTGTTTAAGTCTTTCTGATTTCTTCTCACTCCTTGGATGCACTCTTTCAGGGTCCCCATAGAAAGCTTGGGACAACTGTTGTACCCCAGCACAGTGAGATTGTTGAAAACTGTACTTAGTGTCTCAGCCCTTTAGCAACTGCTTTCTCCTAGACTGTGTAGTTTCTTGGCTCTGCACTGCATGTGAATCAGCAAATGCTTTGAGAAGATCATGCAAAAATATTCAGCTAACCTCAATAAGATACCCTTCTTTCATAGGTCTACCTTTTCGATCTTGACTGTCTTGTCAACTCTCCAGTGTCTTCGCACTGATTTTTTAAGTTCAGTTTTTCTAGCAACAGGAAGGTTGGTCTAATATAGCATGACTCTTCATAACCAATCTCAGAGTCAGTTTAAAATTTATTGGCCACAAATGTATTACATAATAACAAGTTATATTGTGTGATAAACAGGAAGGGGTTAGAGACAACATTAATAAACAATAAATAATGACTATTTTACTGGTTGGTTCCCTAGTGCTGAAGAAAATTGTTTACCATAGTTAAATAAGTAAATCTGTGCTGTTTCTCACTGTGGAGCATCATAATACAGAAAAGTTGCCCAAATATAAAGCAGGTCATAAATTGCAGTTCAGTATGTCTGCCCTTAATATGTTCCTTAATTGATTGTTTTCTCTGTTCCTATTATTTTAATAAGTGTGGCCTTTCCCTTTTTGTTCTTGGATAAACTATTAGCTTAATCACAAGTCATAGCCTCCAAATTTGATGAATACCTATATTTGCCATTTTTATTTAACATGAAAAAAATTAATAAACAGATAATATGGATTGGATCTATATAATCTACAAGAATGTTAATAGGACTAATAAGTAAATTTAGCAAGATCATAGGTTATATGGTCAGTATACAAAAATTAGTTATATTTTTATATACTAGCCACAAACTATGGGAAAATAAGATTTTTAAAATACTACTTTAATAATAAAAAACAAAAATTAATAATGAATTTGACTAGATCTGTGAAAACATACACAGAACATTTTAATTAATATGCACAAGGCCTTTTGGGTTAAACAAATTTAAGCCAATTACTAGCAGGGAAACTTAGACAACCATTTAGCCTCTCTACAATTCAGTTTTCCCTTTTTTGAAATTAAGATGGTAAAAATTACCTCAAAAGGCTGAAATGAATTCATATACAGCACATGGCAGGTACTTAATGAATTAGTGGTCTCTCTCTCTCTCTCTTTGTATAATAATGTAGGGACGATGCTTTACCTCTAAGTTTTAAATGTTTTATTTCAAATGCGACCAAAATGGCTCTCTTAACTTTTTCAGATACTTCTTGGTTGATTAAAGCAAAATTATGTTGAAATAGATAATGTCATTAAAAATTAATGGGCATAACCATTTGTTAATTCACAAAACAAAAGAAAACACTACCTTATAAATGCTGATAACAGCAAAAAAAGAGTTATTTATGGAGAGATAATAATTATGAACCCATGAGATGAAGTAAAGGATTTTCTATTTAAATAACAATATCTAATAAAATTGATTTAATTATTTAGGGCATCTATTAGTCCTTGGAAGAAATGATACTTTTTTATATCCTTTAATTCTGTCAGACTCATAGAATATCAGCTCAATGCAAAAGTGTATTATTTTATCATTATATGCCAAAGGATCTAATGTATTTTTAGCAGTCATTTCCAGAAAAGCTGATTATTAAATGTAGCACAAGCACAAGACCAAATACAACAGAGTTCGCAGTAGGTTGTTGCATAAGTAGATCATTTGGCTTCTTTTAGACTGGTAATTATGTGAGAGCCTCAATGGTAGCTATAGTTATATATTAAACATATATGTGTGTATGTTTATAGTCTTTATAACTATGTTAATAATTAACTAATTCACCATAAATAATGTAATTAATAATCTTGGCATAATATATACATATATGATAAATTTCCCATAAATAATATAATATTTAATAGTAATCATGTGATCAATAGATACATTTCACATTTTATACATAATTTATAGAAATGTAATTTACATTATATGTAATAATATAATTAATAGTATATAAATCAATGTAATATATACTCTTTTGTTACATCTAATATATACTATGTAACAAATAATATATATCTTAAATAAATACTCATATATTTTTATAATTCACCTCTCAACATTCCTACAAAGAATTTTCCAGTTAATAAAAATGAGTCTTATTCAAATAAAGCAAATTAGCCTAAGATCAACAAATCTTCTTCAACTTTACAGTGCTTTGGAACTGATGAATTGAAGCTTATTAAGATGACCATATTTAAGTGAATGACTGGGACACTGCCTAAAAAGGAGACATCTTATTTCTATGAGATTTAGTTTAGAGACCAAAAATGCTGGAATTTCTAGGCCTTTATATGATTTATAGGAAGAAAATATTTCAAGTCCTGATCATGAGTCTTTGATCCCGGTTTGTGTTTAAGTAGTTGAAGTCTTGTGGTGGGTGACACTTACTATTATTGTTTATCTCTTGATAGAAATGATAGATCAAAAATTTTCTGGACGGAAGAAAGTGCATTGCAAATAATAGAAATATCCTTGAGGTAAGGGGAAGGAAACAAAATTGGGAGACTGGAGAAAGCTCAAACTGACCACCAATTCTTTCATGTTCCAAGATCTCTTTATTATGTGTCTGGCTCCATCCAGCCCACAGAGAATATTTGCTTTCAAAGTTTACATGAGCTATGGTCCATACTCTGCTGCTATGAATCCCAAGCTTTCTGAAAATAAGAATCACCTGAAGTGGCACAAATTCTTGGAGTTCTGTACCCAAACTTACTGAATTAAAATTTTCAGGGGAAAAAGCTTATTAATCTATGTATGTAACAACCATTCAAAGTGGAAAAAAGGAATAAAAAGTTCAAAGTGACTTGTTATCAAAGAAGTTGAGAAACATTGCTTTAAATGTATACTTGTTTCATACAGTAGCCACTAGCTACATATTGCTATTGAATGCTTGAAATGTGGCCAGTACTATATGACAAAATGCTAATATTTTGGATGTATGGGGCTAAATAAAAGATATTTTTAAATTAATTTCATCCATTTTTATCTTTTACTTTTTTTAATAGGACTACCATAAATGTTAAATTACATATGTAATTTATGAATATTGCCAGGGGTAAGGAAGAACACTACATTATAAAGACATAACAATCCTAAGTATATATGCACATAACAGCTGAGATACAAAATAATGAAGCAAAACCAGATAGAATTGAAAGGAGAAATAGATAAATACATATTTCTACTTGGTGACTTAAGTACTCCTTTCACAATAATTGATAAGTGGACAGATAATAAGTGTATGGAAGACCTGACAGCACTATTACCCAACTTTACTTGATTACAATTTATGGAACCCTCAATTCAACAACAGCAGAATACATACTCTTTTGAAGTGCACGGAGAACATTCACCAAGATAGAACATATTCTGTCTGTAAATCCAGATCAAATTTTAATAAATTTTAAAAGACTGAAATCAGATGAAGTATGTTCTCTGACTAGAATGGAATTAAACCTGAAACCAACAACAGAAAGATATATGGAAAATTCCCCAAAAGATCAAAAGGAAGTCATAAAGAAAATTTAAAAATATTTTAAATAGAATAAATACAAAAATACACTATATTAAAATTTGTGGGCTGCAGATAAAACAGTGCTTTGAGGGAAATTTGTAGCAGTTAATGCTTGTATAAGCATAAGTGATCAAAACTTCAACATTATGGAACTAGGAAAGGAAAAAAAATTTTAATCTAAAGCAAGCATAAGGAAGAAAATAATAAAGAACAGACATCAGTGAAAGTGAAAAAAAATAACAGAGAAAATAAAACAGAAGCTGGTTCTTTGAAAAGATCAATAAAATTGACAAACTTCTGACCATACTAACCAAGAAAAAAGCGGTTAAGACACAAATTATATGCTGCAAGATCAAGAACTTTGATGAAATAGACACAATCCTTAAAAGACCTGAACTATCAAAAATCAGTCAAGAAAAAATAGATAACCTGTATAGTACTGTATTAAAGAAAGAAATTGAATTATTGTTAAAACCTTTCAACAAAGAAAACTCTAGGCCTATGTTGCTTCATTGGCAAATTCTACCAAACATATAATGAAGAAATAATACCAATTATATACCAACTCTTCAAGAAAATAGAGGAGGAGGAAACACTTCCCATCTCATTTTATGAAGCTAATACTACCCCAATACCAAAATCAGGCAAAGCCATTATAAATAAAAAAATATATCACTCATGAACATAGAATCAGAAATCTTTAACCAAATTTTAGCAAATTGAATACAATGACATGAAAAGGGGATCAAATAACATTTATCCTGAGAATGCAAACCTGCTTCTACATTTAAAAAATAAATGTTCTTCCTAAATAAGAAAAAACACATTATCATCTCAATAGATTCAAGCTCAACAAAATTCAAGTTTTGTTAACTATGAAAACTCTCAGCAAATACAAGGAAATCTTTTCAACCTGATGAAAAGCATCTGCAGAACAAACACTAGTGCTTGATTGTGGAAGACTAACTGTTCTCCCCTTGATGGACAGAAAGGATATCCACCTTAACCACTCCTATTCAGCAGGACAGTAGGCAGGAAAGAGAAAAGACATCCAGATTAGAAAGGATTAGGTAAAATTGTCTCTATTCACAGACAACATGATTGTGTAGAGAATTTCAAAGAATCTACAAAAATGCCATTCGAATTGATAAGTGTGTTTAACAAGGTTGCAGGATATAAAGTAAACATAAAAAAATTGTTATTTCTGTATCCTAATAACGAATAATTGGAAGTTGATATTTTTAAAATAGTATTATCTACAGTAGCATCCCAAACCATGTAATAATTAGGCATCACTAATTATTAAAACTAATTATAATAACTAATAATAATCACTAACAAAATATGTGTAAGATCTGCATGTTTGAAAACTACAAAACACCAATGAAATAAGCCACAGGATACCTGAATAAATGAAGGTGTTTGCTGTGGTCATAGTTTGCAATACTCATTATTAAGATGTCAGTGAAATCTCTAGAGTGATCTGTAGAATGAATACAATCCCAATCAAAATCTAGCAAGACTTTTTGTGGAAATTAACAAGCTGATTCTAATATCTACTTGCTTATTAGATTGTTCTGATAATCAAATGCATTAACTGCATATAATTTACTACAAAGCCTAGCATATAGCAAACAATAAATATTAGCTGCTATTATGCATTGCTTCCTTAGGCCAATAGATATCTTTGATCCTTCAGTATATACCAAGAGTTGTATCCTCTCTGGCATTTGTCCTCATTCATTAATTTCTTTATTCATCCTATAAATATTTATTGGGCACATACTCTATACACAGCATTATGGTAAACTAGGGAAATAATGCATAAATAAACATACTATGACCCTTATCTTCAGGAAATTTTTAGTCCAGTAGCAAATGGATATTAAATTATTATTTTATTATTATTTTTACACTTACAGTACTTGGTCTTCCTAGGCAGTCTCCTATCCAAGGAGACTAACCAGGCCCAACCCAGTTTAGCTTCTGAGATCAGACAAGATTGTGCATGTTCAGGGTGGCATGGCTGTAGACAATATTAAATTATTTTTTATACAACTCTATAATTAACAATTGTGAAAAGTGTTTTGAAGAAGTAGGGAATACTGAGTGAGATGACTGGGAAATTTAACCTAGGCTGGAAGTCTTCCTTGACAAAGTAGTGTTTTAACTGAGGTAAGGGAATAAGAAGAGGGAGCTAGACAGAGGAAACCCTCTATGGACAGGTCTTGAGGCAATAAGAGAAGGCCAGAGAAGCTGAATATATAAAGTAAATAAGAGAGAAATTCAAGAAGCTGTTGGAGAGGAAGGCAATGGCTAGATTATGCAGTAGTCTTTATCTTAAGAGTAATGGGGAGCCACTGAATGGTTTATAATGAGTGTGGTAAAAGGAAGATTAATGCATTTATCCCTTCTTTCATGCATCACAGCTATATTTTGAAGACCTAATATGTATAAGGCACTGAGCTGATTGCTGAGAGTTCAGCAGTGAAGAAGCCAGATATAGATTTATGATGAAGCTAATGAAGCTTAGACTTTAGGATCCATCACTTGCACAGGTCCTTATGAGTGCTAGTAATGGGAAAGGAAAGTCAGGTTGCAATCAGTATGCATTTCTATGTCAACATTTCTAGTAAGTTGTCTAAAGAAGTCTCAGAATAGAGGGATCTTACTCTTTAAAACTTCAGTAATCTGTTGTGTTTTCTTTTCTCATTATAAATAAACATACATGTTTATATGTAATTTTGTGTTTATAATTTATATTGTTATAGAAGACTCCCTAAATTGTATTAGTTTCAGGTCCCCCAAAACCTGGTCCACCCCCTGGATGCAGCCCCCTTAGGCAGATAAGTAAACACTTTCAGTATAATATATAAGTGCTATGATAGAGGAAGGCATCAGACTTACATATGAGTGGGGAGGCAGTGAAAGGGGGAGGATGTAGTATCTGAAGGTTATAAGAATTAGTAGTACAAAAGCAAGGAATACAAATAAGGGACTAGTAGGTGTGTCTTTGGGTCAAGCAGAAAGTCAGTAGCTATTTGTTGCCATGGAAATACAGATCTACTCTGATCATAATTTTGAAGAAAATTATGAATTTGGACCAGACTAAAGGGCAAGAGAATCTTTTATGGTTTTCTCTATCTGTTGTGCCCATAACAAAGAAAGATCAAAGAATTAAGTAAAACCTTTCCAGGAAGTAACAGAAGGCAGTTCTAGATAAGGTTGGAAGGAAAAGCACTTAATTAAAGTCAATGCCTTGAGAGAGTAGTAGGTCAAATAAATGGATTTTACCTTCAATATGCTTTGAAGCATAGACATATACCATTAGTATTCCTTAGTATTTAATATTCCCAAGAATACAGCCTCCAGATCCATATAGCACTAAAGATTTTGTTGTTAACATTATTAACAATATTATTATTTTTTAAATTTACAGATGCTGGTAAAAATTCAAACTTTATTACAATATATAGAATAAGACATGATCATCCACTCTAATCCTTCCTAATTCCCAAAATTACCTGTCAGTTTGGTGGGTCTCTGTCTAGACCTTTATCTGCAGATATGCCAATGCAAACACACAAAGCATTAAAAACCCCCAAAATGAAGCTGTACTATACTTACTGTTTATTAACTTGTTCTTTTTCACTTAACAGCATATCATAGCCTTATTTCTGTGAGTGCAGATCAGTAAATATTATTTCTGGTATAGTAGGTATGTACCTTAATTAAAGAATTTTTTTATGGAAAATATTTTAAACATATGCAAAAAAGGAGAGAGAATCGTATACTGAACCCATCGCTCAATTTCAATAGTTAACAACTCACGGCAATTTTGTTTCATCTATACATTCACCCACTCTCCTACTCACTTATGAATAGACATTAAGGTTATGTCTAAGATTTCACTAAACAAATGTAACTATAGTAAATATATTTGTAAATGTATCTGTTCATGCATATTAGCAAAGCTTTTGAGCCCCAAAGCACTGGAGTGAGTGAAGGTCAGTTGAAGTATTCTTTGGTGGAAGTGTCATGTGGGAAGATAAATGTCTGGACTATGCTCGATTGCAAGAGAAAAACTAAGCAGAAAACTAAAATATGGAAGTTAGATGTTTTATATAGTTGAGGACTTCAAATGGAAACCAAGTATTAGAGATAAATGTTCTCAGTTAAAATAAGTTCCAGCTTGCATGTTAAACTAGTAAACTGGAACTTCAGAGCTATGTAGCTAGGAAACTAATTGGAGGCTATCAAGACTGGAACTTTATGGCACCTTTGAAGGGCTCTCTAAATGTAATAATGGGAATAAGTTTTTATATAGAGACTGTAAAATTAGGGAAATGTGAGCTGTATTTGAGAGGGCCCAGATTGCACTCAGATTTTGTTAGTATAATTTCTCTGAAGATTATCAGATGTTTGCATTATTCAGACCTAGTTATAAAGTAGCATGCCTTACCAGTAAAGACAACTTTGTTTTTATTCTGGGTCAGAAAAAGGATTTATGTCTTCTTGAACTCTCCTAAGTGTTAGTTGAAGGGCTAACTCTCACTTAATTTTGAAAAGAGTTCTGAATTCTGGTTTCTTGATTAAGCATTATGTGCTAGAAATTATATTTGATTGACCATATGAGCTTTGCATTAATTAGTTTAAGTTTTAATGTTTCTAATTAGTAGAGTTGAGAAAAGACATTTCTAAGAAAGAATCACTCTTCTTTGAAGTTGAATTCAATATAGGAGTTAGGTATTTTTAAAATGTGAGAATGAGGCTCTAGTTTAAGACAGGATGTTCAGAAGGCTAATGGTACCAACAACGGAAACAGAGGATTTCTGGGTCGGAAAAAGAGCTTAAAGGAGATGATGATGAGTTCAGACGATTCTTGGAGTCAGAAAATTGTGGGCTGTTGATTTTACAGCTGCTTATGTAGAGATATAGGCTGGAGTCATATAAAAGAGTTGTCTATTAGAGCTTGTAAGAGAACTCAAAGCTGAGAAATAGGTCTTAGAATATCTCCTCTTTTAGTGCAGAAGGATAAAATGAGAGTGAGAAGAACCTGTCAGGGATAAGAGAGCCTAGTCAGAGCAGCGACCCAGAAGAGAGGAGTCAATGTTTTTCTGTGTCCTTCACAGTGACTTGGTCATTAAATGGAAGTCATAGTGTTTTTGATTTGCCCAACAATGCACTTGAATAAGTGGCTGCAATGAATGAGAAACTCCTCACTTGGGCTACTGGAGCTTTTTAAAAATTCTTTTTATAATGAAATAGTATAACAAGGATAGAGAGAACTTAATTACTTTTCTAAAAAGACCATCATCATATTGGAAACTTAGTTAGGTTTATATGTTGCATTTAGATAAGGTACAAGGGAACAATGAAGAAATGTCAAGAAGATGCTCCAGATAAAACTTGAGAGTCATCACATCGGTGAAATAGAATCCATCGTGTTATATTGCAGCTTCTCTGGAAACAGTCAAACCATATGAATGGTGCCGGCAAGTGAACTTATTTACAGATATTATGTGCCCGCTGTAGGATATTACAGTGCATTCTTTAAACTTCACAGTAACTTTGAGATAGGTGTTATCATTCTCATGAAGGGAGAACTGAGGCTTAGAGCAAAGTAGTTGCATGTAAATTTGGTTGGAAATTGAAGTGTCAAATGTCTGATTTAAAAAGTGGCATTCTCATAATCCTGGAGAGAATAGATAGGGATGGGTAGAGGGTGATATGATAGAAGAATGGCAGACACAACATGTGAATCTACTTAATGCCACTGAATTATACACTTTAAAATAGTTAAAACTAAATTTTATGTCATGTGCTTTTTACCACAATAATAAAAGAATGGTAGAATTTTGAAAACATTGAAGCTGGGTAATAGGTACATAATAATTCTATACGCTTTGTACATTTTTGAAATTTTCCATAATCAAAGTTTTAAAAAATAAGATTATTTAGAAGCAAACTTAAATGTATACATAGTCTTTTCTAAAGCATGAGAATTGGATATATAAAACTCCCTTTTATACAACAGCCATATAATAGTCTATTTACTTAAAAAATATAACATTTAATCAAATTATGCTATGAGGTTATCATCATAATGATACATCCTAATAGTTTTAACATTTAATGACTTTTTACAAAGCACTTTTGCATTGCATATATATAACATTTTTATGAGGTAGGTCTTATCATTCACCTTTTACAGAGGTTGCAATGATTGTCCATGGTCTCATAGAAAGTAGCAGGCACAGCTGAGATTCAAATTATGTTTTCTGACTCCAAGTCCAGTGCTCCATCCCCTGTGCTCCCTTAGTGGTGTTATTTTAATAGTGATGCCTTTATGACATCTTTACCAGTGTTCTGGGGCTCCAAAACCTAAACTTTTTAGTAGTGCCACTGTTGGGTAATTTTGAGCAAGTAAGTTAACTTTAATCACTTCATTTTTTATCATTTGAAACTGAAGGAACTGAACTAAATGACAGTCTTGGTTCTTCTTCAACTCTAAAATTCTATAGATTAAATCCAATGCTTATAACCTAGGCATTAATAGAGGTATAGAAATAAAAAGGGAAACAGTCCTATTGTATGTGCGAGGTCATTATAGAGTTTTCATTTCTGGTTACCATATTTGAAAATAGACCAAAAAAAAAAAAAAAAAGGCTATAACCAGAGAACAACCATAGTCCATGCTTTCAAGGCCATTATGACCCAGTGGTCTAGTTAAATTCATGTTAATGGAACTTCTTGCTCAATCTTTATCCACTCTTGTTCTTTATGTTTTCTATACAGACTTTGGATTTTCTGGTCTATATCTTCTTCATTATTCCTAGTGACAAAAAAAAAAATTCCAACCACGTGTTTCATGTTTGTTTCCTTGCTTTTAGCTAATATTTGTGGCAAAATAAGCTACATTGCACTACTGTTGAAGGAAAGCTACACTACAGTGGAGACCCTTCTGATTGTCACTGGGCATCTAAGCTAATTTTAGTTTCAGAAATATGCAACAATTTCTTTCCACATTGCCTAAGTAAAAGCAACTCACATATTTACCTAAATATTTAGTCTAAGCTCTATAGATTTATATTCAAAATCACAGTTATTTTTATTTACTAGAATTTTATAAACATATCTTTGTCCTTATTAACAACTTACATTCTGTTTCCATGTCTTGCTTCTTTAACTTTTTAGTGACCCTTGAGCTCTGTATTTGGGATATTGGATTAGTAAGGAAAACCTCTTGCATTTGTTTTTAATTCACAAGAATTAGTCTCCATTAAATGTATATTTTTAGAACTAATGTTATATTTTTGCTACCATCTAAAGTATAAACATACATTGATCTCTCTTTCTAGCAAATACACAGATTTTTCTTTCTATGCTCCTAGCATATTAGTAGTGGAATAAACTGATATTGTATACTTTCTGATATTCTACATTGAAAAGGATAAACTTTTCATAACCTGCATTGCTTGAATCTAATCTCAAGGAAACATCAGACAAACCCTAGTTTAAGGATATACTATAAAACAAATGGCCAGTAATTTTTTAAAAAGTTAATGTCACTAAAAATAAAGGATGAGGCCAGTTCTAGGCTAAAGAGGTGTGAAAATTAAATGCAATGTGTGATCCTGGGTCAGAATAATAAAATTTCTATAAAAAACATTTTTTTAAAACTTTTAGCAAAATCTAAATAAGGCCTATAAATTACATAATAATATTTTTAATTGAAATATAATAATGTATGCTTTAATGGTATTTTGATATGGAGTTATTGGTGAATTAGCTATTTATGATTTTGATAATTAATGTCTGGTTATATTAGTGAAAAGTTCCTGATTTTGATCATTGTACTTTCATAATGATCCTTGGTCTTAGGAAAAACATTCTGAAGTATTTAGGAATCAAAAAAACAAAACAAAAAAAACTTCACAGTTTTTGAGATCCTCCATGTATTACATCTCTTTGATTGAGCAGCCCCAGCCTGCCTCTTGGGTCTCTCAGAACTCACTAGGATTCAGTGGCCTTGGCCTAACCTTGGTTTGCCTCAGAAACTTTTGTACTTGCTATTTTCTCAGGCTACAAAATCCTCCTCCCAGTTCTATGCAAGGCCAGCTTCCTGTCAGCTCTGCGCCCTGGCTCAAATATGGCACTTCAGCACCTCACCTGAGGGCAGCAGTCTCTGTAAAACACAAAGAGTTCTCCTCCCAGTTTCAGTTACTAACCAGTTTTCTTATTGGAGTTAATCATATCTGAATTTATCTTGTTCATTTCTTGTCTGTCACCTCCCTCACTGCCACTCTTTCTTACATAGTCAGAATATAGGTCCATGAAAGCCAGGACCTTGTCTCTCTTGCTGACTGCTTTAAACCCATTGTCTGAAATAATACCCAGCACTTAGCAGGTACTCAGTTACACTTGAGTGGATGAATGCATTTATGTATACAAAACTAGAGATGAATAGCAGGAGAGAAAAAATCAGTTGTATGGAGTGATGTTATAGAAAACTGAAAAACTTATTCAACTCTTTGAGCCAGTTAATTTCATAATAGAAAGTGCCCATGACTCCAAAAGAGTTAACGCCTAAAGTGCTGTCTGCTGTAGTAGTAGCTGTAATAGTAGCAGTGATTGATTACTTTTTATGTAGAGCAAGGACCTCAGGGGTTAGGACATGGTATAAGGATTAGGAAGAATAGTTTCCAACTGTAACTGGTATGACAATTAGGAGAGAACATCTGAGATCCAAATTATCCTGGACTGTACATGGAATAGTAGTAGATAGGTCCCTGAGTGAGGAGTGATCTCTGTGCTAGTGGAAATAAGTTATTCACACACTTTGGTAACAACCCATTAGACTGAGGGCCCACCCTAATGAAAATTTTCACATTCTAAGTTATATTTTTGTCTGTGAAGTGGGCATGCTGTTTGCCACATTTTGAGCCAGGCTAGAGAAGAACTGTGGCAAGCATTTGTTTAATAATGGCACTAAGTAACAACATTCCTCATTTCATCTTCTTCTGACCTTTTCAAAGCTCTTCTTCAAAGCTGTTCTTTTTGAGGCTATATTTACTCCATATTAAATGTCTCTGAGTAAATTCTTTGGGTGAGGGCCAGTGTTCATGGTGTTCTTGCTAATGCAAGACTTTGGAGCTATCTATAAATGACAGGTTTCATTTGTATAGTTGGTTAGAGAAATAACCACTACGCTAACCCCTGGGTGGCAGGAACCATTTCCCATTCTAAATTTTTTGTAGGAGTTTGTAAGGAACTGGGCTTCATTAAACTCTTTAAAATGCATAGAAATGCCAAACACAGTTAGCAGTCATGATGTTTTCAGACACTTGTACGTTCAAAAATAGCCTTTACTCTTTCCAACTTAGTAAGAAGACTGTTCCCCATGGAGGCCTAGCTACAAAGCAAGTTTGACGTTTTCTTTTATTTGGGTTATATGGAGTTATTGGTGAATTAGTTATAGAAGTCCTCCTCGCTTTTTTCTCTGTTTGAGGTGGGGGAGAAACAAAGTTAAAGTTGTCTTAACTTCACTCTTTATGTCTCAAGAGATCAAAAAGATTTTTATACAAATTAGACAGTAATGCTGTTTTCACCTTCATAAAAAAAGATAAATGGCTAACGAATAAATGGCTGTAAAGAAAACTCTAGATTGTGTAGTGAGACGTTATTCTAGCAGAAGTACCTATACACCTGAAACAACAGGCACAGGATTTTACCTCTTCAATGGAACATTAATTTATGTTGTTTTTTTAAGTTCAGCTCAAGGTTGTACTTGTTTTTTAGAAGCAGAAATAATAATGAACATATTTTCCCATACTGTTCTGGAGATAGGTAATTTTTAACTGTTACATATCCAAAATAGCATGGAAAATTTTCAAAACAGGGTAATTTAAAAGAGCCATTGTCATTTTATGCATACCAGAAAAATAAATTTAGATAAGTTGGAAATTTGAATTAGAAGTCAAGTGACAGGAAGAATAATTCAGTAGAAAGGGTGTGGAATTAGGCATCACAAAACTTTGGCCTACAGCGCTGTTCCTGTCTCACAGTATAATGTTAGGCAAATCTTGTGATCTCTTTAGGCCTCAATTCAAACATTTACTTTATGGGCAATATAATATGAGAAATAGGTATGAAATTATTTTGAAAATAAATGCTATAATATTGGGAGACTAAGAGGTTTTTTAGTGAAGTAGAAATATTGAAATACAGTTGAATTTGTTTTGTAGAGATGTTTTTATGTGAGGCCAAATTCCATTTAACAAGTATTTTGTTCAAATATTTGAAACTTATGAAAAAGGCACACAAATCTTTATTTGGGAAGGAATTCCTTATAAGGAAAAAGTCCACCTGATTTTTCTCCTATCTTTCACAGCACAGGTGTCAAATAAATAGCCTGTCTACTTTCTCAGCATGTTATCAGTCCTCAACACCAGGCAGTCTGACTTCCATTTCCAACAGTATTAGTTTTTTCAAAGCCCATCAATTGTCATCTGATGGCCAAATTCAATGGCTTCTTGTTAAGGCCTTGTACTGAATATCTGCAATAGCATTACATTTGCTCCTTCCTCCTGGCTCTAATGCCTATCCCCAACTCACAGTCAATTCTAACATTCAGTATGTCTTCATATTCTAAAGGAAAGTCAATGATAAGCTGTGGGAAAATGATAGGACATGACATACAATGCTATATATAAGTTGTGAAACAAGATATTCTCTTTGTTCTATGACAAGAAAAAATGTGCAGAATGTTTTTTGATAGAAACTCAGAAAAGAAAAACTATGAGTGCCATCTTGTGGCAAGGCATGCTCTACCACATTGAATTTGACATTACCCAATGGTCATCCAGGTCCCTCTCTCTGACCCAGATATTTTAGCTGTGCTCTGCCTATCTATGTCACTTGTCCGTTCTTTTTCGAAGCTTTTTTATCCCTAGTTGTGAATCATTAAGTAGTTCTCAGTCAAGATAAATAGATTAAATGCATTACAAGTTATAGAGTGACAAGCACTGAACAGAAAAAAGACAAGAAAGAAAAACACGAAGTATGAATATGTATATTTGGGGTTTTCTTGTGGAAGATGGGAAATTTTAGATGTGATAGGAAAAGTGTATTAATCAAAATAGGCTAAACTATGCTACGCTATAGTAACAAATCTGTATATCAATAGTTTAACCCAATGAAAGTTTAGTTTTTGTCCATAGAAGTCTGATATAGGTGATTCATTCCTTCATCCAACAATTCAAGATTCCAGGCTTTTTACATATTGTGATGCTGCCACATTAGTATATAGTTTCTAGGGGCAGAGAGAGATGCAGATAGATTAGTAGCCAATAGGTGCCTTGGCCAGGAAGTGACACATCACACCTGCCCATATTCCCATTTGTCAGAAGTATATCACAAGCTCCCATCCTTAACTACAAGGGGAGCAAGACAATGCTGCCCTTTTCGCTCAGGAAAAGGAAATGGTGTGGCCATTTTTGTTTCCTGCCACAGACGCCTTCACCAAAAAAGTGACAACACTTGGATAAAAATCTGAAGAAATTTTCTCAGAAATTTTGCTCTATTTTAAGATTTGTTTCAAACATATCACTTACATTCCTTTTTCTATTGAAAATGTACAGTTATCTTTTATCTTCTCTAACCAATCAAAAGTCCAACTCTTGTCTACAGTTTTATAATAATCTCATATATTCTATTACTATATATAGCCCTTCCCCACTCTCTAACCCTTAAATCATATTCCATGCCACAGCGGGAGTGAAAGTTCTAAAGCAAAAATCCTGTTGTTATATGCTTTTCTTTGAAAACATTTTTAAATTTTTTTCTCTTGCTGTTTATTATTATTATTATTTTAATTAAGTTTGTTGGAGTAACATTGGTTAATACAATTACATAATTTTTAGGTGTACATTATATTTTGACATCTGTATATTCCATTATGCTAAAAACATTTTTAATGATATAAGAAACCAATTATTACCATGCACATGTGATTTCCCACTAATTATTATTATTTACATGTTTTAAAAGATATGACAATGAGCAAGATTTTTTAAAAACATTTAAATACAAACGAAATACCTTCCTAATAAAAAAATCTAGCTAGTTATTAATCATTGCCAACACAACTTGATAAACACATTTTTTTCTAAGAATTAGAGATTTTCTCTGTTTTATGTTTTATGGTTTCATTTTCTTATATCAGCACTTTGCAGACTTTCTTCTAAGTTAACTCCAATGGTTTGGAATTGAAGATAATGCCCTTAAAGACATCAGCAGTATTAGGACTGGTTTCTAGTTTGTGAAGTTTTTGAAATTAGGGACTCTGTTTTATTTATTTTGAATTCTCTTAAAGTCTCTCAGTGTATGCCATGACTAGATAGTCAATAAATGTTGAATGCCGAATGAATTAACGAATGAATTCTAGAATCTTCTTGAAATATTCTTGCTACTTTTGCTTCTGAATCTAAAAACACATTTTAAAATAAAACTTTTTGAACAACAGTATATATTAATTTTCTAATTCTCACGATAATTTCTTATTAGAACTTGAATGGGTAGAGCAGACTCCATGATAAGTGTAAACACATCAGCTTTTTTTTTATTATTATTGTTCCTACTTTAACGAAGTCTACCCCTAAATAAAAGAGTAGAATTGTAGAAAGCAGTACCTTCCCTCATTTGTGCTGCCACTGCCTGTGTTGAGTGAGTTAATATGGGAGTGCTTCTTCCTCTAGCTGTATTACAGTTGATTTCGCCCCCACTCAAGTGTCAATTTCAATGTATTGAAGGATCTCTGAGTCTTTTGGAAGAGAGAGGTAGAGACTGAATAATTTCAAGATATTCCTGTGTTAGTGATTCCAGACAATAATCTTCCTCACAGTTTTTTATTACTTATCACTGGATCTAATAGATGAGGGAAAATGAGATACTAAGACACTTATTTTTCTCTATGGGCTACATTCATATGAGCATATTTATCTAGAGTCAGTGCCCCCTGAGCCTGTTGTCTCCACAGTAACCAAAATGGAGCTAAATCTCATCCTGAAGCTTAAAATTAATGTCTCACTTAACATCTGTTTCACCATATTATTAAATTTTTATGTGTAACTTGATATAAATCTCAAAGATGAGACATTTTGGATTTTGGTTCTGTTGTCAGTAAAGTCCATTAAACTTTACTGTGATTTGGAATTTTATCCTTTATTTGACTTTCACAACTTGAGTTGATTTCTCTTAGGATGTAAACCTCTTCTATATCAGAATTTGTCACACAAGTTCCCTTATGATATTCCTAAAGCTACTTCATAGATACATGGACAGTACTGCAGAGAGCAGATAGACATAGGAGATCATCTGATTAAACCATCTCTTTGTATAGATGAGCTACTAAGGCAAATCCCTTATCCTCATTGAGGCTCCATGAGGATAAGGGATTTGCCTTAGTAGCTGACCTGGAAGCAGAATCCTGGTCTCTTGACTCCCTCTATGTATGGATTCAGTCTTAGGTATTCTTATGCTTGCTATGCTTGCGTTAGGCATACCTGTGGCATGAAGCGCCACGTCATATTTCCCTTGCTTTAAACCACCACTGAGAAATACTGGTAGCTTGAGAGAATCTGTGCTTAAAGGAAGCACAAGTAGTTAATATGGCTGTAGCGTATGGAGTAAAAAGGCAATGTGACAAGGGAAGAGGAAGGACAGGGAGACAGGACTCCTTCATAAAGAACCTTTAGGCTGCTATTCTAAATGCAACAATGATTTCATCAGGGCTTGATATAGGGCTTTTAAAAATTTGTTTGATTTGGTTGTGGTGCAGAAGGAAACTACAATGTAGAAGATAAACAGCAAGTTAATAATGCTATTAGAAGAAAAACAAAGATTCCACCATCCTTTTTTTTAAGGTTAACATGTTCATTCTGCAAACTTCTGGTATCACATAATAATTCACTTTATTGGTTTGACAGCTATAAAAACTCTAGGACATAATTCCATGTGGTTTTTCCTTGTTTTCCTCATCTCTAAAACAAAGCTAAGTATCTCATTTGGTTATGTGAGAATTTAAAGAGACTTCGCTCGTAACTGTTTTTATATTCTTTTGTGTAAAAGAAAATGACTGGCTTAAATTCAATTTGTCTGTGAAACTACCTAGCCACTTCTATATATAGCTTTTAAGTCTTGTGTTAACTTGTATTATTCTATTTATTTGGGTCTTAAGCCTGCTCAGGTTCTGGGGATGAGAGCAAATAGCTTTGGTGATTCAGCCTTAATTACTTCCCTGTCATTTTTTTAATCTCCAAGAAATTCAGGTTCTTTTTGTAACATGGAAGATATCTATGGAAGAACAGTTTAGTCATGGTAACAGGCTGCTCTCTCTCTCTTTTCTCTCTACTACTTTTTATTTTGAAAAATGTAAAACTCAAAGGAAAGTTGGAAGTCTAGATTCATCAATTGTTTATATTTTACCACATTTGCTTTCTTTCTGTCACCTATCTACCTATGTAATTTTTTGCTGAATCATTTGAGAGTAAGTTGCAGACATGAAATTTCACTCCTAAATACCTTAGACTGCATCTCCTAGGAACAAAGCTTTCTCCTGTATAACCACAATACCATCACAACACCTAAGGAATTGGACATTTATAGATATAATATCATCTAATACACAGTTCATATTCTGATTTTTCCTAATTATTCCAGTAATGTCCACAGTAGCTGTTTTCACCTCCTGCCCATCAATCCTGGATCCAAACAAGGATCATATTTACATTTAGTTTTCTAACTTTAGTCTCTTTAAATCTAGAATAGTTCCCCCAATTATATTTTGTCTTTTGTGACATTGACATTTTTGAAGAGTCTGAGCCAGATATCTTGTAGAATTCACCTAAATATAGGTTTGTCTGATTGTTTCCTTATGGTTAGTCTGTTTAAATATGTTTGGCAAGAATACTACATAGATGATGTGTGGATCTCCTTTTAGAAAGCTCCCTGAGCTGTATTATGGAAACTACATATGGAATTGAAAGGTGCTAAATGGGGAAGCTGTAACAGTTATTTGGGTGAATGATATAGTGGCCTGGGGACTGAGGAGGGGAATTTGGGAAAGGTTTAGAAGATGGACTTGATTAGCTCTGGTTGTGATAAATGATAGAGAGGGAAAAATCTAGGGTAATTCTCAGGGTTACTGATAAATGACTATGTCATTCATCAATTCAGGGAATGTAAGAAACGTTTATTGGGGTGGCTGATGAATTTGTTTCTTACATGTACCATTCTAAATGCTCATGGATCATTTAGACAGAGATGATTGAGATTACCAGTCTGAAGTTCAGAAGATAAACCCTGGACTAGAGATTTAAACTTGGGACTAAAATATTAGCTTATAGGTGGGGATAAAGCCATAGGGATCAGTTTGTGTACAAAGAGTATTAGGTGAATAGTGATGGGATAATAGGGCATTCTTAGTTAAGATTTAGCCATAGTTTAAATTCTAGTGCTCTTTTCCTAGAGTTCTTGTTTAGTTCTTCAGCATTTTAAGTTTTGAACTTGTTCCACTGATTTTGTCTTTAGTCACTAACTAAACTCATCCCAGGTTGCATTTGCTCCAACTACACTACAGGATCACTGGGACTTACCCCATACTCATAGTGACCCATGTTTCATCCACGTACCTTGGGTAAGTGTGAGGCTGTTTCCTCCAAATGAGCCACACTCCTTTTGAGGTGGTACTGGAGTATGGAGATGGAAGGGGGCTAAATGATGAGGTGCCTCCATTGTTACTTGGTTCAATCCCAGAATGTGCTGAGGCACATTATGCAAATCAACCAAACAGTAAAAACAATCCTACATCAGCTGTGTATGTGCACATGTGTATTTCTTCAATATGAATTGCAATTCTGAGATGGAATAGTTCCAAATTGACCTAGCAGAAAGTAAAGAAAGGAAACCTAAAAAAACGTTTTCTCAGCCCCATGTAATGCTTTGACTTTATCAAATATGTGTGCTGTTTCTACCTGGAGCTCTCAGTATTTGGAGAAAACAGTCAGAACCTAATGATTCCTCCCCACTCCTCCAAGAAATCCTCCTCCAAGAAATCTTTTATACTTCCTCCACAGGTAGAAGCCTGAGTCACCAACGACACTAAAGTATTTTATTGACACTGTGGTATTCTATTACCAAAAACCTTCCTATTCCCAACATGCTTAGACTCATGTCAGGTGAATATCCACAAAACGGAAATTCTCATTCAGTGGCCTCTCAAGAGGAGATGAAGGAGCTTGACGATGTAAGAGGAGAAGGGAAAGCCTAAATAGTACTTGCAGGGGAAAGAAAGACTGAACCCAGTGGGGAAGGCTGAGTATTCAGTTGCCAGTACCTGTTACTTCAGGATTGACATTTTCCAGATCTTACTTCAGGAAAGGCAACACCTGATTTCACTTAAAACTGCAGCGTCTGCCCTGCTGCTTTTCCCTGTCCAGGCCCATGCCTCATCAGCCAGAGTCAAGATGGCTGCAAGAAAGAAAGATGTAGTAAGCAGGTGAGTGGGGTTTCGGCTGAGTGAGAACCTCTTGAGAGTTCTGATCTGATTGTGCAGGGGACTTAAGAGGTTTCTCCCACACACTAACTCACATTAATAATATAGTCAAGTACCAGGAAGCAAATAAGAGAGATGACACAACTATTAATAATAATGCTATATTTTGTTTTGGTGGTGGTTGGTGCTTGTGTAACAGTTGTGGCTCTCTAGATTCTGCTTTCTTGAATCATCAACATTAATATGTGGAGCAGATAGAAATTTTTCTCTTAAACATTATATTAGCCTTGCCAAAGAGAACTTTAAAAGTTGATCAGTGTACTCATGTTCAATTATTTTGTCTTTTTCTATTCTAGTCCTTAATGTCTTCTCTGTCTTCACAGTAATTTTTTGTGTACACACATACAAACACATACGTATGTGTGTACACAAATACATACAGTGAAGACAGAGAAAACATTAGGACCAGAATAAAATCTGTGGGTATATGTATGTATACACAGTTGTAAAAAATATTTTAAAATATGTATGTTTATATGTATGTGTGTATACATATATTTACCCAAAAGATGATCCAAATTTCCTGATGTTAATTTTAATTTAAAATATCTCCATTAAGGCTGGAATAAATAAAAAAGATTAAAATTGCAGCCAATGTGGAAAACTTTAAACACACAAAAATATTTGCTTCATAATTGAAATTATCACTGAAATTAGCTATTTTTTTCTTATAACCAGTATTTTAAACTCTGTATCTGGTAGATTGCTTGCCTCCATTTCATTTAGTTCTTTTTATGGAGTTTTCTCCTGTTGGAACACGTTACCTCATTTCCTCATTCTGGCTGCCTCTCCATGTTTGTTTCTATGTATTAAGTAGATCTGTTACATCTACCAGTCTTGGCTGGGTGGACTTATCTAGTAGGTGTCTTGTGAGGCCCAGTGGCATAATCTCCCTGGTTGCCTGAACTGGATGTTCCCGAAGTGTTTCTTATTTGGGTTGTGTGTGCCCTCCTGTTGTAGGTGAGCCTTGATTGCTGTTGTCATGTCAGTTGGTGGGATTGATCCTCAGGCTTACTGGCTATGAGAATTGGCCATGACCATAGTGTATGAGTTGCTGTGTGGGGGCTGACCCCTCGGGGTGTCCCAGAGGGCTCTAGCACCTGCTGAGACCACCCTTTGGGTACGCCACTTGTGGGATTAATCAGGTGGTGCTCTGTTGTAGTCTGGAGCCAGCCACCAGGTATGTTGGTTTTGGGGCTTCTTAGAAGGGGCTCCCCATGCAGGCCAAGATCAGCTGTTGCCTGTGACTGGCCTGGGGCTACCTGGTAGGAGTATAAAGAGATCTTTGTTTGATTACTACCTGTGTTGGACCGACCTGGAGGCATTGGGAAAGGCCATGCTGTGGACTAAGGCCGATTGCCAGCATACCAGGCCTGGGGAAACTTAGCAAAAGGCCCAGGGCACCCCGAGGCCTGCCAGTCACCTGCCAGCGCCCCATATAGCTCAACTGCTGAAAGGGCCTTGGGCAGTACTCAATTTGGGTGAGGTGGGGGTCTCAGGGAATCTCAGGGTGGGTTGAGTAGTATTTACCGGGTTAGTGCAGGTTCATATTGGGTGTACATCCTGAACCTGGGACCCAGAGACTCCCAAGAATTGTCCAAGTCAGTAGCACAGGTCAAGCCTGGCTGCCTGCCTGCCGCTGGGATAAATGCCTGCAGCAGTGAGCCAGTTGTGGTAAGCCAAGCTGGAGCCAGTGGATTTCACCAGGCCAGTGCAGGTTCAGATTTGGCCATGTAGGGGGAGAGTTCAACAAAGGAAAAGTGATGCCTTCCAGCTGGCTACATGAGAGGAGGGCTCAACTCAGGGACACTAGCTGCTGTCCCTCCAGCCCTCACCCTGATGCCACTCAACTACCTCTCCCTATGTGTCTCTGGCACCTCCTAAGACTCTGTCCCTCCACTTGAGTCCAGGGTAAGTGCCTTGGAGTGAAAGAGTCTCTGTGCAGGCCCTTTAAGAGGAATGCCTGGGTTTTCCACAGCATTCCATCTCACCCAGCCAGATAGGATGGCCACTGGTTTTCACAGCCAGATGTTGTGGGAGCCCCTCTTTCCTGCCATGGTGCCCTTGGCTGGGGAGCCTGGTGTGGGGCTACAACCCCTCACTCCTTTTGGGAGACCTCTGCAGCCAAGATATCCTTTCTGATCCTCATGTGGGTGTGAGACCAGCCCATTTCACATCTCTGCCTCTCCTACCAGTCTTGACATGGCTTCTTTATATCTTTAGTTATAGGTCTTCTATTCAGCTGATTTTCAGATGATTTTCTAGATTCATTGTTTTATAATTTATTTGTGATTTTAATGTCAGGAGAGGAGGCAAGAAAAGAGTCTACCTACCCTACCATCTTAACTGGAACTCCTAGCTTTTGGTTATTGCTGACATATAAGATTGTCCATCTCAACTTCATTATCAATGCTATTTATATGTATTACTATCATAAAATAATAGTTATATTGCTTTTTAATCTGCTAAAATTATTGGTATATACCTTTTCTCCATATTTTCTTCTCTCTCTTATCTCTCTCTCTGTCTCTCTAACCCTCTATTTCTCTCTATTGCTTTCTGTCATCTGTTTTGTTAGATATTTGATTATTTTATTAGTCTTTTAAAAATAAGCTTATGGTATTGTACAGTTTTCTGCTTTTTTAATCTTTCAATATTTACCTCCTTTTGATCAGGTAATATGCTCATACCTTTTATTTATTTAATAATTTTAGCTCTATTGACTTTTTGCTGAGAAAGGTGAGGATTTAGCTCATAACTGACTTCTTCTATCTCTTTTCTTCCTAATATTTGATTGTTTTATGATATAAATATATTTAATAAAGGATATATATTATGTTTATATTCAGCAAACATATAATATCTATTATATATTAATGTATTTAAATGTATAAATATTTTAGACTATCTATTATCAATGTAACCTTAAATAATATATTTTAACTGCCACTTCTTGTTCTGCTAACTTTTGATAGTATTTCTTGATGCTCTGCTCTATAAATTGAAGAGGATTAACACTGCTACTCTTTTATCTATGCCCTTTTTCAAAACTCTGCCTTTTTTAGTAACACATTTACTTTTACCTTATCTTTGGTGTTATTTATATTTTATTTTGCAATCCCAACCAAATCCTCTATGCTTTACTATGTAAAGTATCCAAAAATTTAAAAAGCAATAAAAAGGATTTACATAATTATGCCATATGAAAGTCATTTACTGCTATGACAAGACTGTGCTAGATTGATATTATCCACTTTATAGCTACTCAAAGAATTTTTCTATCATCAAGATCAAACAGTTTCTCCTTTATAATTTTTAACTGCTTAAGACCATGTCACATTTAAGATTACTTTATAGTTGAACTTGACTTTGTTATTCAGCTTTTTTGTTCTCAAGTTTTTAAACTGCTTTTGTTTTCCTTAAAAAATGTGTCTTCCATGTTCACATATTTTTCTAACTCTTTCATCTAGTGTAAACTTATTCCCCTCTAGATTTTCTACATAAGTCTCATTCTTGGACTTTCCATATTACTCTTTGAGTAATATGGCTTCCTGTATCACTTAACTGAATTGCAACCTTAAGTAATTCCTTTAAGGGAGTGCATGTAAGTTACATTTTCTTAGTTCTTGTGTGAGGACTCCTTTTTAAATATTGAGGCATTTTATGGACACTCAAGACCAGTTGTAATTTTGATTTAACTGATTGAGAAAATAAATGAGGACAGGAAATTCTTATGATTTCAGTAATGATTTTAAATATGATGTGTTTTCTGTTAACCTCACAAGTATCTATAGCTATTCAGAAAGTATCAGCATATGTTATTTATTCATCCTAGATATGGAATAATGTCTGGAATTCTGCAGTAACTTGTCCATGGTTCTTAAGTTGGGAACTCAGTATGAGATAAGACATTTTTAAAGAATTGTTTTAAAAAAGAAGGGAAACAGTATGTGAAAGAGTATGCAACCCACAAAACCTATTTATTACATGGCCCTTTACAGAAAACAGTCTTCAAACTCCTGTTTTAAAATAAAGGAAAACTTTATAGGAGAGAAACAGGTCGTAGCTTACTGGAAAACAAAGGGAAAGAACATTTCAGAGTGAGGAAACTGGATGAGTAAAAGCATAGAGTTCTAAGGATAACTGATAGTGGGATTCATCAGAGACTGAAAACAGTGCCATATCATCAAGGCTCTAGAAGTGATAAGATTCTTAGTTAAACTTGCATAAGCCCAGATAGAACAATGCACATGTTCTTTGTTTCACAACAACTAAGTACTAGGTTGTATTGTTTGCTAACAGAATGGGGAACCTTTTCATTCTAGAATTCATGTGAACTACATTCATAGAAATATTGGGGATTATATTCAAAAGAACATAGTTTATACAGAAGATTGAAGCAAAGGCACTGAAGACTTAATAAAAGAACTTCCACAAAAGCATTCCCTTAAATTATATGCTAAATATTGCTTATTAAGTATTTTCAAATTTTCTTCTTTTCCTTTCGACGTAGAGAGGACCAGGAAAGGACCATAGTTTTCTGTCTAGATAAACCTTTTTTATGTAGAAATGCAGACTTGATGAAAACTGAAAAATAAAGTCTTACTCCCCTTTCTTACTTTCTCTTCTCCATCCAAATTACCAGACTTAGCAATTTTGCTTTCTTACAACAAAATGATTATTCATATACCCTATATAATATATGATTACGTATGTTTGTGCATGTATGTATACATGATTATATAAATCAAAAGGATCATATTATACCATGAGAAGGAATGAAGAAGTACAAATTAGTGGTTACAAAACAGTCGCAGGTACATAGAGTACAACATAGAGAATATATGAGAATATAGTCAATATTATTGTAATGGTTGTGTGTAGTGCCGGATTTGTGCCAGAGTAATCAGAAGGATCATTTCATAAATTATATAAATGTCTAACCATTGTACTGTAAACCTAAAACTAAAATAGGAAAGAAAACTTTTTAAAAACAATAATATATCTTGATATTCTTTTCTTATAAATGTATACAGATCTACTTTGTTCCTTTTAAAAACATTTTATATTGAATTTTAGGCTTATAGAAAAGTTCATCAAATTTTATGAACTCATAATTCATACATATTTCATAGAGTTTTCATATACTATTGATCCAGCTTCCCTTAAGTTAACATTTGACATACCTATAATACAATTATAGAAATAAGAAAATAACATTGATACAATATTATTAACTAACCTATAGACCTTCCTTTTTCAAATTTGACTTATTTTCCCACTGCTCTCTTTTTTCTATTCTAGGATCCTATTTAGGACACTATGTTGCATTTAGTCATCATGTCGCCTTCAATCTCTGATCATTCCTCAGTTTTTATTCTTTTTCATGACCTGGACACTTTGAACAGTTATTTTGTAGAACGTACCTTATATATGGGTTGTCTGATGGTTTCTAAAAATTAAATTGAGGTTTCACATATACGGTCATTTTACCTGTTCTTACTTTTCACAGGACTTCATATCAGTACCTTATGGCACAATGTCTACTAAAGTTAATTTTGATCACAGCAGTAAGATGGTGTCTGCCAGGTTTCTCTTCTGCAAAGTTACGATTTTTATCTCTGTAACTAATTAATACCTTGTAGGGAAATAATTTGAGGCAATCCAAATACCTTTGTTTTTGTCATCAGGCTCTTGAATACTAATTTTAGCATCCATTAATGGTCTTGACTGCAAGAATTATTACTGAGGTGTTGCCTAATAGCAATTTTCTATATTTTTTTAATTGGCATTCTGAGAGGAATAGCTGTTCCTTCTCTCCCTTTTATTTGGTCATTTATTTATACAAATGACTTGGTAGTTATTTTATTCTGTGGGTTATCATCTGATGCTATATTTATTTATTTTATTTTGTTGTTCAAATTGTCTCAGCCTTGGCCATTGGTTAAGGTTGTCCCTTATGTACTTTTGCCATGCCTTTATAATTTTTGAGCACTTCCTTACTTTCTGTACCACAAAATGTTCTAGGCTCATCCATATTATCTCCGACTTAGCTCTGACATCAGCCTTTTCTCCAGATACCTTGATTCCTTTTATTAGAGATTGGTATTTAGGAACCAAGATCTGGGTGCTATGTGTGCTCATTGATACTGGAATGGATTGCTTCCAGGTCTGCTCAGATATATATCACACCCATATGCACATCTTTATTTCTATATCTATCCATCTGTATGTATATTAAAAACCATGAATTACATTGATAGCTCCAATTTCAGTTCAACTCCACAGAGTTTATTTTAGCCTTCTCCTTTTCCTTATTGGAATTTATTTCTGTAACATAGATTTTTATAATTTGTTGAACCAGTTCCCATTTGATAGGCATTTGGGTTGTTTTTAGCTGTTGGCTACTTGCAATGATAATCATTGTACATATATATTGGAGAGACTTTCTCAATATATTTATTGCAAGTGTGTGTGTGTGTGTGTGTGTGTGTGTGTGTGTGTGTGTGTGTATTAGTGTCTAGTGGTGGAATTACATGGTTTAAGGAAATATTAATTTAAAATTTTGATGGATATTTACAAACTATCCTCTATAAGTACTGTCTGCATCTTTTAAAATCATTTTCTTAAGGGCACATTTCTTAATAGCAATCCTAGCTTGTTTACTAATGTCAGTGTCTCTGTTACTCTTTTCCTGTCACCATTTAGATCAGAGGTCCCACTATACTTACTGGCATTTAGTTTTCCCTTTAATCTAGTTAAATTGATTAATGCAGTCTTTAATCTCTAGCCCAGAGCCTTCTGATAGTGTTGTAATTTTTATTTGCAGACATATCTGAAGTCTTATTCTCCTTCAACAGCTTCAGTCAACTTACAGACATTTATGCTGATTTCTTTATAACCTAGTTAAGGCTTAATTACCTTGACTAAATGGAAGATGTTTCTCTTTATATTAAAGTTAGCTCTTAGCTTAGATATATCTTCACTCTTTGCAAAATGGCTGTTTTCCTCCTAGGCAGTTTTCAAACTGTTCTCTCTTAATAGCTACACTTAAAAATGTCCCCCTTCTAATTGGCTGTACTCACTAATTCAGATGGTTTCCCATTTACTTATGGTTTCTTTCTAAATTAAAAGATGGAGAGTTGGTTCAGAGTTCACCTCACTTTGTTTGACTCTTACATTTCTTTTCCAGCTTCCACTAGAAATTCCTGTTACCCTATTCTCTATTGGATTTTTAGTTATGCCTCCCCTGTATTATTCACTCCAAAGTGAACATTTAAAGCAATGAGGATATCATTTGAATGTATTTAACAGAAAGGAGTAATCGACATAATCTAGAGGGAATTTGCTACAATGAATAGTGATTATTAAGTTTGGATATCTTGGGTGTAGATAGATTGTAAGTAGCATTGAATGGGCCCAAATAACACCTGTATGATTAGACACTTATTAAAGCTTATTGTGTATCAGACACGGAAATGGATGCTAAAAAAGTAGACATGGTATCTTCTCTTTGGCAATTGCTCCAGTCTAATGTTAGAGAGGGAGGCAGAGCTGAACAATGATAGCATGGTTGGCTATTGCTGTAATAATAGTTGATCAATAGTTGGGAGAGACCAGAGGGGAGAGATGACCCCCAGTGTCTCTACCCTAAGGAGTAAGGCAAGAACTCACAGAGGAAACCATTGACCTAAGTTATAAAGAATGGAGAAGAGAGTAGGAAGAATATTCCAGGCAAAGGACTTAGACACATGATCCTACTCTTAGTTAAGTTTCTGGAGGACAGTACTGGTGACTCCAAAGGTGAAATTGGTGCTGAGTATTATAGAATATACATAATTATTCTAATTATTAATAATGACAGATTATCAAATCACATGACCAACAAAATGTAGAGATCAGTCATACTTGAGCAGAGCTCAATTAATACTTTGCTGTCAATCCTCTAAAGCAGCCTCCCCACCTCCTTATGACAAGAGAGGAAAATATAATGGAAAAGGCCCTGTTTGGGGTAGAGTTAATACTGGGATGACATCCTAGATATTGCATTATAGTTTTAATGCTTCATCTTGATAGGACTCTGGGGAGTCACATGTGGAAGCCAAAATTACTCAAATTGCTATTTAATGCCCAGGTGACACTTAGGGCTTCATAATTTCTATAGAAGAGGAACTTAGAGGTGGCTGTCAGTTTGGAAAGTGAGGAATGGAGCCAAGTCTATAAGCTTTGTTGTATATACACTTTACATAAGATCAAGAAAAGGTTAATTGACCCTGTTAAAGAGTGGAAGCAGGGGGTTAGGGTAACCATTATATTAGGGGAACTAAGCAAAATCAGGATAAAAGAGGGAGAAACCAATTTTGGAGAGAGAGTCAAGGAAGGTGAGAATCAAAAACATAGGTGCTCAGCAGAAAAGAGAGCAGGGGCAAGGGCTGGAGTAGGCTGCTTTGAGGATATTGGTATCAGTAAGTCAGAAAATGCCTTGACATTTCCACTCTCCCTCATTTACAGCTCTATACCTCTCCTAACCTTTCAAAATATTTTACTTGGAATTATATCTTCAGTTGCTAGCTCTTCCTTGACTCTGGATTTATATATTTTTTCCCACTCATATTCTTTACTTATATGTCTTATGTGGCATCTCAAACTTAATATGTCCCAAAACAAATTTTGATCTTCATCTTTGCCTTTTCCCATCTCCCATACTTCCTTCTTCAATGTCAAGTTCATCCTTCTGTTGCTGAAGCCAGAAACTTTGGAATTTTCCTTAAATCCCCTTTTTTCTCATACCCCCACATCCAGCCCTTCAGCAAACCTTAGCAGCTCTACCTTTAAAACAATCCAGGAACCCAACTACTTCCACCACTCTGCTGTTACCACACTTGTCCACACTGTTAACATCCCCTGCCTGAGTTATTACTATAGACTCATAACTACTTTTTCCTTGCTCTCCTTTTGCCCTCGATTCCCTTTCCAGTCTCTTTTCAGTTCAGCAGCCAAAGCAGTGCTTTTAAAATGTGAATTGGGTCATATTCAAAACCGTCCAATGGTTTCCTATGAAATTCCAGTTAAAAGCCAAAGTCCTTACAATGGCCACTAAGGTCCTACACAGTCTGGACCTGCTACCACTCTCCTCTCCCAGTGCTCTCCCTTTCACTCATTCTGGGGCAGCCATACAGCCCCTTTTCTGTTCTTCACATTCATCAGTTTCATATTGGTCATGGGCCTTCACCTTTACTATGCCCTCTACCTGGAATTCTTTCCATAGTTATCCACTTGACTTACTCTCTCACCTTTTTTGGGTTGCTGTTCAAATATTACATCATCAGTGAGGCTTATTTAAAATAGTATATCACTCTCATTGGTTCTCGACCCCGCTTTACCCTTCCATGTCAACCCATACCACAATTACACTAAACATAAACTCCATGGGGCTAGGACCCTTTTTCTCTTTTGTTCATTTCTATAACCCTAGAGAATATAATATTGCCTGGCATATATTAGGTAATCAGTAAATATTTGTTGAATAAATGAATAAATCCTAAAAGAAATTCTAGCGACCAGTTGCTGAGATAAATGAGAATCGGACTGTTTTGTTTTGAAAGTGCCAGGTCCTTGTGAAGCTAAAGAAAATGGCCATTATTCATATCTTGGTGTGAATTCAATGATCTTCTCTGTTTGTAATATAAAACTGAGATTAGTCTCATAAAAGAAATGGCTTTTTGACAAAATGAGGTCTTGGGTTTTGATTTTTTTTAAACTTACCTCTAGTGCTTCTCTAGTAACTCCTTTGTTTCTCTTCTTCCTCTTATTACCACAGCACTTCAACAAGTAAGTTAAATATACCATAGCCTATTCCTTTTTCTCTACTGCTCATTACATTCACACTCCCATCCTAAATCCAGTTCCTAACCTCACTATTTGATTAACTATAATGTTTTTTTCTTCCTCAGTCTTTTTTCTCCTCAGTCTCTCACCAACACCTACTGTCATTCATCAGCACCTCCTTGATATTGGTGCCTTAACATTTCTATGTTCTCCTCCTTCTCTGCCCCTGTTTTTTCTTTTTCTTTTTTCCCGACCTTTATATGTAGATATTTCTTTAGATTTTGTCCTTCAGAAACCTCAAGCGCTTTCACCGTGTCAGTTACTGTCACACAATATATATGACTCCCAAACGTATTTTCTCTTACCTCCCAGGCCCCAGATCCTCATCTTCAACTGCCTGCTAGACAAGGCTCCTTTCAATTATATTCATAAGAAATGCCAGGGAACCTGGCTAGAGGACATAGAAGCACTGGCACCCTCTGGTGGAGAGAGAAGAAAGTCATCTTTAAGTATCTGCTTCCTTAGATGTCACCTGATAGATGTTGCACGGAAGATTACATTTGTTGAGTGCATCTCTTGAGCTAGCAATAACAACTATTAGATCTCTTTTGGGGACCTCTCAATTTCTTACTAGGCCGCTTACATGCAACAAAAAGGATTTGGGTTGTGAGAACTCTTCAGCATGATTTTGAGGCAGGAAATTGCTCTCTGATAGATGCTGTGAAGGATATAATGAGATACAGAATCAGCCTGAAGGAACTTAATAGTTTAACTGGTAAATCCCAAGGTAAGACAATGTCACAAGCGATGTCACTAGACACTCAGATGCCAATAAATGGTATAGATGCTATGTTCAGAGAAGGTCAAGATCACTGTAGGGAGGTTGGTGTGTTCAAGAATGACTTACAGGAGACAAGTCTTAAACTTATCATTATCAAAGTATTTCCCTAACTTATAGAACTCTAATTCTCAATTTTTTCCATGTTAACAAACCATCTATATTGTTATTTCTCCATACTTTTCTTTACATTGACACTTTTTAAAGTAAATACCTTTTGCCTTTTCTTAAACCATTAAAACTACAAAATCACAGCTTTGATGTTCTTTTGTGTTTGTTTTTCGTAGGCACAGAAAATCCTCATTTTAGGAGATAATTGTAGTAAGTCCTCACTTAAATTGTTGATAGGTTCTGTAACTCTCAGCAGAACAATGTATAATAAAACCAACTTTACCATAGGCTAATTGATATAAACAAGAATTAAGACCCTAGGACATCTTATCAATGTTATAACAAAACAGCATTAAACAAAATAACATTATTTGAGGACATGCTTCAGTTCTAGAAAAAGGCCACTTAAAAGAGATAAATCTACCTAACAAGAATATTGATCATTTATATTAAATTTTGGCGAAAAAGTTTTAATAGGATTGAAAAATTTTAATAGGATTTTAGTTTATAAATGAAGCTAAAAATGTTCATTGCAGTATTATTCACTGTGGCAAAGAAATAGAAACAACTGGAAGTGTCCTTTGATAAATGATTAAATAAAGATGATATGGTACATATATACAGTGGAGTACTGTTCAGCCATAAGAAAAGATGACATACTGCTATTTGCAGCATCATGGATGGACCTTGATTTTATCATGCTAAAACCAAAAAAGTTGAGAATCATGATTTCACTTATATGTGGGATATAAAACTGAAAGCAACAAATAAACAAGACAAAAAAGCAAAAACTCATAGCAACAGACAAGTTTAGAGGCTCTCAGAGGGAAAGTGGGGGAGGTAGATAAGGATAAAGGGAGTCAAATATATGGTGACAGAGGAGATTTGACTTTGGGTGATGAACATACAAGGCAATATACATTTGAAGTACTATTTAATTGGACATTTGAAACCTACATAATTTTATTGTCACCTCAATTAAGTTAATTCAAAAAGAAACTAAAATTAATTCTAGGACAGCTTTACAAACTTTTTATACCGGAGAAACACTTGAGATAGTTTTCAAGTCTCAGGGAACCTCTGGATAAAATTTATATTTTAAGTTTATATATGTCAGTGTGATCATTTAGTTGTAGACATTTTAATCCAATAATAATTGCCAATGGTCTATAAAAAAAAAGCAGTGATTTTTTTTCAAGGATCTGTTTAGCTTGGCCCACTTCTTAGCCTATTCTTTTGTAGGTTCCCTCTCTCCACAAAGGATTCCTACTCGAACGTAGATATCCTTTGGTATAGATAGAAGAAACCAGATAATTATTACTCAGATTTTTGTATCTTAGTCAAGTAGGGCTGTCTTATCACAAATTTCTATCATACAGATGCTATCAAGGTGTGGTATGTGGTATATTGTTAAGTGCAAGGATAAGTATTTCCCAACTAAAAGTGACTTTTTAGACAACCTTTCCGGAAAAAAATTAGTTAACTTTTTTTTTTAATTTGAAGACTTATAAAATAAACACAATATGTTGTTGTTAAATAACTGATTTAAGCCAAAAAGGGATATAATTCTTCTAAATGTAGGCTTGTCAGGTTTATTTAAATGAATTTATAAAATTATTTTAATTAATGTTGTTTTTGGTATGAAGATAAATTAACAATGTTGAATAATAAAGTTCAAAACTCTATGTCAAAGCAATATGAATAAAATTATAGCCTGAGTTTGGAGAAACATGACAGAGTAACAGACATCCTCAGATCTCTCCTCTTGAAACAATAGTAAACTGAATATCTAAAACTCAACAAAAAAATAACCAAACTGCACATCAGCACGTCTGAGTGTGGGATCTGGGCATAAAAACTGTGATAGGTCAGTACCCCAAAGAAGCTGCCTTTATCAGCCACTGGAGCTTTCTGTAGGAGGAGGAAGAGGAGAGAAGAAGCAGCGAGTTCCTCAACAGCCCTGCCTAGGAGTGCTGTGAGCTCCGTGCAGCCCAGTCATCAGAGCAGAAAGCAGAGCAGCAGGATGGCAGAGAAACAACAGTTGATTTTTACCAGCTGCAGTTGCAAAACTGGGGCTGAGTTGCAGCCCGCAAACCCCAACCCAAAAGGCCCCTCCACTGGTATCCTCCAAGACCAAACACCACAGAGCCCTAGGGAATCTGAGCAAATGATCCATAAACTATCGCTAACACTGACAGGGACTGAGACTAAGGGTAGTGAGCACGATTAAACATTAATAAGGAAAAAAAAGGCATTATTGAGGCTTTATATAAAGCAGGGATCTGAGAGGCTTAGATGCCACCTACTGAAAAGCAAAAAAGAAAAAAAGCGCCTTCTTTGCAACAGGCTAAAGAGAGACCTTTATATAATAAATCTTTCTGGAAAAACAGCAGAATACACTTCCATTAATGCCCAGGAAAAGAAATAGTCCATTAAACACTATGAACAACCAAGGTGACAAGCCATCTCAGAAAGAAAGAGAAAAATCTGCAGAAAATGAGCTTACAGAAATAGAAATATGCAACTTAAATCACAGAGAATTCGGGATGGTATTTCTGAAAAATCTCAGCGAGTTCCAAAATGAGTGCTATCAACAATTTCAGAATTTTAAAAAACACTTAGATGAGCAGAATTAGTTGTTTATCAAGGAGATCGGAACCCTCAAAAAGAACAGAACAGATTGTCTGGAGATAAAAAAAAAAACACACTGCAAGAGTTGAAAAATTAAATAGCAAGCCTGAGAAATAGAATCGACCAAATGGAGGAAAGGATCAGTGATATCGAAGACAGAAACCTAGAAATAAATCAGAAGGAAGAAGAGAGAAACCAAAGAATGAAAAGTAATGAAAGAGAAATACAAGAACTAGTAGATACCATCAGCAGAGGAAACATAAGAATGATGAGCATTCTCAAAGGTGAGGAAAGGGAGCAGGGACTAGAAAGCATTTTCAAAGTAGTGGATGAGAATTTCCAAACCTAAAGAATGAGCTGGAGCTTGGAATTTAAGGAATTTCAAGAAAGACACTTCATAATGATAAAGGGAATCATGCACCAAGAAGACACAACACTTGTTAATATTTATGCTCCCAATCAGGGAGCCCCAAAATATGTAAAGCAATTACTAACAGAACTAAAGGGAGAAACAAACGAAAACACTATCATAGTAAGAGACCTAAATACCCCACTGTCAAATATAGACAGATCATCCAAACAGAAAATCAATTAGGAAATAAGATCTTTAAATGGCACATTAGGCCAACTGGACATAATCGACATTTACAGAGCCTTTCCTCACAATCCAGCTGCTTATATATTCTTCTCTAGTGCACATGGAACATTCTCAAGAATTAACCACATATTGGGACACAGAAATAGACTAAACAAATATAAGAGGGTTGAAATCATACCAACCATATTCTCTGATCATAATACTTTGACACTAGGGCTCAACTGCAAAAATAAATCAGAAAAAATCCCAATACATGGAGATTAAACAACACGCTACAGAAGAATAACTGGGTCAGGGAAGAAACAAAAAGAGAAATCAGGAGGTATATGGAAACAAATGATAATGATAGTACAATATATTAAAACTTTTGGGACATGGCAAAAGCAGTCATGAGAGGAAAGTTCATATCATTACAGGTCTGTCTCCAAAAACAAGAATGAGCCCAAATAAATGACCTAATGCTTCATCTTAAAAAACTAGAAAAGCAAGAACAAGTGGAATCTAAAGTCAGCAGAAGACAAGAAATAATCAAAATTAGACCAGAAATAAATGAAATTGAAAACAAAAAAAAATCTCAATAGGAAAAATAAATGCAAAAAAGAGCTGGTTCTTTGAGAAGGTTAATAACATTGACAAACCCCTGGCTAGACTCACTCAAGAAAAAAGAGAAAGAAACAAATAAAATCAGGGATGAAAGAGGGGAAATTATGATTGACATCACAGAAATACAAAGGAATACTATGAAAAAGTATATAACATCAAATTTAATAACCTAAAAGAAATGGACCAGTACTTAGAAAAACACAATCTTCCTAGACTGAATCAAGAAGAACTGGAAAATCTAAATATACCAATTAGTGGTATGAAAATTGAAACAATCATCAAAAAACTACCAAAAAGTCAAAGTCCAGGACCAGATGGCTTCACCAGTGAATTCTATCAAACATGCAAAGATTTAAAACCCATTTTCCTCAAACTATTCCAAAAAATCAAAGAGGAGGCAGTACTTTCCAAATCATTTTATGAGGCCAGTATCACCCTGATACCAAGACCTGGTTAAGATAACACCAAAAAAAGAAAAATATAGACAAATGTCTCTCATGAACACAGATGCAAAAATCTTAAATAAGATACTAACAAACTGAATACAGCAACATATTAAAAGATTATTTGCCAAGATCAAGGGGCTTCATCCTAGAGCCACAGGGATGGTTCAACATACACAAATTGATTAATGTGATACATCATATAAACAAATTAAAAAATAAGAATTATATGATTATATCAATAGATGTAGAGGAAACCTTTGACAAGATAGAGCATCATTTATGATCAAAACATTTAACAAAATCTGTATAGAAGGAAAGTACCTTAACATAACAAAGGCCATGTATAACAAACTCTCAGCCAACATTATACCTAATGGTGAAAAACTAAAATCCTTCCCTCTAAGATCAAGAATAAGGTTAGGCTGTCCACTATCATCACTGTTATTCAATATAACATTGGAGGTCCTAGCGAATGCAATTAGGCAAAAGAAAGACATAAAAGGTATCTAAATAGGAAATGAAGAAATTAAACTGTCATTATTTGCAGATGACATGATTCTCTATATAGAAAACCCTAAAGACTCCAAAGAACATTACTAGAAACAATAAGCAAATACAGTAAAGTTTCTAGATATAAAATCAATGTTCAAAAATACATAGCATTCCTATACTCTAATAATGAAGTGTCAGAAAAAGAAGTGGAAAAATAATTCCTTTTGCAATTGCAACAACAACAAAAATACCTAGGAATAAATTTAATGAAACATGTGAAGGACTTATATAATGAAAACTACAAGACCCTTTTAAAGGAAGTCAAAGAAAATACAAAGAAATGGAAAGATAATTAATGTTCTTGGATGAGAAGAATCAGCATAGTTAAAATGATCTTATTACTTAAAGCATTATACAGATTTAATGCAATCCCCGTCAAAATCTCATCAGCATTTTTTAAAGAAATAGAACAAAAACCATCAGATTTGTATAAAGCACAAAGACCTCGAATTGCCAAAGCCATCCTGGGGAAAAGAATGAGGCTGGAAGCATCACTCTGCCCAACTTCAAATTATACTACAAAGTGACAGTAATCAAAACAGCATGATACTGACAGCAAAACTGACACACGGTCCAGTGGAATAGATCTGAAAGTCCAGAAGTAAACCTATATTCACGTGGGCAAAAAAAAAAAAAGCCAAAAATGTTCAGTGGAGAAAGGAAAGCCTCTTAAATACATGGTGCTGGGAAAACTGGAAAACCACCTACAAAAGAATGAAATTAGACTATTGTCTATCACCATACACCAAAAATAACTTTAAATGGATTAAGGACCTGAATATGACCTGAAACAATAAAATGCATAGAAGAAAACATAGGAATTAAACGCAAGGACCTTGGACTTAAAGAAGATTTTAGGAATTTGACTTCAAATTCTTACTTGACTGCAAGACAAGTAAAAGCAAAAGAAATGAAGGGGACTACATCAAACTAAAAGCTTCCGCTCAGCAAAAGAAATCATCAATAAGATAAAGAGACAACCATCCAAACTGGAAAATATATTTGCAAGCAACACCTCCGATAAGGGCCTAATATCCAAATTATACAAAGAACTCATACGACTCAATAACAACAAAAAACAAATGATTCAGTCAAAAAATGGGCAGAGGACCTGAACAGGCACTTCTCCCTAGATGACATACAAATGACCAACAAATATTTGAAAAGATGCTCAACATGGCTAGCTATTAGGGAAATGCGAATCAAAACCACAATGAGATATTACCTCACACCTGTTAGAATAGCTATAGTCAACAGGACAAGTAATAACAAATGTTGGAGAGGATGTGGAGATAAAGGAACCCTCATACACTGCTGGTGGGACTCCAAATTGGTACAGCCACTATGGAAACAGTATGGAGGTTCCTCAAAAAACTAAGAAGTGATCTACCATATGATCCAGCAATTCCTCTACTGGGTATTTACCCCCAAAACTTGAAAACCCATACCCAAAAAAATATTTTCACACTGATGTTCATAGCAGCATTATTCACAGTGGCCAGGACATGGAAGCGACTAAAGTGTCTTGCAATAGATGATTGCCTAAAGAAGCTGTGGTACATGTATGCAATGGAAGATTACTCAGCCATAAGAAGAGATGAAATACTGCCATTTCCAACAACATGGATGGACCTCAAGATAATCATGCTAAGTGAAATAAGCCAAACAGAAAAAGTTGAAAATCACATGATATCACTTATATGTGGGATATAAACCTCAAAGCAACAAATGAACATGACAAACAAACAGAGGCTCATGGACATGGACTATAGACTAGTGGTTACTAGAAGGTAGGAGTTTGGGGAGGACGGGGTAGGTAGATGGTTAAAGGGGGTCAATATGTGGTGACAGAAAGAAATCTATGAGAGGTGAACACACAGTGTAAATATATATGCCTTACTGTTAAAGTGTACAGCTGAAACTTATTGGATATCATTAACCAATGTCACCATAAAAAATTAATTTAAAAAAGGTTATAGCTGAAGACAAATTTTATATAAAACTCTGAAAAAATAATTTTCTTACTGATTGGCATGATCAGGCTCATGTAGATAATTATAAAATTAATATATGTGTGTGTGTGTGTGTGTGTGTGTGTATTGGTTTCATGATGACTTTAATAGGCCTATAAATGAATTTTAATTGTTTTTTCGGAACTAAAGATAAATAGTTAAATTTATTTCTTTAACATGAAACCTATGCCTTTTGTTGTTGCATATTGTTGCTTGATTCTGGGTTGAATGTGAGAATGTTCCCATGGATGTTATTTTTGACTGCAAGAGATAATTTTCTCCCTTGTACTTGATGCCTCTTTAAAAGTACTTTCTCATACATATAAAATAAAAATGGCAGCACCCCCCCCACACACACAGACACTCTGTCTTACTTCATAGCTGATAATAAACTCAACCAAATAATCATGGTCCTACTTTATAGGTCCAGGCAATCTATAACAATTACTAAGATGGCACCTTCATCACTCTGCATCATCTTTTGTGGAATGCCCTAGTGATATCTTGTGGAACTACCCCCTCATGTTCCAGAGAACTCAATTTGAGAGCTCTGCTCTAAGGACTTAGTTAATGAATACTGGGATAATGGGAACTCCTGTACATAAGTATTAATCTATTTTTTTAATCTGTATACCACTTAAAGTCATGTCATCCATACCTTAAGAAACACTGCCTACCAAGGACGATTAAGATCTGAATATTTTTAAAAGAGGAAAAAGGGACATCAAATGAGAATTGTTAGAGCAAAGGCCAATGGGGTAGGGAATTTTATGGTAAATAGAACTGGCTGACACCAACAAAGAACTCTTTGACAACAATAGAAAGGCCTGAATTTGGGGGGGAAGGGCAAAATATTATTGGGTTGTAGAGGCCTTGAACTAACTAAGGAAGAAAATGGTCTTGAAAATCCACTAAGGTTTTTAGGGTGAGTAAAGCTGATGAAAATTATTGGGAGAATATAAATCTGACAAGATGAGAAGAATCTAGAGGTAGACATGCAAGTACAGATATTGTGGTAATTCATACAAGTGGAAATGAGAGCCAGAGATAGGATGATGGCAGCAGAAATAGGAATATGATAGGTAAGGGACACAGGTGAGTAGAGTTGATGGTATCTGAGACCAACCTGAAAACGAGCATATTTATACTAATGGTTATGATATTCCTAGAAATATTAATACTATGGAATTGGGCAAAATTTTTTTGGCAGTGCCACTAGGCTGAGCTATTTTCTAGACTCACCAGGCAATCCTTTTTTGGCCTTGTCTCCTGCCACTATTCCTATCATTTTGTAAAGGAGTACAGAGCCAGTAGTGCTAAATCTGATTTTTCAAGAAAAGCTATAAATCCAGCTATTTTATGATATCTTCCCATTTAAAAATGTTAGCAGGTGAGGTGTTTTGTTTGTTTGTTTGTTTGTTTGTTTGTAAAACATACTGTGGAATAGGTTTAGTTTCCAAATGTCAACCTTTGTTTAGAATTGTGTGTGCTGCTTTCTAAAGTCATCTAGAAATGTACCATGAACCAAAAATTAATAGTACCTTTTCAAATCCTCTTTGTGTAATGCCTATTAGCAGGTAGCTCATAGAAAGTCTTTTTGTAGTAGCTAATATTTTTGTTTGGTTGGAATGTTGATTTGAATGTTACAAGCCTTTCTCTGCTTCTTCCCAGCCAGGTCTCTAGACAAACTTTATAACTTTGCTGATTGCTCTGGACTCCACCTGATATTTGCTCTAAATGCACTGCGTCGTAATCCCAATAACTCCTGGAACAGTTCTAGTGCCCTGAGTCTGTTGAAGTACAGTGCCAGCAAAAAATACAACATTTCCTGGGAACTGGGTAATGGTAAGTAAGGATGTTATTTTTTTTCTAAATTGACAAGATAAAGGGTAGAAAATAAGTTGGCCCAAAATATAGTCTGTCAGACCATCTCTAGTACACTGGCCCAAAAAATATTTGGGATGTTAACCACTGAGTTGACCTCCCAAATAGTAAAACACCAAATACTGAAGGGCAGTAGATTTAGTAAATACACACCATTTGCATCTATAGTTATCCCTAGTTACCCCATTCCAAATATGGGGACAATGTCATATGTAATTTATAACTAACAAATTGATGTTAAACAAGGTACAACCTGTGTGAACAGCCTGAGCTGCATTTTACAGTGCGTGTTCTACAAGATGACTCTTATTAATATTTCAAAAGAACTTGGCCAAATATATTGGGGGGCTTCTCTGTAGTATGTACACCTCTGGAAGGTTCACAATACACATTAGCATACAGAAGATGTTAAGAAGTCCTACTGCAATGATATCTATGTTACTTTTTTTTAAGCCAGCATTTCTTAAACCTTTTAGCCAGGATTGGTTTTATGGGTGTACAACCTGTGCAGTCAAATATATCCTGCACTTAGAAGAGATCCATGCTTGGCTTAATGCTCTACTAATGGCATTTTGAAATTCTTTCTTAATTTTTTAACAAGGAGACCCACATTTTCATTTTTCATGGGGCTCTGAAAAATCTGATTCTCTAATTAGAGACAGTTTGGAAAACCTTAGTTAGAACAAGACAAATGATTCTAACACAACAAGATTTCTTTTAAAATTACTGTAAGAAAATAACTAAGTATATAGATAGGAAAATAACCAAATCTATTAACTTAAAAATTTAATAATGTAGAAAATATCTAGAAATGTTTTTATGAGCATTTCTATCCAGGATGATACAGATGATGTTTGAGTCTCTAGTCAAGAAGACTAGAATTTGTCCTTTTTCCTCCCACTTTCCTTTTATTTTAAAAACTGCATTTCTAGTTTTTTGAAATGACTAATAAATAGTCTGCCCAACTCAACATACTTTTTAGGGTTTGAGGAAGATTTTTTTTTTTTGCTGCTTCTTCTGATTTGTTTTAGAACTACTGATAGTTTTTCTTGTGTTAGAATTATATCCCTTAAGATATCTTGTGTATTTTGCTCACAAATATTCCATTGTATATTCAGTCTCTTCTCCTTCAAAAATTATCTGCATGGCCATTCTCTTGGCCTAGACTTGCCTTTCCAAACTTTTATCTATTTTCTTCTTGTAACTTTATCTTCTGTACAGAGGTAATAGTTTAATTATTATATTGAGATTTAGGGAGAGCCAATGGAACTGAACAGTCCTGTTAGAACTCATCTTTCTCTATAGCCACATCATGTTAACACAAACATTTTAGACCAAGTCTAGTATTAGAAAATCAAAAGTAGGCATTTCTTTGGTTGTTTCTCCAAGAGTGGACAAACTTTGGGTGACTTTTTTTTTCCCTTTCAAAGCTGTGAATAGCAAGATATTCCCAATATCAAAAGGATGGGGAGCATGGCATAGGAAGGGCAGCCAGCAGTAATGTAATGACTATGTGCAGAGCCAGAGGGAAGATAAAATAAGTGGGGGGATCATTTCATAAATTATGTAAATGTCTATCCAATGTACTGTATACATGAAAGTAATAATAAAATAAAATAAAATGCTAAAAAAGGTAAAGATTACAAAAGTTTAGGATGTCAAAATCTATGAAAAAATGACTTGATACAAGATTTTTAACTGTATTTTGTAGATATAAAATGCTTCCTTAAATGTCATAAATTGTTAACTTTAATTTGATCAATGCTAAGTGACTATTGTAATTGTTTGCATTTCTGTTAATCATTGGTGAATATAAAGTAAGGAAGAACCAGGGAAAGTTTAAAGCTGGGACTCAAACCTTGGAATTGTAGAATAAGAACTTTAGTCCGACTACTACTCCAGGGACGTGATGTTTGTTGCTTAAAGTGCTATCTTTAACAAACATCCTCTGAAAATAATGTAATACCTCTAACTGAACTCTACATTATGAATTGTTCCGTAAATTAAGTATGCTCCCCAAATTGATCTACATACTTCTGTAAGCAAATAAAACCTACTGTAATTAATAACTTAATTAGTGTCATATATTCATCTCTACACCTGACCTATACATTCACCAATTAGCTACTTAGAGATGATGAATCTGGAAGCTCAGTTTTGTTTATCCATTTATTCACTCAGTATTTATTTAGCTTTTAGTCTGTTCATATAGATAAATGTATGTTGTATTTATGTATAGCCATTTATATACCTTTTGATTGTATATATTTGTGTATATATAAGAGTTATAGCCTTGTAAGGTCAAACACAAAGTTGAACCACTGTCTTCAAACTCACTACTAATTGTGTATGAGGCTAGGTCATAGCCCAGAGCTTTAGAGAACTATGTTTTCATAGGATAGAGTTTTGATGGTTAGGAAAGGAGAAGAGAGAAAAATAGGAGGAGAGGAGAAAATGAAAAACCATATGTAGTTCTTGCTTATTTTTCTCCTTTCCCACTCCCTGTCTGCTTCTCACTTCATCACCTTTAGCTTCGCAGTTCTTTTCTGCATACCCTCAAACATACATACATACATACATACATACATACATACATACATACATACACACACACAAACACACACACATATATACATATATATATATATGCACTTTAATGCTATTTATTCATTCCTGCATTTACTATGTATGTACTATTGAGCACCTGCTATGTAAAATATTCCAAGTGCTGGAGTTGGAGGATATCCTTAAAGTCCTTTTCTACTGCTGTATCATTTGGTAGAGCATACTGTGGAGGAGAATGAATATAACCAACAAAGAATTCCTAGTCTCTAGGAGCTTGTTATGTAAAGGTAAAGCCAGGATAAACTCTAGACTACCGAATGATGAAAACCCATATATTATAACTGGAAGGAGCTTTTATAGTTAGAAAGGAATATAAACTGAATCAGAGAAGTTATTAAACCAACACTTAGGATAAAATATAAATAATGCATAAAAGTGTTGATAAATTTATAATTTATATTTATAAACACTTCAGTTAATCTTTGATTATTAAGGGAATTTAGTGGTTTGAATTTTATCAATTCTTTGAGTTGTTATAGTGGAGAACCATGTTCTCTCATGGACATGGGTTAGTGTTACAGATTACAGCATATAGCTGTTTAGTGTCACAGGTAGTTGAAGAATGCATTTGTGGGATAGCTACTACATGTGTGAAAGTTGGGCAAATTGTAGATGTGACAAAGATCATTTGTTTTATTGTTATCATTGACATGAGTCAGGTACAACTAACTCTTTAAGAAACAGAATAAATAATTATTACTTCTACTCATTTCTTAAACATTCACCTTTGTTTGCGTAGGACAGGGTACTATGAAAGAGAAGACATCTAATTGATATGGTCCAACAGATTTCTGGCCGACTGTTCTTAAATATTTTAAAACTCTTCTATAACTTGTAAAAACTAAGATGGAATCTGTTGTTCTGACTTACCTCATTGACACACCAGTAACTTCTCTGTCCATATTAGGTTGACAAGGACAGAAAACGTGCTTTGATCATTTTTTGGCTTCAGGTACTGGACTCGTACCAGCAGTGCTGTTCACAGCATATGAGGACAACTCTATATCTTATTTAAAAGACTGTGAGCCATAATTTCAACTATATGACATCCTCGTAAAGCTAGAGCTATAGAGAATGAACACACCAGTGGTGCCAGAAGCACAAGAGAACATAGGGAAAGATGAATAGGTACCCTATGGGATTTTGGGGAGTAAATTTATTTTGTATAATATTGTAGTAATGGATACATGACATTATTTATTTATCAAAACACATACAGCCTTAGGACACAAAGAGTAAATCCTAATGTAAACCATGGACTTGAGTTATAATAATGTATCACTATTAGTTCATCAGTTGTAACAAATATGTCACACCAAGGCAAGATGTTACTAATGGGGAGAATTGTGTATGTGGAGAGGGAGGATGGGGTATACAGGAACTATCTATACCATCTATATAATTTTTTTCTGTAAACTAAAAATTACCCTAAAAGATAAAATCTATTCATTACAAAAATAAAAAAAGACTGTGAGCCACAGTGTAGACCTATTTCTGTAAGTATCATTTTTTGTATTGTTTCACTTTATTCTAAGGACAACACAAGAATCAGTTAAAAGAATACTATTAGGCAAAAGATTTGAAAAGACAGTTCTTTAAAGAAGTATTATTGGTCAATAAACACATAAAAAGATACTCAACATTACTAGCCATCAAGGAAAAACTAATCAAAATCACAATGAGGTAGTACTTCACATCCACTGGGATGACCACAATAATAAAAAAGGAAAACAACTTTAGGCAAAGGTATGTAGAAATTGGAACCCTCATACACTGCTGGTGAGAATGTAAAATGATATAGCCAATTTGGAAAACAATTTGGCAATTCCTCAAAAAGTTAAAAATAGAGTTATACATGACCTAGCAATTTTACTCCTAGATAAATATCTGTAATAACTTGTATTGAAAATATTCATAGTAGCATTACTCATAATAGCCAAAAAACAGAAATCACCCAAATGTCCATCAACTCATGAATGGATAAGTAAAATGGGGAATAGCCATACAATGGATTATTATTTAGCCATAAAAAAGGAATGAAATACTGATACATGCTACAACAGGGGTGAGCCTTGAAAAGATTATGCTAAATGAAAGTTGCAAATCATACACTGTATGATTCTCTTTATGTGAAATGTCCAGAATAAGCAAGTCTAAAGAGACAAAAAGTAGATTAATGATTGCCTATACCTAGGGGTGACTTCAGGGATGAGGGGTAATTGTTAAGGGGTACAAGATTTCATTTGGGGGTGATGAAAACATCCTAAAATTTGTTATGATAATGGTTGCACAATTGTGTGAATATACTTAAAACCACTAAATTATATATATTAACTTGGTGAATTGTATAGTATGTAAATTATATCTCAATACTGCTGTTACCAAAAAGAAGAAGAAGGAGGAGGAGGAGGAGGAGGAGGAGGAGGAGGAGGAGGAGGAGGAGGAGGAGGAGGAGGAGAAGGAGAAAATTGTGTATTTATCTTTTTTATTTTAAAGGGATGCATATTCTCTGCCACTGGTTGGTGACAAAAGACTTAGAGTTACCTCCTTAGGAGGTTTACATTTGTAATTAGCAGCAATATTGTCATCCTATATTTGCATATTATTTAGTTTACATAGTACTTCCTAATACTTTTCTATTTGGATCTCAAAATGCTAAAGTGCCTAATAATAGCTATTATGTAGATGAGGAAACACTGAAAAGGGTAAAGTGAATTGTTAAAAGCAGCAAGAAGTGCTAAATTCTATGTCAGGAACTTAGGACTTCTGGCAGAAACGGAGATGGTTTTTCTACTACCTTTAAAAAAAAAACTTCTTAGCTTTCTTCATTCAACAAATTTTGACTGTCTACTGTGTGCTAAAGGTACTGTACCTTTGAGAGTAAAACAGTAAATAATAGATCAATGTCCCTGCCTGCATACATCCTAAGTAGAGGAGATAGATAATAACTAGAATGTGAAAACAGTTTATCATTATCCCCCCTCTCACATTTTTGCCCTTTAGTAATTCAAATTAAAGTATTCAGCTTGACCCTATTGCTTTTCTAACAATGAATTAATGTACTCCTGCCTTCCCGCTGCCCTCATTCCTCTCTCTCCTTCCTTTTCTGTTCATTTTACAATTCAGTGTTTCTTAGTAAATTCACAGACTTGTACAATCATCTCCACAGTCCAACTTTAAAACATCTCCATCACACCAAAAAGATCCCTCATGCCAGTTTGCAGTCAATCCCTGTAACCATTTCCAGCTTCAGGAAACACTAATCTGCTTTCTGTCTTTATAGGTCTGTCTTTTTTATGGACATTTCATATAACTAGAAACATAATATATAGTCTTTTGCATCTGATTTATTTCTCTTATCATGTTTTGAAGTTTATCTATATTGTAGCATGTAAAAGTAGTTCATTCATTTTTATTGCTGAATAGTGTTCCGATGTATAGATATATATCAAATTTTCTTTTCCATTCACCAGATGACAGACATTTGGATTGTTTCTACTTTTTGTCTATAACAAATAATGCTGCTGCTATACTATAAACATCCACATACAAGTCTTTGTATGGATGTATGCTTCCATTTCTCTTAAGAACATATCTAGGAGAAGAGTAGAGTTGCTAGTTTGTATGACATATTTATATTTATTTTTTAACAAACTGCTAACCTATTTTCTGAAGTAACTGTACCATTTCACATTTTTACCGGTGATGCATGAGGGTTCCAATTTTTCTACATCTTTGGAAACACTTTATAATATCTGTCTTTTTTATTAGAACCATTCTAATGAGTTTGAGGTAATATCTTAATATGGCTTTAATTAGGACTCCTTAATGACAAATGATATTGAACATCTTTTCCTGTGCTTATCAGCCATTCCTACATCTTCTTTGGCGAAATGTCTACTCAAATCTTTTGCCCTTTTAATTGGGTTATCTTATTGAGTTGTAATAGTTTTAAATATATTCTGGATGTAAAATATATGATTTGCATATATTTTTCCCAGTTTATAGCTTATCTTTTCATTTCTTTCATGGCATCTTTTGAAATACAGAAGTTTTGAATTTTGATAAAATTTAATTTATCAAATATTTATTTTATGGATTCTGTTTTGGTGTCATATCTTTGCCTAATTCAATATCATAAAGTATTATTTTCTATATTTTCTTCTAAAGATTTTATAGGTTTTGTTCTTACATTTTGGCATAAGCTCCATTAGGAGTTAATTTTTGAGTATGGTGTACTTTCTGCATGTGGATATCAACTTGTCCCAGGACTGTTTGCTTAAAAGACTATCCTTTACCTATTTGAATTCTCTTGACACTTTTGCCAAAAATCAATTGTACATAAATTAGTTTATTTCTGGACTCTTAATTCTCTCTGTCCTGTACTAGGACTACATTGTCTTGATTTTAATAGATTTACAATGAGTTTTGAAATTGGGAAGTGTAATTCCTCCAAGTTTGTTCTTTTTCAAAATTGTTTTGGGTATCCCAGATATTTTACATTTCCATGTAAATTTTAGGATTAGCTTGTTAATTTCCTTAAAGCCTGCTCGAATCTTAATAGAGACAGCATTGAATTTATAGATCAGTTTGGGGAGGGGGGGATTGCTGTCTTAACAATATCGAGTCTTCCTATCCATGAGTATAGATTATCTCCCCACACTTATTTAATTTTTAATTTCTCTCAGCCATGTTTTGTAGTTTTCTATGTACAAGCATTGAGGTTTTTAAAAATTTATTCTTAAGTATTTTATTCTTTTTGATGCAATTGTGAATGTAATTATTTTTTAAATTTCATTTTTGTGTTGTGCATTGCTAGTATTTAGAAATATAATTGGTTTTATATATTATTCTTTATCCTCCAGCCTTGCTGAACTTACCTTTTAGATCTTGTATTTTTCTCCCATATGTGAATTCTTTAGGATTTTCTGTATCAGGATATGTTGCCTGAGAATGAAGACAGTTTTACTTTTTTTTTTTTTCCCAATTTAGGTGGGTTATTTTTCCATGACTGATTGTGCTGGCTAGAACCTCTAATACAAATGTTGAATATAAGTAGTAAAATCACACATACATCCTTACCTTGTTCCCAATCTTAGGGAGAAAACATTCAAGATTTTACCATTCAGTTTGTTGTTTTACCATTAAGCATAGTTTATGCTTCTACTCATAGTTTGTTGAGAGTATTTATTAGGAACAGGTGTTGGATTTTGTCAAATGGCTTTTTAAAATTTTTTTTTGGCATCTACTGAGATGATGTGTGGTTTTGGTCTTTTAGTCTATTAATATGGTATTTTACATTAGTTGGGTTTTAAAAATAATCAACTTTATATTCAAAGAATAAGTCTCACTTGGTTATGGTTTATAATACTTTATATATGTGTGTATATACATATATATTGTGAGATTCCATTTGTAAATATTTTATTGAGGATTTTTATTCTATATTTATGAAGCATATTTGCCTGTAGTTTTCTTGTGATGTCTTTTTCCAGCTTTGGCATTAGGAGAATATTAGCCTCATAAAATAAGCTGGTAAATGTTTCTTCTTTCTCTTTCTGGAAGAGTTTGTAAAGAATTGGTATTATTTCTTCCTCAGGTGTTTGATAGAATCCATCTATCCACCAATGAATCCATCTGGGTCTGCACTTTCTTTGTGGAAATATTTTTAATGACTAATTCAATGTCTTTTGTTGTGATAGGCCTATTTAAATTTTCTATTTCTGAGTCTTAGTAATTTGTGTCTCAAAAGTTTTTCAGTTCATCTAAGTTGTCTAAATTATTGCATAAAGTTGTTCATAGTAATCTTTTATCCTTTTAATTACTGTGAGGTCCTTAATGGTGTTTCCTCTTTCATTCCTAATTTTAGTAATCTATAACTTCTCTCTTTTTGTCTTAGTCTAGCTACAAGTATTTCAATTTTGTTGATTTTTTTAAAGAACCAACTTTTGATTTTATTGATTTTCTCTATTTTATATCACTGATTTCCACTCTAATTTTCATTATTTCATTGCTTCTTATTTCTTTCTGTTTAGTTTTCTTTTTCTCCTTTAAGAAAGAAGCTTAGATTGTTGATTAGAGATCTTGCTTCTTTTCTAATATAGGAGTCTAAGGCTATAAATTTTTCTGTAAGCATTGCTTTTTTTTTCCTCCCTAAACAATAAAAATTTATTTTCTCACTGTTCTGGAAGTTAGAAACCCAGACTCAAGGTATCAGCAGATCTGGTTTCTCCTTAAGCCTCTTTCCTTGGTTCATAGATAGCCATCTTCTCGCTGTGTTCTTACATGGCCTTCCCTCTTTGTGTGCATCCCTAGTGTCTTTTTGTATGTCCAAATTTCCTGTTTTTGAGACTTTTCTAAAGAGGAGTTTTAGGTTCACAACAAAATTGAGAGGAAGATTTTCATATACTCCCTGCCCCCATACATGTATAACATCCCCCACTGTCTCCTACCAGAGTGGTACACTGGTTATAATTAATGAACCTACATTAATATGTTATAATCATCCAAAGTCCTTATTCACATTAAGGTTCACTTTTTGTGTGTACATACTATGAGTTTGGACAAATGTATAATGACCTGTATCCATCATTATGGTTTATAGAGTATTTTTACTACCCTGAAAATCATCTGTGCTCCACCTATTCACCTCTCTTTCTCCCTTCCCAACCCTGGCAACCACTGACATCTTTACTATCTTTATAGATTCACCTTTTCCAGAATGTCATATAGTTGGAATCGCATGGTACGTGGCCTTTTCAGATTGGCTCTTTTCACTTATTGATATGCATTGAAGGGTCTTCCATGTCTCTTCATGGCTTGATAGTTCGTTTCTCTTTAATACTGAATAATATTCCATTGTCTGGTTGTACCATGTTTATATATCCATTCATCTACTGAAAGATCTATTGGTTGCCTCCAAGTTTTGGCAATTAGAAACTCAGCAGCTATAAATCGATGTGCAGACAAAAGTGTGGACATAAGTTTTCAACTACTTTAGGTAAATAATAAAGCGCACAATGTCTGGATCTTATGGAAAGAATTTTGTTTTGTCTTGTTTTGTTTTTTGTTTTGTAAGAAACTACCAAACTCTTCCAAAGTGGCTGTATCATTTTGCATCCCCACCAGAAATGAGTGAGGGTTCCTGTTGCTCCACATCTAAGTAGTATTTGGTGTTGTCCTTGTTACAGATTTTGGCCATTTTAATAGGTATTTAATTGGTACTGTTATTTCACTGTTGTTTTAATTTGCAATGCCCTAATGACATGTGATATGGAGCATCTTTTCATATGCTTATTTGTCATCTGTATATCTTCTTAGCGAGGTGTCTCTTAAGGCCTTTGGCCCATTTTTTAATCAGGTTGTTTGTTTCTTATTGTTACGTTTTATGAGTTTTTTGTATGTTTTAAATAACAATTCTTTATTAGATATGTCTTTTGCAAGTATAGTCTCCCAGTCTGTAACTTCTCATTCTCTTAACATCGTCCTTTGCAGAACAGTAGTTTTTTTTAACGAAGTCCAGTTTTTTATGGATTGTGCCTTGGTGTTATTGCATATGTTTTTATATATAATGTTTTCATTTTTATTCCATTAAAAGTATTTTCTGATTCCCTTATGATTTCTTCTTCGACTCATGGATTATTTGTTTAATTTCCAGATATTTATAGATTTCTCAAATTTATTTCTGTTATTGCATTCTACTTTAATTCTATTGTAGTCAGAACAAATACATTATATGATTTAATCTTTTCGAATATATTAGACTTGTTTTATGGCCTAGCATATGGTCTTTCCTGAAGGATATTATATATGCACTAGAAAAGAATGTGTTATCCTGCTGTTGGGTGGAGTGTTCTATAAATGTAAATCAGGTCAAGTTGGCTGATGGTGTTAGTCAAGTTTTTTATATCTTTACGGATTTTCTGTCTAGTTGTTCTAACCATTATTGAGAATGTGGTACTCAAGACTTCTATTACTGTTGAATTTTTTACTTTTCAGTTTTGTCAGTTTTGCTTCATGTATTTTGGTGTTCTGTCGTTGGTATGTGTATAGTTATAATTGTTATCTGCCTCATAAATTGATTCCTCCTTTTAAAATACTTCATGTTGTCTCTAGTAACATTTTTGTTTTAAAGTTATTTTGTCTGATATTGTCTTAGTCACTCCAATTCTTTTATGGTTACTGCTTGCATGGTATATATTTTTTTCATCCTTTTAGTTTCAGCCTGTTTGTATCTTTGACATGAAAGTGTGTCTCTTTAGTTGGATATTATTATTTTTTTTCAGTATGACAATTTCTGCTTATAATTGGAGTGTTTCTTTATATTTAATATGATTGTTGATATGGTTGAATTTACATATCTCAGCTTGCTGTTTTCCATTTCTTTTTCACTTTTTTTTATCTTCTTGATTCTCTTTTACTGCCTTTAATGCAAAATAAATATTGTCTAAGGTATAATTTTAATTTCTTTGTTTTTGTCTTGTTTTAGTTACTTTCTTAGTAGTTTCTTATAACATATTTCAACTCATTACAATATAGAGTAATAACTTAATTCCAATTAAATATAGACATTTTATTTCAATAGAGCTCTATTTTTCCTTGATTTGTGCTATTATTATTCTAAATATAACATCTTTATATGTTATAAGCCCAACAATACAGTTTTCTAAATTTTGTTTCATGTAGCTCTTATTTAAATTAGTTAAGAGTAATGAATATTTTTAACTGTCTTTTATATTTACCTATATAATTGTCTTTTCTGGTATTCTCTCTTTGTGTTGTTTTGAGTCACCATCTGGTGTCATTTTCTTTCAAACTAAAAGACTTCCTTTTTTATTCCTTGTAAGGCAGATTTTCTCATAATGAATTCTGTACTTTGTTTTGCTGTGAAAGTTAAATTTTACTTTCAGCTTTGAAGGATAAATTAATACAGCATTCTTGGTTGACATTTTTTTTCTTTTAGCATTTTGAATATATCATCCCACTGTCTTCTCACCTTTATTATTTCTCTTAAAAATTTAGCTGTTAATTTCATGTGTTCCCCTATATATGAAGAGCCATTTCAATTCTAACATTTCCGTTTGATCATTTTTAAATTTGTTTCTATATTCTATTAGTCAGTAAAATCATACTTTAATTTTTATTGTTCCCTTTAGTTCTTTGAACATATTTATAATAGCAGTTTTGAAGTCTTTATCTGCTAAGTCTAACATTTGAGCCCTCTAAAAAACGTGTTTCTATTTACTACCTTTTTGTTTTATTTATGAGTAACACTTTCCTATTTTTTTGCATGTTATAATTTTTTGTTGTTGAAAACTATACATTTTAGCTGATACATTGGAACAAGTCTGAATTTCAAATCCTCCACCCTAGAAGTTATATTTGTAAGTTTTTGTTTGTTTATTTGTTTGTTTAATGACTTACTGGACTAATTCTGTAGAGTCTATTTCCTTCACATTTTGTACCTGCTGATATCTCTTAAGTTTTTTATTTTTAATATGCTTCTTTTATTTTTAAGACCAGCTTTCTAGGGGTTGCCCCTGAGTCAACATAGCTTAAAGGTGAGATAGTGTTTGATTAGAGCTTTTATTTACCTTGGGGCAGTAAGGCTTCCACCCTTTGCCTGTATGTGAATCTGTACGTGAGAAACACATTAAAAATTTAAACAGTTTATAAGTCTGACCAGCTTTTACTTTCTGGCATGACTTCTCATATCTTCTTAATGATATGAATGAATGCAAATGAAGATTTCACATTCATTTGGGAATACATGGAGAGCTAGTGCCCTCTCCAGTCTCTCTTGAGCATGCACAGACTCCCAGACTACAAGGCATACATGTGAGCTTGTCAAGGTCCACTGTGACTATCTTATTTCCCAAATCTCTCTGTTAAATTTCTTGCAAGTCTTCTAATCTTTTTTCTTGCCCCTACCAGTATCAAAACCTCAGGCTTGCCTAGATGTCTTTGTAGAATATGTGCTTCATTCCAAATCAAGTTAGCCCCCTCCAGCAGTGGACGTGCTGGTACTGAGGAATTTCCTTGCCCCTTTAGAACTACCAAATTAAGAAAAAAGGGGAAGGGGGTTTTTGCTCTAAATTATTTTACTCAGTCACTTTGTTTTCATTAAACATTACTTTTTTTCTAATTTTTTTATACAATGTCCATATTTATGAAGCTTTCCTTATTTACCATTTGTATAAGTTTCCTAGGCCTATCATAATAAGTTATCATGAACTTGGTAGTATAAAAGAACAGAAATTTATTCTCTTATAGTTCAAGAGACTAGAAGTCTGAAATCAAAGCATCTCCTTGGTTGATTCCTTTTGGAGGCTCTGAGGAAGGATATATTCCATGCCTCTCTCCTGGCTTCTAGTAGCTGCCAGCAATTCTTGGCATAGCAGTGTCACTCCAATTTTTGCTTCCATTGACACATGGCCTTCTGTGTCCGCTTGTGTTCTTAAATCTCCCTCTCCTTTCTCTTATAAAGAAATCAATTATTGGATTTAGGGTACACCCTAATCCCATATTACTCTATCTTAACTGATTATATCTTCAAAGACTCTATTTCCAAATAAGGTCACATTCTGAAGCCCTGGTTAGATGAGAAACTTAGGGGGACATGATTCAACCAGTACACTATTCATTATAAAGTACCTCTTGAAAATCAGTATGATCTCTCTGTCGTGGCTTAGGTGATCTTTTGTGAAGATTAGTTTGTAAATGAATAGAATGGCAAAATGACATTTGACTTTTTTATTGGAGTAGTTCCTCAAGTTAAAGTAGCTCACACCCTCTTTTTGATTATTGTATTCACATTGTTAAGAAAACTTCAGAGAAATCTGTAGACAGGAAAGGGTTGGCAGAGCCTCATCCTTCTCAACTCTGACTTGCATGTCTGCTTTTAATCTAGAGCCAAATAACTATCGGACCATGCATGGCCGGGCAGTAAATGGCAGCCAGTTGGGAAAGGATTACATCCAGCTGAAGAGCCTGTTGCAGCCCATCCGGATTTACTCCAGAGCCAGCTTGTATGGCCCTAATATTGGGAGGCCCAGGAAGAATGTCATCGCCCTCCTAGATGGGTAGGTCAGATTATTTAGCAGTTCTTACAACATTGTTCGTTAAACATAATGAATCGATATACTTGTATTTTTCCTGGTGATTTTTGTCTTAAGAAGAAAAGAGAGAATTTCCATAGTGATCTCCCCTACTCTAAATCAGGGACTCTTCAGGCCTTCCACAGTCAGCAGATGGTGGTGGGATTCTAGAGGAACATCACAATCTCCAGGATAGGTTAGAAGGCATGCAGTTTTAAAAAATACATTTAATATTATAGCATTTCATAGCATCATTTTATATGTTTACAAAAGCAAAATATTGTCTACTCTGTTTTTATGTCCTCTTAAAGCTTGACAGAATCCTAGTCAATGGAGCTAGGTTAAAAAGTTGAGAAATACTACAAATACTTATAGATTAAAGCACAAATTAACCAATAGATTAATTAGCAGTTATTCTAGAGAATTGTTATCATGTGATTTATTTAATTTTGACTGAATATAATAATTATTTTTTAAAACACTGTGTAAATACTCTCTGGCCCAGTCCTGCTGCTGTTCTGGGCCCAGACTAAATAGTGGGTATAACCCATCCATGCAGATTGGGTCTAGTTATGCAGGGTCAGAGGAAGGCTAAAGATGTATGTTGAATCCAAGACCCAATGTGGAGCTGGAAGGTGGGAACAATGAAATTGGGAGAGCCAGGATTTCCTCTGGAACACATAGTATGCATCAAGACAATACTCTTGGATTGATATATATTTATTCCTGCAAACACAAAGATGAGTAAGACACTTTCTGGTGAAGTGCACAACCCAAATTAAATGCCATGTGAATACAAACAGAGATAAATGGAGAGAGAGAAAACTTTGGCCAACCTCCCAGCTAGATAGTCCTTGTGGCTTGAATGCTCTTGCGACTCTCTCCTCCTTTTTGTGGAGGCTAACTCTTGATTGAAGATAATGATCATAGCAGATATTACTGAAGGTTTAGAAAAGGCAGAAGGATTTACACTGTAATAACACTGACAAATTGAATTTAATTTTAGGCATTTTCCTCTTTACAAAGGATCCCAAAGTCCTTACTTCAGCTTCTCTTCTTTTCCCATTCTTCTTCTTTCTCCCTTTTCTCTTGCAGAATAATTTCATTACCTTGTCTCCTACCTACAAATGCAGCTCTGGGCTTCCCTTTGCATACTTACACGGAACTTTGAAATTACTCTGTATGTGTTTGTGTACTTGTGTATGTGTGTGTGCCTGTATACATGTATGTATGGGATGGACAAGGAAAGGTTGGTCTCATTTTATATGTTTAATTAGGAGATAAGGATCACACATGTAAAACTTTATTCTCAGTTTATAATACATAATCAAGTCAGTAACTCTATCATTTAAGTCCATTTGGTTATTCTTTTGGGTTATCCTTTTTCTTTAATGATTTGATTAAATATTCTCATGGGACTGACAATGTCCTCTCAATTGCAAGATGCTGTATCAATCATCTATTAATTCTGCAAATATTCTTTGAGTAACTGACATGTGCTAAGTACCATGTTAAGAACTGGGTATGTAATAATAAACCAAAATGGATGTTTTTCTGCCTTCATGAGACCAGAGAAAACCACTTAGGGCAAGGAAAGGTGCCGGTGAGCACTTTTTTTTATATATATGCCAGGGGAAAAAATGGAGATTTATCTTTCTTAATCTGTATGTGCTTAATATACAGTGAACTATAACTTGAAACACATAAATATTCCCAGCAGCTCAACCAACAATAACAAAAGTGCCAGCACTCTAAATTACCAGCTCTGTGGTCTTTTCTAATTCTCCTGGTTATACAGATATAATTTTACAGATTTGCAATCATTGCATATGCATCATTTTGAGATCTGCATGTTTTACAGATTGCTTTATATTGCCTTTTCTTTATTTCTACATAGTTCTCATATTTGTCATTCTTAATGGCAATAAAATATTCCATTGCATTAATATACTAAAGTCTGCCTGAGCATTCCCTTACTGTTGGGCATTTGGGCTGTTTCCAGTTTTTGTCTGTAATATATAGCAGAGCTATAAACGTCTTTATACAAATAGGTTTTTTATTTCCTTTGAATTACATCCTTGGGCTGCATTCCAAAAAGTTGGGTCTCTGGGTCAAAGTATGTATATGATAATTTTTATGGCTTTTATATTTGTTGCCAGATTTTTTCAAAATGACTTCACCAGGTTGCAGGGCAGCAATGTATTAGTGAATCCTCCCCTGCCACACACCCCCATCCCACACCCCCACCCCCACCCCAATATGCTTCAGCAATGAACATTGTCACTTTTATTAATTTACTCTATTTTAATTAATGCAAGATAGTGCCTCATAGTTGTTTAAATTTGAATTCTGTTTACTGTGAAAAGAACTGAACATTTTCCAAATCCTTATGTTGTCTCCTTTCCGCCACCTCAGATTTGGTTAATGACACAATAACCATTTTGCCTGAGGTGAAGACCAGGAGGCCATATTAGATTTATTCTTTTCTTTTGTTCACATAACTCCATTAGTTACTTATTAGGTTGTGTTATTTCTGACTTCTTAGTATCACTCATATCCCATCTTCTTTTCATTTTTATTTTAAGGCTTATCACTTTTACTCCTAAATGATTTCTCCAAATCTATCTTAAACTCTAATAATTTCTCCTTATAGATTTCTGAGTCATTTTTTAAAACATGCAACATATGGTCAAATCACTTTTGCTTGAAATCTAAACCCTTTTACACACATCCCTGTACAACCTGATGTTAGCTACATCAAGGTATATGTAAATTTTGAAAGATGCCATACACTTTTAATCTTTGCACCTTCACCTCTTTATCTTGTATCATTTTCTTTGGAAAGCACCCTTTTTCCTCTTTTTTTTCTTTCCAATATATCTTTTCTGACATTTTTATGCAGGACTTTTTATCTCCTTCTTTGTCCTACTATGGCACTTTGTTTATTTTTCTTCTTTTTCTGCTGTAGCACTTATCGAATTGATGATAATTTATTTATTTACATATCTGCCTAAGCTAATAGACTGTTGACTAGGATCAGGACTTGGCCTATGTTTTATTCATTCTGTAGCCTCAAAACTTAGGAGTACAGTTGATTTCTTATATGTGCTTGTTTAATAAATACTGTCTTATTCAACAACTGGCTCTAAATTTATATGACTCTAAAACTGTATGCATAAATGTGATTGTGAAGCATTTTAAATCATTGTATTAATAGTAAGTTAAATAAATTACAGTGATTTCGATAAATCATAATGTTTATCTTTAGTTTTATAGGGCAAAACTAATTTTTATGCTTTTAACTTAGATAGTTACAGGACTAAACAGGACTACCTTTTCAGTTAGGATACAAACTCCACTAGGACAGAGATAGAATCTTCATATTTGTATCTTCAAGGGCTAGCATATTGCCTGGAATATGGGAATTACTTAATAAAATGCTTGTTTTATTTATTTTTTTTAATTTCCTAATTAGGGAAACAGTTATTCTAGACATTGATTTTTATCTAAAGGCATAAAGAATTGTTCTTTGGGGTTATATCAGTTTCCTCTGTTTTTCTTTTGTAAACTTTTGTGTATCATCTATGTAATGACAATTTTAATCTATTATTTTTTTATTAATTTGAAATATATTTTTATTGTTTCAGAAGTTTATTTTTATTGTAATTGATCTTGCCTACTTTCTTGTTGATAGTCTTTGTTTCCTCCTTTACACAGTTAGGATGAAGTTACTCTTTTATTATCATCTAGACATTTTTAATATTTTAATTTTAAATGTTAGACTCTAAATTTATTTAGAGTTTATTGCTATGTGTACTATGGAGTAAAGACCTAGTCTATTTTTCAGTAGTATCAAGAAAAGTAGATATTCATTGAAAGTTTGTTTACTAAGGTTCCTTTTCAGGCCTTTAAATCATAGTGAAATGAATACTAAATGCCTTCTCAATAAATATTTATTGAAAACCTATTTTGTGTTTTATTATTGCTTAAGTGCTGGGTATATGTTGACGAATAAAGCCAAGAGAGAGCCACAGTACATAAGAAAACAAATTATTATTAATTGTTTATAAGTTTGTGAAGGAAATGATCAGGATACTTGGGACTAGGAGCTATTTGGACAAGGTGGTCAGAAAGAATTATCTGAGGAACAATTTAAGTCTAGAACAAGAAAATGAAGGAGGCATCTATTCAAAGAGTAGAGGGAAGAAAATTCTAGGTAGAGGTTCAGAGTTTGTTTGTCAATGTCCTGAATGAGAAAAAAGTTTAAGGCATTTGAAGAATAGAAAGACGGGTAGTATAATGAGCAAAAGGAGAATGGGAGGAGATGACTATGCATAGGCAGGCAAGGACCAAATCATTACTGGACCATGTATATCAACCTAAAGAGGTTGTGTATTTTATTCTATGAGAAATGGAAGTGCCATTACAGGGATTTTCTAAGTGCAGTGACACCTACTAGAGTCTACTTATCCTATTCTGTGTGCCAAATAGATTTTAAGGTACAAAAGTAAGAGATCAAAAGAGCTCAGTAAGGAGGCTGTTTCATTATGAGATGCTGGTAGATTGGGTTAAGGTAATAGCAGAGGAGATGGTGAGAAGTTAGGGTAGACATGATTTGTTGGTGTATATCTCAATAAGATTGGGGTGAGAAAATGGGAGGAATTAATAAAGGATGACCTCCACCTTTTAAACAGTTAGCATCTCTCTTTCAAATGCCATTCTATGCAGACAAAAGAGCTTTTCAAAAGGAAGTTACACCAAAATGAAAGCACATTCCTGCTCAGGATATAGTATCTCAGGAGCAACAGAAGATGGCTTCAAATATATTGGGTGTGCTTCAAGTTCAGGATAGTGATATGAGCTCAAACTCCATTCCTTCTAGAACCACTATTCTAACTCCTAGTAAAAGTTAATAAATAACAAATCTGTAATAACAAACACACACAAGAGGGATAATCAGCAGATGAAAGATTTTTGACAGATTTCTATAAGACGGTTTAACAATGGGAAGCCTGTTGACAGATTAAGCAGAGTAAGGAAGTGGCAACCCAGAAAACATGGGCTCTGCAAGAAGATAGCCAATCAGCCTAGCAGATAGGCTTATAGTCAGGAAGGGTGAGGGTAGAAACGGGGACCAAGCCAACAGGTTTATATGAGAGTCTGTCTAGCAGAGGGACTACACCCACAGCTCAAATCATCTTTCATCATTTTAATTCTCCTACTCTGCCCTATAGAGGAAAGAGAGTTCAGTCTGTTATCTCCAAGCAAATGCCAAACCAAAACTTAGGAGCCTTTGCCAAAGAAACTAAAGAAATTGCCTAGGGATGAGCTAATATTGCTAAGATGGAGTTCCTGTATAGTAAAACACTGAGTAAAGCATTATGGGATGCCTACGCCAAGCCCTTCCTCTTCCTCCCTCTCTAAATTGAAGTGTGTTGGTCAAGAAGCTATGCCCACAAAATAGACATCCAGTGAAAAGAGAGACTTACCTAAAAAGCCCAGATACTCTACAGCTGAGAAAAATCTGCACCTGCTACCTAGAAGAATCTACTTAGTCCCCAATTTTTGAATATGAATTGATAGCCAAATATCACAAGACATAAGAAGGAAACCAGTAACATGAAAGAGAAGAACTAAGATAAATAAATTTAAACATTGACTCAAGAAGAATTATAACTCAATATCAGAACTTTCAAAATAAAAACCTAGAAGTACCTTCCTTATAAAGGTATGGTAAGATATTGTACTTCTGAAATAAAAACATATTTCTATGAAAAAATACAATTAGAACAAAAATATTTTTTAACTAAACATATAAATGCTGAAAGTAAATCCAATAAAGGTTAGGCAATGATTTCTTAGATACAACATTGAAAGCATAACTGATAAAGAAAATATTGACTCATTGGATCTCATCAAAACTAGGAACCTTTGTGCAACAAATGACACCATCAAAAATGTGAACAGACACACAGAATGGGAGGAGAAATTTGCAAGTAATGTAACTGATAAGTGACTTGTATCTAGAATACATATAAAGAACTCTTACAACTCAACAATAAAAAGGCAGCGTATTTTGAAAATGAGCGATGATCAAGAAGGCATACAAGAAGAAACGTCGTAGAGAGTGTGGAGAAATTGAAACACTCATATACTGCTGGTGAGAATGTAATATGGTACAGCAGCTTTGGATAGCAGTCTGTCAGCTACTCAAAAGGTTAAACATAGAGTTACCATGTGATTCGGTAGTTCCACTCCTGGTTATAGACCCAAGATAAATAAAAATGTATGTCCACATAAAACCTTGTACACAAATATTTATAGTAGCATTATTCAATGTAATGACAAATGGGTAAATAGAATGTAGCATGTCCATACAATGGAATATTATTTCACAATGAAAGGAAATGAAGTACCAAATACGTGTTACAACATGGATGAACCTTGAAAACATTATGCTAAATGAAAGAAGCCAGTCGCAAAAAGCCAAATATTATATGATTCTCTTTATATGAAATGTCTAGCATAGGCAAATCCATACAAATAAAAAGCAGATTAGTGCTTGCTTAGGGCTCGTGGATATTGTGGTTAAAGGAAGAGTGACTGCTCATGGGTACAGCATTCCTTTTTGAAATTAGATATTCTAGAATTCTGTTATATTTGTGGTTGCAAAACTCTGAAATTATAGTAAAAACTGTTAAATTGTACACTGAATTGGTGGATTATATTGTATTAAATTATATCTCCAAAACGCTTTAAAAAGTCCAATAAAAGAATTGGAAGATAAAATCAAGGAAATCTCCCCTACACTGAACTTTAGACAGAGACAAAAAATTTGAGATAAATTATTACTGATATAGAGAGAATTAATTCAGGATATCCAACAGAACAGCTGTCTCACAGGAAATCCAGATCCAGAAACAAGGAAGAAAGTTATAGTCATCAAAAAGAATGAAAACTTTGTCAACCTTTACAATGTAAAAAAAAGTCAAGAGACAGTGACAGATTATAGATGGTAGAAGCAGAGCAAAGTAAGACATACAAAGGCTGATAGCCTCATATATATGGAGTCAGAAAATACTGTCTAAATCATCGAAATAATAAATAGAAAGGTGGAGAAGAGGAGGCCCAGTAAACCAAGCACACAAAGTTCACTCTTGGTTAGAACGACTTTTGTGGTAGTATTTCCTTAGATGTGCTCTGGAAAATGTCAGTTCTGCAGGATATTAACATTATGTGGAGGGGGAAAAAAATAAAAGTTTCCATGTTCAAGTAAGTTTGAGAAATGCTGGGTTACACAAATTTTCTGAAACACTTTCCAAAGCCTTTAATACATTACATTCTGAATCTCTAAGAATGAGATTTAGTAAGAAGAATGTCTTACATGTATTTGATCAGTCTTATTTTCAGAGATTATCATGAAAAACTAGGATTTCTCTAACAAGTATGGGCCACATTGACTTGGAATATGAACCCTGCTTTAGGTGAGGGATGGCAGTAGAGCAGACCCTAACAAAAGAATGACAATGCGAAAAACTCAGAACCTGAAGTTACTAGTCTTTTTACTTCCATCCTTGTCCTCTTTAATCTATTTACCACTCAGTTCCCGGAAAAATTATTTTTCAAACATAATTCACAGGATGTTAGTCACTTGCTAAGGACTCTAATGACTTTTCATTGCTCTTAGAATAAAATTTAATCTTACCATATCTGACAAGGTTTTACTATGAATGATCTGACTGCTACCCGGCTCTTCATTCTTATCTTCTCCAGCTTTTCCTTTTTCTTACTTTACTCAGGCCTCACTGGCCTGGTAGGTGCTAAGCTTCTCTTTATCTGGGAGCCTTCACATATACTCTTCTGTCTACCTAGAGAGTTCTCTCCACTTGCCACATGTCTGGTTTCTCTTCACCCATCATGGTCCTTCCTTGAGTAACCCAGCTAAGCAATTCTCTGTCAACACAGTCTGTCGGTTCTTTCCATGGCATTTATCATAATTTGAAACTATATATTTATTGCTCATTTATTTGTTGGGTATGAATTTTAACATTCTAGAGTTGCTAGCAGAATATCTAGTCTGAATGTGTGTTAGAACAGAAAGCTGCACAGGGCCTTTAGTTCCTGCAGTAGCGCAAATAGCTATGGAAAGCATTCTGATTTGTCAAAAGAGGATAAAAGCAGAAGGGAATTAGAAGATAAACACCAGTCATTTCCATCACAGCAGACCACATGGCGTATGTTATATGCTCAAGAGTCTATAAACCAGAAACCAAAAAATTGCCTTTTTAATCTAGAATCTCTATCTTTATTTTTGTCTAACTACCAGTACTTCTACTAAGTGCCTAATGCTGATATATAGACTCCACTTATTCTCAAAGTATAGGTAGTAATGAAAGTTGTATGGGATTATAAGGATGGAAACACCACTATATCCCTATACATAGGCTCCAATTATGACTTTTGTGGACCATAGTCATTTTTTTTTAACTTTGTGGGTCTCTTTCTCCATACAGACAAAACAACAGCCTTCTGTTTTCTACTGTAGTGAGGGAGAAAAAAAAGCAGCATGGTAAAGAGTATGTACTTTGGAACTAGATGAGATCCAGGTTAGCTACGAGGTAGGTAGATCATCTTGAGGAATTATTTAATCTCTAACACCTCAATCTCCTCATCTGTAAAATGAAATTACCTTTTTCTTAGGTTTGTTGGGAAGTTAAATGAGATCGTGAATTTAAAGAGCTCAGCACAGTTCCTGTACAGTTAACACCTAAAGAAATGGCAGCCTCAGTTGTTAAGAGTAACAAGTATATTTCAAAGGTGAAAAAGCAGATTTTGTCTAACTGCTTTGTATATAACTCAGTGTAGCCCTCTAAGCAGTTCAGTTGAGTGAGGACAGAAACCTTTCTGATTAGCTGTAATAACATGTCACTATAATAAGGGTGATCACAACTCTACCTCCTGCCTAGAAACCCACTTATACCACTTTCTAGTTTGCAGTGGGAAGTTGTATGCCTGGGGACAATTTAGTGCATAGAGTGATTATTACAGTGTTATTCCTAATAATTGTTTTATTTCAGCTGTGAAAGAATTATGACTTGACCAAATTACAAGAGGAGAGGACAATTTATTCCTATTAGTTCATAAGAAGAGAGTTTCCATTTCTGCCTCTAGAGACAAGCAAGGCCTCCAAGCAGCTGTTCAGTGCTCATTAACAAGGAAGCACTGGCTACTGCAAAGGTCTGCTCTGCAGCTGAGAATTGTGTTAATGACTACTTAATTCCAAACTTGCTTTCTTTTTTATTTTTTCCTGGAAAGGACTTATTTCCTGATTAGAGACACAGCCTAATTCCTTCCCTATGCCTGAGGTTATCAGTTATTTCCATTATGATTAAGGATGTTTCCCTCTTTTTCTAATGTCAGAGATGCCACATGTGGTTAGAAAGAACATTGGAGAAAGAGACTGGAATACTGGGACATAGACTTAGACTTGACACAGATGGTATTGGGAAATAGTCTTCCTTACTTTCCTTTCTTTAATTCCTTTTCTCTTTTTGTCTTCTACTTTCCCTTAGAACTCTACTTTTTCCTCCAAGAATGGCCTGCCCTACCAGATGCTGCTAAGATCAGAATCTGTCAAGGTTGTGGCCCATGACCATCCTGCATTAGAAGCACCTGGAGTGCTTAAAAATGCAGGATAGTTCTTAGGCTCCAGCCCAGACCTACAGAAGTAGAATGTGTGGAAACAGGACTTAGATAGATTGGCATTTTGAATGGGTCCCCAAGAGATTATTTGCATATCAAAGTATGAGAACAATTGCCATGTCATATAGGCCAGAGCAGGTTTAATTATCTTTATTTTACAGATCAAGGAATGGAAGTATACTGATGTTAAATTATTTACCAAGCTTACATTTATAGAATGCCAACAGTATTGCTGGGCAATTCCCATGTTCCTTCATGTATATTATCTTGTTAATCTTCACAACATCCTTGGGAAGCAGTGGCTGTTCTTTCCATTTGAAAAGTTCAGAGAGGTTAAACAACTTACCGAAGGTCACATGGCTGATAGCTCTGGAGCCAGGTCTTAAATTAGACATCTGTCTGATTCTTGGGCCCATGTGGTGCTGTTTTCCTGAAGCTTCGTCCTTGAACAAAGCCACATAGTCTAGCATACTACAAAAAAATTATAATCCTTCTTCACCTTAGTTTCAGTGTTCACTTTCTTTCTTTCAGCTTCATTCCAGGGCTTGAGCTTTTGGAAAGTTTGCTTTTTTTATCATAACATCTTGATGCATTTTTCCTCCTTCCCACCAGGCTCCACCGCCAGAGCAAATCATATTAAGTCAGGTATAGCCGTCTTTCCTTGCTTCCAAGTCTTTATGACTTCCTCATCAGCATTTTAGACTGTCAAGACATGTCTATCATAACATTCCTCTAACCAGCACTTTCTAGCTCCAGCCATAGCCTTCCAGATCTGTTTCAATGTCTTCTCTCACCATCCCCCATACCCCTGCCATTTGTCTTGAATTTAATCAAGCAAACCTATTTTGCCCTTTATGTATTATCTCACATCTGCCTCCACTTCATTCCAGACGTTATCCTATATAGCCTCCTTCCTTCCAACCCTCCTTTCCCCACACCCAGGAGCAAATAGGCTTCATTTTGGGGGCCAATTCCAGGTAATAGTGCTTGGAACCCTTTCTTAAGAAGGATTCTTAGGCCAATTCTGAGATTAGTGAGAGAGTATTGAGATCTGTACCACACATATCACAAATTTGTCAGCTTTGCATTGTTAAAATAAGCATTTTAGAGTCAGAACTAGGTTTGAATCTCAGCTCTTCAATTTCCCTAGGGGATCTTGAGCATAATTTTTTCATCTATAAAATGGAAGTGATAATTCCAATCTTATAGGGTTGTACATTATATAAACTAAATACTAAGTACCTGTAATCAGTAAATTATAACTAACTTATTTTTTCCTTTATTCAAGAAGAACCTCCTTAAATTAAACCTCACAGATTTAGATTATTGGCAAGAGAGATTGATTGAAAAGTTTCACCCAGCTCAAGTCCCTATATATTAAAAGCTCTATAAATCTATCAAGTTAAGGAAATTTAAGCTAGAAGGGAAGCTAAAATAAAGAGCTGCACTAGTCATTAAGGTCAAAGAACATATAGCCATGCTATTTATCAGCCTACTGCCAATATACTGTTATATAAATAGGGGTAGGGGGAGAAAAGGAAGGGAGGAGCCAGAAAGAGAGAAAAGGAGGCTTCAAAGTATGGGAGAGTAAGAGAAAGAGGCCAAGAGGGTGGCAGGGAGAGGTGTCAATATTTTATTTGTTCAGTGCAGCACCTAGTATAGTTCAAAGTATTATTAGTTATGGGAAAGTAACTGGCTTTGGACCAAATGAAAGAAGCCTTGTTTGCTATAACTCAGGATGAATAATTTCCTCACATGTTTTTTCTAGGCTTTTGTGTTTAATGTCTGTCATATCTTATTAATGTTAGTTACATAACCAAAGATTCTCTTTTTGGACAAGAGAATAAAGATCAAGCTGCCTACTGTTACTGAAGTTTATACTCATTTAGATATCCAGTTCCCTGTGAAGGATTTATCCTTTCTCCTGGGAGAAAAATTCAGAATCCATTTTTTAGCATTGAACTCTGTGGTCCAGAAGTAGAAATCAAACCCCAAAGACCATGAATAAAGATGTGCCTTATTATAAGAGAGAGTTGTGATATGCCCTGGGAGAGAAGACTCAACGATATTTCAGATGTATCCTATATGCAGGTGGATAACAAAGGAAAGAAATTCTCCCAGATTTGAGGTCCCTTGGGGGAGGAAAGGAACTCTCACAATGAAAAGGGATATTTTGGATTTTTTTTTCCATAGCAGCAGATTGACTCCAATGGGAAAGATTTCCCAATACTGAAAGGTCTGGCTGGCACTGGCCAATTTCCTTTGATATAGGGTCCTGCCTCTCCCCTCTATTATCCTTCTTTACATGACTGAATGTCATGTAAAGCATGAGGGCAGACCCCTTCTGTTCTCTGAGATAATCATCTAGAATGTCTGCCTTCATAATTCAGGTATAGATACATCGAACCTTGGAAAACCAAGTTCTTCTCCTCTTGTTGTTATTCACATCTTGAGTCATCTTTTACCTGTACACTCATAGACCTAAATCTAGAGATTGGAATGGAAGTGGATGGTTGAAAATCCTTGGATAATACCAGACCCTAAATGGAATTTCACTTTCCCAGTGGTATTTCATTCTTGACAGGAGTAGTCTGTATACATGTTATTCCACCTCTAATATTACTGTTGCTGAGCATTGTGCAGCTGTGTTGAAGTTATTCATTTATGTGGTTTGGGCCAGTTTCTGAGAAACTAGAGAGCAGAAGAATCCATCAATGTTAGATTTGAACAAAGAAAATTATCATCTTTTTGGACTAGATGTCCTCCATGGTGCCAATATAGATATAAAATACCTAAAACTAATATATTATATGCCACACATACTTTAATAAAACAGTTTTTAAATATAGTGTAGAAATGATATAGATATGAGGGAGATATAGTGAGCCCTAATTTTCAGAGAAGGAGAATGGGGGTGGGGAGAATTCTCCCAAACTCACTGGCTATAATATAAAAAACTCTTTTCTTAGAGTTTAATCGGTTTCTTTTATGTGTTATTTCTGTGGTTGGTTTTCGTATTTCTAGTATGTTTTTTTTTTTTATCATTTAAGACTTCTAAAAACAGAACATTTACCCCATTTTAGATGAGTTTTTTACAATTCTCAAAAAACAAGGGTATATTTGGTCATCTTGGTAGTATTTGGAAATACATATTTTGTTTGACTTTATTTGCAAATTAGATTTTTCCTCCTCAGAATAAGTATAGAAATGTTTCCATATATTTAAGTTGGTCTCATCATTTTGTTAAAAAAGAAAAAACATATAGTTTATAGCAATTTTCATGTGAAAGTGGAAACGTATCATAAATGGTGTTTTCTAAAAGTCAGCTCAAACAACTTTTCTGCTGCTTCAGTATACTATTAAAGTGAAGAAGATAAAATTATTTGTTTAAAAATATTAAGTCGTGATTGAAATACTTTTAAAATATAATTAAACTAAACTATATTTTACTATTTTGATTTTTCATACAAAATAAGATATTAAGTGAAGAACAGTTTAATTTTTTTAAATAGCCCAAACCCATATTTAAAGTGTTTTTTTCATATACTATTTTTTTCATATAATCAATTCTTATGTATAAATTCTTTTTAAAATTTTGTGTTCCTTAGATCTCCTTACTAATTTCTGAGCTAAGAAAGTTTTAATTATTGCAACTTTTGTAGTATATTTTTATAAATGGTAGCTCAAATAAATTTCCCTTCATTATTCCATTTTTTTCAGAATTTTCTTATTTTCTTCAAATGAAAGAATGATTTTAAAAACTTTCAAAAATATCTGCTGGGATTTTTTTATTAGAATTTTATTAAATGCATAAATTTGTTTAGAAAGAATAATTGATTTTTCTGTCCAGGATAATGGTAGGTCTTTTTCTATATTCAATTTTAAAGTATTTCTCTATAAACTAAATAATATTCTGTATATGGATCCATTAAATTTTATATTTAATTATAGATTTTGTAGATTTTTACTGAGGATTATATGGGGCAGGAATGTGGGGAGAAAATATCATCATTACTTTAAATATTTCTAACTATAGTTCTCCCAATCCTTTTATAGTGCTGTGTTTGATAATGGAAGGTTATTTAAGTACTTAATTTTCAACATATAGCAGAACAAACTATCCAATGCATATGAGGATCTCCAGATTATAATATCATGAAGAACTATTTTTCAGCTTCAAAAATGCCAAATTAAATGTGTTCTTAATTGCCTGTCCAGAGTCTTTTAGCTAAACAGGACATTGTTGATTAGTTTTTCCTCCTAATTTTCTTGTGAATGCATGACTATTACCACCAATGACTTATTTACTTCAAATTCTTTGAGGCATATTCAGTAGGACTGGAAAACATTCACCAACATTAGCATTAAAAGTCTGTTCTAGGTTGCCCATCTGGGTAATGGCATTACTGTGATAAAAACTTCGAGATCCTCTCTTATACCTCTTCCTCATTTAAACTCACCTGCCAAGTCCTCTTGAGTGCTCCAGCAGTGTTTCTCAATTGTGTCTTTTTTTCATTCTCACATTTCAAAGTCTCCTATCTTATATATTCATTTGCCAGTTTGTCCATACCATTCCCTTTTACCTTTACCATAGCCAAAATGAGTTTCCTGAAATTCCAGTCTGATCCTGACACTCCCTCTCTTGTTTAAAAACAGGACGAATCCAGCAATATATGGGAGGGAGGACCCAGCTATATTTTACAGTGATGTGTTATTTATTAGTCTTACAAATATAAATAGGACGTGGAATTGCACCTAGTTCTTAAAAGATAAAGGCCAGACGTGTTAACATTGTTAGGTAACTAGTCAGACATGAGTGATAGGGAACAAAGTAATAGGGACCCAACCTAAAGACTCCCCAAAGAACACTCTGTTAATAGTTAGAAAATTCCTCCTGCATCCCCAGAAACAAAGGGAAAGGAGAGTCATAGTCTTAGCTGGCCTAATGGCTACAGACACCTGCACAGAGGTACTTCCTTAATTTGCTTACAATTTAAGCTTCACTAGAATGCTATTTTTATGCCTGGAGGTTTATGAATCTACTTATAATGGTCTGAATTCTGGGTAAGCACACGCGTACTAAGTAAAGAGTTATATAGTAGCCAGGTGTCAATCAAATTGACCTCACTTGCCAATCACATAGGAATCATATAGGAATGCTTTTGGAACCACCCCATCATGGCCCAGATATAATACAGACATTCCTACTTTTGGGTCCATTTTGTGTCCTTTTATATGGCCTTTGGGTGGCTTTTTGTGTGGTCTTTTGTGGCCCATTTGTGTTGGTTATTGTGATTACAGCGTTCTGTTACAGTTCTTCACTGGGACCACGTGCCTCCTTGGGTCATTCTTTGTCTTTCTGAAATATTCTTTTGATAAATCTTTTCTAAATCTCACTGACTTGTGATTCTTCACTGCATCACCGAGGAAGAACCAAGGAAAAATGGTAACTACACTTCCCCCTGCCATTGAGGAGACACCGAACTCCAGAACTCCCATAGGCCCCAATGGTAACAGCATCACAACCTGGTCTGACCTTCTGCCACCTCCTTACCTATCACCTGACATCCAGCCACACTGGATTCCTGAGAACACATTCACCATGATCAGTGCTTGCTGTTCCTATTCCTAGCCAGCTCTTCATGGCAAAACTTTACCCTTCTCTCAATGCCAGATTCACTGTCATGTACAGTGTGAGGCTTTTCTCGTTGATTATCCCTTCTCTAAGACCACAGAAGTAAAGTTAACTGCTCCCTTGACTGCTGTCCCACAGCAGTTAGTTTGTACACAACAGTAGTACAGCAAATAGAGAATCAGATAGCTAATTGTCTCAGTGTCTGTCTTCTCAACTTTATTGTGGCTGCCTTATATCAGAGGTCCTAAATCAGTCACCTTTTGATACTTGCTCCAATATATTTTCTTACAAATAGTATCTGAAATGCTCAAGTTGTTAAAGGAAGCCAACAAAGAAGGTCCTCAGAACTTTACTCTTTTTTTTTTCTTTAAAAAATATGGTAGTATTTTCTGAAGGCAAAAAATTCAGCTTATTTTTTTGCATCTTAGAGTTGTACTGTACTTTCTGGCATCAGTGAAAATAGCATGGAGGGTAGGATTTGGAATAAGAGAACCTGAGCTTGTCCTCACTAGCTTTGTAAATTTGAGCAAGTCACATAACTTCTGTGAGTCTCAGCTTCCTCTACTATAAATTAGGATTATCTACCCCCCCAAGATTGTTTCTAGGGTTATACAAAATACACATAAGAAGCCAAAAAAAAAAATTTATAATGAGAAAGCACTATAAATGTTTGTGTTATTTTCAGTATGGTTATTTTTATATGTAAATGGAGACAGTTTTTCATAAAATAGTTTTTCTAGTTCTAATTTTAGAAATTATCTTGGAGGAGTAAAGTTTATGTAAATATATTTTAAAGCATTTTATTTCTTTTTTAAAAATTGTACTTTTATCTAAGTTTGTCTAGGTTTCTAATTTTTAAAATATCATGGGGAGTGGGTACAAAATTTCACCCTGCCGTCTATTTTTGGGTGATCCTACTTATAAGATTATCATCAGGTGTCCACTGTTTAGAAGAAATGTGTGGCAGGGATTGTATCTTGGATGCTAATCTGTTTTCATTCTTCCTGTATTTTACCATTTTTCTCTTCTCTATTCAAGCAGGTAGCTTAGTTGTATGCTTATTGACTCAGAGGTAGAACCTGGTAGGATGGAAAGGAGAATGCACAAACCTTTCTGGCTTTTGAATTTCTAAGGGGGAATCCTCGGCATAGGGCTGGAAATAGTGAGGAGAGTGGAGTTACCCTCCCAGACTCAAGAGATCTTCCTGGGCTGGGGAAAAGAGATGAGGAGATGAGAAAGAGAAACCCATGGGTTCCAAAAGCAGAGGGTACCTGTGCCCTACTTCCCAATGAGCGCTACTAGGAGGGGTAGCATGACCCCATAAAAACGAGATGTTTGGGGGTGTCTGGAGACACTACTTCTCTAGCCAGTAGAGAAGTTAGTAATCTATATAATAAGATCAATAATATCCACCTCAGCAACAAAGCAATTTTGAGAATTGTAGGAAATAATACATGCAAATGCTTAGTCCTATGTAGGTACTTGGTAAATGTATTTACTCCAGTCTCTGTTTATATTATAATTGGTTCTATCTAACCAATTTCATGCCTTGATCACTTCCTTGGTCCATTTTCCAAGTTCTTGTTCCTTGACTGACAAATGATAGTGGAGGGGAAAAAAAAAAAAGGTGAAGAAACCATGCAGACAATGAGGAGCCAAACTGCCCCCTCCTCCTCGTTTTCTTCTCCAGTCCTCCACTTTATCTTAATACTTTCTGGTATCTGTAGGCTTCAGATGCTGCCTCCTGGCCCTTTTGTTCTAGTGGAACTTCCAGGAGCGCAGGAGGGTGGGGAATTGCTAGCAAGACTTTGCTGTGTGCTTTGCAGTGAAACAGGTCTAGTTTCCCTTTTGAGCTGAACATACTTGTCAGATGATGCTCAGTTCTCTACTTAGCTGCCCCAGAAATGGTTAGATTTCTCTATATGGTGTCCAGATTTCTACATTTAGACAGGTGTAGCAGCCCATCATTGCAGCATATTTGGTAGCACTTTATACTTGTACAAATATCTTGGGTTTTCCCAACCTCTTCAAAAGGAGAGGTCTGAGGTTTTTCAAAGGCATATGTTTTGTGATCCTTGGGAAAGATTATCATTTATTTGTTTCCTAGCAGACCTCAGAGTTCTTGGAGAATAGGAAATGGAACAGATAAGTTTAGATCATAGGAAAATTGAGGTGGGAGCTATCAGGCATGAGCTTGGGAAGGCAGACAGATGTTGTATTGAGGTCTTGATTTCTAGATGGCAAAGGATGTGTGGAGAGCCAAAAGTATGATTACTTTTACCTCTGTACAGTTTAGCTTCCAATAGCTGTGGATAGGTGATGATTGTGGCTGTGGACCCTCTCGGAAAGCATAGCTGCCCAGGTATTGACCTGATCTGTGTCTCAGTTTCTATTTCATTTTAACCCTGGGGATACGTTTTGTTTTAAGTTGCAATATCTTTGTTCTTTCTCTTCTTTACAGATTCATGAAGGTGGCAGGAAGCACAGTGGATGCTGTTACCTGGCAACAGTAGGTATTCACCATTTTTGCTCTTATTATCAGCTGCTGTGAAGTGAAAGATAATTAGTTGTCATGAAGTTTATAGCTGACATTTGATAAGCCTATACTTCATCCTCCAAGAAAAAAATTAAAACTAACTTCAAAGCTGTTCTTATGACAATCTCATAGTAATATAATTTTTTAAAAAAACAACACTGACACATTTTGGAAAGCTCAGCTATTGTGTACACTTAAATTAACCTATTATCGGTGAATGAGTAATGAAAATCTGAACATGCCACCAATTTCCCCTAAGTTTTACCTTGGGACTAAATTTACTTAAGAGAGGAAATATTGTTAATTACTCAATATATCATGTGAAAATACAGACACTTCATTATATTTATGGCAATGGTCTTAATTAGTAAGAGAGATACTAATATGCAGCAAATACAAATATAAGATGTGTATAAAGGGAATGAAGCAGCTTTAAGAAAGAATAAACCCCACCATTTCAGGAAAAAGGTTACAGTGACAAAGATATGTTAACCTGAGGGGCAATTAACTTATAAAGATAAGGATCTGATATATAAATCTACATTTTTTCTTTAAGTCTCCTTATGGCATTTGTGTTGGAATGCCCAACATCTTAGAGTGTCTCACAATTTTATACTGGAATCCTGCCCTTCCTTTTGATAAGGAATCTATCTCACAGCATCTTCTAAATCATCCCTTATCTATTGTGGTCCTCATAGCTCGTATTAAGTGCTCCCATTCTGTGCCCTAACAGCTGTCAAATATGCCCATCTTTCTCAGTTACTCTAACCCTTCTTGCCTGGCTCACTAACTCTTGTCTTCCTCCATTTTAAGTAGATCACAATATTCCTTATATATTCATGATATATGTGAAAGAAAGAAGTAGACAAAAATCTTTATTAAGTATCCCAAAATGATTTTTTGTTTCTTGGTAATCAATAACTTTAATAATAATAGAAAATTTTTTATTCTACATTTATACTTTTAGTTTCTATAAACAAGTTCCAAATATTTTCAGAAATTCTTATCATCCTTCAAATGGTTTTTGTGAGTCATGGGTTAAGTCTGATGATCTTGTCATTACTTTGCCTAAAATCCTTCAGTGTTAGCACTTAGACCAAAAGCCATACTTTCTACTCTGGCCTATAAGGCCATCTGTGTTTGGTTTTTGCTACCTCTGATCACATCTGGTGCCATTCTGCCTTTATTCCATCTGTCCCAACACACTGGTGGTCTTTCAATTCTTAGAAAGTTCACATGCATGTCTGCCTAGAATGAGGTTCTCCCCCTTTTTAGTGTGGCTTTCTCCTTCTTATCTCTTAAGACTCAGCTTCCATGTCGTCTTCAAGAGGCCTTCCTTGATGATCCTATCTAAAACAGGTTCTTCACTAATTCTCTTTTTTAGTTCTTTTTTTATAACTTGTTTTTGTAATATATGTGTTTTTCTCTTTTACTAAAGTAGCATTTATTTAATTCAACAAGTACTTGTTTAGGCAATTGCTTATCGGGCATTTACTATGGGGAGAAATAACAACAATGATAATAATAATATGGCACACACTTCTATATGCCTTACTATATCTGATCCTCACAACAATCAGATGAGGTAGGGATTATTTTTATCTCTATTTTTTCTGCAAGTTACAGGAAGTTGTATACAATCCAAAGATTGCATAGAAAATGGCAAATTTTGACTTGAAGTTTGGGTCTGTCTCACTTTAAGGGCTATTCTCTTAATTATTGCTGCCTTTGATAGCAAAACAATGGTCTTTTACTGAAAATATTATATTCTAGTGGGGGAATTCAAATCCTCTTCAGGGTCCTCACCAAAGGCTATCTGGACAATGTAGGATAAAGGCTGAAGCTTGAAGAATTTATAATATTTGTAGGAGAAAATAACAAGATTGGTGTATAAACATTAATGGGTAAGAATATAAGACTTGCTCAATTATCATAGCTGACAGGGAGAGATCAGAGAATGCTTTTCTTCCCTAGTCAAGCACTCTTTTTAATACAAATGGAATGAAGTAGGCACAGCATTTTTTATAGTGGAGAAATACATTTTTTATAAGTACTTTTTGTTTATTAGCTACTTTAAAAATATTGGCCAACTTTCAAGGTGAAGATGTGCAACTACTCTAAAAAGAGCCCCAAAGCAGGCAATGGGTTGTGTTTCTTTTGGCTCCAGGATCAGTACTCATTTGAGGACAAGTAGCACCTGGAATCGGCCATTTATTCCTCCCAGCTATAGTTTTTAGCTATAGTTTTCAGTCAAAACTTGGACTAGTCAGAGAACAACTCCAGGAAATCTTGTCCAGGAGGACTTGGTAAAAATTAAAGCCAAATACCACGTTTCTCTAATCCTGAAAAATGCTGAGGTGAAAATGCCTTAATAATGTAAAGGAAATCAAGATTCATTATCAGGGGAAAAAAATAACTAACATAGAATTGTCAATATATACCTATATACAGGTAGCCAAAAGAATTATTTTAATACTGAGTACTGGGCTTGGAACTTGAACAACTAGAACTCTGGGTCTGAAATCATAAATAAACAAAGCTATATAATTAGATTATTTTACTTAAAAGTTTAGGCTTTTGGATTTTGAAGACCAAGATACATGACTTAATGATTAGTACTGCCCACCAACCCATGCAGAAAATCCAGCAAGAGTAGCTGAAATTAAGTTGCAATTACAGGAATGGTGCAGTGGCTTATAGCAGACTTCACTAATAAATGGGACAAAATACACACACACACACACACACACACACACACACACACACACCACATATACAACAGTGACAAAAAGGAAGCAAAAACTAGAGAAGTTATTCAATCCTTGAAAGAAGTAAATGGTACTGGTGAGATCTGTGGTTGCTTAAAAATCCATGCAGTGTGAGGTAGCTAGAACCCATATGAAATACATGTCACATTGCTTTGAGGTGTCAGGAGTCAAAAGACAGGAAAGTAGAATCTATGTGGCAAAAAAAATATATGGATCAGGCAAAGATCTGAGGTAAGTTTAGCGTGATTTCAAGGGAGACTTCAAGAAGCCTGGTAGAAAACAACAGCTGAAAGCCTTAAAAAATTGAACAGAGATTTCAGCTGCTATCACTTGTGGAACAGAGATTGGAATGTAAACCTCAGAAATTTAGAGAGGCTTTGTAAACATCTTGTGCTTTGCAGTGAAAACTAAAAGAGTTATGCCTCAGGAATGAAGTCTGTGTCCCAGAATAAGGATCTTCCCTAAGTCTAATGTATAACCAAAACAGACTCACCCTAACAAGGTATAAATTGAAACTGCTACAAGAACAAAATGATCAGCCATTCACTCAACTTCCTGCTAGATCCAAACCAATACTCTTCCGTCACTACAGCGTATCACCCACACTTTTTAGTATACAATTAAAGATTTCTGGACATGCCAAGAAACAGGAAAATGTAACTCCTGGCCAAGAGAATGAGGAAAATACAGAAACCCTGAGATGACCCAGAGAATAGAATTACCTAACGAAGGTTTTAAAGAAGCTCTTGCAAATATATTCAAATAATCTAAAGGAAAATGTTCATATCGAGTGAATCCATGGAAGAAATATCAGCAGTGAAATGGAAACAATATGTGTAAAAAAGAATCAAATGAAATTCTTAAAGAAATAAAAAGAATAACTGAATGAAAAACTCACTAGGCTTAACAAGAGATTGGAAACTACAGAAGAAAGAGTAATGAACTTGTATACAGATCAAAAGAAATTATACAATTAAAGAACAGAGAAAAGATATTCAGAAGAAATGAGGTTTCAGCAACCTCGTTGCCAATATTAACTGGTCTAACATCTGTGTAATTAGAGACCAGAGGAGAAGAAAGAGATAATGGAACAGAAACATTTTCTGAAGAAACCAAATCTGAACTATGCACAAATTTAGTGAAAAATATTAACTCACAGAACCAAGAAGCTAGGCAAACCCTAAAAAGGATAAATATAAGGAAAATCATGCCTGGGCATATCATAGACAAACTGCTAAGAACAAAGATCAGAAGAAAATCTTCAATGTATTCAGACAAAAATGACACTTTGCATACAGGAACAAGGCACAAATGATAACTAACTTGACACCAGAAGCAATAGAGGACAGAAGGTGATGAAACAATATTTCTAAAGTGCTAAAGAAAAAAGTCAAGCCAGAATTCTATCTCTAGCAAAAATGTTCTTTAAAAATGAAAGTGAAATATATTTTTGATAAATGAAAGCCAATATAACTGTGCTACAAGAAATACTAAAGGAAGTCTTCAGACAGAAAGGCAGTATCATCAGAAGAAAACTTGAATCTCAAAAAATAATGAAAAGCATTGGCAATGGTAAACTTGTGTTTAAATATAAAATACAATTTTTTTCTTAATTTTTTAAAAAATAACTAACTCTAATGTAAAAAGTTAATATTGTATTATGTGGTTTGTAACATAGATGTAAAATCATGTGGCAATAATACTACAATGGATGAGGAATGGAGGAGGTAGTTAATGAAATTTATACTGTTGTAAGATTCTTTATGTGAAGTAGTACACTTACTCTAAGAAGATTGTGATAAGCAAGGTGCAAAATGTATTCCTAGAGTAATCACTTAAAAAGTAATGACAAAAGATATAGCTAAAAAGCTATATTGTAACTAAAATGGAAGACTAAGGAATATTGAATCAACCACAAAAAAGCAAAGAAGGAAGAACATTAACAAAAAATAAATTGGAAAAAAGGAATCAAATAGCAAAATGGTAGGCCTAACCATAACCATATCAATAATTGTATTAAGTATAATTGTTCTAAACAATATCATTAAAGGTAAGATTGTCAGACTAGATAATATAGATAAGAAGATCCAACTATATTCTACCTATAAGAAATAAGCTTTAAATGCAAAGATACAGATAAATTGAAAATATAAGGACGAGAATGACATACCATGCAAGCAGTTATCATAAAAAGCTGGCAAAGCTACATTAAAATCAAAGTTGACTTCAAAACGAAGAATATTACAAGAGACAGAGAGACTGTTCCTAATGACAGAAGGGTCAATTCATTAGGAAGGCATAATCATAACTGTAGGTCACTGTGGAAACAAGACTCGTCCCCTGTCCCAAGATATCTGCGTCCTAATCTCTGGAACCTGTAAATATGACACATTATATGACAAAGGGGAATTAAGGTTGCTGACCTAAAGTGGGGAAGTTATCCTTGGTTATTTATATGAATGCAATGTAACCATAACAGTGGAAGAGGAAGTCAAAAAAGAAGAGGAATAAGGAGATTTAACTACAGAAGAGGAGAACAGAGTGATGTGATGTGAGAAGGAATCGACCCACCACTGCTAGATTTAAAGATGGAGGAAGGGGACCATGAGCCAGGGAATATGGGCAGCCTATAGAAAGCTGCAACTTCAGAAGGAAAATAGCCCTCCCCGTAGCTTGATTTTAACCCAGTGAGACCCACATTAAATTCTAACCTACAGAACTGTAAGATAATAAAGTTGGGTTGTTTTAAGCCACTGTTTATGATCATTTGTTTAGTGCGATGATAGAAAACTAGCACAGTACCTAATAACAGAGATTCAGAATACACAAAGAAAAAAACTGATAGAACCAAAGGGACAAAAATAGACAAATCCACTGTCATAGGTGGATATTAACAAATATCTCTTTCAGTAATTAATAAGACAACTAGATTAAAATAAAAATCTTCTAAACAGGATATAGAAGATTTGAATAACACTGTCAATAAGCTTGACCTCATCAACATTTGTGGACTACAGTGGAACACTCATTCTTTTCAAGTGCACAGGGAACATTCACCGAGACAGATCATATGCTCAGCTGTAAAACAAGCCTCAAAAAATTTTAAAGGATTGAAATTATATGGAATATGTTTTATGATAACAGAAATTAAGTTACATACTAGTAAAAAAATCTATAAAACAGAAATATTTGGAAATTAAATACCATATTTTGGATCAAAGAACAAATTATTAAGGAAAGTAGAAAATATTTTGAAATGGTTATAAGGATACATTTTATCAAAATTTGTGGAATACAACAAAACTTAGAGAAAATTTTGTATCTAATATGCTTATATTAAAAAAGAAGAAACATTCAAAATCAACAACCTTAGTTTTTATCTTGAGAAACTAGAAAAAGAACAAATTAAATCCAAACTAAGTAAAATGAAGAAAATAAACATAAAAACAGAAATCAATGAAACATAAAATAAACCAACAATAGAGAAAATTTACAGAATCAACAGTATTTCCTTGAATAGGTCAACAAATTTGAAAATATCTTATCTAGAGAAAGAGAGTGAGAAAGAACATAAATCTTCAGTATCAGGAATGAAAGAGGGATTCTCACAGTAGATCCCATAGACATTAAAAGTATAATAAGGGAATGTTATGAACAACTGTATTCCAACAAATTTGACAATTGAAAGGACAAATTCCTTAAGAAATACAGTTTACCAAAAACTGACACAGGTTAAAATTTTTTATATCCCTATATACCTGGCTCATTTTGGAAAATATGGCAAATTCTTATATAGCTCTATATAAAAGCCAAGTCAAAGAGCACTGGGCCCCAAATCAAGGAGCTGAGAAGTGAGGAGGCAGAGAAGCTGGAGACTGACCAGGAAAAATATGCAGAGAACCATTAGACCCAGCTTGAGAATGGCATCCTTGGCTCACCAGAGAAGCAGGAGACTGAGGAGGATGAGAAAGACAAAGGGAAACTGAAGGCCAACCTTGGCAGTGGGGCAAACCTCTCCAATTACCCCTGGACCCAGACTCCACTGGAGCTGGAGCTGGCTGTGCTCTTCTGTGTCAAATTCCAGCTGAAGGAGAAGGATATGGTAGTGGACACCCAGTGGCAGCCCCTCTGGGTGGGATTCAAGGGGCAGCTGACAGTCATTGACAGGGAGCTCTACAATGAGGTGAAGGCAGAGGAGAGCTCATGGCTCACTGAGGATGACAAGATGGTGCATTTGGAGATCAACAAGATGGAGTGGTGGAACCGCTTGGTGTCCAGTGACCCTGAGATCAATACCAACAAGATCAACCCTGAGAGCTCCTAGCTATCAGATCGGGATAGTGAGACATGTCAGCATGGTGGAAAATATGGTGTATGACCAGACCAGAGACAGAAGTCCATAGGGCCGCCTACTTCAGATGAGCAGAAGAAACAGGAAATTCAGAAAAAGTTCATGGATCAGCATCTGGAGATGGATTTTTTGAAGGACAAATTCAACAAGTCTGTTTGCCTCCCTGAACTCTTGGGGCTGTGCCCCTAGATGTCCACCTTCCTTTCCCACCCTTCCTTGGGACTTGAGGGCCTCAGAACTGGGGCAGGCATGGAACTAGCCCAAGCACCTAGGTCCCAGGACATCATGGCAGAAGGGCTGGGGCCTTGAGGGGTCTTGTCCTCCCCTGTTGGCCTACTGTTAACACAGTAAACTTATTTACCACCCCCTGCCACACACACACACAAAAGAAAAATCTATCTATCCTATGACAAAGCAATTCTATTGCTAGGTATTTACCCAAATGAAATGAAGAAATATATTACACAAAAACTTTTTATTAGAATATTCATAGCAGTTTTATTAATAATAGGCAAAAACTAGAAATAGTCTACATGTTCATTAGCAAGAGAGTAAATTAAAGGAATCCTACTTGGCAAGATAAAAGAACAAACTAATGGTACACTCCACACATAAATTAATCTCACAGTCATTATGCTAAGTGCAAAAAGCCTTATATAAAAAAAGCACATTTGTATTATTCTAATTCTATGAAATTCTGGAATAGATTTTTTAAATTGGATCATTGCCTCTGTGGGTATAGGGAGTAGGAATGTGAATTGAGAGGGAAAGGTGCATGAGAGAGTTTTCCGAGGTGATAGTAATGTAATCTGAATCTTGATGGGGATTTGGGTTACACATGAGTATGCATTTGTCTAAATTCATTAACATGAATTAATATGCTTAAGATATATACAGATCATTGTATGTAAAATTTACCTAAGAAAAAGAACCTCAAACATATCGAACTAGCATTAATGGTATGCCTTATATAGTGTTTAAGATAAATTATATCAAAGTCCTCAACTTATTTAAAATGCCTCAAAACATAACATGGATCAATAAATGGATAGAGAGATAGATAGATTGATAAATGTGTGATAGAGCACGTATAGCAAAATGTTCATTGTGGAACCATGATGGCAGATACATGGTTTTCACTGTATAATTCTTTCTGCTTGCTTCTGTGTTTAAATTTTTCATAATAAAATATTGGTAGACAGGTCTAAATTATTACACTTAAATAAATAATGTTATCCATTATAAAATAATATATCAATATATCATGAAAATATTTTGAAAAACATAATAAATGGGAAAATGCTTTTGTCAAGTGAATAAAGTAAAATATAAAATATACAAATCATATCTCAATAATATAAAATGTACATAAGCTCAAAAAAAAGGCACTGATGGATTCATAGTGTTAATCTTTAGATATGGTAATATGGAGACTCTTATTCTCAGTTTTGCTTTTCTGTAGTTCCCAATTTTTCTGTAACCAGAAGGTAATGCATTTTGTTTATAATAGAAACCATCAGTACCCAGCTCCATTCCTCCCAACCCCAGTGTCCTCTCTCCAGAAGCAATCATCAAAATTTTAGTCATTTCTGATATTTGTTTTCATATTTCTAAAAGCAATCTGATGCTGCTATTTCTTGATATTTTTCTAATTCAAATATTATTTATTAATTTGTTACTATAGAAGATATGAATTTAGCTCTCATTCATCCCTAACTACTCACATTTTGAGGCATACTTACCTTTTCCAATCCTCCAATATTTTATATCTTAAGTATTGGTTAAATCATAACTTGGGGCTCATATCTTTATTAATATGTAAATATGATTCACAGCAGAGAAAGTGGTGTACTATGATTATGTTTTCTTTCTTTCACAACTTTTTGCTTTCCCTGGAGTTAATAACTGTCTTTTTGTTGTTGTTGTTTGCCTAGTTTCCTAATAACCTATTCCTAATTCATTCCTAAACTCTGTACCAGAGGGGTAAATATTTCTCTTTGTGCAAATACCCAAGATAGCCATCAGTTTCATCTTGTCCTTGCAGGTACTCTCGTGGAGCAGTCCCTCCTCTAGTCCCATCTGGACTGGTTGATCTCTGTGCTTCCTGCACAGCTGTTGTCTTGGGATCTCCCTTCACCATCATCCTGGGGATTCCTTTTGACTCTTATTTGTTGGATCCATGCCTTTTTTGAGGTTAACTCCCTCATTTTCGTGGAACATTTTTTCCCCCGGAAATTCTTGAGAAAAGATAAATGAGATGTAAACATGTTGAGACCTTTTATTGGAGTTTGATTTATATTTTGGATGCATACAGGTTTCCCGCAGATTTTAATGATTTTGCTGCATTTTATTCTATCTTTCATTGTAACTACTGACAAAGCCAGTGCCTTTTAAATTTCCAACACTTGTATTTGCCCTGTTTGCTCTATCTTGGTACTTTTAAGATCTTATTGTCCCAAGTGGTCCTGTATGTTACTGTCTATTCTGTTCGGTAGGTATATGGCAGAACCTGTCAATCCGAAATTCGTGCCCTTCAGTTTAGGGAAATTATCCTGATATTTTTCTTCGATAATTTCTTTGTATGTATGTATGTATGTATGTATGTATGTATGTATGTATGTATGTATGTATTTCTTGCTCTCTCTTTCTGGAACTTCTACAAGCAGATATCAGAATGCCTCAAACGATGATGTAAGTTTGAAATATTTTTCTCTTCCTTGTTCTTTCTTTGGTTTTCTGATAAATCTTAAACCTCTAATTTTTCTTTTGAAATTTTTATTTCTATTATCATTTTTCAAATTTTCAAAAGCTCTTTTTATCCTTTAACACTTCCTTTTTTATGGTTTCTTATAGCTTTTTTCTTTGTCTCTAAAGATATCAATTTTAGTTCTTTGTTGTTATTTCTTTTTTCTTTTCTCCCCCTTTCTCCCTCCCTTCCTTCCTTCCTCCCTTCCTTCCTTCCTCCCTTCCTTCCTTCCTCCCTTCCTTCCTTCCTCCCTTCCTTCCTTCCTCCCTTCCTTCCTTCCTCCCTTCCTTCCTCATTCTTTCCTCCCTCCCTCCCTCCCTCCCTCCCTCCCTCCCTCCCTCCCTCCCTTCCTTCCTTCCTTCCTTCCTTCCTTCCTTCCTTCCTTCCTTCCTTCTTTCCTTCGCTGCTTCCTTTCTTTCTTCAATAGTTTTCTTATAGTTTCTATATTAAACTTTTTCCCCTCTATGTTTCTTTCTACCTCCCATGACTTTATTTTTTTGTCTTTCCCATTAAAGATTTTCCTAAATGTCAAATGATCTTTGGATCTCTACTATGAAAAGCTGATTGGATATTTATTCTCAACAGGTGGGGGTCTATGTAGGGTGATCTGGATGGGTTATTACGTTACAGACTCCTAACTGTCCACAACTGTTGTTCAATTGAAGATATGTGGATTCACATATCTTCTTCTATGTTCTGTGGCAATATGTTGTTTTGGTTCAAGAATAGAAAGAAAACTTATCCTCACAGAGATATATAGCTAGAAAATAGAAGAGTATGGCCTTTTACAGATCATTGTGGCTGTTCTTCTCAGATGCTACACCAAAATTTATGAAGTGATAATTTCTTAAAGATTAGTTGCAATATAGAATATGAAGCCATATCAATTAACTTTTTCATATTCTGATACATTAAAATATATTGGTATTGCATTTTGAATGTATCTTTTACCCATGAATGATTTTATTACATCATGCATTGATCATTTGAAAATATTGTTTTACTGAATTGTGAATTATACAGCTCTTCCATATGTTGACATGTTTCATTACAATATAGCAAAAAAAAAATTACATTTATTAATCTTGCTACTGTCCTAATTAGAAAAGTCTTTAACTTTGGGGAAATTGACAAGCTCATGGCAGCAGATACAAATATTCTAAAATTCTAATGTTCACTTAACATTTTAAATTTATAGTGAACAACAAGTTCTGTCAATTGTTTTCCTTGAAGTGACAGGCTTACCTTATACATTTTTGAGAAAAATGTCTTCCAAATGCCCAAGTCTGAATAACCATAATTTGTCTGTTGTTTCAAGTAAAAATGTTCCATGAAAAATAGTTACCAATTTAGTTTGCAACTCAAATAATTATACAAGTGTTTGTCTTTGAGACAACCATTATACTTTGCTGAGAAGGTGAAGTCTTTTATGTATATTTCTCATTTAATCATAGATATTTTTAAATGTGTACTTAGGGGTTAAAATTTAATAAAATCAATAAATTTAATTCATCAAGGAATTATTATGTGAAACTGGCATTTTTATTTTATTGCAAGTATGTGACAATTATCACAAGTACAATTTGATGCTGCTGACCTGATTTGTGATAAGTAGCCAGCACTTTTACCCCATTACTTTTGTACCATCAGTCCAAATGCCAGTATAGTTTTTCCAGTACAAACCATAAGAGTCAAATCAATTATTTAACACTTCATATATTACATCACCATTTGTATTTAGTGCCAACCATTTGTATTTGGTGCCAGTATACCAAGTGTATTTTAGTGCCATTCATATTAAAGTTCTTTATCAATGCTTAGTTGATGATGATGTTGAATAGATGCAAGATCAACATCTATGTCTATAGATTTGTCCAGATATTAATATCCTGAGATATGAACTTTGTCTTATTCAGCAGGCATTCAGCAATGTCAGCGATAGAAGGCTCTATCTGTCTCTCAGCTACCTTGTGCCCCTTTCTAGACAATGCAGTATGATAACCTATTCTTTAAGATGTTTTTCTAACTTTAAAATTTAGAAAAGTCTTTAAAATAATTTTTAAGTGTTAATGCAAAACAAGACAACATAATATTCTTATTTCCATATAAGCATAAGGAAAATATTAGAATTTCAAAATAACTTATTGGATGATTATGAGGTTACACAGATTATAGCAGGTATAATAGAAAAAAGCATCTAAGAACACAGTAAAAGTATTGAGAACAGAGTTAACCTTTAAAAGCATACACATTTATATCCCAAAATCTTACCTTAGAAAGTCTAGAAAACAAGAATATACAAACAGATATTTCACTAATTGTTTGAGCAATGATATTGTCACATGTCATACAGACTCTAGAAAACCCCACTATATACTTATGAAAGAATGAGAGTGAAAATGGCAAATAATTGTCTTAGTTTTATAATGAAAATAATTTTGATCTCATGGACCCCTGAAAGAAACTTGGAGACCCCCAGGAGTCCCTGGACCACGCTCTAATATACACTGATGCAGAGTCATGGGCTGGTTGCTTCTCAATTCTCCTATTTCCATCCACCTACCTCCTCCCTCATTCTCAAAGGCACCTTCTAGCTCCTAAGACTTCCTGGGATTCTAAAGCAGAAAGCAGCCTGCTTTTGGGCTCCCATAAAAGAATTCACAAATGTAGAATTCAGCCTTTTCTGTTCAGCTAAGTCAGTTATCACTCTTCCCTCTGTTATCTAATATCAACATTTTTAATGTCCTATTCTCTTGACCTTGTAGGTTAATGCATTTTTTTGGTCCATTACCACTGTTTCAATTAGGTTTTCAGAGGAAGCTCAGTGAATGCCCTTTTTTAAACCACAATATTTAGCCTACAAGCCTGCTGTCTGCTTTTTCCCCTCTAGGATTATTTTTAATAAGACAAAAATTAAAAATTAATTTCCAAAAATATGAAATCCATTTTAAATATTTATCAATTTAGGTTTAGGTAATTCCAGGTGTTCTCAATGCCTGAGACCCACCAGATACCAACAGAATAAAAATCTGTGTCTGTGTGGCCGAGACATCAGTATTTTTGAAAAGTTCATGAGGTGACTCTGATGTTCAGTGAGGATTGAGAACCACAGCCCTGGAGTCTTCTGACTGAGCATCAGCAGCCCCTGGGCTGCTAAACTTGGGAGAGCACATTCAGCCTATGGCTTCTAGAGCAGCAGCAGCAACATTACCTGGGAACTTGTTAGAAATACAAATTATCAAGTCCCATCCCAGTCCCACAGACAGGACCCAACAATCTGTGTTCTAACATGCTCTCCATGTGATTCTGATACACTCTAAAGCTTGAGAACTTGAAGATAACTGCCTGGATCTGATTTCTAAGAATACATTCATCACCGTATTTTTTGGCATGAAACTTTCTTCAGTAGCATTTCTGACATATGGATAGGAGAAAAGATATAAGAAAAATTGTCCTGGGAATTGGCTTTCAGAAAATTCCTGCCCCTTGTAATCAGAGTCAGAGTTTCAAGTCATTTAATTTTCAATAAACTTTTCTCATATGAAAGTCAGCATTTTTCTCTTTGGTCTTAGTCTGCACTTCTCTTGTTGCAGAAAAATGAAATATGGCAGTATACTACAGCGATAGGCTTACAGAGACCAATTTTAGGAGATCAATTTTATAATTTAGATTTTTAGATACATTTAGAAGCATAAAAAATGAACATTTTAAAAAGTCACTGCAAAAGCAACTATGGATTTGCCTGTAATATAAGTAAATGTGAGCAAATGGCTCTGAGAAGAGCACCTATTAGAAATTCATGAACATTGCCAGGAGTAATGGGACATCAGAATGACTCGTTAAGCAAAGATTCTGCTTCAAAGTAAAAGCTGAAGGAATCCATCACATAGATCTCAATTTAAGAGGTGCAAACAAATTTATTTAAAAATTGGAGAAACCATTTAATAATGTAAGTGATTCACAAGAGTGTTAAAACATATTTAAAACACTATTTTGGAAGCAAAGAACCTATAAAGCTGGTTTGGTAGAAAAACAGGTCTTTGAAAAACAGGCCTGGATAGAATCCCTCTGATCCTTAGTAGATTTGGGACTTTGGGATGAAAGTAAATCCTTCAGAGCTCAGTTTTTCATCTACAAAGTGAGCTTAATGCCTCCCTCACAAAACTATTGTGAAGACTAAATAAGGTGATTTACAAAAAGTACTTTGCACAGTACATACATACATACAATATACTGAGCCCTCACAATATGAGTTTCCTTCTTCCTTCCTCTTCTGTATTTCTGTGATCCTTCCCAATATTTCTGTGTTTCTGAAAGTGTCTCACTATAGAATATACAGCTATTTAGCATATTACTGAGCATTTTTATAGCACTCTGCAGATGCTTTGAGGCTTTTGTTAATGATCTTTTCAGCCAAAGGAGGAATCTAGGTGGTTCTTTGGGGGTAACCCTGTTTTGTTTTATTTATTAATTCATTCAAAGGGTATTTATTGAACACCACTATGTTCAGGCACTGTGATAGTTATTACAGAAAAACGAGAGAGAAAAAAGAGACAATATCTTCCCCCTGGGGAGCTTAGTGGGCTTCTGGCCGACTAAGGAGTTTATCCTTCTAGCAATCATGCAAGCCGTGCTTATTCTCCTCCTTCTTCAGAAAGCGAAGGTATGAAAGGAGAAGAAGTGCTCCTGGTAGAGAAAGTTAGGATCATATTAAGAAGAAAATCCTTGTGGACCCTAGAGAGAGCTATGCTTAGACATATATCTGTTGCCGAGGATTTTAAAAGGGAAGGATAAGAAGGGAAGGAAGCCATAAATGACATATGGAACTTGGCTGCAAAAAGAATTAGAGAAAAAGGAAGGAAGAAAAAGAGAACTTTATAAAAGCGAGTAGAAGAATCAAAGAGCTCTTTGTTTTTGAGAATGAGAAGACTATCATGTGTATATATGTATTATATTTTAATTGAGCTTTTTCTGGTGTCAAACACTGTGCTTTTTTTAATTTTTAGTTTCAGGTATACAATACATTGGTTAGACATTTATATAGTTTATGAAGTAATCCCCCAATTACCCTATCACCCTTCTGTCTCTGAACTTTAGCCATCACACTACTATTGACCATATTCACTATGCTATACTCTACATCCCCGTGACTATTTTGTAACTACTGTTTTGTACTTCCTCATCCCTTCACCTTTTTTCTCCCAGCCTCTTAACCTTCCTCTTCTCAGGAAGTCACCAGATTGTCCTCTGTGCTAAGTTCTTTACAAAAGTGCTCCAGAGCTTGGGTTTTGTTCTAACAGACTGGGTTTATACCTTTAGCACCAACTGTCTTTGTGATCTTAGGCGAGTTACGCAGCACCTCCTTGAGTCTCAGTGCCTTCTTTTGTGACACAGGTTACAGTAGACTCCTTACCATTGGTCCAAGAGGTGCTAGTAGCTTTTCTTTTAGCCCAATAGTTTCCATTCGTGGCTCCCTTTACTTCAGTCACTTCCATGGAAGCTGTCTTAGTGTCTACTATTGATTTGGGTGAGAGAGAGTAGGCAACTCCCTTTCCATTTTAAAGTGTACACACACACACACACACACACACACACACACACACACACACACACAAACAACAACAACAACAAACAACAAAGAAGGCTCAATCTGGCATTATCTCCAGGTTCCCACAGGTGTCTCTTCTGCCTAGGGAGGGAAAGTTTGAGAAACATTGGTCCAGAGCTTTGTACAGAGTTAATAACATCTGCCATTAATTAAAGCTGCCCAAGCACATTATATACATTATATCAAGAGCACCTGCTAAATATGTGGATATTAAAGGGACAGCTTTCAGAGATTTGCTAGACTTGAAATCCCAAGATCACACCTCCTATCTTCGCGCCAGGTCCTTCTTGATTGTCCTTGTTTCAATAACACTATAGCCTACCCCAGAGAGATGCTGCTTGATTAAACCTATCCATCCTTTATCTTCACGGAAAAAATCAAAGAGTCTGGATGCCAGCTTAGACTTTGATATTCACTTTTTTTATTCCTCTGTTAAACAAATATTGTACTAGTCTAGAGTCAGACTGTCTGGCTTTGAATTCTGGCTCTAACATTTGTTGTCTTGCACAAACTTTGAACTGAACTGAGTCTCAGTTTTTGAATCTGTAAAATAGGTATTCAGCAATATTTATGGAGTGCCTACTCTGTGACATGTACCGTTCCAGATGCTTCAGTTAGATTAGTGAGCAAAACAGACAAAAATCCCTGACCTTGTAGAGCTGACATCCTGGGAGGGTGAGGTAGGGTTTGATGGGAAGAAGAAAGTGGGTCAAAAGTCAATAAACAATAAATATAATAAGCAAATTACATGGTATGTTAGAAGGTCAAAAGTTGAAATAAAGGAAGTGTTGGATGAAGGAGGGCAGACTGCAGTATTAAATCTAGTGAGCTTTGAGAAGGTGAGATTTGATCAAAGATGTAAAAGAGGTGAGGGAGTTAGCTAAGCAGATATCCTGAGGAAGTGTATTCCAAGCAGAGGGAGCAGATAGATCAAAGGCTCCAAGATGGAAGTGGGTTTTAGATGTCATATTAGTTCCCACCACATAGGATTGTTGTGAGGATTGATTAGATGATGTATATAAAGCATTGAGCATAGTACTTAACACTCATGAGTGTTTAGTAAGTTTTGGTTATGATTATTAATTATCATTTTTATGAAAGTCATGTTTCTAAATGTTCAGTATGTGGTAGAATCTTTCAAAATGATCCACGTAGCATGTTAATGGAACAGCAATTTTGAAATTCATATTATCCTTCATATATATTCTGACTTTAATACATAGTACTTTGAGATGAAAAAATATATTTATTGTCTCTGAATAATTCCTTCCTTGCTAAGAGTCATAAAAAAGTTTGAACTATGTTATATTAAAATTTTTTTAGAGCTAAATTGGAGATGTGTCTGCTGTTCCCATGTCTTCTGTTGCTCTGTCAATCTCTCAGTATTTATTATCTAAAAGGCTGCTACAGTAAAAAACACAGCCACCTCTAGGGAAGGCTTTCTGTTATTCCCAATATAACCATTTTCCTTAACATGTCTCTTTGCATTTTTGAAGGAAAAAAAAGCGGGAGATTTAATGTTGTTAAAATTCTGTTTTAGCTTTCTCAAACTGCAAATCCTTGAAGGAACTGAAGTTCTGTATGCATAGCTGGTGTTTAATGTAATACATTATGTGAAAACCTTACATCTATTGTAGCTGCTTTACGTAAAATTAAACTCTTGAAAGACCTAACTTGGTACTCCAAATGTGGTCCAGACTAGCAACATCAGCATTGTCTCCGAGTTGTTAGAAATGCAGATTCTTGAGCCTCACCCCAGATCAGTTACTGAGTCATAATCTGCATTCTAGTAAGATCCCCAGGTGTCATATGCATATTAAAGTCTGAGAAGTACTGCCCTGACAAGTACTATAACACCAACTTCCTCAGATGAGGAAAGTAAGCTTCAGAGACAGCAGCAAGTAACTTGTCTAAATACTCAGGGCTAGTAAATGGTGATCCAGAATTTAACTGGGGTCTGTTCACAGAGTAGAGGCCATGCTATTTCCACCACACTATTTCCCTCAAAGTTCTTTTTAATAGGCATTTTTCAAATTCTATTTTTTTAGAAAGAAAAAAATAGGTCCACTTCCACTTGAGTGTATTTAAAAGCATTTGCCCAGACAGGCTGAGAGTAAACACCTGGTCCAAAGAAGCAGGTCTCAAAGATAATAATTGAATTTGTTTGTGGTTTTGGGTAAATGAGTCACATGGTCCCTTGCTCTTCTGAGATAACTTGTCTTTCTGTTGAACTAGTGAACCCGAGTGTAATTGTTGGCAGAATTCTTCCCAAATCCAACTCTGATGGGCAGAAGACAAGAGCAAATGGGTAATGGCAGACCATGGCCTGAGGAGATGAACAGTCTGGCGTACAAGTCAGAGAATGTCTATTTTTACGAGCAAGGAAGTATTTTTATGGCTGCCTTGAGCGAATAGCCTCTGATGTTGGGAAAACAGACTGGGAACAGCTGGACCACACTTTGGATCATTTGCCACAACAACTTTATACATTCGTCTTTGGTGTCATTTGATCCCTTGGAGAGCTGTATTATCTCAACGTAGATGTTTGACTTTAAGGCTTTATGCAGTAAGCACGTCTGTTTGCTTGTGTTCCTCAGATTACATGGAGTGTTGATTATATTCATTTGGGAGTTTGGATTCTAGGATTACAGAACATCGAAATTCACAGGTGACTGGATCCCAGGATCTCATAAAATCATCATTATATTTACTATCATCAAAACTCTGATTTACCAGAGGTAAATCATACCTGCTAGCATGTAGGAAAATAATACGGATATTCAAAGTCATCTCCAATTTTCGATTTCTGGTTATATAATCCACATTATTATTTCAGGTAACCTTTGTGAGCAATGCTTTTCAAACTTGATCTCTATATAAAAGTTATTGTTTTTATTATTCTTTAGCATTTACCATTTTCTTGGAAAAATTAAGCAAGACATACCATTTGAAGGTTTGCAAAGTAAAATTGAATACCCCTGTGTAAGAGCAGCTTAAATCTTTCCTTTTAAGAAGTTTAGGAATGACTGGTCTCTTGATGACAAATTGAGAACAAGCCCAGCTACTGTCACAGGAGAAAGGGCTGAGTGCTCTGCATGAATCATTTCTCAGACAGACATTTGTTCTCCTTTTAAAAAATGACTGCTTTTCCTCTCTTTGATAAGAAATAGTCAAGCACTCTGATCTCAGTTCCCAAATTTATGACGACTGAAACTAGAGGTCCTGGTAAACTTATATTACTACTTTTGAGCTCACCACCACCGCCATCATCACCACCACCTTCTTTGAAGGTCATAGTTAGGCTCCTTTCTAAGGAATAACATCTCAGCGAGTGTAAGAAAGCAAAAAGCAAAAAAAAAAAAAAGAAAGAAAGAAAGAAAGAAATGTCATTTGAAGCTATGGAAGATGGTTTTCAGCATGTGCAGAATGGAATTTCATTTTTGTCTAGAGTTACATGGCTGTTTCTAAGATCAGGAAGTTTCCTTAACAGAATATATTGTTTTTAGATGGCAGCGTAACTGTGGTTTTCTGCTGGTATTTGGTTCAGAGATGGATAGCTGTTTCCTATCATTTTCCCTCTTTTTTTCTCTATTCCATCTTCATTTCTTATAAATAAAAGGAAACAAAGTTCAGGGTAACACAAGAATCACCACCAACAAACACTTCTGTTAAAGAGCTACACTTGACCTATAGAAATCAAGAAATTCAAATTGTCTATAATTTTAAAAAATTAATTTATATTGTGTATAATTAGTATAGTTTTTTCAATACTTAATTTTTTACATAAGATGCCTTGATGTGAATGACATGAAAAATGTGGTCAAAGGTTATGAGCACTCTAACATTTGCATTTCCTGTTCTGTGTGGATAATTTAGTAAATTTGGAGTTAGCCTAACAGGCAGGGAGGTGGACAAAGAGGGAGCTGGAAAATGCCCTTTCTTTTTGGATATTTGGCATGCCCTGCATAAAGGGATGGTAACTTCCTTATGGCATGGAGATGTTTTTATTTCACGAAGAGCCAAGTTTTGCAATAAAGAGAACAGAAAAGTTTTGTCACAGACAGGAGGAAATTGGTAGCACCTTAAGCACTAGCAATCTTTCAGTATTTGTAGAAACGAAGCTAGTGAGTGGGAAGACTGTGAGCTGGTGGGACTCAAAATCCTAGGAAAGATATCCAGGTCTTAAGAGTTTTCCCAGATCCTTATTCACTTACCACATAAGCCAAATCTGCATGGCTATTTCTTTGGGTTTAAGGCACTTTTTAAAAACAAATTTTTTTAAGGGAATCAATTTTTTTACAATTCTGATTAAAACAATTTTATTAGAAAAATGCATGTTTATATGCAGAAATACACACACACACTTTTACACAGGAGTTCAAGGTTTTTATGGATCTTCTATAGCCCATCCATGTACCTCATAAGGAATCCTAAGACCCTATATTACTTTTTGAGCATCACTTCCTCCTTCCCTTGTTACTGTATTACTAACTTCCATGCCCCCCACTCCTCTTTTAAAATACCTCTAAATTAGAATAAGTAAAGACCCAACAATCTTAATGTAAATTAATTTATTCTTGTGTAACAAGATTATAGGGGTTGTAACAGGAGAAAAAAGTATATTTTAGTTTCCCCTGCATTATTGCCCTCAATGTTTTATATATGATTGGTGCTCATTAAATCACTATAGAGAGAAATGGAGATGACACAGAAATGATACATATGAATGTCTGAGGACATTTTATTTTATCTTATTTTTCTTGGATTGACATTTGCCAGAGCTTCAATGTGGGAGAAAAAAAGGAACTGAAATGTTTGTGTAATACCATAGTCCATACATACAGTTTTCATAAATTCCTCCCTCATAGCCTCATGAAATATTGCTGGCTGGCATATTCTCCTTTCCAGCACTGCTGGCAACATCTGTAAGTACAAACATTCTTACTACAATTGTACTAAAAATTTTAATTAACCGAAAATAATGCACAACCAATATATCAGATATTTAGTGGACAGATTGCAAAAAACTACTCCTATTCTAGCACATCATTTCCTGGAATCTATTAACAGTTGATTTCTGCTGACTTGCTTCTGTGTTCAACCTCAGCTTTCTAAGAGTTATACTGTGGGTCAGCTTAGCAGATCAACAGCAAAATCCTCTTCACTCTACCCCAGTCTCATCACTTTGCTCTCCACTTGGTGCTATCTCTACCTCCATTTACTTAGGTTATAATCACTTGCTGCCTATCGGGAACCCTCAAGTCACATTTTAGCTGTTCCTTGCCTCCTTTGCTCTCTGCTCAAGTCACCACACATTATTGAAGCTATACTTCCAGTGTCTCTAGGAGGAAAGGAACTGATATATTTTTGTAGACAATTGTCTTTTTATCTTGAGGTTGTCAGTGTTTTGTTATTTTTGACCCATAAAAAGGGCGATTACACATGGTTCAACCTAATAACAAACACAAGCCATTGTACATGAGACAGTAAATGTTGAATCTGAACCTGTTTCATTTTGGAGAAAAGTGGAACAATGTTAATTACAAGGTTGTTTTTCAGATACCTTCCCTGATCACACAGTAAAACACATGCTTTGTTCCTGAAGAACATCCTTAACAGCGCTATGGGGAGACAATTCAGATCTATTTTCTATCACAACTTGCTCTCGAGGACAAAATACAAAAGTTTCAAGGCCACAGTACTAGATAATAACTTGGTTTTTCAGGCCCTCTAGTAAAGGATAAACTTAAATACAATACTTTTAACTTTCCAATAGTCTTGACAAAGTTAAATTGGTATTTAATTAATAAAAAATTATGTTATAGCACATGAATTAGGAGTATTGTTCCTAGAACTATGATTTTTGTTAAAACAGTATTATTATTTTACTTGGTAGATAATGAAAAGGTTTAGAAAGTTAGAATAATTTAATTTATCTTTATTATACTTAATATATTAAGTTGATATAACCATTTATAATGCTTTTTCTAAAAGAGCTTTTCTTTTTTTTGACATTCACTAGGAAGACAGTGAAAAAGAGCTGAAAATGAGAATTCTAAAAAACAACTTGTAATTTAAAATGTGACCTTTAAAATGTGACCAGTTTTCCCAAGACTGGGCCTGCTTAGTGTGCACATTAGGAGATGATGAATTTGGGGAGAAATTGCCACCTCTGTCAAGTTAGTTGGAAACGCACCCACCTTAGGTGGTCCAAAATAAAACTTTTACATGTCCTAGAAGGGTTTTTAAAAAATAATATCAGTGAATTTTTGTGTCTGTTTTCAAGCGGTAATTTAATTAACTGAAATGCGAAAAATCAAGAAGTCAGGAAATGATTGTTTTTCATGTAGGTCTCAAAAGCAGTTTAGTGCCAGCCTTCTAATATCAATTGGCCATCAACTAGCTGGCCCAGTGGCTAGCGCCTCTGTGTTGTGTATCTCAATACCATAGCACTCTCATAGAGCCCTACAACATGAATTTGACCACTTGAATGCCAGCATGATTTATTCCTTGCAAGGCTGGCTTCATCGCTTTGTGACCAGTGCAGTCACACAAGGTTCCGTGCTCAGAAGGGCCTGTACTTGGTTTAATGCTGTCACTGTCTTCAGATTCTTAATGATTTTTTAACAGGGAGTATTATATTTTCATTTTGTACTGGACCTCACAAATTACGTAGCCAGTCTTGATTCCTTATCATTACTTTTAGGCCCTTTTTTTCTGTTTAAAATTTTTATGAAAATGCCTGACTTTTGGGGGGAGATTATTAAATACCTATCTAACCATCTGCAGTAAGAGCCATAAGGAATAAGATGTGAATAGCATGATTCAGTGTGATTCTGCTCTGCTTCCAAAATGTCAAATGCTAAAATTTCCCTATACCTCAAGTTAACCTTTCTCAAGTCCTTTTTACTGCAGAACTAGCTCTTTCCCTTCTCCCTGATGGAATTAATAGCAATATGTGTCACGTACTTAATATGTGCTCTGTACTTTATATGCATCATCTCATTTAATCCTCATGACTATGGAAGGTTGGTATTGTTATACTCTTTGCTAGTGTGGAAGGCAAGACTCAGAGGGCTTTACTAATTTGCTCAGACTTAAAGCTAAGTCTGTCTAATTTATTGTTTGTTTGTTTGCTTGTTTGTTTGCATTATCAGCATCCTTCCCCCAATTACATGATCATTTTAAATGAAAGACCAATATTTAGTTCCATTTGAGTTCTTTAAATATCTCAGTCCTCACCTCTTTTATTTCTTTTGTCTTGTCGCCAATCTTCTCCCATATTCTCATTCCTTATTTCTTTCAGTTCTTACTCCTTCTACCTGGACTTCCCTTTCTCATTCATTCTCTTGTTTTATTGAAAATTCTGTTTTATTGTAAACAAATTTCCCCACATCCTTAACCTCTTTGCAAATAACTCCTTTCTTTGCCTTTATCAATTTTATGAGTTTTATTTCATAAATAAAAATTAGTGCAGAAAAGCAATAACTTTTGTGTGCATGATAGAGAACATTATTCTCCAAAATAAATTAGTTACAACAATTTTGGTATCGTTATCATTGCGTATTAATTGACCTCTCGGAAAAAAAAAAAAAAATATATATATATATATATGTATATATATATATATATATATATATATATTAGATAATGTAGAATTAATTAATGCCTTTTCTATGTTAATTTTACATATATTAAGTATCTATACTATATTTTAAAATAAAATATAGTTGTTATTAGCATTCAATTAGTTAAATTTTAGCCAACAAAGTTTCTGTCAATTATAATAAAGCCCATTGTATACCTAACCCATTTAGTCTCACCTGGGCTGTCAATAGTAGGCTAACTGAGGTCTCCTTGCCTCTTGACTATTTCACTATCCAGTCTTTTCTCATTACTGTCAGCAGTTATTTTTCTAAAACATACGTCTGATTATGTCATTCTCCTGTTTAAAAACAGCGATTCATTAAGTAGCTATCTATTGAACCCCTGTTATGTGCTAAGTGTGTAATAAAAACACTGTGATACAAAGAAGAACAAGATAGGCATAGGACTTTCTGTTATGGTGATTGCATTTTAAAGATAACTTCCCATTTTCTCCTCGATGATATCAACACTTTAGAAAAATATGTATGACTTATTATAATCTAGATGGTACTCCGGCTTAATCCCTCTCTATTCTTCTACCTTCCTCACCCCTGAGTAGGCTGTGCTCCAGTTGAGGCAATGGCTCTTTTTCCACTGCATAAACTTTTATGCTGGTGCTATTTCTTCTCCCTGGAACACCTTTCTTTCCTTTCTCTGACTTAAAAAAAAAAAATCTTACCTCTTTTTTAAAGTTGAGCTCCCATGTTAAACTTTCAACTTCTTTATCAAGCCTTTCTTCACTAGTCTACCTACCTCAACATAGCAACTGTTGAATTGGAAGTTCCTTCATCTAACTCTTCTCTTTCTTGCCCTTCAAAACTGGAGGTTGTTCTTAAGTACTAAATTTAAAGATTTACAAGAAATGTAAAAGCAGTAGTGGGGGATGAAGAATTGTAAAATCCATTAGCAAACTGAATACAGAATTATAATTCACCTAGGGTTATTATGTGAGGATTGGTTGTTCTCCATCAGTTAGTAAACACTGGGTGATATGTAGGGGTATTAGAGAGGGTCCCAGCCTCCAAGGAATTTGCAATGTAGTGGGGAAGATACAGTTTTTTACATGAAACTGTAGTGAGTGATCCAAAAAAGTTGATAATGGAGTGCTATTTTTGAGGCACAGACTAAACCCAATTTACAGATCTTGTAACCCACGTCATTTCATGAGACCATTTGACTTGGCCCCTAACTCCAAGCAAGAAGATAATGACCCCATTTTACAGATAGGGTAAGTAAAGCCCAAATGGTTATGTAGCTTGCTCAGTCACATAACCAAATAGTAGCAAGAGAGACCAGAATCCAGGATTTTTCCTGTCCTGTGTAGAACTCTCTGTTCTATACTACCAGGCAATTCATCAATAAATCTTGTTAGTTCTACCTTCAAAATATATCCAGATTCCAAACATTCCTAACCATTTCCACGACTACCATCAAAACTCAAAATGATTTTCATTTCTTCCCCAGACTATTTCAGGAGCTTCCTAACTGATCTCCTTGCTTCCACCTATAGCTATTTTCAACAAGCAACTAGAATGATCCTATCATTCCTCTGCTCAAAATCCTTCAATGCTTCTTTATCTAATTTAAAATAAGAACCAAAGCCCTTAAGTAGGCCTGTAAGGCTCTAAATTAACTGACTTCCTGAACTTATCTCTTGCTACCACTCTCCTGCCCCCAGCCCAATTACTCTCCCACCTGTTTGCTACTCCTTAAACATGACAGTCATGCTCCCATCTTTGGCCCTTGCATTTGCTTTTCCCCTTTACCTAGAATACTCTTCCTCCAGAAATCTGCATGACAGTCTTCTTTCTTATAAGACTCTGCCCTAGTGTCACCTAATCAAAGTGGCCTTTCTTGGTCGCCTTTTGTAAAGGAGTGATCTCCTCCAGCCCGATACTCCTTGTACCCCCTTCATCCTGCTTTATTTTTGTATTCATAGCATTTATACCCAATTTGACATATTTACTAGTTTATTTTTATCTTTTCTCCCCCTTCTAGAATATAAGTTCCATGAGAGCAGAGGCATTGTCAATCTTATTTACTGCTGTGTTCCTAATACCTAGAATTATACCTGGTACATAATAGGTGCTCAATAGAGAATTGTTGACTGAGAGATATAAAAGAATATTAATAAAGACTGAAGGCCTATCAGACTGGTTTTCATTATGCCCAGAATATATCTTGTGTTTTTGGTCCTTGGAATGTCTAACATTCACACCTTTGCCATTGAATCTGTTCATCTTTTGTGACTAATATTAAATATCATTTCCTCTATAACTTTTAAGTATTCTAAGAAACATTAATTTTACAGCATGTTAACAGTTGATCCTTGTATTAATCAGTGTTCTCCAGAGAAACAGAACTAATAAGATGTATATTACATATATATGATTTATTATAAGGAATTGGCTCATGCAGTTATGGAGACAGTAAAGTCCAAATCTGCAGTGTGGGCCAGCAGGCTCAAGACCCAGAAGAGCTGATGGTATAGGTGAAGTCCAAAGGAGTCTGATGAACTGCTTCTTGCTTTCTCTCACTAGGGGAGACCAGTCTTTTGTTCTATTCATGCCTTCAATTGATTGGTTTAGCCCACCCATCTTTGGAGGATAACCTGATTCCTTAAAGTTTACCAATTTAAATGTTAACCTCATCCAAAATACTCTCCAAGTTGATTCATAAAATTAACCAGTAAAGTCTCTATTTAAAAAATGACCCCATTATTAAATAAATTTATAAAATCTTTAATTAATTAATGTTTGTTCACTATGGTCTTTTCAGAGTCTAATATGTACCATCAATTTCCAAGGTGTGCATGCACCCTTTGGGATTAGTGTTCTATGCACATACTTTGGAAAAATGCTAGACCAAAAGGTCATTAAGATTCTTTCCATTTCTAAAAGGTCAAAATTCTGACTCCCCAAAGCCACGTGGCTGCATAATGAGTTGCATGACCTTGAACCAACGATTTTACCTCTCTGGGTCTCGGTTTCCGAGTTTCTAAACGAGAAGGGCCTTAGGACCACGTAGTCCCTTCCAATTCTAAAGTAAGAAAACTGTTTAGCATGACTAGAAAAAGGAAGACAAATCCCAGGCATTTGTGCAATTCTGTATTCAAACTGTCATCAAATTTAGACAATAAACTTTGCAATGAGAAGCACTTCAGGGTCAGCTTTCTCTTGTTCATTAACACATGACCATTCTTTTCCCCTCATGTGTACTTCAGTTTGATTTGCCCCACCAGGCACACTTTTTCTCTTCATTCAGACAAACAAATAAACCAGCCTAGTAGCCAAGAATGAAATTAGTAGCAGGCAGAACAGCTTAGTTTTAATGATGCTGCAACCAAATTTTAATTGAACAAAGACTCACAGCTTTCCCATTCTTAGCCCATTAAAACATCACAAGTACTCAGTGAAGTTGGCCACACCTAGTTCCCAGGGAGGAAAATGCTAATGTGTTGGCATCTATTGTCAGCCCTCTTTTCTATCTCTAGAAACAGACTGATTTCTCTGTAAAATTTCCATTTCACTTTAGCATGAGTTTTGTTTATCATTTAAAATATTTTGTATGTAGATTAGTTCAGAGGAGAGTCTTTACTGACTCTTTTCCTGAGGTGAGAGGGTGATTTCAAAAGAACCATCCACGGGACCCTCCAACTGTCTTGTTTTATAAAAAAACAAAAAGAATTTTATGAAAACACTCATGCACTCAAATCATAGTTAATAAGTACTAATGTTTTACTTATGATATTTCATATAAAACAAAACATCATTGATATAAAATTGAAGTCTGCCTGTTACTCCACCTAGTACCTAGTCCCATTACTTTCCAGAGATAACCACTTATATAACTTTAGATTGTATACATCCAATCTATACATATTTTCATATTTTACTAAAGCCACAAAAATCTGTAAACTGTTATATTGCTTTGTATGCATTAAACATTTAAATAAATTATATGATAGAAAATTATATAAAATTATATACAGTGATAATACTCTCGTATTCTGCAAATTGCTTTCTTTACTCATATTTTTAAGACCTATATATGTAGTTACACATAAACTTATTTTATTTCTCTGCTATATAATTTAATGAAAAACATTTCCAATTACAGGATTATAGAAGTATCCCCTTTTTTAGAATTTTAAAGGGCTTTTTTTAAAACTTAAGTCTAATTTCATCTGAAATATATTTTTATTTATAGATATGATTAAAAATTTATTTCATAATTTTGTTAATATAGTTCCTGCACATTTGAATAGATTTATTCCCAAGGACATTATATTGGTTTGCTACCATTGTAAATGTCCTTGTTTTAATACATTTTCTAATTAGTTGTTTTTAGTATTTAGGAACACTATAGATTTTATGCATTCCTCTTTTAAGTAACTACCATGATAAATTTTCTCACCAGTTCTCAAATTTTTCTTTAGTTTCTTTAGCTATAGATTATCATACTGCTTACAAATAATGGTAAATTTGTTTCTTCCTAAAAGTTGCATGTTTTCAAATTTTTAAAAAATCTTTTGAACTAGTCAGGACCTTCAGTGCAGTGTTAAATGCTAAAGATGATGGGAGACATCTTTCTTCGTTCTTTACTTCAATGGGAATGACTTAATTTTCACCATAAAGTATGATGTTTTTTCTGGGTTATTGAGAAATAGCTTTTATCATGTTAAGAAGAGCTTATTCTTCCTGGCCTATTAAAGAGCTATTTTATTTATTTATTTTTAAGTAAAGTGTCAACTTTTATCCAAATTCTTTTCTATATCTATCAAGATGATTATGTGCTTTTTCTCCTTTAATGTTAAGATTAAGATATCTGTTAGGATATATTATTAAGACAAGGTTCAGATTACGTGGGTAGAGTTTTTGATTTTGACTGATCCTTCCATTTATGGGATAAACCTTATCTAGACTGGAGTATTTTTTAATACATTGCTAGATTCTATTTGTGAATATCTTAAGATTTTTGTTTCCATATTTGTGAGATAATTCTTTAAATTTGTTTTCTCATGCTTTTCTTTATTACTTTTAGATTCAGGGCTCTACAATAATCCTAAAACGATTTGAGTAGTTGTCCTTCTTTGTCTCTTTTTTGCAACAATGCATTTAATGTAGATATTATTTGTTAAACTCGTTTATAATGAGTGTTTGGTCTGGTAATGAAGGAGTACTTAGTATTGGATTGACCCGCAAAAAACAACTCTAAAAGCTGACCAAGTGATAAAATAACCTTTCTAAGGCACAGGAGTATAACTAACATAGGGAGACTTGAGAGGCTAGGATCCTTGAAATAAGGGAAATTTTATGAAGTAAATCCCATATCACCATCATCCCTAGATTTTTTTCCTAAGGACATTTTCCAGATTTTAGCTTAGGTGAATAGAGTTTAAGCAGAAATAGCATTCTTATTAGACAGAGTCAGAATTTGGGGCTGCCAAAGTAGCTGGATATTAAAGGATAAAATCCCAGAGTAAAGCAAAGCATAGGGAAAGAGCCCAAAACTATGAATATAAATTTCCCACAAATCACTGGCCAACTCCTCAGCTGCATATACAAGTAGCAAGAATCCTAGAAACCAAGCAGAAAACAGCAGCTGAAAGGCTAAAGTGCTGCAAAAAGATTTCAGCCACCACATGGTGAAAGAGATTAGAACTCAAGTCCTGCTAATGTGTAGGGGCTTCAATAAACTTCCCTGGTTTTCAGCTGAGAATCTGCAAGGCTCATATCCTGGGAGTAACGACCATGCTCTAGAAGTAAGGACAGTGTAGGAGCAAGAGCAAATTCGAAATAGACCAAACCTACCAAAGCCTTAAATCAAGCTTCAGTAGAATCAAGGTGGTCTATTGGTATTCTGCATTCTTTCCGAAAGAAAATATAACTGCCTTTGGAGAGTGGCAAATCATCCATAGGCTTTAAAATATTTCATTCAGAATCTTACCATTTGTGACAAAATGTTTGGACCTGGAAGGTATTACGCTAAGTGAAAGGCAAATACCATATGATCTCACTTACATGTGGAATCTAAAGAACAAAATAAACAAACAAACAAAATGGAAACAGACTCATAGATGCAGGGTATGGTTGCCAGATGGGAGTGGGGTTGAAAGGCAGGGTGAAAAGGTGAAGGGATTAGGAAGTACAGATTGGTAGTTATGAAATAGTGATGGAGATGTGGAGTGGAGCAGAGCATGGGGAATATAGTCAATAATATGGTAGTGGCTATGTGTGTTGCCGGGTGGGTACTGGACTGGTTGGAAGGATAATTTCTTATATGAATGTCTGGCCACTGTACTGTACACCTGAAACTAATATAACATTATCTTGAGTATCAGTCTTAATTGAAAAATCAAAAAAGGGGAGAAAAAATGTGAAAATGAGTGATTGGTTCAAATTTCCAGGTATAAAACAAATAGGTCATGGAAATGTGGTATACAGCATAGGGAATAGAGTTAATAATATTGTAATACTGTTGTATGGTGTCACATGGTTGCTGGACATGATCACTTCTTTAGGTATATAAATATTGAATTGCTATGATGTACACTTAAAACTAACATAATATTGTATTTTAGCAATATTTTAATAAAAATATTTTTAAAAATATTTTATTCACAATGTCCAAATCCACTTGAAGACTATGAGGTATGCTTAAAAAAGTAATAGAACTAAGTGGCCAGAAGTTAAGAAAGGAGAAACACATACATCAAACATGTGCACATATGCGCACTCAAGTGGTTCTGGCAATGGAATTATGAGACAAGGAACTTTAAGTACCACTGATCAGTATGTTCAGGAAAATAGAGGAAAATGTAAATAAAATATGAAAAAATAGATAATTTTAACAGAGAATTGGGATCTTATTTTATAAAAATTAAATGGACAGTGTAGAAGTACAAAAATATTTGAGATTAAGAATTCTCTGGATGTATTTAACAACAGACAGGATATAGCAAAAAATAACATTAATTTACTAATGAACATTAATAGGAAATATCCAAAATGATGCACAGAAAAAAAATAGAATGGTGAAAAATGAGTACCTGGAACATGTGGTATACAGTCAGCTTTTACTATACTTAGAATTAGAGTACCAGAAGAGAGAAGGGAATGCAATGGAAGCAACTTTTGAAGCAAAAATGACTAGGAAAGTGCCACAAATTCAAGAAGCTCACATCCTCGTAAAGCTAAACCTAGAATTACTGCATGACTCAGCAATTCCACTCCTAGTTAGATACCCCCCAAAAATGAAAATAAGTATTCTTTGAATTGTAAAGGGGTATTCTTAAAGACAAATACTTGTACATGAATGCTCATAACAGCACTGTTGGCAATAGCTAAATGGTGGAAGCAGTCCAAATGTGCATGAATGAATAAATGTATGAACAAAATGCAGTATATCTATGATGAAATAAGTACTGATACATGACAATACGTGGATGATTTTCAAAGACAGTATGCTAAATGAAAGAAGCCAGTCACAAAGGACCACATATTATATCACTTAATTTATATGAAATTCCCAGAATAGATAAATCCATAGGGACAGAAAGAAAATTATTAGTTTCTAAGATTTAGGAAAAAGGTGAATAGGGAGTGACTGCTTAATGGGTATGGGATTTCATTTTAGGGTGAAAATGTTTTAGAACTAGATAGCAGTAATGGTTCACAGCATCATGGATGCACTAAATGCCACTGAAGTATAAACTTTAAAATGTTTCCTTTTATGTTATGAAATTTTGCCTCAGTTGAAAAACATTTAGAGAGAAAGCTCAGCAAATTACAATTAGGATACACTTGAAGAAAACCACTCCTAGATAAATCATAGTCATGCTGTGAGAAAACAAAATTAGCAGTTGAAAAATAGCATTTTATTGTCCCTTAACTTCCACAGTTTATATTGATAAGTCAAATATAAGTAATGTGGTTATTCCTTTGAGGATCAGTCTTTCTTTCTCTACTGATTCTAAGATATTTACTTGATCTTTACCTCACACCTGGCTTTCAGAAGGACAAAAGACTTGACTAGGTCCCTCACAAAATGCCCTGTTTCAGCCCTCTGACATTTCTGATATAAGTTGTAATCCCAAGTTCCCATCCCTGAGGACTATATGATTGATCCAGTTTCTCTTGGTACTATGCAATTACCATTCTGATTTTGAATCCCTATTTATTCCTATTATTTGGAGATTTCCCTTTATTTCAAGTTTAGCCAGTATTTTTTATCTTATTTGTGCAGCATTTCTACATGTTTAAGATTGGAGGGGCAATTCTTAAGTCAGTCATATGTGTTTACTTAAGTCTCAATTCTATTTTTATGAAGTTGGTTTAGATTAGAGTATGTGATATGGCCCTGGATTGTTTTGGGATTCATGACTTTGTTACTAAATCATTACAGGCACAGTAGATTAGAAGTGTTCACAGAAAAGGAAGCTAAATAGACTAGGAGGAGTAAAATAGAGGGATCAGGGACCTGGTAGGTTTTTGTTTGTTTTGTATAGCAAAGGATATAATAACTTACAGTGACCCAATGATTCTCAAAATTTGGATCTACTCACATATTATATCACATGCAATGCTGATTAAAAATGTAGATTAAAGGACTACACCCTGGTCCAGGGAATATATATTTAACAAACTGTCAGTGATGGTGTTTCATATACACAGGTATGAAATCATTACAAATAGGTAGGTACATGTATGTTAATCCTACCATGGCAGCTGTGTATCAGCTGTGGGAAATCTGGCAGATAATGCTTAATTCAAGAGAATAACTTGTACATTCGAACTGTAAAGAATTTTAATCGTTTTAGGTGACAAGGCCTAGAAACCTATGGCCTGCAGGTTCACATCCAGCCCATCATGAACTTTTGCATGTCCAGGAAACCGTACGAAATGTTATTCACATTTGTAAATGGTTGAAAACAGTCAAAAAAATAATAATACTTTGTCGTGTGAAAACTCTATAAAATTCAAATTTCAGTTTCCATAAATAAAGTTAATTGGAACACAGCTATGTTTTTCAACTTATGAATTATCTGTGGCTTCTTTTGCATTACAATAGCAGAGTTAAGACGTTGTAGCAGAGACCAGATAGCCCCAAAGGCCTAATTGACTTTATATCTGTATCATTACAGAAAAGTTTGCAGACCCCTGGACAAGGCTGTAGGCCTTTACTGTGCAGGCCTATCAGTTTTCCCAAGGCTGCCTCTATTTCTTTATCTTGCCTCCACCTACACACACTCTGACTGAATGTCTTGCAGTGAAGCCCTAGACTGTCTTTACTGTGAAAGAAGAAAGCAAAACTGCCCTGTTTTCATTCAGAAAGATCCTTTAAGTTTACCTGTGAAGTGTTCTGTGATCTTTGGGAAAATACATTCTGGAAATATCAGGTAACTCTGATTATATTAATTCAATCCTCACCAAATTCTGGTGCCACTTAGGAGAGCTAATTCTAGCCCTATGAAGACATAAAAATGTCTAAAATTTTTTAGAAGGAGAAATCTATTTATAACAAGTTAAAGGTTAATAGATTCATGATTCAACCTCACACTATATTGTATCAAATAAAGCATTTTATCTGACAGAGAAAATAGTGTTCTTAAATTCTATAAGAAAATATGACTTCCTGAAGTTTTCCTGACTGTTTGAAAAGAAGAAAGATATATTTTGGAGAAAAGAAAAGAATGTAGGAAATAAGACTAAGAAGCTTTACTTTGCTTTATGTATATAGAGGGCTAAATTTATAGTTTGTGAATTATTGAGTGCCCTTTTTTCAGCTTCTCTCAACTTTCCACATTTTTATCCAATAGCAAAAATGATAAAAATAAATGAGGAAGTAAGAGTGGAAAATAGGGTTAGAAGAACAAGAAAGCAGTGGGAAAGATTAACACTCTAAAATGCATATCAGCTGGTTTTATATCTCTTGTTAGAGATGGTACAAATGCTTCCAAGTGGAAAATAAAAGCTGGTTTAAATAAATCAAAAACAAAACTGATTTTTTTTTCATGAGAAACATTATTTTCATAAAACTAAACCTTGAGGTAAATTTTTCATATGGGTCCTCATAAAAAGTCTACTGTATATGATGACTTAGATGCTGTTTTACACGCACACATACACATGTGTGTGTAATATACACTTTTTGTCTACCCTATTCTTTCAAAGGCACAGATGCAAAATCTACATTAAGGAACAGGCATGGCATAGGGACTGAGGCAGTGCAAAATAGCAGTAATTCCTCAATGTCATATATAAATGAGGGTGTGGAAAATCAACCGAAATAGGAAACTTACATGAGATCTTTGAGCAAGTCATTTTATTTTGTTTTCCTCACATGTTGGATATATTATGTGCATCTGTTGGATGTGCAAATTCTTTAATACCAACCGAAATATAGGATTCTTGTATGTGTTGAGGGGACACCCAATATATTATTTGACTCTGTGTCAAAGAGGAGACCTTGAGACTTGGAGCCTTAGATCTGGAACGTGCCTTATAAATCATTTTGGTCAAAAAAATGGCAAATATGGGGCACAGGTGCCTTCATTTCTTACTCTCATTACCATGGCAGACATTACTATCTGATCACATTAATATGCTAATTGACAAAGTAACATGGCGATAAGACTACTTTTCAACACAGCCCTTAATGCAAGTACTGCCAAAAGATCAGTGCTGGCAGGAACAATAAGAATGCTTTTAGTGGATTTCTGGTTTTAGCCCCAATATGTAAAGAGCTTGGAAGGTGTTACCCTTATTTATTCAATAAGAAAAAGCTGTGAACAGATTGAAAATGAACACCTTTTCTTGGACCCATCAGAGAATTATAGTTGCAGGGCAAAACAACACCCTGAAATCTGGAAAGACGGGTTGATCCAGAGTCACCACCAACATTTGCTTACTTGGAACAGAAAATACTGAAGCCATAAATTGGTAGGAAAATTTAAGTGGTAGTTTTGATGAAGTGCTAGAGACTTATCATGGACCAGCTTGAGAGGGAGAAACTCCTGGGTGCTTCAGTCTTAGCTCTCCTACTCCCTACTTTTGTGGAATTCAAAAAAAAAGAAAAATACCCTTGTAGCTCTGGCCAGGGGAAATAAGAATAATCATTGTGAACTATAGCCAGAGCATTTTCTATAACAATGGCCAGCTCTCCGAGGGAAAAGTCATAGCCAGAGCCTTATCCCATTTGAGAAAAGGTATTCCTTTCACTCTAACCCCTCTAGTCTTCCCATCTCACCTAAGAGGGAAAAGGATATCACTGGAAAGAAAATGTGATGTTTATAGCCCAAAGATACAGACCCACTAAAGACTGAAATTGAATCATAGTTAGGGGACCACCACACCAACAGTGTGCTAATGTAATAACAATAAATACGGCTGAAACAGCTGAAAGACACAGACTCCGAGGAGGGGTAATGAGGGAAGCCTAAAGTCAAGAGGTAACATATAAACAAGTGCATGAGAGGAATTCGAAGACTCTGGTACCTACAACTACAGCAAACAATACATAGCCCAACTCCTAGCCCAGATCCTCACACTAAGGGTCTGCTTATCTGTTTACATTACCTAATTCATCATGTTGGCTTTCAATAAAAAATTAAAAGGTATACCAAAAGACAAGAAAAAAATTAATCTGAACAGAGCAAGCATCTGATCTAAATTCAGGCACGATACAGATATTATAATTATTAGACGGGGATTTAAAAATAACTATGATTAATAAGTTAAAGGCTCTAATTGAAAACAAAAATAGATGGATAGTGTAAGCAGAGAGATGGAAATGCTACAAAACAATCAAAAGCAAAGACTAGAAATCAGGAACACTGTAACCAATGAAGAATGCCTTTGAAGGGCTCATCAGTAGACTGGACACATCTAAGGAATTAGTGAGCTTGAGAAATTTTTCAAACAAATGAACAATGAAAAAAAAAAACAGACCATCCAAGAACCATGGGACAGTTTTAAAGTGTGTGACATACACGTAATCGGAATACATGAAGGAGAAGAAAGGGAATAGAAGAGAATAATGAAGTAATAATGGCATGAAGTAATTCAAATATTGAAGTAATAATGGATGAGAACTTTACAAAATTAATGACAGACACAAAACTATAGATCCAGGAAGCTCATAAATACCAAGTAGGATAAATACCAAGAAAACCGAACCTAAGAATATCCTGTTCAAGCTACAGAAAATCAAAGAAAAAGAGAAACCCTTGGAAGAAGCCAGGAGTAAGCAAACTTTACCTGTAGAGGACAAGAATGTGAAGTACAGTCATTCACCACTTAATGACAGGGAGACATTCTGAGAAATGCATCATGAGGTGATTTCATCATTGTGCAAACATAGGTTGTACTTACAGAAACCTGGATGGTATAGCCTGCTACACACCTAGGCTCTATGGAATAGATTATTGCTCCTAGGATACAAGCCTGTACAAAATGTTACTGTACAAAATGACACGAGATTAAATCAAGCACAGGAAAAAGTGATGCTATCAAGAGACTTGGTAAACACAAGATGTGTGAGGCAGCTGCCGGAGTGACATGGCATACTGTCACATGCTGCTGTACAGCAAACTCTTTTTACAAGTAGAAAGAGTATACACTCTAAAACAACAATTAAAAGTATAATATAGTAAATACATAAACCAGTCATATAATAATTTATTATTAAGTATTATATGCTGCACATTGTATGTGCTACACATTTATAAGACTAGCAACACAGTAGGTGTGATCATACCAGCATCACCAAAAACATGCATGTAAAGTATTACTCTACAGCATTTCAACTTGCTGAGATGTCACTAGGTGATAGGAATTTTTCAGTTCCATTATAATCTTAGGGGATCACTGTCATATATGCATTTCATTGACTGAAATGTCACTATATGGAGCTTGACTATATTTGCTCTTATTTTTGTACTTCTGCAAGGATCAAGAAGTATCTCTTGAGGTTACTCAGAGGGGCAGATTTTTTTTTCAGATATCTGCCTCATTTTGGAACCTAGATACACTAAGTGGTAAGGGGTTAGGGACAGGTTGCTCTACAGGAAGCATTGCTCAGTAAATATTTATGGTAATAGCCTGAAGAGCTCTCAGATAAAAAAAAAAAAGTGGGGGGAGGGACTTGATTCTACAAGTTTCTGGGAGTTTGTGGTGATTTATTTTGTCATTCTAAAGAAATATTTACTTTTGTACCTCATTTTGTGTTTTATACTTTTGATTTTTTTTCTTAAAGGAGGTCCCACAAGTTCAGTTTCAGCCCTAAAACACATGGATTTACTCCTGCCCACACTCTGGGCGCCATCATCTGCTACCACTCCGAAAATTCCCAGCAGTGCCCTCCTCAGAGTCCATTCCGATAGCTGGCACTGCAGATGGCTTTTTCACCCCTCTCCTTCTTTCCCTGCTTTCTGTAACACTCCTCAGCACTGCTAGGATCAAGAAAGGGCTAGCTGTCTGTTCCTCTGTCAAGACAGAGTGTCTCTCCACAGACACTGGGTTCATAGGAGAATGACCTGGGCTCTGGACCCAAAGTGATGTGCAAGGAATTAGGAGAAAGAAAAGATTAAAAAAAAAAAAAAAGTGGCCCTTAAGATGGCATTTGAGTCTCAGGGCCTCGCTTTTGACTCATTGTGAGTTTATTATACAGGCAGTCATGATTTCATTAAATGTATCATTTTGAGCACCCATTAAGTGCTTGTGGGATTGTCCACAATCTTGACCTTTACTTGTACCATTTTTCAATGATAACATTTTTTCAAAGTACCTACTCTTTGAAATTTCTGAAACCTTTAGTCAGCTGGGTGACTCCTGTATGGATTTATAGGAACTGGTTTAAGAAAGCCAAAGAAACATCCATAGTCTGTAGGATTTTTTCTTTCTTTCTTTCTTTCTTTCTTTCTTGCTTTCTTGCTTTCTTGCTTTCTTGCTTTCTTGCTTTCTTGCTTTCTTGCTTTCTTGCTTTCTTGCTTTCTTGCTTTCTTGCTTTCTTGCTTTCTTGCTTTCTTGCTTTCTTGCTTTCTTGCTTTCTTGCTTTCTTGCTTTCTTGCTTTTCTTTTCTTTTCTTTTCTTTTTTTGTAACAGCATTTATTTCATCCGGGCTCTACTTGCCCAAAGTTTTTTTGAACACTAGATAAGATGATTGACCCATTACAAAGAAGATCAAGAATAATGTAGCCTCAGAAAGAAAACCTAAAGGCAAGTGGAAAGAAGAATGTGCTTAGCAGGAGCCCAGAGTGAGGACCTTTGGAGGAGGGTAAATATAATTTATAAAGCTTTAGAGAGACCCATGTCAGCCTTTCCGATGTTTGGCTTTGAGGTGTCGGAATAGATTTTATAGGTCAACAGGGTTGTTCTAATGATTATCCAAGCTTCTCCCCCTTCTGTGGGGAAGGCCCCAGTTTTATGGAATTACCTGCCCAGTCAGCAGACTGGGTGTTAGAACTCTGAGCAGACTGCTCCTCCTCCCAAAAGCGGCAGGCGGCAAAATAGGTCCGGAAATTCCTGAGCATCGGGAAGCCAGCGGTAATGCAATTACCTGAAATAAAAGAAGGGGTCAGATAATAAGGGGCAAAGGTTTTTCCTTTTAAAGTAAAGAGCCAGGTAAACAAAACCAGCTGCCTCTGGAGCCAACAAACTCTCCTCATTAAATGTTTTAAGAGGCTAATGGGCATAAGTGGCTAATTGTAGTACAATGCCGAATACTGAACCTAAAGGCCTGGAGAAGGGGGAAGGGTGATCAGGGTTAAAACCTGGCTGGCAGAGACAGAAAGAGGAAGAAAACTGCCCCTGGCAGAGAATCCCTAAATGGACAGAATGGAATTAAAGTAGGAGTTAAACGATTTGACCCTGGTCTCTCTAATGTTTCCATCTGTATTCCTGCGAAACGGGCTTAGAAGTCTCAGCTGGGATAGTTTTAAATGTATATGCTAGTAGAACAGAATCTAGAATGTTTTTAAAATAATAATAATTAATTCTCAGCAAATGGTTATCACAGGCTACTCCACCTTCTTCATGTCCAAATCTAAATGATATACTGGGCCCTTTACCATCAAAGGACCGAAGCTCTGTAACAGGCAGGAATTTAAAAATTAACCACAGATAGTTGACACTTAATGTTTCCTTAGAAGCTTCACATTTATGAAGTGCAGCAAGGTAACTAACTGTTCAAGGGTACCCGAGAAAAGGGTATAGGTATTTATCAGACTCATACCTCTGGTTAAATTATCCCCTTACTTAAAAATGATACTAAATACTGGGAGAGTAATATTTCCACAGTACAATGTAAGTATGGGTTAAATGTTGTAAATGAAAGTTGCTGAAACTTCTCAGCATGATATGGGGGTTCCTCTGACATCCAAGTATGAATTTGACTCAGACTGAGGTTATTGAAAGGTTAGGGTTAGGGTTAGGCTGGCTAAGGAAAGGACTCCTAGTTGGGCCAAAGGTAGAGGCAATGCCCAGGGCCATATGTGAGGAGCATTTTAGAAGGTGTCTGACATCTCCGTTAACTTCTCTTATTCTCTTGGAGAGCTCATCTATAGCCATGGCTTACTTCATTACTTATGAAGAAGACGCCCAGGACAACATTCTGTCTCAACTATTTTTGTACCTCCTCCTCATGTCTCCAACTACATGTTATGTATTTCCTCTTTGACATTCTCTGCATCTTTGATATTCCAAACGGAATCATTCATCTCTTCGACAAACCCCAAACCTAGTCTGACTGGCCTACATATCCTTGGCACCAGTGTTCTCCGAGACATTCTCATAAGCTCATGGTCATAATTGATTCCCTTCCTGACTCCCTTACACTCTACAGAAGCTTTATTTTATTAGTTCTTCCTTCACAGGCTCTCACTTTTACTTCTTTTCATGACCTCCTTTACTTAGACCCAGATTCCTTCTTGCCTGCACTATTGAGGTAAGATAACCTTGTCATTCAGGTTTCCTGCCTGGAGCTCTCCTCTCCCCTGCTCCAGTCTAATTCACAGCCTACAAGAGTAGCCTGAGACCAACTGAGAGTGGTTGAATCCAGCTTGTTAGGTTAAAAGGGGAACCAAGAATAGGCTCTAAAAATCTTAAACCAAATTTTTTACTGGAATTTCTCCTCTACATGTCATATGAAGAAGGAATTGGACTCTTTCTGGGTCTGAGAAAGCAGCCGTTGAATGGACAATAAGAGGGAACAAATTTTAAACCTATGTTAGAAGAGCCTTTCGTGGGTTTGATCTATAATACAGTGGAACAGTACTAATAGTACGTGAATGTGGGTTCTCTGTCCTAGATAATCACTTCTCAGGGATGTTGTAGCAAGTTTACCCAGTTGAGATCATGTGACCATGAAGGTCTTTTGAAGCTCCACATTTTTGCAACCTAATCACATCCCTCTCCATCCCTCCCTTTGCCTCCCACCTACTGGGAATCCAGGGTCTGTTTTTAGTGCTCCGTACTTCCCTCATTCCAAATCCTACTACAGATGAACGTGCTGTCCTTCTCCAGACAGATACTACCCTCCTCACCCCATCCATGGCTTTTCAGTTGCTGGCATCTTGGGCCTACACCTGGAGTAGATGTGGTTATTGAATACTTTTCACATGCCAACTTCTTTACCCAGCCCTTTTTCAGATTTAATTGGTATAGTAGCCCCATGAAAATACTATTGTTTCTTTTAAAGTCAATTTTAAAGAAAAAGAAACTCAATATCATATAAGTAATAAATGACAATGCTGAGATTGAACCAATGTTTTCTAACTCCAATTCCTGTGTACTTGAGAAAAAAGACAAAAGAAAGGAAAGGAAGAGTGAAGGGCCTCTCAACTTTGGGCCATGGATTGTGTGGGACAGGGAGGGTGTTCACAGGAATCCTACATATTGAAAAGAGTACAGCTGGCATTTTTATTTCAATAAGTTTTAAACTATATGTGTTGTCAGCAAAACTGTACATTCTGAGGTTTTAAATAGTTACTGGGAGCAAACAAAAAGAAAAGAGAAAACTATAATACATTTCATTAAAACATAAACAGTAATTACAGTTCATTTTTATCCTATGCCTAGTTATCTTGTATTACAGTAACAAGTATGCATGTCCTTCAGTGTGTTAGATTAACGTTTTATGAATTATTTTAAATTTTAACACTACTATGTTTTAATATGACTGGCTTTCACATACTATGCTACCTGATCACACATTTTTAAAAAAAATCAGAGATGCTAATAGTGAAGTACTAATAGAAGAGGTTGTAAAGTAATGGACATGGACACGAGAGCACTGTGTGTTGCACATAATAATTGTTTATTGGATCTGAGTCCAGCATCCATACCAGGAATGAGGTAAAAGGTCACATCTTTGTTTTGTTTTATTCCTTAATATCAAAAACCACAAAAATTTTCAAAAGCATGTACCCTTTGATAAAATTTCACATTCAGAATTCTATATTCACATAAATTTAATTAGTCTCCTATTGTTTATGACCTCATCTTTGTGAGCTAAAAATTAGAAAAATTAGAAACAAACAAAGAGCCACTGAGTACTGGACACTTCAAATTTATGTGCTTTATCTTCAGTTAATCCTGAGAAGTAGATGTCACTTCCCTCTTGAGAATAAGAAAACTGAGACTGATGTAGGCCAATAACTTATGCAAGATCACATAAGTGGTAAATACTTGATTTGAAATTTGAACTCAGATGTCTCTGGCTCCAAAACCCATATTCTTTCTAACATATCAGTGCTGGATTTCGTGGACGTGTCTGAAGTGGTGAGGAGGCCAAAGGGAAGGCTGAATGGGTGAAGTTCATCTCCCACCCTTACTTCAACCACAGTACCTGCTTTACAATTAGAAAAAAGAAGTTTAACCAGTCTACTATAGCACATATTTATATGGGAATTTAACATTAAAAAAGAATTCTCATATAGTTCTGTAATATGTATTGATAGGTTGGTGTCTTATTAAAAATGAAATAATCTATCATTAGCTATTAGACAAGAGGACCTGAGTGGATTGGAAAAGGGACCTGGGAGTTATAAGCATTGATTTAAATGAGATTGATTTAATTGGGAATTTTGCAAATGGGGGGTGGGGAGGTTTGAGATAATGAAGTTCAGCTAACCCTGGGCCAGTCTCAACTTAGTCTTCAGAGTGAGGCTTCACAAAGAGAGTTCCCAAAAGTTGGATGGACCTGTTTTAGTCCACCTGTTCACAGCATAGTATCAGCACAACTCGATGCTTCATTTAAGCTTCCTAACAAAACCAGACACCCTCACACCCATGAGTGCCAAACTTGTTACTATTTTAGGAGAGGGCTCCTGAACTTTACTCTGACTTATTTATTTGTTTGTTTATTCGTTCATTCATTCATTCATTTACTTCAGGTATGGTAGAAAATTGACTACAAGATATTTTGCCCAGGGAGGCGAGCTAGAGATGAAACCTTTGAGACTCACTCACAGCACTAAATCAGATTTTTGTGGTTGGGGTTTGTTTTCTTATTTAAAGGTGTGGAAACCTATCAAAATATTTGAGTATTCTTTCAAATTTATCACATATCTTTACTTAAGTTATGGGTAGGGGAGGTATGGAATAGGTGTTAAATTACTTTCCCTAGGGTGGGGGAAGTAAGCTTTTCCCCATTACTCAATCTTGTTTTACAGATTTCTGTCAATTCCTATTGAGCAGGCAATGCAGTTTCATGTGACAAAGGTTGAAAAACAAAATCACACTATTAGCCCACAAATGGAGAATGAAATGAAAAAAAATTAAAATTTATTTGAAATGTACCCAGGGTCAAACATTTTAGGATATAAGAGCCCACATGAACCCTGGGCTGTTTCCTCAAGCAATAGAAACCTCTTACTAGAAAAGTATATGTAGTCTCCTGCTCGAGATTTTATCTGATTCTTATTTTATTTTTATTTCAGTTGCTACATTGATGGCCGGGTGGTCAAGGTGATGGACTTCTTGAAAACTCGCCTGTTAGACACACTCTCTGACCAGATTAGGAAAATTCAGAAAGTGAGTAAAAGTCTCCTGGGAAGAAGAGGGGTCAGTTGGGGGAAAGGCAAGGAAAAGGTCACAGGATCCCAGCTGGATGTCTGTACTGTGGAAATCAGGGTAGAAAAATAGTATAGTCCTGATTCGCATGGTATAGAGCTCCCTCTCATAGTTGGTGATTATTGATTGTTTTCAAATTGAGAAAGGTTTGAATGTGCCTTATCAAGGTTTAAAACTTGTCCATTTTAATAACAAATATTTTGTAATAGTTTGCTACTAAATTATGAGTTTCTTAAGGATAAGCTTACTTTGTTATTTTCTTTTTGCAGGAGTTTGTTTTGGGTTAGTTTAAGAAGAAATGATAATGTTCATTCAATGAAATTCTTGTCTGAGGCATTGGCAATTCTGAGCCATACTTACACCATATCTATATGTCTTAGAATTAGCCAAGAGACATCTTACTTTGGTAAGGATGTGGGGAAAGCTATATTATATTAAGCAATTGCATGTAGATCCTCTTAGCAAGATACTTTTGGTCAATAGTTCTCAAACTTAAGTACAGTCAAAATCACCAGAGCTTGCTTGTAAAGTCTCTAACCTCTCTTCTTATGTTCTGATACAGTATGTCTGGAGTGGATCTCAGACATCTCTATTTTTAATAGTTATTTGAAGAAAATTTACAGAAAAATAGCAACAAGTAGGTCTCCATTAATATGGGATGAATAAATAAGTGAAAGGACAAATTAAGGAATGGCTCATTTAAAATTAGCTATGTAATAAAATCCTATTTGGAACAATCATAGAAAAGCATTTTTGATTACTAAAGTGGAACCTGTACCCTGTTTTGCATGCATATCAATGTCACACTCAGATATTAAAAAATATCTTTTTGAGTCCTCTTGTTCTCAAAGGGTTTTAGAGGCTGAGAAGCCTTAGGCCTTCTGGACTTTTGCACGGGTGTCTGATCCCTCTGGGGATTAGATGCATTGGCCAGCACCCTTATCTGTCACTGCCTTCTACTAGGCAAGGCCTAGGGGAACTGTATGACTTGAAATATCTCTTCCATTGTCTGTACGACTTTCATTTAGTTTTTAGCATTTAAGTATTTAATGTTCACTAAGCACTAAGCAAGTACCAGGCTAAGAGCCAGGTGCTGGTATACAAAATGGAATAAGACATGATCTCTACCCTGGAGAAGTCACAGTTTTAAGATTTAATACTTACTTTGAGCAGGATGAAAAACATGTTACCTAATGTAGTAGAATGTCAACCTATTGAACACTACAGTTTTCTAAGCATATTATGCTAACCCGATATTAGATATTGCTCTCTAAAAGTAAGGGCCGGTGGGGGGGATTTCATTCATTCATTCATTCAGTAGATATGTGCTGAGTACTTACTGTATTTCAGCACTATTCCAAGAGTTTGTATACAACACTGTACAAAATAAACAAGCCCTATATTTTTTACTTTTCTGATTTTGAGTTTGATGACCTGATCAAAGGGTTGCTGGAAGTAAGATGATTCAGTGATGTCATGGCACTGAGAGTGAAGGTTCTAACTCTGCTCCTGTAATTATTTAAAATAGAACAAAGAGCTTTAAATCAGAACTAAAACAAAGGTGTTGGGAATTAGGTTCTCCCCTCTCACCCCACTCACTAGCAATCACCCTCCACCAATGCATACTCCTTAATCACAGAATGTTCAAACACTAAAATAAGTAAGCTAAGCTTACATCCTGATTTGTACAGGTAGGACCAAAGAAACTTAAGGAAAAGGGCCCAAACCCTGTGCACAATTGGATTCAGACATTTAAAAACATGTCTGATGGACTTGGATAGGGAGGGCAAATTGCGATTTCAGGAAGAAACAGCGGAGACTCTAAGAAAAATAACCTACATGCAGAAGGCACCTGGCAGGGGTTGGCTAGACTTAGCAATAAGGCCTGTAGTCACCTTTTGGCTGTTGCAAATAGAACATGGCCCGAGGTCCCCTCAGGCCTCGGTTACTGTTCTGGTTATGTCTTGTACAATAAATTACCCCAAAACATAGTGGCTTAAAACAACCATTTATTATTCCCATGGATTCTATGGGTCAGAAATTCCCACAGGGAACTGTGAAATAGATATCACTCCATGAAATCTGAAGCTTCTATTGGAAGACTCAAAGTTTGGCGTGACTCAATGGCTGGTGACTAGAATCATCACAAGACTTTTTGACTCATGTGTCTGGCAGTTAGTTGATGTCAGCTATTGACTAGCACCTTTGTGGGACTGATAACTGAAATACCTACATATCAACTCTTCATGTAGCCTGGGTTTTCTCTCAAGGTTCTAAGTCAGATGCCCAAGAGAGAGCGAGCTGGAAACTATATCACCTTCTCTAACCTACCCACAGAAGTCACAGGGCATCACTTTAGTCATAGTCTATTCAATGAGACAGTCACCAAGACCAATAGAGATTTGAGGGGAAAGGAAATAAACTCCTTTTTATGGGAGAGTGACAAGATTCTGAAAGAGTGTTTAGGATCAGAAATACTTTTGGAGTTATTTTTGGAAAATACTCTCTGCCAAAGTTCTATCCTCCCTGTTTCATTTAGTTGTCTTCAGTCATTTATCTGACTAGTTTTCTATTTCTAACTGTCTTTTACAAAGCTCCTGCCAGATATTGCCTTAAATGGGTATCTGTCAGAGGTGTTGCTGGATCACAGATTCCCTGAGATTTGATTCATGGGATAGGCTCTTCATTGGCTGCAGCAGCCTAAATCCAGTTGTTAGGACCTCTAAGATAAGATTCTCTTACCATAGTCTAGGTGCTAGGTGCAAGCCTGCCCTAGGGAAATGAGGGCTGGAAAACCAGAGATGGGTCACCAGACTTTGCCAGTTGAAAAGTTGCTTTAGTTGTTCCTGAAGTCCCCTGTGAGTGGTAAGGGGTATAGAGTCCAGAGTTGCTAAACTTTTCTTGTGAGCCCCCAAACTAGTCTGGAGATGAGCCAAGTAAGATTTTAATGTGTATATACCTGAAACTCTCATTCAAAAACTAGAAATGGAATCTTTGTTTTTTTTTTCTACTTTGGGAAGTTCAGAGAATTTCTAATGACACCCTTACCATGAGGCCTACAGAGATAGAAAAAGAGCAGATTTCCCACCAAAACAGATTGGTTAGATAAATCAATGATGAGACTCTGTTTGAATAAGAGATAGAATACAGAATTTGAAGTCTGGTGACTTGGAGCTCAGGCTTAGCTGTGTGACTTTGGGACATTACTTAATTTCTCTGATTTTGTTTCTTGATGTATAAAATAAGGATGTTAGGAATACTATTTTCCTTCATTCTTAGGAAATTTAGGAAAGTCATGTGAAGCCCTGTTTTGTTCATTCCTATTGAATGCTAGTTCTTATTGCTATTATTGTTACTTTGTAATCGTAGTTATTTTTAATAACAATTGATGTAACTGGAGAAGCTTCATACTACCTTTATCCTCAACTTGGTCTTTGCTTTTTTCCTCTTTTCTCTTTCCTTGAACCCTGGAGAACATGATAGGCGATATATTTGGCACTTGAAATACAATGACTCTGTTGCTTCAAACAGCTGTGGTTTCCAAATTTGAACTGCCACTTATAGAAAAATTCTTGCTTTTTGAGCAGTGAGTGAATTCTTATTGTATGAAAATCTACATGAAAGCCAAACAGAGACAATATTTGGACAACTCACTTCTTTGGATGATCCATGCACTCTCTCCCTTCCATTAGGATGAGGAGAATCATTTGTACTTTGTGAGATGAGTCAAGGGAAAAAGTTCAGAATCTAACAATGCAGGCAAGAATCTGATGGGAAAGTGAGAGATGTTCAGGATACAATACCGGTGGTATAGTATAGATAGCTGGGCTAACTCCAAAACAATTACATAAGAACCAAAAAGAACCACTTTGGCTTAAGTCACTTTGATTCTATTATTTGTGTCTTCATCTCCTAGAGGAATCAGAGGAGGAAATAACACTTTGTGACATTATTTTCAGCAATTCAATAAGCACAGGAAGGAGTTGGTGAAACCCCAGACATAAGGGAAGAATTTCTAAAAGAACTGTCCATATGATTCCGTTTTGAATACCAATAAACTGAGCAATTGGCTTCCCTAATATTTGAAACATTCCCTCTTTCCTCCCTCCCTTCTTTCTCCCTCCCTTTATTTATCAACAATTTATAACATTCTTAGTATTTTGCAGACACTTGAAGATAAAATGGTAATCAAGACTGATATGGTAGTTGTCCTCATAGACTTCATGGTCTAGTGGAAAACTATTTAATGAAGCAAGCAATGATAATAGTATGTGAGGACTCCTATAATAGGGGCATATAGGGTGCAATGGGAGCCCATGGTGGGAAAGATCTACCTTCTAAAGGAAGGGAAATAAGAGAAATCCTCCCAGAGGTGGTGACATTTAGGCTACCACCTAAAGGACAGACACCTTCTCATTTATACAGTTTTTCTTAGAGTATGATCAGAGGGTTCTTGATTGTATATGGTAGAAAGAGTGGTTTATATGGTTCATAGTGTAACCACAATCATTCTTTTGTTAACATCTCATTGCGTATGATTGCTTATAATATTTAATAAAGTTTAACTCTTTGACGTCTCAATAAATACAGTAACAATATTCCACTTTTTCAATATATCTTAGTTGCAGGATCATAGTAGCAGGTAAAGCAGAGGAATACTTAATCATTTTAAAGTAATTAATAGATCAAAAAAAGAAACTTCTGTTCTCAACCAACCTCCTGATTTACCTACTTATTTGAGCCTCTTAGTATATCAAAGGGGAATAGGGAAAAAGAATAAGTTATTTTTCAGGATCATTAACAAGAGCGCAACTAAAGGAAAAATGAGGACAATGATGTTAACTCTCTCTAATGAAGAAAACTGGGAAATGAAAACAGAACAGTTGTATCACTGCAAAAAACAGTATATGATTGATTGATTCATTCATTCACTCATTCATTCAGTAATGGTAAATGCTTATTTTAATGTTCCAGAGCCTACCATATTGCTTTTCACTTGACGGGTGCTCAATAAATGTTAGGGGTAGAAAGGCAGGCAGGGAGAGGAAGGTGAATGAGGAGAGTAAAATAGTGGAGGGAGAATTAAAGAAATAATGTCTTTGTCTTATTCACATTTGTATCTACTGTCTCCGCTATTCATTCACATGTGGAAGAATCTAATCTGCTACTAACTTTGTATTAGCATTGAATAGATAGAAATTGATTTAGGCATCCATGAATGGGCTTTGCCTATGGGTAGGCAAAGTAGGAGATTTTTTCTGGGTATGTGTTTAGAGGTGAAGGAAAGATCCCTTTGTAGCTCAAAATAACTGCACTCTATCTGCTAATGCCAGACATTTTATTTTAGAAAAATAATCTTCCATTGGAAAGAGAATATAAAATGTAAGTAACCTGAGAATAGGTAAACTACACTGGTTTAAAGTCATACTATGGTGTCGATACCAAATAGAAGGTCCTTTCCAAGAGTAGGTTTTGATGGAAAGGAAGAAAAACACAAGCCAAGGAAGTACTCAGGAGAGGAAGAGAACTCTAAATACACACTGTGCCACTTTAATACCTTAGTGACATTCATGGGTGATTCTAAGTTTTATGGGGCCAAAAGCTCATACAATGGAGATCTCTTTAAGAAAAAAAAAACAAACCACAAATCTGCATGTTTTAGAAGTGCACCTGAGCAAATGAACATTTTACAACAGTAGAGGCCTATGAATGGGGGGAGCTGGAATTTTAAGCTTCATGAGCTTTCCAGTAAATTAGCCACTGTGACCCCATTTGGCTGTGTATCGGCAAATAAGAGAATATGACCCAAGCATAACTTTGGCTCTGCTTTTTCACATATGAGACACTAGTGATAAGTGGGGAAATCTACCTGGAAAGGTATGTTTACTACAAAAGGGCTCTGAAGTTTAGATCATTGTCATTCCATAAACCATATTTTCTTGATTCCTCACACAAATAATTATAAAATGTGAAATCAATTAATAACAGCCAGAAGGAGAGAGTAAACAGCTGACAGTTTTCTTTTGATATTATTATGAAAAGTGTTCTGATTTCAAACCCATTAAAATGTAAAATGCATCATTAACTTACAGAAATATAGTAATTGTATTATCTTTTAGGTTACAACTGCCATTTGAGTGCATCATATATTACAAATTCATTGAAGAAACCAGTATTTTGCTCAAGGCTACACTTGCTAAATAGTAAAATTAGAATTCAAACCCAGGCCCACCTAATTCCAGAACCCACACTCTTATCTAATATACTATTCTGCATCTCCTATACTTGTTAAACATTTATTTTGTAATCCATGTAACATTCCTAACCACCCAGGATTAGGTAGGCTTTTAAAGAAGAATACTGAATGTTCCTGGTGAAAGAACATCACTTTGATCCTCAAATCAGTTGATATAATTGGGGGTTGGTGTCCTAGAAATGAGGGTCAAATGAAAGTTGGTGCCATATATTAGGTCATATCTAATATTACCACAATATTAGATAATGGAAGAGGACAAGGCTTTTCAGGGAGTGATTTGCATTTATTCACTGGATTCCATTGATGTTTCATGTGCAAGGTTTTTGGTCCTGTAATGTGCAAGGCAATGGCAATGCAAAGGCACATGTTGCCCATGGACAATGAAAAGGAATGGCCCTGGGAACAAATTGCTGTTCAGGGCAAACAACTTCTTCAGAAGGAAGAGGCAACTTAGGATGACTTTCCAATGTTTTCACATAGAAGTGGAGACATCATAGGGTTTTTCCTGAGTAAGAGGAATTTTTCTCTGATGCTGGTGGAACCTATGACTTGTCAGTGAGTAGACTGTCCAATAAGGCTGAGGGGTTGGTTAGTCACAGAAGAGGACTGGGGAAGGGAAGAAAAGTGATTTATGTGCAATTAGCTGCTTTCCAATTTCTCCCTTCACCAGCACTTATCCTTGAACATGGTCATTGCTTTGGGACTCTGTGAAACTTTCTTCCTTATTTTCTTGCATATGCTCATAATTTCCTTGCCTCCCTAGTGACTTATCTTTTTTGTGTATGTCTTATTTTAATTTCATGTTCTGTTGCAATTACATTCAATTGCTTTTCTGTGGTTTGAGATAACAAAAGCAGAGAATGCAATATTAAATCCTAAAAATGACACAGAGGCCACTAATTAAAAATTGATCTGATATCAGAAGAAACTGGGCAAAAAAAGGCACTCCAGAACAGGAAGATGATAAAAAGAAATTATGCATAAAAAATTAATGAAACACAGAAAACACATTAGAAGAAATAAATCAAGAAGAGTATGATGAGATATTGGAATGACTGAGCTCAGAATAGCCCAGCTTGTCTAACTTAAGAAAGACATCTTAAATATGGAGGCAGTTTAGTCAACCAGAAGCCTCTAGATCAATTCAAACAGGAAAATTCAATTAGAAAGTAGATAGAGCCCTAAGCTTCAATTGTGAAGATTTGGTGTTTGTTCTTATAGTTTTGAAACTATTGATTATCTTCTCTGAAATTCAGCCTTTTCATAAGTAAAGTATTATCTCTCTCATTTATTAACAGGTAAGTTCTTTCATTATCTTATTATTTTATAAGCATTTAATAAGTTAACTGTTAAGCATTTTGTAGGACATGCAAAAAGGAAAGATGTGGCTTTCTCAAGCTGCTTATAGTGTAGGAAGGAAAACAAATAGCAAACAGAAAATTATAACTCAGTATAATAATATCAAGGTCAGAGATAGATTCAAAGAACTTTGGGGCCCAAGGGAGAGAATTAATTTTTTGAAGGTATAAGGAAAGTTTCACAGAGGCAGGAGCATGTGAATCAAGTCATAAAGAAAAAATCAGACAACATGAGTGAGGAATGGGTAGGGGAGAAGGTGATCAGTAAACACCTAAAAGATCATGTAGTTGAAAATGGTGAGTCCACACTCTGTTGTAAACCATAGGTATTATGGGGAGGGAGGGAAAAAGAGATAGCTAAGGGGTGGTTACGAAGGATCTTAGATACTGAGATAATTAAAGTAGTTGGCATTATATCCTATGGGTCAGTGGTTCTCACCATCATTTCACCATATCTAACATACTCCCATGGACAAATGGATAAAATAGATCATGGGTTGTGTGTGGTTACAGATCTTTAGTTGTTATTCCTGCCTCCCTCCCTAGTTAAGGAAACATTTCATAATGGTGCATGGAAAGAATGTTACTACGACAACTTTGAATCCACTCCTTTTTTAAAGTAAATCATCCCCAGATCACTGCTTTAAGTTTTACTAGAAACAAGTTAACTCTTATAAGTTACATCTCCTAACTAATCACATGGACCTCTCTTTGTGATCATGAGATTGAGTATTGCTACTGGTAATGGGGAATCAGTGAACATTCCGAAGCTGGGGAGAGACTTGTCAAGCTAACAAATGGCAGCAGTGTAGAGAATGGACTAGATGAGAATGGACTTGGTAAGAAGACCAAGGGAGAAATAAGATCCAGCACTTACTAAGGGACAACTTGGAAGGAGAGGGCAGAATGGGATGATTCCCCTCCTCTTTGAATATAGTAGGTAGCATAGGGTCAGAAAGATGGAAAGAAACACTGAAACATTACTGGACTCTCACCTGGACCCCTTATAAATTCAATAAGCAACAAAGGGACAGGGGCACCCCCAAGAAGAGTTCTGTGTGAAGGTAAGGTTTAAGAAGCTTCCTGAAGCTATTCTGCTTCTTTGAACAAGTGATAGAGGGAACCACTTCAGGTTTCTTAAAGAACTACTGCTGTTCCTGAGGTTCTTGAGATAGGTTGAGTTCCAAGTAGATGAGATGCTGGAATTAATGGACTCCAGCTTCTTTTGGAGGGTGGGCCTCCTGCCAGGGCTGATTAGCCCAGCTGGCTTGTCCACTGTTCCTGTTTTATTGCTTCCTTTCTCATTAAGGAAGGTGTTGGGTTTGGATAACCATAAACAACATGTCTGTTGCTACAAGACTATCATCTCTTGCATAGCCAGTGGCTGAGACCAGGCTCTCAGGAGTCTTTTTTAAAGATTTAGATCTCAGTTTTTGGAGAAACAAGGAAAGGAAGCCCAGGTTTTAGAAAGTGCCACATAAATGGTTATTTTTCTATTTTTACGGTTTTTTCCTTTTTAAAAAAAATTCAAAGTGGTAGAGAAAATAAATTTAAAAAAAAATCAATGCTGTTTTTCCTAACCTCTTTCTTCTCTCTCACCCCATCTCTGTCAGCATAGCTACTAGAAACAGTCCTGATATCCTCAATCCCTGAAATGTGAGGGAAGGGAGCTAGAAGGGTTGCCCTTCGCACTACCCTGCCCCTAGCAAGCCCAAGGATTCTGAGCAGCCACTGGTCACTTGGTAAACTGTTTTGTGGATGTCTCAAAATTCCCTGTTCTCCATAGGCCCCAGGGCTGAAGTCTATCTGGGACAAAGAACTACTAAAAGGGAGCCAACCACTCGGCTTCCCTCATATTAACAATCTCAGCATTTGCACTTCTCTCTCCCCAAACAGCGTGTTCCTTAAAACAACCTTCATTGGCACATCATTTCTCAGCAGGAACATACCCTTGTTTTTTCTAGTCCTGCAATTTTCTCTCTTTCAGCACAGGGAGAATCATATTTACATAGAAAACCACAGTGTTGAACTATAGCCTTCAGTTTCTTAGAGTTTCACTTTCTAAGGGAATTTTGCAGGTGGTTCCATTTGCTTTTCCTGATTTTTTTTCTTCTCCTCTTCTGTTCATACTGATTTCCTCCCCAGTCCCAACCAGTACCCAGCTTCAATGCCTTCCCCACATGTCACCAAGATGGTCTTCTCTGTTTATGATATACACACAGCTCATCAAGCCTCTCGCCACATCCCAAACGGTAAATGCTCAGAAAATCCTCATTGATTTATACCAACTACTCCCAGGATCTTTAACGTGAATCCTTTCTGGAAATCTCTTTTCCACAGAACATTTTATAAAACTGGTTTAGGTTTTGTATCAAAGTTCTAAACCTCACCTTGTGTTCTCTGTTCATGAGGCTTCTCTAGAAAACAACAGGAATTGCTCCTGTGCTGAGAGTAGATAAATAAACTACTCTAAATGCTAATTATGCTAAAATGAATTATCCACATGCATTTAAAATTCTAACCGAGCCTTTCTCTGCTCTGTAGTATACATCTGGCCTGTCACCTACCACCACAAGTGTTGTGTCCAAAAGAGAAGCCACCAACTCTAATGCTAGATTGATCTAAATATAATTGCATATGCTTTGGACAAGAGAGTTGTCTTGGTAATATTTGCTTTACAATTTAAGAGCTTACCATATGCCAGACACTTTTCCAAGTACTTTATGAATATTAGGTGACTTAACAATCAAAAAAAATGCTGAGATAGGTAGTATTATTTTAATTTTACAGCTGAGGAAATTAAGACATAGAGGTAATGTAACACATCCCAGCTCATGCAATGAGTAAACGATAGAGCCAGGATTCAAACACAAGCAATCTGTGTGCAGAGTCCATACCCCTAACCACTACTCAGTAACAGTTCTTAGATTGTTTCCTCCAAAATCTCCCTGCAAGTTAGAAGCAAATTCAGATGAACTTTTATTTACAGTGTCTGTGTCCCGTGTACAGAGTATTTTTAAAATCTAACCATTTTCTGGAATCAAGTCCTCATTTGAAAGAGTTAGATTTTGAATTTCTTTTGAAATATAACCATCTCATACAAATTGCCAGTTCATGTTGGACATGCCACCTTCCAATTGAGTACTTCTGACAAATGCCCTCACAGAATAAGTAGTAGAAACACATGATCATCATCTTATCTTCAATTTATGAACATTAAAATGAGCTTGATTTGTCAAAAAATCATTCTGGTATCCAAATCACACTGGATGGCGATTTGCCATTACCAGTTTTAGGGTTTTTGGATTCCATATGTAAATTGCTTGATAAGTAAAGCGGTATTTTCTTTTCTTTCTCTGAAATTTTCATCTTTCAGTATTCAAGGGGCCGACCCCTGGCTTGGTATCCTGAGCTTTAAGCAAAAAATAAAATAAAATTTTTAAAAAGTGTTGCTTTTTTCTAGATCTTTCATGCTGTTAGAGGTTTTCATTGTACGCTTTACTTTTCCCTGATCTCTAAGATGGTTTTACAATTAAGGTATTGCTTCCAATTCTTTGACCAGTTTAGTTGTTCTTTCTTGAGTTATACAACTTCTTTAAAGAATGGCAGTCTTCTATGAGCTTGTACATGGACTGGTTTGGAATTGTATTGACCTCCCTGGGTGGCTAGAGCACCACAGTCTCCAGTTCAGCACTTACTCTGTGCCAGGCACTGTGCTAAGAGGTGAATACAAAAGTAAATAATAGAGGAACCCCTGCCCTCCAGAAGCAGACAGGAATTAGTCCATAGGCTCCTGGACTTCATTCCAGGATCATAAATGATAGTTCAGAATCCTCCACAAAACTGTAAATATATTTAGAACTAATTCCTCTGAGTTCATTTATCACTTTAGAGGGATTCACATAAACATTCATCTGCTACACCTATGCCCCTTCCCACTAGCTCTCAGGATCTTTCTGTGATTGGCCTAAAGTTACTTATCCTTGGCACAAAATAACAGAACTTTAATTTGTATATCACTTTACAGTTTTCATGATCTTTTTATATATGTATTATTATTTCATAGCAACTACAGTAATCTTTACATAAATCTAATTGTATTACTCTTGCTTAAATCCCTCCAGTAGTTTTCTGTCACACTCAGAATAAGATATACCCCTTCCTTGTTTTCTGACCATTTTAAAAATCTTTCATTTCCTTACTCACTACATTCTAGATGGTCTTCTTTAGGTTCCTTGGTGTTGGTGTAGTACAATGGGGCCTGGCCTTTCATTTCCTGCTCTGGGACTTTTTTTTAAGACAAAGATATATAAAACACAGGGAACCTGCTTAGCACTCAGTCCTGTACAATGAAATGGGGAGTAGGGGAGGAATTGATAGTCAGGAGGCTACTCTTGACCTTTGGAAGATATGAGCCAAGGGATAAATACATCCCCTTGTCCCCTCTTGGGGGACAGTTCTGAGACACAGTTCATACCAAATCCCTATGAGATTAAGTACAAGTTGCCAGCAGTGGTTGCCAACTTGAAAATGCTTCCTTGTGCTGGTTTTCCTCTTCCCTATTTCAGTCTCCCAGTTCCTCATTTCTATTGTCTGTAATTACTTCCCAAATGAACTACCTATAGACAAGCTTTCCAAGGTCACGCAACATAATCCCTAAATACTGCCAGATTGCTCTCTGAAGGATCTGAGTTCTGATCTGGAGAGTTTGGCCAGTCTCCAACTTGTATATCATAGATGGGGCCATTTCAAAACTTCAGAGGGCCACCACTTGACAAGAGGCTTTGCCTCTGCTTAGAAGACGGCTTCCTATATAAAATCTTTTCACCTGTGGGTCTGTGCTTTTTCTTTTTACACTTACTACAGTGATTTCAAAATGTGGTCATAATATACATGCACACTCAGGTAATTATAAAATACCTCTCCCAAACATTGATCTCTGCCCTCTCTCATGATTCATGGCTTCTGATGCATGGACAGTATGCTTACCCATGAATGTGCTATAACAGAACATGAAGAAAATTTGCTTCTCAATACTTGTTAAGATGGAGACATTATAGATTCGTATCTTCCAGTTAAGGGCGTTGCAGTCAGTTTATGTCCCAGAATATGTACTTGTTCTCCTGTCACATTGTATTTATTTAGGAAAAATGATCGTTTCATTTTTTATTATTAATATTAATACATGTCCACTCATGTATCAATGTTAATGCTTATGTGTGTGTGACAGATCACTATGTGGGGCACATCAGCATGCAAAAAGCACAGAATTACCTGGAAGCAGAGGTCAGAAGAACTTCCTTAAGGGAATAGGTGTTCCTTCTCATTTGGGAACAGCTTTTTAAAATCTCATTATCCTTTTCTGCTTTTGTTGTGTGAACAGGTGGTTAATACATATACTCCAGGAAAGAAGATTTGGCTTGAAGGTGTGGTGACCACCTCAGCAGGAGGCACAAACAATCTATCAGATTCCTATGCTGCAGGATTCTTGTAAGTAACACTTGCAATTTCACTCCCAGAGCTCTGAGGAAAAGTCAGTGAAACCGTGGCAGTGCTTAGTATTCTGCCCATTGGAGGGAGGTTGGAGGGCTTGGCTCTGGTTGTGAATGTATTTAACCATTCAACAAACAGTGAGTAGGAACATCTCTAGATACTAGAATGTCAGTCCTGGGCATCAAATCAAGAGTAGTAGCAGTAGTCATAAAAGTATTAAGAAGTTTATTTAATGTCTCCAGTATAAAACATAGTGCTGACAACATACACTTTCTCATCTAATTTTCACCATAATCCTGGGGGTTAGGTAAGAGTAATACAGGGTCTTTACCCTCCAGAAATTTACGATTGGAGGAAGACAAGAGATAAGTAAAGCCATTGAAGATAAGTGCCATAATAATAATAATTTTAACTCTATGTGCCAAGTACTGTCTAAAGTGCTTTATATAAAGTTTATAACTTAAAAAATATTTTTCTCATTTTTCAGTAACAGTTAACATACAATATCATATTAGTTTTAGGTGTATGACATAGCAATTAGATATTTATACAACTTATGAATTTATCACCCCAATAAATCTAGTACCTATCTAACACCATACATAGTTGCTACAATATTGTCTACTATATTCCTTTGCTATACTTTACATCCCATGCCTACTTTGTGCTTCTAAATCTCTTTACCTTTTTCACTAGTGAAATGGATACTGTTACAACCCAGAGAGATAGATGCTGTTATTAGTTAGTGGCAGAGATTGGACTCAAGCCCAGGCAATGTGCTCCAGAGTCCAGCCTCTTTGCCCTACATCTAACCACCTCTCTTTCTGCTTCACGTGGTCTGTCTACAAAAGGAAAGTGATAGACATGCAAAGGAATCAAGAATTTCTCTGACTGGGAGGATCAGGAAGGGCTTTATGGAAAAAGTGGCGTTCGAATGGAACATAGAGAATTTCCATAGGTGGAGAACGGTGGTTGGAGAGGAGAGAATCCTCAACTGTAGAAAGATTATGGGCAAAGAACCAGGAGAGGAAAATTATTAGTGTGATGAAAGCCTCAGGATCTGCAGGGATGTAGTGAAGGCTATACTAGGGAGGAGGTTTACCACCAAACCATAGGCCTTGAAAACCAAGCAGAGGAAATGAGACCTTGTTCTATACTCAGTGGAAAGCCAATGAAGATCCTGGAAAAGGAAGGAGGTACCATCTGACTTGGGTTTTAAAACGTTGGCTTTGTTGGCTTTGGCAATAGTATGCTCAAGAGTTTGGAGAAACGGGAATGGGAAAATGAATTTGAAGGCTACTTCCGTTGTCTGGAGAAAACTTAAGCCAAAAGCATAAGGGCCTCTGACTGCCCTGCCAGTGTCACATAGCAGGAACAAACCCCTCAGGACCATGAACAAACCTGGTCTAGACAAGTCCTGTGGTCCTGACTTTTTGGTTGAGCAAGGCCCTCCCAAGAAGCTTCTTGAATACATCTGTGGAGGATAAATCAGGTCAGTTAAGATTGCCTTTACAGATGGAATTCTGCAAATGCAGATGAAGATAATGAGTCAGTGGAATACACTGTGATACCTTGGGTCTTCCATCTCTGTGTTCTCGGCACCTAACATTGGGTGGCACAGAGCAGTTATCCAATGAGCATGGTTCAGATGAATGAAATGGAGTGAATCAGCATTCGATACAGTGTCTCCAAGAGTTATCTTTCAAAAATATACTCCCCACTGGGTTTCACTATGAGCCCTCGGGCAAGGGTGAGAAATGAAGTTGGAAGTCAGTACCATAGGGGAGCTCTTGGAATTATCAGTGAAATGGCTTTTGCTCATCTGTTACAAAAGCACTCTTCTGCCGGCCCCAGCAAGCAGCCCAGTTGTACCGAGTATTTTCATGAACATTCTTCCCTTTAGGGAATGATGTGAAATACTGCAGACCTTCGTGAAGGGATCTGGAAAGAGACCTGTCCTTTCCCAAGCATCCGCCAAATACCCATTGATCTCTGCAGTCACTTTGCAGAACACAGATAATCATAGTTTTAGGTTTTGGTTGGTGTTCAGACCCCCATTTGTTTGGCTGACACAGATCATGTGAAAACTAGTTCATTCTACTCCTGGTCTTCTCTCACTTCGTTACCACCCCTTTGCTCTCAGTTCCATAGTAGTTACCCATTATTATGCCCTTTGAGTCCAGTTCTCAAAGGGGCATAAATTGCTTCCTGGAAAAAAAGAAAGTGAAGCATTATAGGAAGCTCCAGAAAGTTAACAAGAAATTGGAAGGAAGGCATTTTTTAGTGTTTTGTTTTGTTTTGTTTTTAATATAGGGCATAACTAGGAGCTTACTAGTGCACATATTCATACATGCATGAATCAGAATTCTTTGCTGCTAGTCAGGGCTTTGAGATTCTTTGCTGATGCACTATGAAACACCTTTGGTATACTACTGTGTCTCCAGCTTCTAGTCGTGTCTGACATATAGTAGATATTCAGTAAACTTATGTGGAAAAGGAAAAATGGCTGTGGTAGCATCCTTGGTGGAATATTATATTCATCTTACCACCTTTCTCTATTTGAGCATAAAGGAGAGACTTGGAACATCATTTATTTCCCCCTCTCAGGGGCTTGTTAGACAGGAATAAGAGGAAGATAACTTCAGCACTAACCACACACTCTGAAAGCCGTGAGGAAGCAGGGGTTCTGGCCATAGTCGTATATGCTACAGGGATGTGCATATAGAGTTAGAGTTCCTTCAAAAATTCCCCAGATACTAGGGGAAAAATCATATTTACTAATTAACATTCATTTGTTAAGTAAAAATAATTTTGGTGGGTGACTATGCTAGGCTCTGTAAAGTTCATAAGTAGGAATTCGATACTATCCCTGCAAATTAAATGTAGGTATTTATGTGCCCAGTACTTTAGAAATGACTTAAATGGTCACATAGCATTTTTGTTATTTAGCCTCAATGCTCAGAACGAAGCCTGGCATTTACAGTGAATTAATTAATTTTCCTGAATGAATAGTGAGTGAATGAACAAATGGGATCTTTTCATATATAAAAATATTAAAATGTGGTCTTGTGTTGATATCCAGATAGAGGTGTAGAGACTCACATATATTTACTCATCATTTTGTTTCTTCATTCATTCAACAAGGAGAGGGATAGAAAGGTAATTAAGACATTTTTTTTTTCTGTAGATAATACCTGTTAGCTATAGAGCCTATTGTATCTGTGCTATTTCCATATAGGAGGCGTCAGCCCAGAATTCATGGCAAAGTTCTACCACAGGACATTTAATACTATGTCTCAGTGGCTAAAGGAAAAGCTAAACCTGTTATCCTAATCTCACAGGGTTGCTAAATTAATAGAAATATTAAAGGCAGGTAACTTAAGCATGTCATATTCCAAAAGTAATTTTAATTCCCTGAGTCACAATGTCTCAATCTGAACAACAACAACAAAAAGGTTCTATTATATTATTGTCAGATTTTCTCTTTTATTTAAAACTTTCATGTTTGTTTTTTGCTTTGTTTTGCTTTATTTTGTGTTTGTAACTCTTAATTATCAGTAAATATTTGTTAGTTTTGTGAGAATAAAATATAATTGTCAATGTGAAAAAGATTTGAAAATCTTAATGATTTTTATTTACAATATAAAAATTAGCAATGTTCTTTATTCCAGTAAGGAAAAACTTTAATTCTTTAAGTCACTGGTTTGGAGCTCCATATGGTTTCAGACTTAGGAAATCATAACTATGCATAATTTGTTCCTAGTATGCGGAATGGTGATTCTTAAGGTTCCTAGAATCTAATTTGATCCAGATCTATTTCAAAATAACAAAGAGTATTAAGCACCTATAGTGTACTAGGGACTGTGATGGGTGTTTTGAATACAAAGCTTCAACATCTATCTATTCTTGAGGAGCTTAACCAGCAGAGGGAAGTAAGAAAAATAAGCAAGTGATTATCATTCAGTGGGCTTGCAGAGGGTATGAACAAGAGTTTCAGGAAGTACACAGGAATAAGGTATTGCTGTTGACTGGGGCAGCAGAGGTTAGAAGGAGGTAACGCTAGGGTTGGAGATTAACAAATGGAAAGAAATTCCCAGATGAGGTGGGTTAGAGCAGGGGTTTTCAACCCAACTTCCTTCCACCCTTTCCCTCCCCCTGGGGCCACACAGCAGGTGAGTGGCTGGCAAGTGAGCAAAACTTCATCTGTATTTGCAGCCACTCCCTAGACTAGCATCACCGCCTCGGCTCCACCTCAGATCATCAGGCATTAGATTCTTATAAGAGCACTGGTCATTGGTGCCAAAGAGGTTGGGGACCGCTGGGTTAGAGGAAGAGAGAAAGGGAATTCTAAGCAGAAGTTAAACACGTATAAAGACCAGGGTAAATATGTGAAAGCATGGTGTATTTAGGCAACCAAGAGTAGTTTAATGTGACTTAGAGCCTGGGGAATAGAGTTTAGGGTGAGGGAAGAGAAAAGAAGAGGTAATAGATAAAGCTAGACACATATGCTCAGGAAAGATTGTGAAGTGTCTTATACTGAGAAGACTGAAGCTCTCAGTCACATTCCTTACACATATATTATTACAATTAAAAGTTTCCTTACGTTTCAAAAGTAGGAATACAAGAGAAAGAGAAAAGTAAATTAATTTATGAGTGATATAATGTGTAAATAATAAAGGCACAGTTAGCAGTGGGTATTGGAAAAACCAAGAAGGCAGCATTTTTTAAGGGTAACATGCCCCGGAAAGTGGGTTTTTGGCATAGTGGGAAATGTGGTAAGTGTTTGAGCAATGCAGGTCCTCCACCGTGACATGTATACATACGATGGTAGAATATTTGAATCCCTGCACAGTTAGTTATAGCACCAAAGAAAATTATTATTGCATTGACTGCTAACAGTGATAAATGAGGGATGCAAATGACTGGATTGCTCTTGCACAGGTCACAGGAGTATATGGGTTATAGTCATATGAAAGGTACATGTACAGTGAGAGGGTGTAAGCAGGAGAGTTTCAGTGATTAAAAGTGGCGGGGATACGAGGGTGGTTAATAATGAGGCTTATGAGTAGCTAGGGTATTCATTTTATTTGTGAATGTTACAGGAATAAGAGGTAAGTCAGTAGCAACAAGCTATTTTATGACCAAGTGCAATTCATTTTACTCCTCTGGACCTGTATTTCTTTTCCTATAAAGTGAAGAGGTTAGATTTGATCATCTCTAAAATCTCTTCCAGCTGTATATTCAATGCTTAAAGTGATCTCCTTTAAAGTACAAGGTAAATTTGGTGGTGATGGGGGTTGCTGTATATGTGCATGTGTTAGCCAATCTCTACAGAACTTGTTATATGCCATTTAAAAAATATATTGATGGAGCTTTTTCCACCCTGCTTTTTAGATGGTTGAACACTTTAGGAATGCTGGCCAGTCAGGGCATTGATGTTGTGATACGGCACTCATTTTTTGACCATGGATACAATCACCTCGTGGACCAGAATTTTAACCCATTACCAGTAAGTGTGAGATAAAGATCCTCAACTCTTTTTCCACGTCATTCAGTTCTTTTGATCGTGCCTTGTTTCACCCTGGGAAAATTTTTCTGTTCCTTCTGTTATCAATTAATTTTATAAGTTGGGAAAAAATATATATATGTGCGTACACACACACACACATGCCCATATACACATATGCATGTATACACACACACACATATGTATGTATGTATATATATACGGGTATACATAACATTTATATATTTATTTACTACGATAATTTTAAGGAACTTTGTACAGTTGAGATTCCACATCTACTTGTGGCCTGTTTGAACTCTGCTTGAGAGTGAATTTTTCCAGATTGTTTTCTTTTCATGCTAATAGGAGACATTAGTTAATGTCAGATGCAACATGTTGAAAGCAGATGGTAGAGTGTTGGACAAGATCAGATACAGTAGGAACCCATCTCTTGGGGAGTGGTTGAATGAAGTGCACTTATAGTTAGATGTTGATCCTCAATGTGACAATGAGAGGTTTGCCCAGAGCACTGACTTTTCTAGGAAAGCAAAGGAAATAGAAAGCTAAAGAATGACAAAAGCAGAGATCTGGGTTTGTCTGGATACTTTATTGACCAATCAAAGAAATCCCACTCAGTCCAAAAGAGCTGCACATTATCAAAACTATTACATGGGTCATCTTTGTCACAGACATCTTGGTCATGATGAAACGTCAGACACCTCTCATTGACCCATAGAATGTCAGAGCTGCGATTTCCCTTCGAGATTATCCAGTTCCACCTTATGTAACAGAGGGATCGATAGTCTAGAGTGGGAGGGAAGGAGGCAGGTAGACCAGCCTTAGAGCCTCTCCCTGTGCCCTGGTCTAGTGCTCTTCCTACAGAATTACTGCTGCTCTGGAGTCCATAGTAAACAAACCCAATGAAACCAGTGAGTGTTCCTGCCATTTGCTTCCCTCTGCCTATTTCCAGGCCTGATCCAGGAGGCCTGTAAGCCTAGAACAGAGAACAGCTTGGCTCCCAACAGCACCAGTTCCATGTTGCAAAAGAATCTCTCTAGTCAGAGTTCTGAGTGATTATTGTATCACCGACTGCATATCACTCCAATTAAATCACAGTGCTAAAACTGACTGGCACAGTTGCTTTTATTCACAGAGCCAGGATACCTCTCTCAAAGTGTGTGTGGGACTGGAGTATGGAGGGGTGGAGAGGAAATTTTCAGTTTGGAACCTTAGGCAGTTTTGTTTGTTTTGAGCTTGTAATTGTGAAAATAAAAATAACAATTAGAAAAGTATCTATGAGGTATAAGCATTAAACAAATATGTCACACAAAAATAAATACTTATTGATCAGGCAGTGGGGAGGGGACTTGTAATAGATAAATGAATATATAAATAATAGAGTATTGTGACAGGGTCAGCGAGGGCTCTCTCAGAGTGTGTTTGCAGAGGAGACTTCTCTGAGAAGGAGATGTTTAAGCTAAAAGCCCAATGACAAAAAGGAGCCAGCATAAAAGATTTTGCAGAAGAGCTTTCTGTTAAGGGGAAGGGGCTAGCACAAAGGCTTCTCTCAGCAGGAGCCAACTTGGCATATTTTAGGAAGCACAAGAACATCACTGGAGTGATGGGGACCTGGCATGGAAGAGGAGACTTATTGGACATGAGGCCAGCAGGAATCAGATCACATAGGACTTTGTAAGCTGAAATGAGTTATGAGTAGTATGAAAAGCCATTGGAAGGTTTTATGCAGGGAAGTACCATTTTAAAAGATCACCTTGGTATAATTAATGTACCAAATGTGAGTTATTATTTCTTTAATGATGTGGGTAATATTTAATTTATAGGCCACTTTCATATACCGTGTGTCAATAGTGCTCTGAAAACTGTCTTCCCTTCACTCTGCCCTTCTTTTTCCTCTCTTTTCTTCTTGCCTTTAATCGTTCCTTTACTCATTCAAATCTCCTTCACTCTTCTTAATCCTGTACCATGTGCTGGTCACTATTCCTGGCAGCAGGCCACTGTGATGAACCAAAAAGACCAGGAATTCTTGGAGCTTATAAGCTAGTGAGGCATCCTGAGAAATGAAAAATAAAGAAACAAAGAAACAAGATAATTACACATTGTCATAATTGCTCTGAAGAGAACCTGATAAGTATGACTATACTTATTTTGCTGAAGAGAAACTAAGATTATTAAATGACTTATCCAAGGTCAGACAAGTAGTAAGAGCTGGAACTCTCAGTTTTTCGGTTCTTTTCACCGTGCTGCACTACTTTTTGCAGTACTCTCTTTGCTGTTTGTGCTGGGGTCTGAGGCCAATGTTTGTCTCAGAATTGGGTCTGAAGATGGAAACAGGCAAAATTAGGAATTAGAAATAAGAAAACCTAGGTTAAAAAAAAGATGGTCTTTGAATAACTAGGCAGGCTTGATTTCCAAAACTGGAGAAACCTAGATTCTATCTCAACCCTCTGTGTACTTTTGCATGGCTATGTGCAGGTTAAAGATGCAGCTCTTGATGGTTTTGTGCTCCCCAAGTGAGAGTTGCTGCAGGTGGCTTCCTTTGAAAGCATGCACAAGAGACTTCAGTTGATACATGGTGGCAGCAGAGCTCACAGGAGTTCATAGGAAGCTAAAACAAATCCCATTGATTTAGTACAAGTGAGCTGGACTGCTACATTTCTGGAACACCAAGCTCTAATAAAGAAATCATATGTAAAAGTATTTAGAAAGATAGCATATATTTCTTTATGCTAATAAATTCTGGTCCTTATAAATAAAGAACTTGGCAGCTGGGCAGTGTATCCTAAGTCTCCCTTGAAAAGAAGGCTAGATCAGGGCACAACCTGACCTTGCCAGCAGGCCCCTGGAAGGTGTAATGGAGACAGACCTAGGAATTGTATAGGATGCCACTTCAGAGAGTTGTACAGTTGATAACCAAACACTGCCAATAAATACATGGATTTTATATTGTGATTAAATCTTCAAGAGGGTTTGTACAGAGCTTAGGAGATCACTGAGTCGTGTTTTGATTGCCTTCCAGAAAAATCAAAATTCTCTCTTCTAGCTTCTTCAAACCTAGCTCAGTACACTTCAGGAAAGGTTTTTATTAGCAAATACTGTTTTGTTTTCATTTCTTTAATTCTCTAGGATAAATTCAGAAAAAGTAAGATCTTGGCTGAATGGCAACTCAGCTCATATCCCATATTACCCCTCCACCCACCCAATCAACTTTGATCCCAGTTTGTAGGATTCCACCACAGCTATGACAAGGTTATTTCCAATAGCACCATTCTAATCTAAGGTAAGAGAGAATATGAGGGTGGCCCTTTAATAAAGAAACTTGTCTTCAGAAAAGATCATTTTCAGTGACATCCCTTGTTTTTTATGGTTCTTCCCTCCAGAAAAGTGCCAGCTCTCCTCCTGTTGTGAGGTTTTTTTCTCCTGGGAAGAGAAGGACATTTAGTTCAGTAGTGCTTCATCACTCAACTCCCACCCTTTTCCCCTGACCCCTGTGCCATTGGGAAAGAGGGAACGTGTGAGTCTCCACAGCCAGTCAGCCAGTCATGGGCTCCCTTGGGAGTAAGTGATGTTTGTACAGAAGAGATCTGCACATTCAGTGGACATAGTCCAGACCCCACCAGCCGTGGGCATTTCTCCTAAGAAAGAGTTTTGGAATTTAGCTTGCTGCTTTTTTTAAGAGCTTGATTTACAGAGCTCTCAGGGAAAGGAATGGTGAATTACTAGTCAACATCTTCGTAACTCCCACGCCAGCCTAGCAAATATAATTCAATTCAAAAAACATTGACACTTCAAATGCGTCTGGCTCTGTGCTAGGTATTCTGGAGACATGCAGATAAATAAGATATGGTTCCTTCATCTGCAGAGCTAACAACCTGGTATGTGTTTGTGTTTGGGGGATTACAATTTAGTCCTTTATTTAGAATAAAATGGAAAGCTAGTTCACATTGGATTGCCTTTTCTATACTGGGCACACTGGTAGGATATTTATATTTGCTGTCAGCATTCTTTTTTGCTGACTGCCCCTGCTGAATAATAATAAACATTCAGTTCAGCCTTGTGTACATTTGTTAACACTTACTGTGTACATTGTTCTGGAGAACAGTCAGTGGCCATGGATTGTAATGCAACTCACTAATCTATGGTGAGATTAAACCTATGGCTGTAGTTCCCATAGCAACAGGATCTGAGCCAAGCCACCACTGTTCAGATGTCATTGGGCCATTGGAAAGAAACTGAATCTTAATGGTGCCTGCCTAGCTTCATTGGTTAGCCTATCACTGAGATAAGATCCTAAGTGCTCCCTTCTTATTTCCCTTTGAAATGTTAGATGGTGCCCCTTATGCACTGCGCAGCCATGACATAAACACAGGATCAGCTTAAATCTGTCCCTTTCCTGAGAAAGAACATCCAATTACAGGCCTATGTCCCATAGAGGCTGGATTAATGCACAATTTCTTCTTGTAAAAAGAACTATCTAATTAGGAGGCTTCATAGGGAGCAGCAGGACTCTGGTCCTATGACAGGATTCTTGAGTCTATCTCTAGCTCTGCCATTAATTAGATATGTACCTTTAGATTCCAGTTTTCTCATCTTTTAAATTGTGATAAAACTGTCTCTTCTATCTACCTACAAAAGATATTGTTACAATCCTTGAGAAAATCAGATTATGACAATAGAATTCTGATTTTGTATACACACATACACATAAAAAATTACTGGAAGAGACTGCATCTAAACATTAAAAGTGGTTTTCTCTGGATGGTGATATTACAGGTAGTTTTTATTTTCCTCTTTGTGGATTTTTTGTATGTAAAATTGCTATAATCAGTATTATTGCTTTTATAATATGAAAAGAAATAAAAACTATTTTTAAAGAATTTTATTATTTAAAGGCTATTTTTAAAAGAAAAAAAAATAGTGTTTTGAAAGGATTAAGTACTTTAAATAGTTAAACAGATTATCCCAGCCTAATTCATTTATTGTTCATTGATTAGTTCATTTATAAACACTTGTTATACTCCTGCTACATGCTGGATCCTATGCTGGATATTGGAGACACTGTCTTGCCCTCAGGGAGCTTGCAGTGTAGATAGGAATCAGATGAATCAGCAGAAACTGCTGCAGAAGCACTTTGTCAGGGCAGGAGAGGAACAGAAGCCAGCCTGTTGGGCAGGTTGGACATCAAGAAAGGGTTTCTGGAGGAGACAACACCCGAGTTGGATCTTGAAGGAGAAGAGCAAGTTAGCCATGGGAAGAAGAGTTTGCAGTCTGGGGAGGATCTGCCAAAGGCAATAGCATGTGCAAAGGTACAGAGGCATTAATTTTCCAGAGAATCCTGTTGGATGGATTATGAAAAATTACTTATGCACGTTTTTCCCATTGCTGTTCAGTGGCCACACAGGGTGTGTGAAAGTAAAGAATTTCAAAGCTGGAGGTGGTGGAGCAGGGAGGCACAAAACCCAGCCAAACCAGCTTGTGACTTGTTTCTTGGTGTAGATTCATTTCTCTTTCTTTTCTTTCCCGTGGGAGCCATCAGGAAGATGAAAGAAGCAGAGTGTACCTGTTTAGGGGTAGCTGTGATATGAAACCCAATCTTCTCATTAGAGGCTCTGACAAAAACTTCTCCATGCACAGCCTTCCTTTGTGGTAGCCAGCAGCTGCTGAGAGAAGAGCACCCTCAGCTGCAGGATCAATCACTGGGGCTCAGGCTGGCTCACTTTAGGGGCCGAAGCGCCTGGGCTGCATGCCCAGTGGGCATGACTTGCTTCTTTGCTCCTCTCTGCCTGTAAACCCTGGCTTTTCAGATCAGAGCCTGTGCCTGCACCATCTTACTAGGCAGGCAGCTCTTTTGCCCCTGATGCTTTAAATAGAAGCCCCTCTGACTTATCACTCCAGTCCTCATCCTTTGCTTATTTATTAACCTGAGCAGTGTGCACAGGATGTGAGTGACAGACAGCAGTTTAACAGCTCACTCTGACGGAATTTGCTTCAGGAAGTAGAGCTCTGTACCTGAAATCAGAAGGGGTGGGCTCACAGTGCAGCACCACAAGGTTCCAGTTGCTGGAGTCTTCATTTCCAGCTCTGTAAAATGGGCCTAACTGTGCTGAGTTTGGGTGTGGGAGTATTTGAATGTGGTGCTTAAGAGTAGTATTGGCTTTGGAATCAGACCTGAGTTTCAAACCCCACAATCCCACTTAGTAACAGATTACTAAACTTTGATAAACATCATTTCCTCACTTAAAATGGAGACAATGATAGTTTCTATTTGAGAGGGTTGTTGGTAAGGATTAATTGAGCCCATGTGTGTGTAGTTTTTACCACATACTAAGCACTTAATAAGTGTTAGCTGCTATTATAATTTATAAAGTCACTTGGTAAAATTCTGTAAGTTACTAATTATCATTAGTAATGAACATAACTATGGCAAGACGATATACCTTTGAATATCTCTTCAGATGTCTGGAAATCAACACAAGTAATAGCTAGGGTATAAAAAGTAGAGTTTTTTTTTTTTTTTTTGAAAAAATTATATTGCCAGAAAATTAGAAGAATAAAAAAGGAAAGCTGTGATTCCTGCACTTGAGAGGAATTGACTGCAAATGGTTAAAGACAAACTAAAAATTATATTTTATTTTCCTTTAGAGAAGATACTGACAGGCTTTCCCAGTGAATGCAATTAAGGCAGTAACCACACTGCAATACCAGCTCTAACGCTTTCATTTGGTATTTATAAATGACCCAATAAGCCCTGGAAACCATGATATGTCCCATCAAAGTGCTAATGACAGCACATTATGTGAATCACTGAGAAACAACAATTGAAAAAATCTCACTCTGCCATCAACCATTTATATTGTTCCCAGATTGCAATACTGAGGGAGTATAGCTACAGCAAATCATGCAGCAACCTAAATAAATTAAGGAGAAGAAGCAATTATAATTTCACTGCATTTGACTTTAGGAGCATAGTACATCCTCAAAGCCATGTATCAATGATAGAGGAGTAAGGCCAGCTCTGGAAATGAGAAGAGCTGCACCTCCTCTAACCTCATCAGTTCACCTAAAACACTAGAAAATTATCGGAAAATAATCTGACAAGAGAGGATGGGGGGGGGAGAAAAAGAAAGTGGAAAGGGAATAAATGGAGTGCCCTTTGGTGGGTTGGAAAGATCTTTTATGAGTGCTGCAATTTGACAAATGTAAGGTTATTTCACTTTAAATATTATAGTTGCAAATACTGAGGGCACAACAATATCTGTATGATGGTTAGGAACTAACAAATAGGCCTCTGATGGGAGTGAATTTGAGAGCCAAAGATAATACATTACATTTGTGTTGTTTATTTAAATAAAAGCAGACGTATTTAAAATAGAATTAATAGGTATTCTGCTTTTAATTCTTATTTAAATGCATTATACTATAAATTATTTAAAGACCTATCAGTTATTAGGTACCTCATTCAATCACTTTCAACTGTTACCCATCTGCTTGTTTTATCTCTGATTTGATTTTACGTTTTGAAAGGATTGAATAGAAGGATTGAAGCTTTAATAAAGGATTGAATCTTTACTCACTCTAAACTTGACTTGGGCAGACCTGCCTTCTACTCTGGAATCCACTGCCCTCATCTTGATATCAAAATCCTTATCACCTTCCTTCATTAGAGCACTGATTCTCAAACCTGGCCACATATTATGGTCACCTTTGGGGCCTTTAAAAAATACCTGTGCTTAGATAGCATCACCAGAGAGTCTAATTTGGTCTGTAGAGGAGGTCAGGTGTTTGTATTTTTAAAAGCTCCCCCAAGTGTGTCTAAAATTCACCCCAAACTGATGACCTGTGGTCCCTTTCAGCTCTGACATTTTCTGATTCATCTTCAAGATTTTCATACCAGTATCTTCAGACAGGCCTCCTAGCTGAGCTTACATTTATAAAACATTTTAAACTAAAATTAAACAACTATTTCACTCTTAAATCACCCAGGGAATAATCCCTCTTTTCTCAAGGCTCTTGTAGCCTTGTCATAGCAGTATCACTTTTGTTATTATTGTTGTTAGAGTTTTTCAGGTACATCTAATTTCCTCTCTCTGAGTGTAAGCTCCTTAAAAACAAGCCATCTCTCCTATCTTTATATTCCCCATAATGTGATTCTGGGGGCTGCAATGCATACTCAGGAATGGAAATATGGAGGTCAGGCTTTCATTGTCAGGTCTTGTGTGCACACTGAGTATAGGGTGCTTAAGAGACTGGGCTCTGGACACCTGCTGTGTCATTTGACACATCCTCTCATCTTCCATCTTTTCTGTAATGGTGATGGTAAAACTGTATATGTTCTTCTGAGTGCTTAAGACAATGCCTGACACTTAGTAAGTACATGATAATGTGACCATTTTTATCTATTCTAAATATGTGAAATTTATTCCTTGGAATTGGTTGAAATCCTAACATCTTGAAAAGGATGGGAACATCTGGGAAACATTCATCCCAATGGGCAAGCAATAGTTACAACTGATCAGTAACAGGACATATTTTAATTACAATAGTGTTGTTTGGCACATATGGATTGTTTTAGAATCTTCCAAATCCTCCACATCTCATTTAATACTCCACAAACCTATGTAATGATAATTTTCTTCTTTGGCTTCTTTGACTTTATTCTTTATGTCCCCCCTAGAAGTTTCCACAGCTTATTTTCATCCATTAATTTATTTGGTTTTTCCAGCTTCCTGATAAGGCAGGGAGGAGAGATATGCCCCTTCTTTTTAGTAGAGAAGAAAATTGAGTCCCAGAGAGGTCCAGCAATTCACTCAAAGGAATACAGCAAGGTAGAGCCAGTGGTTCTGAGTTCTCTGATTCTTTATCACTACTTCATATTCTCCCTTTGTTTGGCTCTGCCATGGCTCTGTCAAGTCAAGAATTTAGATCAACATTGTCCCCTAGCAGCCAAGGTAGATGGAAATGACAATGAGGTAGTAGAAAAGCTGGCCTCAAGGTAAAATAAAATGAGCAGAAGATAAAACTCTTGTACATTTATATTTTCATTGACTAATGAAAAAAGAAACAAATTTTCAATTTTCTGCAGTAGCAGTTTAGTTTCACTGCTTCTTCTGAATCTATTAAGAGCAAAATACAGTATTCACCACTCTTCTGGAAGTTGTCATTTTGCCCCATATGTGTTATATATGCATATTATATATGTATATATGTAAGAGGTTCACCTCCTTGAATGTGGGACCTCTTAAAGCCTCTCCTCCCCAGGAACCATGAACTAACTGTTCAGGAGCTGGACCTTCCCCTAATATTCACCCATGTGATGATGGATGGAGATCCAGAAGTCATTGCATTTGTTTGGGAGATCCACATCAGGGCATTTTCCTTCTTGAGGAAGGTCCCATGGTGCCACTGGAAGAAAAAAGGTCATGAATACCCCTTCATTAATTTTACCTCCAGGAAAGTACTACAAATGTATTGGAGGCTTTGCCATGAATGCAAACTGATCTTGACCCATGCCCTGAGGAGTCAGTGGAATAGGAAAGGTGTTGGCAGTGTCCAAGACAACATACCAAGTGCCATCAGTCTGGGCAGTGGATTTAGTTACAGATACAATGTCTGGAAGAGCTGGGGTTATAGGAGTAACAACTTAATCTCCTGTTCCATTACTTTTGGATACAGGGCTGTCATATTAAGATGTTGCACTCTTACTATTCCTGCTGCCTTTTAGATCTTCATCAAGGCTGTGGTTTCCTTTCACCCTCCTTGGACCTCTCAAGATGAGACAGGAAGACAGGCTAGGGAGTGATTTACATGTCCCACTACAGGTGAATATCCCCACCATGGGTAAAATCCCACTACATGTGACTCCTCTTGACTAGGTGGATCTCCTCTGGACATGGTGAATGTTCACAGCTCAATCATGTAAAACATTAGCACCAAGGTACATTCAGCAGTGAATGTACATTGGAAGCCACAAAAAGAGGACAATGAATTGGTCCAAAGGGCTCTTAACCTACAAGGTCACTTTAGATTAGTTTTTCCTACGAAGTACCTTGCCCAAACCTCATTAGTTGAATTCAGGAAGCCCCCATCCCCAACAAAATGGGTAGGGTTGTGACTTAGTCACCTGTATCCAATAGAGCATTAAAGTTTGAGTTTTTCCTTCCCTAAAGTTTCTCAGCATACTTGTTTTTGCCCTTTGGTCCCTCATGGAGACAGGGAGACCTCAACCCCACCTCTAGTCAATTTTCTCTTTGAAACAGCTCAAGTTGGATAGAGGATAGAGATATAGATATAAACACACACACACACACACATACACAAACACACACACACTCGGTTATTGATTCAGTTATTCTAGAGAACCCTGACTAACACATACAACATATAATTCAGGCTACTATCAGCAGGTCCTTTATAAAATACTTATCATACTGTTTTATAATGCTTCTGTCTATCACTCTTTCTCTTCCTCTTCCATGCAGTGGAGAAATAGTTAAGTTGAAAGTGACTGTGAAACCCTGGGTGCTAAGACTTTATTTTGATAAACTGTCTTCCTCAAACATAGTAAGCACTCAATAGAGGTTTATTGAATGAGAGAGGGATTGGGTGTGTGAGTGCAAGATTGGATTTCTTCAAACCTCCATAGTTGCCTTCCCCAATATCCACATTCAACAAAAAAGCCTATGTGCCTTTCAAGGTCCAGCTCACAGGTTGCCTCTTTCTGAGAATTTTTCTCAAATTCTCCTAAGAGAATGATTTGTCTCCTGCTTCTAAACCTCATTAGCATTGAATCTGTATCCCTTTATGCATTTAGTATGCATGGTGTTGTCTATAAATATGTTTAGTCTTTTGCAAACTGGTCGTATTTCCCTCTCTAAATTCTAAGTTCCTTGAATGTAGGAACTGATATACTGATCCTTATATATCTCCTCAAGCACCAAGTACACAGTTGGTACCTAATAGACATTCAAAAATTGTCTGCTGCATTGGGCTGTCTCAAGCCAGGGTGGGGAATCACTGGTGCAAATGTGCTAATTACCCACAGGTTGTTTTAAAGGTGTTTCTGATTATTAGCAGTTCAGACTCCCTTTAGGAAACATGGCCTTTTTTTGTTAATAATCACTTTACCACACATCTACGTAATGATTGGTTGCCTTTAAAACGAGCCAATAACAACATGTTTATAGAGAGCATACATGTGAAAGAACTGTAAGTAAAATAACAAAACATTCAGAGATCCAAATAGCATGGGTGTTGATTTGTTCTAGAAATCCTAGTTCATACATCTCATTATCATCTTCACCTGAGCTACCATGAAATGAGAGCCAGCTATATGCCAGCAACTAGATCATTTCATGCCATGTTTTTTAATACTTAAGGCAACTAGAGATATTAGTTTAATCTACTGTTTAGGAAACAGAGGCCCAGAGAGTTAGGTAGTTTACTCACTGATTACTTACAGCCTACCTTATCTTCATACCTTGCTCATCTCTAATCCCTTTGGCATCTATCTCAGCAATTGTCTTGCCTCTAAGCCAAGCCATCCACTGTTGTCACTCCAGACTCTGTAATCACTCAGAGCCTCTTAAGCTCTTGTCTGAATCATCACAGTGACCTTCTCATGGTTTCTCTGCCTATAGTTTCTTCTACTTCCAAAAAATCTTCCACAGTATCAGTGAGAGACATGGTCATGCCATTCCCCTTCTTCAAAACCTTTGTTGGATCCCCATCACCTATGCAATGCCCCTGACTTCTAAGCATGGCACTCAAGGCTTTCCATAATCTAGACTTGCTCTGCCTTTTGAGTCCTATTTCTAACCAGCCATACCCAGATTACATACCTTCTGCTGGAATTATTGACTCATTATTACCTCCAACAAAGTATTCTTTCCTCCAAGTCCATCAGAATCCATTTCTAGTTCCACCTTCTCTAATGTCCTCAATAAGAATCTCTCACACTGATTCTCTCACTTTGATTATATGGTACACTTGGTTCTCACTAAACAATGATGTCTAGTGGTTATAACTACATAGATCAATCTCTCCTTTTAGAAAATGAGAAAATCGAGGGCAGGGAGTTTTATGACCTATTATGCCTAGCATATAAACAAAGATTATGAAGTTAGATGGGATTAAATTGAATTTTAGGTGAATAAGGTATTAAAAGCCATACCGCACTCTGAGGAATAGTTACAGCTGCTACCTCAAGGGACACTGATTATAAATTCTGTTGAGGAAACAGAGGCCCACTCCATTTAATCACTCTCTATACTATAACACACCTACCGTTCAGGCAGTAGTGTATCAACTGTAACATGGGCAAAATGTAATCTCAGATATATCCAGGACTAATTTTCTAAGTGTTTTGCCAGCTCTGAAAAGCACCTGGATGCAGTGGTTCCATACCAACTCAGACTTGAAAAGAGGTTTGAAGGGTGAGAGAGAGGTAGCTTGCCAAATGAAATGTCTTAGAAACACCAATTTAATGACTTACATATAAATTAATCATAAACATGTGGATTAAATTTCCCCAGAAAAAGCATGTTTTGGTCCTCTGTGGACCACAAATGATTGAAAAATGATTGGAGATATTTCCTGAGCCCAAAGACTAAGAGAGAGCAGTTCTATACTTCTTTAACTACAAATATTAGTGCAATAGATAAATTATCTAGGAGTCTAGGGAAGTTAGAAATACAGACAGGAAATAAGAAAATGAGATTCAGCTTGAGAGCATGTTCCAGGTACACCTGGGGCAAAATAATCAGAAACAGAGAGATTTTGTTTTAGAGAGAACCCAATAAAGTTATGGAAACTGTAAGACATTCAGGGTGATTTCCAGTTGGCATGGCCAATGTAATAGAAGACTGGTCATTCTTATTCCTGAGAATGCACGAGAAAAGGCCCTGGACTATGGAATATGAAATGGTACTCATTGCCCACAGAATATAAACAAAGCCTTTGCTTTGGATTGTATCAAGATTTTCCTGGTGGAAGAAGGGTTTGGCAAAAATTAGATTAATTTTTCCAGATCACTCAAGGAAACAAATGACCAAAGTCAAGAGTATAGTCTTTGAACATAGAGTACAGAAGCAAAATGAAGTCTGAATTCCAAAACAAGAGAAATTGAAACTCAAGTTCAAATGGTTGCCTTCATTAGGGAAGAACACAATCTTTGTTTGAAGTCATAAGTACAGCATGGGCCATAGGAGGCCTTCTGAGAAGTGTTTTATCCTTCCTTGTCATTTGAAAATACTTTTTGAAGAGATCAGATATTCATCCAAATAGGCCCAATTAAAGTATCGTTATTATAGTCAACTTCTGACCTTAGAAAGTAGGCCATGTTTTGCAGTGTTATACAAGTAAATTGGCATGAAGACCAAATAATCTAACCTAGAAAATAATCTATTGTTTTCTAGGAGGTGGGGTATCCTGATTTTATAAAAGTTTCTGGATACCCAATGAAGTATGCGAAAAATAATAAGAATCAATGCTAACAGTCTTTTACATTTGTTCAATGCTTTCCCATGTACATGGTGCTCCGTATAAATTGTCTCATAATCTTCCCAGTAACTACCAGGCAATATTACTGTCTCATTTGTATAGATGAAGAAACTGAATCACAGAGATGACAAATAATTTGGAGCAAATGGCAGTGTCAGGGACTCAAGTCTTGTTCTTTTGACCCCTAATTCAGTATTCTTCCTATATTTAAGTGATTTCATAGCTGACTGGTTTAACTCTATAGAGAGGAAGATTACTATAGGTTGTTGAAAGTCTCAGCCTAACTCGTTATTGATTGTATTGATTGTATGTTCTCAGCACTTTATGTATTGAATGATCATTTAATGATCACAACAACACTGTGGGGTAGATATTAGTACTCTCATTTTAAAGGCAGAAAATCAAGTACGGAGGGATTGAGTGACTAGCCTACTGGCTAGTAAGCAGAAGGGCTGGGATTCAAATCTAGTCAATCTGTCTTCGAACTCACTGTTTAACCACTACATTGTACTCTATCTAGAAACTGCTTTGTCATAAATATTATTTTCCCTAGTGAGGGGAAAGCTATCCCACAATGAAGTTGACATCTAATTCTGAGTGTATCTAAACTTGGGGTACAGATTTCAATTAACTGCATGCTTCTGTACTGGAGAAAGCCGAAGTGGCATGCCTATCAGCAGATGGCACATTGTGACTCTAACCTAGACAAATAACTCTCAGCCACTATTGTGACTGCTGAATCCCAAATAGAAAAGAGAATTCCATGGTGAAAGAATAAGGAGTGATATTTAAATAGTACAATTTTTAAATGATATAACCCCTAAAAGCATAACCAGAGATTCCCATTGGCAGGGTGGTTGCTTCTCTCTTCTTAAAGGACTGTAGAGAATGAAAAGTTATCTTTGGTTAGGAAAAAGGACACTAGGCTTTGGGATTTAGTGTTAGGACCTACAGACATGCCTGCCTCATTTTTTCTCTTACTTTTCTATTTTTGCTTTGTAGAGAAGTTCTGACCAAAGGCTTCAACTTGAGAGCTAACCTTTTAATCTAGTTTATCCCTTTGTTTAAATCTGCTAGCTTAATGGAGGCAAGGCAGGGAAAATTGTGAACATCTGGATAGTTGAGTCACAGCTGCCAGAGGCCTTTTCCTGACAGGCTGACTAAATTCTGCAGTAATTCTATGAAGAGTTTGTCAAAAATGAGGATTGAGGGGGAATAAAAAGAATCATTCCAATCAAGGCTGAGGAAAAAGTGAAGTTTTATCAAGCAGTGCTAAATAAACAACAGTGAAGAATGAGTATGAAGGGAAAATAGACAACTTGCAAATGCTTCTAGGGGGAACAGTCTGGATAATGAAGAGACTGTGAACCATATGAAATAAGTATGAATTGGAAGCCCTGGGGAATTTAAGCTAAAGAAGGGCAAACTTGCAGGTGACATGAAGGTTATCTTCCACGTGTGAAAGCCTGTCATTTATAAGAGCATTTAGATTGCTTCTATAGGGCATAGATTTCTTATGAGGCACTAAGGATTTCAACTTCTGCAAAAAATGATGAGCCAGGATTTAAAGCCCAAGTCCAATATGAGAGCACTTCATCTTAACCACTATGTTATTTTAACAGGAGGGCTTGAATTTATATTCTACATACAACTCAGATCTTTAAAAAACAAACTTTATTTCACTAATTGATTGCTCACAAGTCCTTAACCCTCCTCGAGAATAACAAAACACAACAACAGAAATCAGCTTTCCAATTAAAAGTAACTTAATCTTTTCTTCCTGGTAATTCCACAGACTTTTCAGAGTTTCCATCTCATTCTCCCTTTTTTCCTCCTAGATGCCATCTGGGTACAAGAGAATTCTGATCTCATGTGCTGGTAATTGGGAGGAGCCATATGTTCTGACATCTGAGTACTTACCAACGTTCACTCAGTCATCCCCCCTGATTATTTGGTGCACTACCCTTGTACTCACTGAGGGATAGTGGGTGCTGCCAGGATTTTTTGATTTGGTTTTGGTTTTTGGTTTCATATTGGCACCTGCCATTGAGCCTGTGCATTACCATTGCTCCTTGGTAAGCTCCCCCATATTTCGAGACTTCCTTGTATTGTCACCAAGATTATTCTAGAACGCCAGTCCCCTCAGCAATTCTCTGTGACTTTACAGAGCACCTGGGAACTTGTGGATCTCCTGCAGGAAAGCAAAGGTCATGGCAGACAGGAAGCACTGACTTACACCCTCCTTTTGCAGAATCACACCAAGCCATCATTTCTGTGCCGTTGTAACTGCCCTTGGTTAGTATGTGATGTCTCCTGCAAGTTCTGTGTGAAAAGTAGGACACGTGTATGTGCTTCTTTCAGTTTCTTCTTCCTGCCCGAGAACTAGAGGGATGAACACTAGATCTCTTTTCCACAATTCAGGAAACTTCCTAACCCCAGACTCATCCCCTCCAAACCTTGCCTATGTCAGTCATATCCTCAGTGCTCTCTACAGTGAAAGTGAAAGGCTTCCAGTGAAACTTTATGTTTGGACCTCTAAGTTTTGCCATGTTAAGAAAAGCTGTAACAATTGGGGGGAGGGGGCGAGGAGGGGGTGAGTGGTGCCTAACAATATCTGTTTTCTAAATCTTTACCTCACTGTTTTTTAAGAATAATTTGAAACTGAAATCTGAGCTCTGACTCTTCTGTTGTAAGTGATGTCTGGCCTTCTAAAGAAGCATGAATGTCCTTGATTCATTATATAGAGATGAAGGGCAACAAGATTTACAGAGAGTGAAAATTAAATTGGTCATTTTATATATTCTTTTTTTCAGTGAAATACTTTATTTTAAGAGATTAAAATACATTGTTTTTTTTTTTTATTATTTCAAATGTCATTCTCAGTATACTTTGCTGCCATCTATAAAGAAAATCAACCAGAGTACATTAACATTATTCTTTATTCAAAAATGGCAGGAGAAAGAGAGTTCCAAAGGCGTGTTTTAACTTGGGGAGGGAGGACAGAAGTTTTTAACAGGACTTTAGCAGGAGGAGTTAGCGGAAGTTCAGCTAGTTTCGGGAATAGTTGGATCAAGACAGTTCTCAGAAGAGGGAGGAATTGTACTTGTGAGTTAACAGCCATTGTTTGGGCAGTTTGAATTTATTAAGAGTAGAGAGGAACAGCTGTGGGAGGCAAGGACATGCTAGGGCCATCATGGAAAATTCTCTGGCTTTAAGTGTCTCTTAATTTATAAAGTGGAAAAATACACCAGTTAGTTCAGCATGTAATAGGCTGTTTCTTGAGCAAGTGTTCTAAAGATGTGGCCATAACCCACTGGAGTGCTCTTTCTCATGATAACTAAATTTTCACATATTTTCAAATAATGATATGACTCAAAAAACTTTGAACAAGGTAGGCTTTCAATCAATGTCTGCTTTGCCAGGCTAAAATGACACCCTGCCTTTGAAGAACTCACCAAACAACTGGTAAGACAAACATAAATTATTCTATCAAAATGAAACTATGTTCAAAACATTGTGAAATTTCAGGGCAGAAAGTAGCATTTTTGCAGAGGGGATGACATTCAGTTTACACACTGAAGAATGGTAATGATATTGCTGGTAAATAATATTAATATAAGCTACTATTCATTAATACCTATCATATGCTAACCACTTTATATATACTTACCTTGAATCCTCAAAATATCCCATTTAGTCCATTTGGGCTGCTATAACAAAAATACCATAGACTGGCTGGCTTATAAACAACAGAAATTTATTTCTCACAGTTCTTGAGGCTGGGAAGTCCAAGATCAAGGCACCAGCAAATTCAGTTTCTGGCAAGGCCTCTTTTTCTAGTTCATAGATGGCTGCCTTTTCTCTGTATCCTCACAAGACTAAAGGGTTGAGGGATCTCTTGGGGTCTCTTATAAGGTCCCTGATACCACTCATGAGGGCTTCAGTAAACTTCCCAAAGGCCCCACTTTCTAATACCATCACATTGGGGATTAGGTTTTAGTTTGTAGATTTTGAGGGGGGACATAAACATTCAGTTCATAGCATCCATAGAGATAGATCTTACTTAATTAGGAAGAAGTAAAAAGTGAAGCTCACAGAGGATCAGTGACCTATCCAAACCCCAATTTATAAATGGTAAAGCTCAGATTTGAAAATGCACCGTCATTTTCCAAAGCATGGGACAGGCACCACTCCCATACTCCCGTGGGAAAAGGAACCTAGGTGTGCTGCAAATGAGATTAGGAGAACCATGGCATAACATTACATAACACTGAACTCCATAGCAGGGGAATTACTCCCATTTCATTTCTTTTTTAAAGTATGAGAGAAAGTTTCAGTTTAATGGAATATGTCCTTACACCTCTTTAATCTTTCCAAACTCCCATTTACAGTGAGCCTCAGGCTCAGAGCATTCAGTAGCATTCTAGCTAGAATTTAAAATGCACTTTTTCGTAGTATTTATTTTTATGGTTTCTTTCTAATTATGGAAAATGGTGCTTTTTAAAATTTTACATAATTTGATTGGAAGTTTCCAATTTATATACTTATTTATGTTAAAAAATATTTTTTAAAAAAATACTAGGATAATTCTAGTAGATATGGATGATGAATATGTGACATTTTGGGGCACAAAGTCACTGTACCTCACTAAATAGGATTTCACTAAATAAACAGCGATGGTAGGAAATAGCTGCTGATAGTGAAGGGAAAAGAGCACTCTAAGGAGAAAAAATGATTCATAAAATGAGAAGCATATCAAAATATGGTGTATTTGGAAACAGTGAACCATTTGAGGAGCTAAGATTTGCATGCTGAATATTGAGGCATGAAATTGTCCATGTTATTATTATACATGAATCCTTTACCTTTTATAATAGAGATGAGACTAAAATTAAATAACACAGTTATGAACTCCTCTTTTTTTTTATAAGATGCCATGACCTTGATTAAAAATTAGAAAAGTTTCATTCTGTGTAAGGTAAGAGATGAAGATGAAGAGACTCCAAATATACCACCCCAAAATATGCCACTTTGGCATAAGGATTGTTTGGGGCTGAAAGCAATTAAGAGGCAGCAAATAAATACAGAAAGAACTGTCTGTGTCCCTCTATTGCCTTAAAAACAGGACATAAATTTCCCATTGTAAAGGCTTCCCCCTTCCCTTTGCCCTATCAATCCCCAGATGGTAAACCTAAGAGAGTAAAGGAAAAGTTTTTTCCTTTCCTATAAATGCTTTTTAAACAAATAAGCCCTATCACAGATTTCTCAGGAGGAAATGTGGGCAAAGAATGAGGCTGTTTTTAGTTTGAAAAAATATGCTCCCATAGTGAGGTATGCCCATCTCCTTGAAGAAATGTATTTTTAGGAAAATTTCTGACTTTTTCCAATCTTCTACCTTCAGTTATTTCAAGTAAAATAATAGCAAAACTTACATGAAAAGTAAGTTATACTCATTTCCAGCTAAGTAAGTTAAATAATTTCTGGGAAAGACAAAAAAAAAAAAAAAGAGTTTGGTGACAGCTAAACCTTTTATGCAGAAAGCAAAGCTGGAGATTTCCTTATGTTCCCTGAAGTAAACTGCCTGTCTTCTTTTGCTTTGTTTCTGTTTCTCATCTATGATTTATTTATAAAGAAAATAAGAAGGGTCTTTGATAGAGGGGTGGTAGGAAAGAGAATTGAGGCCTTCTTATAATTTAATTTAAACACCTCTGGTGAGGTAAACAAATATAGCAAAATCCCTACGTGTGCTATGTTACTGAGCCAGCCTTAAGGGTGAAACAAAACAGAAGCAAAACTTAAGGGAGAGGTAGGTCTTTATTCCAGGAAGGTGGCAGCTTCTGGCCTCCTCATTTAATCATTAACACATTGTCATTTACTAAAAACATATCTCTTTAATAAAAGACAGTCAACATCAAACAAACATCAAGCAATTGTTCCTTTTAAAAGATACTACTTTAGAACAATTTTTAGAATAAAGAAGTGCCAGTGGTATAATTTGGCACCTTTCTTACTGATGATAAATTTCCACGTAACAACTAACCCCAAATTCAGGGCAAATCTTGTGGCTTAAGGCATTCTAGTCATAGCTTTGTCACACTACCACCACCACCTTGTAGCATCAGATCGAATGGCAAGGTGTTTTGCTTGTTTTTTTAAGTGACTGAATCATCAGATTATTGGAAACCTCTATGAGAACTTGTATTTTTATAGAAAATTTAAATTTTGTTCTCTGTCTTTATTTTCTCATTTTACTGCCATAATATTTTGTGACATTTTTTTTACATTCTCTATATTAATACAGGAGCCTTTTTACTGCTCATTTCCAGGCACATCGGGCCTTTCAGTTAAGAAGGCAAGACACCTGTCTACATATGTACTTGAGATTTCTGGCTTTCTTTCACAAATATCCACTGTTGAATGCTTGCTCCCCAGAATATCATCAAAGCAGCCTGTTGATAACACAAACTGAGTTTGTTTTTGCTGATAAGGAAAACCTTATCTAGACAGAATCTTGGTAGCATCTCTGAGTAAGAAGGACAAAGTCATAAAGGATATTTATAAGATTTTTCAAGTCCACCTTAGGGTGGTTCTTTTCGTATGGGAGCTTGGTTAGGATTGGGTAAGGATCATGATATAATAGTTTAGTATTGATGACAGCCAGGTAAGGATTTGGGGGTGAGGTGTTCAAAGGAGTCTTGAGGTATAAGCTGTTTGCTTTTTCTATTGACAGGTTGGTGAGTCTTCCAGGATATTCCTGGAATGCACAATTAAATTATTTCCAATTTCTGTCATTCCTGGGCATGAATTTCCTGGAGTAGTAAAGTTATATTGATGAAAACAATGGGTTGATAAAGTCAAGTTACTATAGACAGAAACTTGTATAGGTATAGAGTTTGGGTTCCTACCACCCAACCACCTGATTTCCTTATCCTTGTCCCTTCCTGGCTGAAGAGTCATCCAGTGAAGGCTTTTTGACTTTCAGGATAACTCAATGAAAATTGCCGAGGTTTTAGAGTTAATATATTTTGGATAGTTCAGTGCTCAGAAAGTATCCATCCCCTTCACCCTCCTTCTCCTCTCCCTGCTTTCAAAGGCTTCTATTAAGATGTGGAGAAATTGGAACCCTTAAACATTGTTGATGGGAATGTAAAGCAGCCACTTTGGAAAACAGTTTTACTATTTTGCAAAATGTTAAATATAGAGTTACCATATGACCCAGTGTTTTTACTCCTAAGTATATACCCAAGAGAATTAAAAACATATGTCTACACAAAAGTTGATACATGGTTGTTCATAGCAGTACTATTCACAATAGCTAAAAAGCAGAATATCCATCAACTGATGAATGGATAAATAAAATGTGATATGTTGGTACAATGTACTATTTGCCAATAAAAAGAACAAATTATTGTGCATGCTACAACATGGATGAAATTGAAAACATTAGACTTAGTAAAAGAAACCAATCACAAAAGGCCATATATTGTATGATTGCATTTATATGAAATGTCTAGAATATGCAAATATATGGAGACAGGAAAGAGATTAGTGGTTGCCTGGGACTAAAAGATTGGGAGAGAGAAGATAAGTTTGAGGAATTTGTAGTGACTGTCAATCATACAGGCTTTCCTTTTTGGAGTGATGAGAATGCTCTAAAATTGATTTTGGTGATGGCTGCACAACTCTGTTCACATAGCAAAAACAATTGTATTGTACACTTTAAATGGGTGAATTATATGATATGTGAATTATATCTCAATAAAGCTATTTAAAAAAAAGATTCTTTTAAAATAAGAATACTCTTTGGTGAGAGTCAAGCTATAAAAGAATACATTAACTGATTGCTGAGAGTGAAAGTTCAGAAAAGGAACCTTGGATTGGTGAGGGATGGAATGAGGACTGGAATGAGGACTGGGAAGGAGCAGGCCATGAAAGAGGAGGTGCCGGGGGAGCTAATGAATGAGTGCACCGACCTTGCCTGGTTCACACACTGCCTAGGCTTGCCCTAGCAGCCGAGTCACACAGGTACATGCTCAGTGCATTCAACACCCAGATGGAGATCATTTTTAACATCTCCTTTCCTCAATAAGACAATTATTTGTAGTGATAATTGTAACATTATTTTCTCCATTCCTTTTTATAGTATTGAAACCATTGAAAATTTTATAAAGTAAATACATTTCTATTTTAAAGATATTTCTATTTAAAGAGATTGTTCAAATTAGTAAAAGGTTTTAGTATAAACTAAAATTTGCATCTGTCAAATAGAATAGTACACCTCACAGCTTTGCTTTACAGTTTCCATTTTAAACACATAAAATGACAGAACTGAAATAACACTAATCCTGCTTTTTCATCTTTAAGATCATTGAGCAATCATTGGGGGGTTTTTTTTGTTTGTTTGGGTTTTTTTTAGAAGCTCCAGTTTAAATTTAGGAATATGCAGTACCACAGGGGTTGGTGATGTGAATTGCTGCCTGGAAGAGAGCTTGCACAATTCCGGCACTGTTAACAAAATTATTCTCAAAAGGAACGTGTTGCCAACTCCATGTCTGTAGGTAATCCACTGAATAAAGGAGTACTCAGAGTTAACTTCCATGTAGAATGCAATGTTTACTAACCTAATTGATTAAAATGTGCTAATTTGAAGCTTATATGTATATTATTATAAGTCAACAGTAACCACTGCAGTTGTTTCAAAGTTAACCAACAAAAGACTTCTTCAAGGAAGAGGATTTTATCGCTGGCAATGTTTAGAATTGTTGGCACATGGTGATAATAAAAAGCAGACTGACTTTTAGTTGGTTTTATTATGATTTTTTAAATCTCTACACATAATGCACCCCCTCGATGCCTGTACCCAGCACAGACTCCTCCACCACCCTACATGTGGAACACCACTGATGTTAATTTACATAAACATGGTAAATGATGGCTTATATATTCTAACAGCTATAGGTACGGCGAATAAAATGCTAACCTAAGAGTAAAAAAGTGTATCATTTTAATCTAAATTTGCTACAACTTTGTTATGTAATCCTAGCACTGGCATTAAAAGGTTAATTTTTATCAAACCTCTGAGTTCATGGAGGCTCTAAAACTCACAATAGGTTGTAGTAAGTTAAAAAGAATTTCTCGAGGGAAAAATTGCTTTTTTCATTAAGAAGTAAAGACTGACTTTTACAAACTACTTATAGCCAGATGTTGTATTCTTGGGGCACACAACAACATTTTGTTTTTAAATGTTGAAAATCTTTTAATATAAAAAAGTGGATAGACTGTGAAAAGAGGAAGAAGAATAATAAGCAACTAACTATAACAATACTATAGAAAAGTATGTGAAGCTATATCTTGTAATGACATGTTGTCTGGGTTTACCTCTTTGTCAACAGAAAGATGGTATGAAATATAAGAGAAATATATAAGGAAACAAGACCATTGACACTATAACTTGAATAATTAAGAATTCTAGAGACTCCTTATATAATCTATATTAGAGATCTAAAGTTTATTCAGAGAACTAAAATATGCCATCTACCTACCCATCCATTCTCTTTCCTTCCTGCCTGCCTGTTTTTCTGCCTTCTTTACTCCCCACCCCACCTTTTCTTCATTCTTCACTCATTCATTTCCTTTTCTATCCTGGGCACTGTGTAATTTGTAATTTTTGGATTACAAAAATGGCTGTTATCATTCCTGCCCCCAAAAATCTCAGTCTGGTTCCAAAGACAGACACATAAATGACATTAGAATTTAGTGTAGTTCAGTGTAAGAATGTACCGAGAGCTGCAGAAGCATCAAGGAAGAGGTAATTAGCTCAGTGTGGACAGAGAGAAACTCTCTCTGGGAGGTGACATCAAACTGAGTTTCATGGACTGAGTAGTTCTCCAGGTGATACTGTGCAGATGTGTGTGGGGTAGGAGGTGATGGTAGAGCAGAGAGAAGATATTCTGTACAGTCTAAGACTTTACTCTTTTCTTCTCATGTTCCTGAATTTTAAATTTAAGTAATTTAAAAACTTGTTCTCAATGTTTTACTCTGAGCACCTCATATGTGCAACATTCAGTTACTAGGAAATTTCTGGATTATTGACAGTTTACAAGTCATTAATTGATTTTATTGAACAGGTTGCCAAGCTCACTTAAATAGGATCTTCACAAATTTGAATTCTCACCCAAAAATCTCTTTTTCTTTCTGCTTAGAATTTTATATAAGAGTGAGTTTTGGACAAACAGTGCTTTATATTTTTTCCCATTTTCATCTTTTGAGTTTAAGAGCTCCTATTGATTCATATAACCCATAACTTGGTGTATAAAACCTGCTTACTCTGGTTGTTTCCCTTAAGAACAGCATTAGGGAAGTCAGCCCCCAACCCCACATCCCTGGCATATCTTTTCCTCAAAAAGCTGTTTCAGGGTGAGAGATTTGCTCAGCCTCATTGGAAGAAGTGCTATCAGGCCCATCCAAAGTCTCCTTTGACGTTCCAGAAGATCCTAACAACAGCAAAATCAGACGGCCATGCTACCCTGAACAAGCCCAATGCCATCTGATCTTAGAAGCTAAGCAGGGTTGGGTCTGGTTAGTACTTAGACAGGAGACCACCTAGGAAAACCAAGTGCTGTAGGCATAAAAAAAAATTTTTTAATAAGGGATTATAGGCTGACAAGGTCCTTGCAATCTGTGTGGTCAACCAAGGGTTACCATTACCTAAAAACTGAAAAATTAAAAACAAAAAACTGATTCTTCTCAGAAATAGAGCTGTTCCCACATGGACTCAACTCAATGAAAATTCACTCAGCCAAAACACTAGAAGTATGCTTGTGACCTGACACTCCTCCCAGAGTAAAGAGTGCTATGTTTCTTCTCCTTCAATCTGTGACTGCCTCCTCTAATAGAGTGTAGTGCAAGATACACTATGCGACCTCCAAGACTTCAAAAAAAATTTTTTTTAATAGACCATTAAAATACTAGGCACTCTGCCTTGTTCTCTTAGGACACTTACTCATATTCCAGCCTCCATGTGGTGAAAAAGCACAAGCTGGCCTACACAGAGAGACTACTTGGAGAGACCACAAGTAAGTGTTTCATCCAATAGCCTACTTAAGGTCCCAGCCAACAGCCAGCATCAGCCACCAGATACTTGAGTTAAAATGCTTTCAGACAGTTCTAGTTCCCAGCTTTTGTGTCCCTGTAATTATTTTTTTAATATTTTGTTTTTTTAATTAAATGGATGCTATTAACCTACAAATCCATATGACCTAGTATGCTAACCTAGCATGTAGATCTGCCACAACAAATGTTATATTTTTAGGTGTGTGTTGGGTTAATTTAAGTAGGACACACTATAATGGGAAATGTCACCTAAATTCTTTTCCTCATGCTTTCCCTATTCACATCTAAGGAAAGACAAAAAGAAAGCAAGTCTAGCTTTTCTGCCCCCTCCTGAGATTATAATGGTTTCATCATGGCTGGGAGTCTGAGAGGTACAAGTGGAGTCTAATGTGAATGATTTAAGGTAACCCCACTTGTCAGACTATCACCCCAGGATCTGAATAGGACATTCTTCTCTGCCTCCCACTTCCTGACTCAGCGGGACATGTTATTCCATTATTCACCTAGCTTCAACATAACCACGTTCTGTTTTTCCTGTTGGTCAGTCTAGGAAAATGGCCCAATACATAGAAGTTTCAAGAGCTTAAAAGAGAGAGAAAATTTGGCATTTCTGCACTCTGTGAATAAAAACAACCTACCTCAGATCTGTGCAACTTTTACTGCTTCAAATGCTTTATACCGCTGAGGAGGATGCAGAGAAACAATGACTCACACACTGCAGAGAAACAGTGCATGGTATAGCCACTCCAGAAATAAGTTTGGCAGTTTCTTGAAAACTAAGTATACATTTACCATACAACTCAGTAATTATAGAAGTTTCATTGGTAGTAATAACTGTTAACAACCAAAATGTCTCTCAATAGGTGAATGGTTAAACGGTGGTATATCCATACCATGAAATACTACTCAGCAATGAAAAGAGATGAACTATTGACACATAAAACAACTTGGGTGAATTTCAAGGGTAGCATGCTGAGTGAGAAAGACCAATATGAAAAGGTCAAATAATGTATGATTCTATTTATTTAACATTCTTAAAATAATAAAATTATAGAGATAGAGATCATATTTATGGTTGTCAGGAATTAGAGATGATGAGGGGTTGTAGAGTGAGAGTGACTATGAAGGATTAATATGAGGGAAATCTATTTGGTGGAGCAATTCTATATCTTTATTGTGGTGACGATTGCACAAATGTACAGGTGGGATAAAATGCACACGTTATATCTTTGTCAAATTCCTGGTTTTAATATTGAATTATAGTTAGTTAAAATGTAACAATTAAGGGAAACTTGATGAAGGGTACATGAGACCAACTGTGCTATTTTTGCAACTTCCTAAGAATCTCTAATAATTTAAAATTTTTTTTTAAAAAATAGTGTTTTCTCGCTCTCTTAAAAATCCTTTTAGACATGTAAGCATTTGCTATTTGTCCCCATTTTACAAATGAAGGAAATGAGTTTCAGAAAAGGTTTGACTTGCCTAAAGCCACATGGCTAAGACAATTCTGGAACTGGGTCTTTCACCCCAGTTCCAGTGTTCTTTCATTCAGGTTTTCATACAACTGACTTAAGGGTCAAAGCTTAAAATTTCTGTGCTTATTTACTAATGCTTCCTTACATGAATTTCACATGGTTTATTCAATTGACATTTTTAACCACCTAATATTACTAGATAATGTTATTTTATAAAATGGCCATTTGTACCTCAGTGAAATTAATTCCTTATTTATATGAATAGAAATGTTAAAGAACCAAAATAACATGAATTATCTATTTGAGTCTTAAAGTTGAACTCAAGATCTTTTTAAAATTCTATACTGGATACATTTGGAGCTTTAGGACTTAAAATATTGAAAGTCTCAAAATATGTTGGGGTTTCCTTCTGCAAAATGGCATGTCAAAGTACATATGCTTATCAGTTTTGTAATTTTAGTATTTACACAATTGAAAAGAATACTAATCCAAAATGTATATGACTCCATTTGACCTTTTTCAATTTCATGTTCTTTGAAGTAGAGCCAGATTTTAAGATATTCAAGAAAAATCTGAGGCCAGAACCCTTGTATACAGTTTTATATTTTCCCAGCTCTTGTCCACATCTAAATCAACAACAATTTTCTTTTTAGTAGGCCTCTGCTATATCAAGTCTTACTAAAACATTCAACTTACTTTTCATGGAAATAACAACTCTATTAATATTTTATTAGTTTTCATATATATATATGAAAATCAACCACCATTGGTCTAACAAATTTGAGGGGAAAACACAACTGTTTTTTGTTTGTTTGTTTGTTTGTTTGTTTGTTTTAATAAATTTCTAACCGGGAAGGTCATGGTAGGTAGTCACTCCCAGGCGTATAATTATTTAGTAAAATGTTTATCTTTGTTTTAGGTGAGCTCTGTCCATTGTTTCTATGCATCTAGGTTAACACACCTTTTTTTTATTGTTGTTTTCCATCATTATATATTTCCAACTTTATTAAAATAGACAATTAGTCACTCGTCTTTACATTGTACAACTCAATGAGTTTTTTTTCAATTATAGTTGCCATACAATAATATATTAGTTTTAGTTGTACAGCTTAGTGATTTGAGATCTATATTACTCACAAAGTGATCACTCCACTAAATCTAGTACCCTTTTCCCCCTTACATATTTATTGCATTGTTAACCATTTTCCTTATGCTACACTTTATATCTGCCTGTCTATTTTATAACTATCCATATGTACTTCCTAATTCCTTTTCCCTTTTCGCCCTCCCCCCTGCCCCTGCCAACTGCCCTCCTATCTCATAGCCCTTAAAGTATTCTCTGTATCTATGAGTTCATTTTCGTTTTTATTGTTGTTGTCTATTTTGTTCTTTAGGTTCCACATGTACATGAAATCATGTGATATTTTTCTTTCTCTATCTGAATTATTTTAGTCATCAAAGCAATATATTTTTCTATCCCCTTCCTTTTAGTCTGGGTGTGTCTTTTAATTTGAAGTGAGTCTCTTGTAGACAACATATGTAGGGGTCTTATTTTTTTATCCTTTCAGCCACTCTGTCTTTTGGTTGGACCACTTATTTATTTTCCATTCGAGGTACTTGTTGATAGGAATGTAGTTATTACCATTCTTTATGTTTTTGACATGTTTTTTCTTCTAAAAGAGGTCCCTCCAACATTTCCTATAATACCGGCTTGGTGTTGTTAAATTCTTTTAGCTTATTTTTTTCTGGGAAGCTCTTTATCTGTGCTTATAGTTGCCTTAAAAGATCATGCCAGAACCACAGTCAACTGCTACCAGTGTGAAACTTGGAGTTGACTCCAAGGAGCACTGGACTTGCCAAGGACACTACTGGATTGGCTTGGGTGGGGCAGCTAGTTGGGAGAAGCAGAGTTTAAGGGAATCCTCTGAGCAGCTCAACCTCTGTTATCCAGTTTGATGATGTTTCAACTGTGGTGGTGCTGAGTTTGCACATTGAGAAGGGAGCGCTCAACAGAGGAATAATAGATAACTGCCAGCATCTCTGCCTGGGAGAGAGTCTCACCTCTGGCCCTCCTTCAGACAACTCAGTGCCCCCCTGTAAATTCCTCGTACCCCACGAGCAGCCAGCCAGGCACTGGTTCTCAGAGCGAGAAGGTCCCTCACTGCAAATGCAGACATGGCCCTTTAATAGGCGTCTGGCTGCAGCTGCTATTGCCTCTGTCCTACTCAGCTGCTCAACTGGGCAGCCTTGCATCTTCACCCCCTCCTACACTCTACTGTCACAGAGTGATTTCTTATTTCTCTCCCTAGTTGTAGGGCTTCTGCTCATCTAGATCTCAGGCGATTTTGCTTGCTGTTTGCTCCGTGTTTCTGTCACAACTTTGATTTGGTCACAAGAGGGATGAACAAAGCCGCCATCATCTATGCCATTTTTTTTCCCAGTCTCACAACTTTTCTTTATAGATCTTTAACTCAATTGATGGCAGAAAGAATGTGAGAAAACCAGTGAGTGGCCTATTAGCCATAAGCATGTCGTAAGTCATGAGCACCAGTCATTGTGTTCCTTAGAGGGAAAGAGGTATTTCCATTTATCCAACAAGTTGGTTGATGGAAGTCAGCAAGACAGTCTCTCATGTATTATATTAAAAAACTAGAATAGCAGGCTATATTATATACTAATAAAGGGAATGATTAAACAAATAAGGACCTCTTAGAAATTAAAAATATGATTTCCAAAAATAATAACAATGATATTAATACTGAAAATTGAAACATAGACGAGTCCCTAAATGTAGAACAGAAAGAAAAACAAAGAGACAGAAAAGATGAGCTAAGATTTATCAACTAGAGACTAGAAGCCTCCCCATTCCCCAACACCCACCTTTTACTAATAAGATTCCTGAAAGAGAGAACAAAGCAAATGGAGGCAAGGAAATGATCAAGGAAATAATACAAGAAAATATTCCAGAAATATTCCAAAGCCAAAGGGAGATAAAAATTTTGATATCTTCAAGAGCTTAGCAAATTTTGAGCAGAATGAAAGAAAAATAATCTACATTTATACACAATATTGTAAATTTTCAAAAAATTAAGTATCAGTAGAGGATACTAAAAGCTTCCAGAGAAAAAAGGGAACAAGGGTTAGATTCACATCAAATTTCTCAATAACATGGAAAACTAAAATACAATGGTGCAATGCCTTCAAAGTTCTTTTAAAAAGTTAATTTTTAACTCAAATCTATACATCATCTAACTTTCAATCAATGTGAACAGATGGTCTATATTGGAACAGGAAGGTGGAGGACACCAGGAGGAAGGTTTTGAGAATGAAAATGTCAATTTGATGAAGCAAGCAGTGTGTTGGAGATTTTAAGAAAAACAGAAAACATGATAAAGGCATAGAATTCAAGAATAAAGGAAAGGGCTTTTAGAAACTCTGAAGTGGAGGGGAATAGTGAGGAGAGGGAAGAAAACCAAATAAGACAATCATGATTCAAATATGAGAAAACTAAAAGTTGATATGACTTTCAGCAGGTGGTTTTCAATATTTAGAATACGCCTTTTGACAAATAATAGAAGATAACTGTGGTATAAAATAGACCATAAATACTGTCAGCCTTGGAAAAATGTCAATGTTAAGGTATAGCTGTCAGAAGTAGGGAGGTAGAAAGTGAGAGGAGAGGTGGAGGAAAAGATGGGAGTACTGATGACTTTCTTTTACAAAGTGGAGTTGAGTATCCTTAAAATGCCATCCAAATAGCCTGTTAATGTGGCAAAGATGAGTATATCACCACGATAATGGAAAACACTGCTTTGGCAAATCTTCTATTTTTGTTCTTGTTTTCTGACTCTTTTTAAATGTACGGTGAGGTATTAATGGTCTGGCAATAGGATTCTTCCCTTATTTTAAATTTTCCTTGCACAATAAATCTCCTATTTCTGGCTTAAGGCCAATCACAAAAAATGAGGCAAGATCTAGAGTCACCTCTGCTTCAAGATCTACTCAGAATGCTGTCTAAAGGTATTATAAAGATTATGCTTGATGTCTTGGATGGACTCTTCCTTTCTTTGTTTATATGACTGAATTGGAGCTTCCCATGCAATTCTGTGTCTTTTAAGTCAGCCTCCGGGGCTTCTCATTCCACCTACTTCATCTGAATGTTTGTATCCAAGGTTCCTACTACCATATGAACTAATAGATGTGGATTTGAGAGCTCTGGATGATGTACACCCAACACTATTCTAAATTTCTTTGTAAATTTTACTATATCTTATCTAGGCTTTAGAAAGTCTTTTTTCTCAGCTTAGATTGATATCAGGAATTAAAAGCCAGAGATTTTCTCTGTTGTGAAAGGAGTTTAACTTTAAGAGGTAATTTAGCTTTGAGAGTTTCTGGCCAGCCAGGAGAAAAGGGAATGGGTGGGGAAGAGATGGAAGCAGAAGGAAATGGAAGAACATAGGATGGGGAAGGAGAAATAGTAAGATGAGGGCCATTTGCATCAAGTTGCGAGTTGTGGGGATGATCTAAAAGAAAGATAGTTTTAAGTGTTTCATATTTTTCTTTTGCTTTGGCCAAGAAATCACTTTAGGAAACAATTTTGGAGTTTGAATTTCTTTTAGATGCTCTTCATATGAATCAAAATATGCAGATTTTTTTATATTTATTCCTTTTTATTCAAAGGTGTTTCTCAAATGAACATTTTTTGTTTGTGTCAAAATTCTGTAATTCTAAATTATCCTTGGTGAAATTATGCCATATAGAATGTAAGTTCACAAATTTGGACTTTGTATAAGTAAGTATATATAAGAGAGAGGAATATAGCCGGGAATGCTAAACCATTAGATTTAGACTGAGACCAGCCCCTGAGAGGCTGGAAAAAGTGCCTGTGTACCTCATGGTTTCAGTCCGCATCCAAATGACTGGGACATTGCCATTGGGAAACTTGAATTTCCAGTTCTCATGGGACAGAAAGTTTGGACAGGAGATCTATCTCAGAATCAGTCTCACAGACATAACAGCAAGAGTAAGAAAAGTTCTTATAAGGTTTTAAAAACTAACCCAAAGCATAGCTTCCCCCCAAAGAATGCTGGTCAAGAAGAAACTGAGAGTTCTGGACACACTACCCCCAAATATGGCATACTGAATATTTTAAGCTGAAGGAGTTTGAGACAACAGCAGAAGCATACCTTCTCTGACTCCTGCCTTCTTTCCTGAAGCAGAAAATAATCAAACAATCAGTATTTGCTGTTTCTTTGGTTTACTATGCTTCCTTCATACTCTTTGACCCATCATATTTCTCTACAACTGTCCCCTCTTTATTAAACCTACATAAAAATGCTAAGGTACAAACATTTCTTTGGACCTTCATTTCTTTATGAAGGCCCTTCTGTCAATGTGTAAGTATTAATGTAAAAACTTAACATTAATAAATTTGTTTGCTTTTCTCCTGTTAATCTGTCTTAGTCAGTTTAACTTTCAGATCCAGCCAAGGATCCTAAGAAGGGTCCTCCCTGACAAAACCTCCTGAAATTCTTAGTACTTGGGGCCAGCTTGAGGAGCAGACTTACTCTTTGTCTTCACTTCTTCACATTTTTACTTAAAGATGCACATTAAGAAATGGGAAGGACAGTCAGAAACAAATAGGAGTGTTTTTACTAGTAAGGCAGATTGCCACCAAGGATAAAAGTTTTTCCACTCTTATCATATAATCAAAGGATTCTTAAATGAGTTTCTTAATCGTGGGACACAAAATAAACTCAGCATTTAAGGAACTCAAGGAAGTAAAATAAAAAATCAGAGCCAAGCCCAAGGCAAGACTTATAAACTTCAGGGGAGCACTATTTTTAAATTGAGAGCCTTAGGTCCTGATGATGAAGAGGTCTCAATTTGATCTCAGTGGGATTGCCAAAAATGTTCAATGCTGGCTCCAAAATACCACCAAACTAACCTGTTGATAAGACAACACTGTGGTATTGCTTAATATGGTAAGAGAGAAAAGATCTTTACAAAGTCTTAGTAGTATCTCAGAAGGGCATGGACAAAGTCAGGATATTTATGAGGCTTTTTTGAGGTCTATTTCAATGTGTGGGCTTGATGAGGATTGCGTAAGTTTCATGACATAATAATTTAAACTTAGCAAAGTAAAAGTTTTGAGGTGAGGGTTTTGTTGACCACAAACAAAAAGTTGGCTAGATATTTCTGCAGCAAAAAAAGGATTTATTTGGTTAAAAAAGGAAAGATTTGCTGGTTTATTCAGCAATGGTGAGCCATGGGCAAAACAAGAGAGGAAGCTTTTTTGTAGACAGGAAGGGGAAGTATGTGTGTTGGGAGTGGGCAGCTGATACAACCATAGAGTTCTTTCTGTGGGGCTTTCGTGGCCAGTATAGAGTGTGAGAGCTCCTCCTATAGGCCCTTCTGATTCCTATCTTGGTTAAAGTCTGTTATTAATTTTAACAATTTCAGGGTTTGGAGAGTAAACAGTGGCTTGATAATATCTATAGAAAACTTGAGCAGTTTGATATTGCTTTAAATACATTTTCAGGAGGTTCCTGAAACAAACAATAAACTTATTTTTTTATATTGTGTCTTCCTGGTCAAAGGCCTCTCAGAATAAAAAAAATCATATTAATGAAAGCAGTGAAAAAAAGACAATAGCCGATTTCCTTTCTCAGTGGGGTGTCAATAGGTAACTCTGTGTGGTTGATAACAAAAAAATTATTGGTTTACATATGTTTGAAATTCCAGAGGTGAATAGTAGAGGAAGCAGGAATATAATCCCACTGAGAGAAGGAAGGAAAGAGTAGATCAGGGCTTTGAAAGAATTAAATAAATTCTCATCTTTCATACCAGAAAACCAGAAATAATTTCTAAAATTGATAATTAAGAAATAGTAATATGTTTAGTGGGAGAGGCAGGACTCTTTATTATAAGCCTTTTGATATTATTTTTAACCATGCAAATATATATTACTTTGATAATTAAAAAAAAAAGAATAAAGAAGGAAGGGCTAATTAGAAATGGAAAGTTTGGTAGAAAAACTAGAGAGTATAAGGTCTTCAACAGTGAAGGGGTCTGATAATCATCTCTCAGTTTTCTCAAATTGTTTGAGGGGAGAGTTAGAGAGAGCATGGGGGAAGGGAGAACGCAGAAGCTAAGGAAGTGTTCTAGAAGTGCAGGCAGCAAGGAATCAAAAAAATAGGATAGTCCTGAGGAGGGCTCTGTGAGAGGGAAGGAGGTCTGTCAGTGACAGATGCAGAGGTGGCTGGGACCCTGCTGAGCGTCCTCTTTTCTCTCCCCTGCACTCCCTCCCTCTCTTTTCCTTTTCCTCTTTCACTGGCTGTAACATAGGCCTGGAGTAGTTTTTATTACAATTTTTGGTATATTTATTGACTATAGTTTTATGTTTCCTGTTCATAATTGAAAAAGCAGATGAGTTAAACATTTTTTGTTTCACACACACGCACACACACAAAAATATGTTATACCAAATTGAGTTGCTTTTTATTTCTCTGCGGTCTTCAGTTGACTTCTTTCTGTGAATGAGTGGTCTTCAAAGACTCACCCCTCCCTCCTCCTCCCGGCCTACACTATTCCCTTGGGTAAATGTAATCCACCTTCTCATATGCCAGAGTTTTTATTGTCTCCCTGGTGATTTATGCTCTTCTATAACACCTTTCATTATTTTAACCTACTCTGGGTTTTATCTGTGATAGCATAGCCTGGTCACTTTATTTCAGTGACAATACACACCTATATTATAAGGATCAGCATGTGAAAATCCTAACTAGAGGTTCACACAGGATTAGCAAAATTGTACTGGATAGTTATTTATTAAAATAACCCCTTGCCTTTATCAGATTAATTTAGCTCAAATCCGCAATTAAAAATAACAAGAGAAGATCAAGTAGCCTGTCTTAAATTAGGAAGTTACAGGGAATAAAAGATTTTGCTGGTCATAGGAGGCCAACAGCGAAAGGTCAAGAACTGGCATCGTGGTATGGCAGCAATATTAGACTAGAACTGGAAGAATGAGGTGCAGTTATAGCCTCTGACTAGCTGTTGGACCTTAAAGAGTTTGCTTAATCTTGTTGAGCTTTGAGTTTTTTATCCATAAAATGGGGATAATGATAACATCTATATCATAAGGCTGTTGTGAAGTTAATTGAAATAATAAATATGAAGTTCTTAGCATACTGCTTGGCAAATAGTAAGCACTTAAATAAAAATTTTAACTATTTTATCTTCAGTGTTTCTATTACTGTTGCTACTGCAAATTCGCCATTGGGTTTCAGGCAAATGACTTTACCCAACTTATCTCTATTTTTGCAACACTCCCATTGGGCTTTCTTTCTCCCACCTGAGGTTCATCATGGACCACCACAGCTGTGTGTTCGCCTGTATTCTCTTTTTAGCTAGGTAGATAGTTGATGGCCCTTCTCAGGTTATTATATAAGCAAATTCAATTATATTTGGGTCTTAGGCAATATCAGAGTCTAATAAAAATGAACCTAAATTCTTCTTATGATTCATAATTAGTCATTTAAACCCAGGATCTTATCTGTTGTCTTTTCCTTTTCAAAGCTGCTCAGCCTGTTTTCTTAGGGATCCTCTCCCACAATGACTGGTTACAGAATTAGCCTACCTAGCTTCTCTCTTTCCTGCTATCCCAGAAAACAATAAAAAAAACAAAAACAAAAACAAACCATAGTCTCTGTGGAAACACTAACCTCTGTAGAGACTACTGAGGTTGAGGTAGTTCCCAAAGTTCTAGAAATTGGATCCCAGGCTTTGTGTAACTATCCTGGATAACCATCCTGCCTCCCTTATGTTTCCTGGATCTTGACAGTATCTCTCAGTGCTCACAGTCTTCAATCTCTGATTTCCCTTTAAATTAGTAGGAAACTGAGGACAATTTGGGATTGTCCTATGATATAAGTAGACCTTCTTTCTGACTCCAGTGCACAAAGGGGTCATCCTGCCCTGGACTTTGCATCCAGCCTGAATCTTACCCAAGTTTGTCTGCATGTTGGGTCAATTGGATGGGTCCATGATATCTGAAGCTCTCCATGTTCCTCAGGTGGTATCAGGACACCTATATTCTCTTTGTTATTTGGTTTCCAAAGATTCTATTGATATAGGCTCTAGCTCAGAGATATTTTCCCCAGTTATGTCCAGTTGACTAATAATCCTATCAAAGGCATTCTTTTTATTTCTGTTTGTTTTTTTTTTTATCTCACCAATTATAATGCCTGTCTATTCTTGCATGCTGTCTAGCTTATCCTTAGTATATTAATCATAGATATTTTAAATTCTCAGTCTGATATTCCAGTATCCTTGCCATATCTGGTTCTGATGCTTGCTTTGTCTCTTCCATTTGTGGGGTTTTGTTTTTGTTTTTGTTTCGACTTTTGGCATGCCTTGTGATTTTTTCTTGCTAGTTGAACTTGATGTGCTAGTAAAAGGAACTACTATAAACAGGCCTCTAGTATTGTGGTGGTGCAGTTAGGGGAAGGGAAAGCAATCTATAGTCCTAGGATTACATCTCAGTCTTTCAGTGAGCCTATGCCTCTGGACTATGAATTTTACAAATGTTTCTCAATTTTTTTCTCCTCCCCTTAGGCGGGACAGTATGGCTAGAGCTAGCTAGAGTTGGGTGTTTCCCTTCCCCCTCAGGCTCTGATAAAACCCCAGCAGGTTTTGCTCTGGTTTATGAGTTTCTTCTGAGGGCAGGCTTTGTTAAATATTTTTAAATGGTTCCTTTTCCCTTCCCCTTGCTGCAAGCTCAGAAAGGGAATTTTTCTCTGATATTTACTGTGGGAACCTGATGGAGCTCCTGGAGGTAGTTTTATTTTTTTGGGGGGGGGTTCCCCATGACTGGGTTCCACTGTAGTTTTTAACTCTCAGCCGATTACAGTTCAGGTTTCCCTAACCGAGCACTGGTTCCCTTAGTGGTTTCTGCTCCCAAGTCTCTGCTCCTGTTAATAATGGTGATGACCTGTATGTACCTGTGTGACTCTCCAATCTTGGGGCCAGTCGCTCGCACAGTGTCCTTCCCTCCCTTATGGATCTGAGAAGAGTTGTTGATTTTTCAAGTATGTTCAGCTTTTACTTATTATTAGGACAATGTGGCTATTTCTAAGCTTCTTATGTGTGGAATTAGAAACCAGAAGTCTAATTTCTCTTTTTAATTATTGTCTTTTATTATTATTACTTTAAAGTAATACATGAATAAATTATCCTTTAAAAAATTAATTTAGTCCAAATAAATAGAGTTGACTCTGTATTTCGTCCATAGTCTCATTCCTCTTTCCCCTTCCCTGGAGGTCTCTGCATCACTACTTTTATCATTTTCATGTATATGCTTCCAGATTTCATATTTACATGAATATATTAGAAACCTTTATTAATATACTTACATCTACCTAATTTTTTTAGTGCTGCAGTAATAAAGTTTAGCTACACTCTGCTTTATTTAACAATTTCCCTTTTGACAAACATTGAAGATACTGTTGTCTTCGAGAAATATATTAGTGCTAAATGAAAGTCACAAAGGATCACATATTGTATGATTCTATTTATATGAAATATCCAGAATAGGCAAATCTATAGAGACAGAAAGTAGATTCATGGTGTCTTGGGCTAAGGATGGGAAGGAAAAGTAGTGTTGAGGGATGATGACTGAGGGGTACAGGGCTTCTTTTTAAAGTAAGAAAATATTCTAAAATTGATTGTGGTGATATATGCACAACTCTATGACTATACTAAAAGCCATTGAATTGTACACATTAATCGATGAATTGTATGGTATATGAACGATATCTCAATAAGGCTCTATAAAAGAAAAAGAAATATAATAATAATCTCATTACATTTGCTTCATCAGGACTAATTATATTAGAAGCCATCTCTAGGGACTGCTTAATAGCACTGATGTTTTTTAACCTCAGCTCCTCATCTACAGGGGTAGCATATTCTGTGACAATCCTAGTCTCTTTAGCAGGTGAGTTTTAGATTTTATATTGCTGTCTCTATGGGGCCTAATAGTAAATGCTACTGTTATATTAAAAAAAAGAGAGACAAATAATCACCATTTGTTGAATGCTTTGTATATTCCACTTGCACTATTAAATCCTCACCAGAACTCCCATGAGAAAGGAATCATCATCTCCTTTTAGTGTTGAGGAAGATAAGGTTAAGTGACTAGCCCAAGGTCATACAGATCTGTTGCCTCCAAGCCAGTGCCCTTTCTATTACATCATACTGGTTTCTTTGTATTTTAGTTTTGAATATCATGCTAAGAACCTGAGAGCTCTTTGAGGTCAGAGGCCTTACTCATTAATCTCTGCCTTGTTTGCTATGCCTAGCAGGATGCTCAGCACACAGTTGGTTCCTATACAAGTTAGTAGAAATGCATTCTTAGAACTCTCTGCTTTACTTCATCTGTGCTGGGCTTTTCGAGCCTGGCCATGTACCACCTGAGTTGTCTGAGCACCCTAAGGCAGTTCACACAGGAGGCCAAATGGAGCCACTGACTAACTCCACAATGGGGATTTTCTTTTTAAAAAGAGGATGTTAGGAAGAGTCTAAAGGGAAATGTTAGGAAATTAAAGTCAGTAGAATCAGCATGAAGGCTGCTTACGGATTGCATTAGTCATGGAAGGTGAATTCACTCTCAAGAAAGCAGAAAAGGGGAGAGATGGGGAGGATTCAAATGATTGATATGAGTTAACAAAGTACCTTCAGAAGGAAGAAGCCCAACCTCAGTCATCCCTAATACACATGAACATGTGTGGATCAAATTAGAAAGGAGAGAAAATTAGAGCAGTGGCCAAAGCAGAAAGATGCACATTTAATAAGGTTGCATGTTCATAGAAACATGAAACTGACCTCTGGAATGCACAAATGCTATCTGAGACAAAAAAGAAATTATCAACTAGATAGCATCTCACTACAGTGGAAGGCAGACACTATGTTTAGAAAGCAGTTTTATTTTGAAATTAGAGGTAAGACAGGATAGGAATGGAAAAGAAATAGAGGAATCTTCTTCCTTTGGGTTAGAACTACAGAACATAGAGCCCTGTGTAGAAAGATAAAAGTCCTCAAGAGATGAACAGCAATGAAAATAACCCAACTGCCAGTGCCTGAAATTAATCATGCTATGCCTAAAGACTTCCTTTGCCCAGCAACTATTTTGTGTAAGATTTGTATGGAACTTTGTTTTGGAGGCATCTTGAATGCCCTTTATTCAACTCACTATTTCTTCATCTCATGACATAAGAGTGCAGTCCATGAATAGTGTAGCTTCAAAATTGAAGTTCAGTCTCTGACGTAGGTCAATCCTGAATTTAGTCCTAGGTCTGCCATGGACATGTGAGGAGGCATGAGTCAGTTACTTATTTTCCTGTTCCTGCATTTCTCCTTTTGTAACAAAGATAATGTATTTTATTGGTCAGTTACCTCAAGGTAAGTGCTTTTAAAAAATGTAAAAACTATTTTACTCCTTTGAAACCCATTCAACGTCATTCATTAAATATGGGTCTCCTTTGTGTGAGGTTCAGGGCGAGAGCCTGTGCAACATGATCCCCAGGCTTAATCCACAGGATTATTGTACCAGGCAACAAATGGACCAAGCACTGACATGCATGAGGTCTTTTCTACTTTCTTTTCTAGAAATATCTCTCCTGGAATCCAACTCTGGAATTTCCTGACTTTTCCATGTTTAGATAATAAATCTTCCATTGTACTAGTCTAACTTAATGCCTTTATTTGCCTGAATTATATTTTAAAAAAGAAAGTTGTGCAACCCTACTGCCCTCAGTGAGGTCACAACAAGCATATTTCATTAAATTTATACACTTGAGCTTTTACACTGTGCAGTACTAAGAACTTTAAACATACAATAATTAACACTATACAGTTGAAAACTGAATCTGAGAAGGAGCAATATTTTTTAAATTGGACACAATAGATTATTTCATGCCTCATACTTAGAGTGAGAAGATGCAAGGTGAAGTTTGAAAGAAGGGACTCAAGTTGACTTATCCTAGTTAGGTGTCTACCCCTGAACCCACCATATGTGGCAACAGGGTCACATTGTACAAAGGGCTGCTTCTGTGGTAGCCACCTGATGACTTGGCTTTACATGAAAAATTTAAGGGAATCAGTAAATGGGAGCTGAGCAGGCAAAACAATGAATCCAACTACCAGGTCACCAGTAACTTTTTCTATTCTAATGACCAGGTCAAAAAAAGTAAAGAAATAGTCCCCATAGTGCCTAGCATATGGACAATTAAGAGTTAATTAAATAATAGTTTACTATTAAAAACAAAACAAACTTCTTCATAGACCAGAGGAAGAGCCCTGAAGCAGACAGGAGATTCTTAAAGAGGAAAAGCTAAGTCAGCAAATGAATTCATTTGAGTACCTGCTGCATGCAGTGCATCGTACTGCACAGTGAGGGCATAGTGATCGAAGCCATGCCATGTAGATTTTAACCAGTAAAGGCAAAAGAATGGACCATAAACTAAACAAAGAAAGATCAGGTAGCTATGGAATAGGCTCCTTAGGTGGGGAACACTGCTTTCAAGGAAAAGAAGATTCAGATCTGGCTTTGGAAAGATGTGAGGGATGAGGGAGGGCTGGCTTGAGGAGAGGATTCCACCTGCCGAGAAGAACTCTTGCAGATATAGCCAGTATGCATGTTGTCAAGTGGTAGGAAATGCCAGTGAGATATAAAACAGCTAGTCCAAAAAAGGCCTCTTCACACTTAGATGGACAGACTCAGTAAACAGTTGGGATCACGCTGGGTTCTTAATTAGGAGAGGAAAGTAAATGAAACTGCTATATGAGGAAGTTTCTTTTGTGACAAATCTTTGGGAGTCATTGAAATAGGATTCAGGAGGCAGGAAGTTCTTCTGGGCATCAGACCTGGTCTGAATCAGAGATTAGGGACCCCTCCTGGCAGAGATGAATTAGGGAGACTTTCGGGTAGAAGAGTCCCCAGTGGTGGTCCTGTTAGTATCTTCCTTCACCTCACCATCTCTGCACCCTGGAGCCTGGTTCCATGAAGAACAGACAGGAGTAACTAAGTACGGGTTTGATAGAAAGAGATGACTTGCTAGTGAAGACCAGGAAAGGCTTCATGGGATAAATCTGGAAAGATGAATTGAATTTTGATGGGTAGAGCCATACTTGATGAGGAGAGAGAAAGAATGAGAAGGAATAGAGTTTTCCAATAGAGTCGATATTTAATCTTGATTCATAATGTTATATGGTGTGTTATGGCTCTTTATTAGTTTAATTGAATTTACATTTTATAATTTAAATTTGTAATTTAAATTTATAATTAAATTATAATTTATATTTCAATCTAAACTAGAGAAGGACAGAGAATGGAAAGCTAACTAGTCTGACCTATTTTAACAGCTTTATTGAGCTATAACTTGCATATAAAATTCACTCATTTAAACTATATAATTCAGTGGTTTTTAGTATATTCACATAGTTGTGCAGCTATCACCACTCTCTAATTTTAGAACATTTTCATCACCACCAGAAGAAACCAGTTTTTAATTTAGAACTCACAAACACAATGAAAATGGAGGCTCTGATTGCCAGGAATTCTCTGTGTTAGCTGGTTAGAAACCTTGAATAACTCTCATTAATCTTCCTGTGTCACTGCTGTTCTACAGAAAACCATCTTGATATAACCAGGCTGCAGGGGGTGGAGAGGGAAGGTCCTGGAGCCCAGAAAGGAAGGATTTATAAGAGTCTGTCTAGAGAGAGAATGGGAACTGTTGGGGCTCTGAAGGAAACAGAAGCCAACGAAGCTCAGGTTCATGAGTAGGTAAGAAGGCAGCACTTCTCACAGAAGCCCAGGAATATGAGAGCCTTGCAGGACAATTGTGCAACCGCTCTGTCTCCACAGACCTTCTGGGCCTTGACTCAGCAGCAATTATTTCCCTTTTCTTCCTAGTGGAGCATGTTCATCTCCCCTTTTCTGCCATGATGCTGCTAAGTGCCACACCCTGAGCTAGGGGATTTCTCTGTTATCTCACAGAAGTAATTTAATCCTCTACAACAGCCCTGTAAGGTAGATATGGCTATCACTTTTTTTTTTTTAAGAGATTAACAAACTAAAGCCCATAGAGTTAAAGTAACTCTTGCTCAGGATCATACACCTGATAAGTGCCAGAGCTGATTTTAAACCCAAAACTTTAACCAGGACTCATCTAGCTTCTAGATCTTTCTTGTCACTGCCTTGGTGGGATCAACATCCTCCTGCATACCTCTTGACACCCAGGACAGAAAGTCAAGGCATAAGAAAAAGTGTACTACCTAAGCCCAATTACAGCACTCTGGTGCCTAAGGTTATACAAACCTTTGAATCCCTTACTAATGTTCTTGAGAGTAATGTGGTCTTCCCAGCAGTGTCTTTTCTGTGTTAGTCCTTAGCACATCTGGCACACTAGATCCCAGATGTGTGATTTTCATCCTATGCAGTGGGGCCACAGTCCCGGGGATCCTGCCGGTTCAGCTGTGCGCAAGAAGGCCTGTTTCTTTGACAGGGCCTGCAGGAGGTGGCTAGTGGTGATTTTGTAGCCCCTGATTTATTACTGTCTCCAGCCAGAGACAAGTGCTACACAATTTTGTGTACACACACACACACACACACACACACACACACACACACACCATCCATTTGGAGAACACGAAGAAGGAAATATTCGCAAGGCATCACCATTGATTTCTCTTTTCTCCCAGATCAACTCGTCTGACTTCTCCCTGTTGCCTCCTTTGCCTGTGGTCTGTCAGCTGTAGGTGATGACAAGGAATATTTCAGACTCCTTCCCCATCTGCTCGAAACACCAGGAAGCTGAAGGCTTGCTTCCCTCCAGGCCAGCTTAGAAATCCTGGTGTCAGGATAGAGCAGGCTTCCAAAAGCCAACCGCAGAACATTTAATACCTGTGCAAACCCCACGCAGAATTCATATGCCATAGGGTCATGGCTTTATGAGTGTTTCCATGACATGGTATTATTACACCCCAGATCTCTCACCTCATATGTCACTCAAGCATTCTCTGTCAGGAAACCAAGGAATAAACATCCAAAAAGAAGATTAATATTAGAGAGACTAAAGAGTAAAGTTCACGCAAACCATATGGTACAGCTCAGAAGGGAAGTGTCAGCCATTCTCTCTATCCCTTTACCTTGCCTTCCACCTCATCTTGTCTCACACTCCAAACAGGAATCCCTTTACAGCAGTGTTGCTTGGACTACCTGTGTCAGAGTCAGCAAGGAAGCTTGTTAATGCAGATTAACAATGCAGATTCCTGGGACCAGCACTTTTGGGACATGACCTAGGAATCTGTGTTTCACGAGCTCCCCAAAAGGTGTTTGTGAACAGCAGACTCACTTGTGATCCCCTCTCCCCCACAAGAAGCAAATCATTTAACCCTGTTTGAGGACTTTTTTGTCATGTAGAACCCACTGCTTCCTTGGACAGCTAAGTCTAGTGTAAGATGATTGTAATGTGGGAAAAAATCTCTTTAATTGGATTGAATTTGACCTTCTATAATTCCCACTCACTCTTCTTCCTACATTTCCTCTTCCCTCTGGAGCCACAGGAACTAAATCACCTCTCTTCCATTGGAGAGCCTCTAACTCAGACCCTTTTGTATCCCACCTCAGAAAGCAGAGAACTGAATCCACCCATTGAACTGGTAAAGCTAGTTAGGGTGGGGCACTGAAGCAAAGTTTTGACTTGCCAGGGTCTGGCAAAAAGCCTGTTTCCAAGCATCTTGGTTGAAAGCCCAGCTTCTGGACTCCTATTAGAGGTAGGTCCTGGCTGTGTAATACCCTTAGGCAGGATGCTGCCTATCTCTATGACCCATTTCTTCATCTACAAAACAAGATGATGATGATGATGATGATGATGATGATGATGATGATGGTAGCATAAGGTTTTGTGAAGGTTTCTGCTTTTTGTTTTTTAGTTTGTTTTCATTCCACAAACTGACAAAAAATAAAAATAAAAAATAAAAGCTTAATGATATAAAGTTGTTACACAGACCATGAGAACCCATTGTACTCCACTAAATACCAAGTGGACTGATGTGGGCAGCTCTCACAACAGGAAGGATTGCCATTAGTAGCGTGACTGTATGTCCTAACAGTTTGCCCAGAATTGCCCTATTTTGTTCCTGTGGTAATTATTAATACTCTTAAAAATGTCTCAGTTTGGATAATAAAATGTTGAGTTGCCCCAGATACTACATTTTCAGAAGACTTTCAATGTGTGTTGGAAGCATTAAGACAGGTTACTAAGAAAGCTTGTGAAATCTCTTCTTTGGAAATATTTAAAACGTGTCCATCTGGCTGGGATGATTTAGAACAACTGCAAATAAGTACTCATTTATAAGCCTCTAAAATGCTTTTGTTTGGTTTGGTTTAACTAAACTGTCTTGCCTTATTTCCAGGAGGTACATAGGTAGTAAAATTAATGGAAACAACTTTCTTGACTATTTAATTTGCCAAACAAAAATTGTTTTGTGCTGTGGGCTAGTGGATGTGGATGAGCAACCATTTTGAGTTTAGAGCCAGTAACTTTCTGCCTCAGTTTGTAGAAAAAAGATCCTGTAGGTTTGGAAGTTAACAGAGTCTCAGGTAACTAAAAGTTTAAAATAAGAATGTAGATAACTACTTAGGAAAAAGTATTATAATAATAGTTAACAATGTGCCAGGTACTGTACAGATATTAACACATTTCATCCTCAAAAAAAAAAAACCCTATGAGTTTAGTACTACTATTATACATATTTACGGATGAGAAAATATGAGTCACAGAGAGTTAAGAAACTTGCTCAAGTTAATGACAGAGTCATGGTTTGTCCCCAGGCGATTTGGATCCAGAACCCATACTCTCCACCACTATGCTGCATGCTCCCCAGAAAGAGAGGAGACTTTAAGTGAAGCAGGAACAAAGGCACCAGCTGGTTTTTAGTCCATCTGAGCTGGCTGCTAATGAGAGCAGACTGCCTCACAACTGAGAGAAACAATCTGGTCCTCGGTGAGGAATAAATGAAGAAAAATAGTATTTAGAGAATTTTACATTTAATCGTCTTGGCACCTATGGAAGGTAGGAATTATTATTTCCACTTTCTAGTTAAGGAAAGTAAGGACTTCAAAACATTAAGGAATTTGCCCAGGCCTCATAGTCAGTCAGGGGCAGAAGCGAGATTCTGACTCAGGATCCTATCTGACCCTGGAACTCCTGCCCTTAACACCTACGGAAAGTGCCTGTGATAACTCTTAAGCCAAACATGCCCGCCACGAACTTGAATATATAAAATGACCCTAGAGGTGTGTGTGTGTGTGTGTGTGTGTACACATGAGAAGGATAAGAAGGAAATGTAACAAAATGTCAATGGTGGTTATCTCTGGGTAGTAGAATAATGGATAAGTTGTTTTCTTCTGTAATCATTTCTATATTTTTATTTTGCTTAATGAACATGTATTTTTATAACAGCTTTATTGAGATTTACTTTACATGTCATACACCTTACCCATTTAAAGTGTAAAATTTAACTTCACAAGAGTTGTGCAATCATCATCGTAATCACTTTTAGAATATTTTTATCACTTGTAAAAGAAACCTGTAATCATTAGCAGTTACTCCCTGTTTGCCCCAACCCTTCCAGCCTTAAGTAACCACTAATCTGCTTCTGTCTCTATAGAATTACCCATTTTGGACATTTCATATAAATTGGATCATGCAGATAGTAGTCTTTCATTAATTGCTTATTTCCTTTAACATAATATTTTCAAGTTTCATCCATGCTGTAACATTTATTTACACCTTATTTCTTTTTATTGCTAAATAATATTACATGGGTATACCACATTTTATCTACCCATCAGTTGATGAACATTTGAGTTGTGCCTATTTTTGGCTATTATGTGCAAGTTTTTGTGAGCACATATGTTTTCATTTCTCTAGGTATATACCTAGGAGTAGAATTGCTGGGTTATCTGGTAACTCTATGTGTAATCTTTTGAGGAACACGTGTATCTTTTTTTAAGTATTTTTTTAAGCCAGGGCCCCAGGAACCACTTATATGATAGTTGAAGCAGGGAAGATTATCTTAAAATTAGATGATCCATGTCAAGCCTCTTCTAAAATCAAATAATCCAAATAAAAAAGTGTAAAATATTTTTAAAAATAAGAAATTAATCCTCAAGAGAGATTGATATGTCCATTGAATCATTTTTTCCTGCTACAAATATTTTTTGAGTATCTGTTATATATAAGAAATGACCAATAGATTTGAAATCAGAGGACCTAACCACTACCTTTTCAGGCTCTCTAGAAGGGTGTCTGTGAGGCTCCAGGGGGGTCAAGTGTTTCATACACTGTAATTGGCTGTTTAATTATGAATGAGTTGTAGTAAGAGTGATCTCAGAGATGAAAGTCCTCCTGAAGTAAACCAAGAAAATACACTCAGTAGAGAAGAAAAGGCCTGAGAGGCAAAGAGAAAAATGGGGCCTACATGGGGGCAGAACCAGGCTTTGGACTCAGGCTTCATCAGTAGACCCCAAAGGAAGGGCCAAGGCCCAGGATCATTTGGAAGGGCCCATGAATCTCAGGGCAGAAACAAGTCCTGTGTGGCTTTTCCCTTTCTTCCACTTGCTCTTTGTCCCAATAAAATCTGGTTGAGAGAAGAAAGCAGCACATGCAGTTACACTTTAAGGAGAAAGCAGCCTCACTAGCAGAGGAATTAGGGGGAAAGAAGTAGGTTGCAACCATCATTACTGATACCTGAGATTGCTGTGGTGGTTGGGGAGGAGATTGTTCAAGATTTGGGTTGCAATTGGCAGTAATGGTAGGTAGAGCTTAAGGAGAAGGCCAAGGGATTCAGAGAGAGTGTGAAAGGCGAGCATAGATGTACGGCTTCTTTAATAACCCTAGCTCTGAACTCCGTTTTCCAAAACCTTTCAATAGCCTGTACTACCTATGAATTGATGTCCATAGTGAGGCATCCATGACCCTCCATGGTCTGACCTCAGCTTAATTTTCCAGCCTTAACTTCCCACTGCCCCCCTTCAGGACATTCAGCTACACTAACATATTTTCTCTCTCCCAAATGAAACCAGAACCTGGCCTTTATCTGGAATTACCTTCTTCACTATTTGTGTATATAGATGACTTCCAGTTCTTCAAAGCCAAACTCACAAACCACTTCTTCCTCAAGGACTCTCACTCTCTCCTTCCCAGATGGAATTAATCTCAAACTTACCAGGATACATATAATTCTTTACCTGTATAACAACTCTCACAGGTTGTCTTTACTTTTCTCAGAAGGTAGGCTTTTCAAGGGCAAGATTGTCCCTTAATTCACCTGCCCTGATATATAGTCAGGTATATAATAGGTATTCAATAAATGTTTGTTGAACTGTGGGTAAATGAATTAATGAAACACAGATGTGGATAGGGGGAGAGAGGATGGGGCTTGGGAGATGTGAGGATAGACATAATCAGGTAAGAGCCAGTGCAGGCCAGGAGAGAAGGCTTGAAGGTAAGATGATTAAAGATTTGCTGAGGCACAATCAGATGGGAATGCACATTTGTGGTGGGGAGCAAGAATTGCCAGAGGGGAAGGGAGTGTACAAGGCAAAGAGTAAGCTCTCTTCTGGGGACTCAGACTTGAGCTAAAGAATCAATAGACAGATGCCTACAGGGAGAGACTAGACAGGGAGCATCAATGAGTGAAGTAAATACAGAGTAATGCATACCTTCCAGTGGTTTCTTGAGGTCAGCTACCACAGACCATGAAATGTTTTCAAGAGAATCCAGAAATATGTATTTTTTGGTGAAACCTTCCATTTGTGAAATATTAGAAACTAATTAGTTGTTTAAACTTTGAATTGAAACTACACACACGCACACGCACACACACACAGAAATATATATCCTAAGTGAATTTTCAATGAATTTTCACAAACTGAACACATCCACGTAACTAGTACCTTGATTGAGTATCAAAATATTACCAGTAATTCAGAAGCACCCCCTGATATATTCCCTTCCAGTTCTTACTGTCTCAGTATAACCAGTATTTTGATTTCTAATGTCATAGAATAATTTTGCCATTTTTATAGTCTATATAAATGGAATCATGTAGTATTTAATTTTCGTTTGTCTTTTTTTTTTCACTTGAAATGGTGCTTGGGGGGAAAACATACATATTATTGGATGCAGTCATGGATTGTTCATTCTCATTGCTGTATATATCCCATTGTGTGAAATTACCATAATTTATATCTCCATTCTACTGCTGAAGAACATTTAGTTTTGGTGTTTTAATGTTTTAACTACACACATAGTACTTCTAGGAACGTCTAGTAGATGTCTCTTGGTGAACATATATGTGCACATTTCTGCTAGATACTTAGGAACGAATTAACAGGATAATAAAATATGTATTTGTTCAGTTTTAATAGATGCTGCCAATGTGTTTGTACAGATTTACATTCTCACCAGTAATATAATGAAAGTTCAAGTTCCTCCACAACCTTGTCAACACTGATTTTTTTTTTTCATCTTAGCCATTCTCATGGATGTGTAGTGGAATCTCATTGTGGTTTTGATTTATATTGCCCTGATGAATAATGAAGTTGTTCATTGGCCTATGTTCATTGGCCACTTAGATCATCTCTTCTATGAGGCAAATGAGTTATTTCTCATTTTCTTATGGCATTGTTTATCCTTTTCTCTATGTATTCTGGACATGAATCCTTTGACAGATACACGTACCATGAATGTTTTCTTCTACTCAGTCATCTATTTTTTATGGTGTCTTTGGATAAACACAAGTTCTTAACTTTAACATTGTCCAATTTATCAATTTTCTCTTTATGGTCAGTATTCTTTGTGTCGTGTTAAAGAAATATTTGCATACTCCATTTTCACAAAGATGTCTCCTATGTTTCCTCTAAAAACTTTATTGTTTTACCTTTCATATTTCGCTCTGAAATCCATCTGGAATTATTTTATTGTATCGTATAAGGCAGGGTCAATAAACATTTTTCCATATGGACATCCAATCGTCTCAACACCATTTATTGGAAAAGATCATCCTTGCCCTAATGCTCTGTAACGTTGCCTTTGTCATAAATCCAGTTATTGTATATCTGAGGATCTGTTTCTGGACTCTGTATTGCATTTCATTTGTTAGTTTGCCAATTCTTGCACCAAAATCTTAGTGTCTTAATTACTATAATTTTCTAATAAGTCTTCATATCTAGTTGTATTCATCTTTTCTAGCTTTGTTTTTCTTCTTTTTGATTATATTAGATATCTGTGGCCTTTTGTATTTCCATATGAATTTTAGAATCAGCTTACTAATCTCTGCTGAAAATACCTGCTGAAATTTTGATAGAGATTGCGTTAAATCTGTACTTTAAGTTTGCATCTTTATAACAATGAGTCTTCCATTGCATGAATATAGTAAATCTCTTCATTTATTTAGACTTCTCAGTTTCTCTGAATAATGTCCCCTTTACATTTTCAAAAACTAAAATTTTAGTTTTATTATAAACTTCATACATGCACATTGTAGAAAGTACAGAAAATAAATGGAAATACACAGAAGAATCATTAATAGAATAGTATGGACTTATTTGCTTGAGGCAAAAGCAACAAAGACTTTAGTATAACTGCAAGACAGGAGGTGTTAATGGACAAAAGAATCCCTTAGAGAGCCAGACTGTGCCAAAATATACAGCCCTCAAAGGGGAGTTTAGTTAGACAAGTCCACAAGACAAGCCGAGTGTGCAAACATAAACAGCCCTCAGAGGGGAGATCTGGGCAGGCAAACACAAGGCCCTGCAGGAAAGCAGAGGCTGCAGAAAAGGCAGAATGTGCAAACAGCACCACTCAGAGGGGAGGCATAAAGAGGGAGAAATCCCAGGCATTAGAGGTGCTAGAAGGTTTATTAAGTTACATTTCATTCCCTGGGGCTAATGCTGAATCATTTCCAGTTAAAGATTCATTTAATGCATTTTGCTAAATGGCCCAAGAGGGGACATGACTTCTCCAGAGAAGACAGAGCTGTTATTGCTAGAAGAGACCTTAGGGAGAGTCTAGGCCAGTACCTTCCAAAGCATGATTCGTGTGCCACTACTGGCATAGGAAGTTATTTTAATGATTAACAGATTTTTTTTATTATCATAATTACATGTACTTTGTTTTACATTAGAAAAAATTATAGCTAACACACAAACCACAATTTCACAGATATACTTATTTAGAATAAGGCTAAAGTTGGTAATAATGTTAATTAAGTCTAGGTTGATTTAAAGAAAATTATTAAACAAATAAAGCACAGGTATTATGCAGATATTGAAAAAAACAAGAATATTTGGAAAATACTGATCTAGAATACCCTCTCATCTCATCTATGAGGAAACTAAGCCAGAGAAGAGACATGACCCATGAAAGGCAGAACCAAGACAAACATTCAAGTCTCTTAATTCCCAGACCAGTGTGTTTTCTTTTGTACCTGACAAGATTTCCTAGTTAACTTGAGAGAATTCAAAATTGGAAGACTTTCTAGGTATTTAACTTACTTGTTTGGCTGTCTACTAACCTTTATGATGATTGTATAATAGCAAATAAATTCCCTGCCTTTGTGTAAACATTCATGTAGTAAACATTACTAACAATTGTGGGAGGTGATGTAGGGAATGCTGTGATAAGAAGATGGGGACTTTACCACAAAAAACTTGTAATTTTATGAGAAATTAGATGTTTCAGTACAAATAAGTATTCAAGGCACAATAAAGTAAATGTAGATACAACATTAAAAGAAAAGAATTGTAAATGTACACCAAATAGTGTTCTTAGTCATAAAATACCTTATGTACTTTTTCTTTATGCACTTTTTTTTATAGGTAGAGACAGAAACTTCATAAAGTAGGTGCTACCTGAGTTAGGCTTAGATGAATGAGCAGGATTTCAATGGACAAAAAAGGAGAGAGAGGGTCTCTAAAAGATATTTGTACACTCATAACAGCATTATTCACAATAGCTACAACATGCAGGCAACTCAAGCGTATATCCACAAGTTAATGGATGAACCATATGTGGTATATGTGTACATGGACTATTAACCAGCCTTTAAAAGGAAGGAAATCGTGACACATGCTACAAAATGAATATTGAGGACATTATAGTAAGTAAAATAAGCCAGTCATAAAAAAAAAAGACAAATAGTGTATGAATCCACTTATATGAGGTACTTCAAGAAGTCAAAATCTTAGGGTCAGAAAGTAGATAGTGGTTGCCAGGGGCTGGTGGAGGGCTAATGGGGAGGTAATGTTTCATTGGTATAGAGTTTCCTTTTTGAAAACAAACAAACAAACAAACAAACAAACAACAGTTCTGCAGGTGATGTTTACACAACAATTTGAATGTACTTAATGTCACTGACCTGTACATTTGAAAATGGTTAAAACAGTTAATTTTATGTTATGTGTATTTTACCACAATAAAAATAATAAGAGGGAAAAAAGGAAGGAAGGAAGAACATTTCAGGCTCAGGTGAACAAAAGGAACAAAAATTGAGAGATGCCTGAGTACATTGCAGTTTGGATAATGGTGAATAGTCTGATCTGGCTGGAGGCCTATATCTCCATTTACATAACCATAAGAATACTCAAAGTACCCTGAATCCTTGGCAAGTCTGAGGAGAGAGATCACTAATGAATAAGATTATGATGTCAGATTGTACTATAAAAATAAACAGGGGCTAGAAAAGCAGCTCCTCAACAAGCACAGGAAGAACCAAAGAAAAGAGAGAAACAAAATACCAATCATTGGTGAAGACAGTCAAGTTCCTCTTTATTATTGTGACCCTGGAGAGTCTTCAGCAACCTATGGTCTTGGGAAAGAAGGAAAGCTAATGACTTCATGCTATCAGAGAATTCAGAAGGTAAGAGGTAAAATCAGGGCTTGAGCTATGGGATGGCACGGCTAGAAGTTGTGGAGAGAAGGATGGTAGAAAGATCAGATGGGACAAACCAAGAGAATTACCTAGCTATTGTCAAGGCTTGAGCTATCCTCTGTGCAGAGTAGGCTTTGGGAAGAAGTGAGCCCTTTACTTTAATAAGGATGCATGTCTGAACACTGGAAACCCTGGAAGGTTGAACACACAGTTAAGGGTCACCCAAAATCCCACCAGATGAAGGAGAAAAGCTTCATTAACAGGTATAAAAGCAGACAGTGCACACTGATATCACTCAGAAAAAATAAGCATCTACTGCAATTACATAGTTAATAATTATATAATTATGTGCATGAACATTGTTCTCTGTTCTCAGTGTAACTTTGTGGTAAGATCTTTGGTTTTATCTTTTAAATATTCCCAGGAATGACCGGAATATATTTCCTTGAAATAGTTCATGTAATCGACTACCTGTGGAATTAATGTGATGAATGATTTGAATCAAGTGTAATGTTAGCAATCTGAAAACAATTATGTATTTATGCATGTCACATTAACTAAGGGATGAGAACAGTGAAGAGGCTAATAGCAAAATATCAGAAATTCTAAAAGTAATTGATATCCTGATTTAGAATCCATTTGAATTCAAGCAATTTTTATTGATGTCTTTCTGCAGGCAGAACTGTTTAATCTGTCCTTAGAGAAACAAAGAGGAGAATCAAGGGCTTTCTTGGTCTTGGGGACCTTATAGTCCAGTAGTTGACAGACTTAACTAATATAGGCTGGCTAAAATAAATGTTACAGGAGAAACTCATCTAGGGTATGTCTTAGAAGTTCAAAGAAGAGAGATCACACTTTTTATAGCTCATCAAATTTAACGTTCTGCCAATTGAAAGATACACCTTTATTTTATGCATCACTAAGAAAAAAAGGAACTCTGATAAACTATGACATGTTATTGATTGCAACTGGCATCTGTTTTCTATAGATGTTAAAAATGTGAAAAAATATCATCTAGGGCTTGGAGAGAAGAGTAAGGAATAGAACTGGAGAGAAGGGGAAAGGATGAATAAAGGACTCCTGGAGAACCCCTACTAGGCCAAACACCACAAACACAACAAACAAAAGTCCTCTTCTATTCCAGTGATTACTTACATAACCAAGTAGCCAAATAGATAAGAAAAAGATGAAGCCCTCATTGTCCAAAAGCAGAAAAGAAGGTCCCAGTCAAGTGACTAAATGTCTTGTGAATAAACCTTCCCCAGAAGTAGAAGGAACACACACTGGATTCATGGAATAAATGGGAGCTCCAGGCCATAATGAGAACCATGATCTCTCTGCTTTACATATGGCCATATTCCCAGAGCTTCCATTTCCACGTGACACATCTTTGTGCTCACTTTGGGTACCCCAGTGCCCAATACATTGTTGGCCAGATGTACCTGAAAGAAGCAGGTGTGATAAAGGACAAAGATAGTAACGTATTGGTTTAGATGAGCCTCCCAGCATAACTATTCCCATCTCCATCCTTTAACCTTGCAGTAGGAAAACTGAAAAATGTGATTGACTCCAGGAAAGTAGGGGATCTAGAGCCACTCCTTAGTGTTGCTGCAAGACAGGGGTTCCAAGAAGCCCAGGAACTTCTGGAGAATGTTATTTGGACTAAAAACAAGCCCTTGCCAACTAAAACATTGAGGAGTTTTTATAAACCGAAATGTGTGTCCTGAATACTCTTCCTGGAACATAAGATGTTTTATTCTCAGTTGTCCAAAGTATTGTCCTTGAATATTTTGTGGACTTTTAATGGAATCTGCTTTTAGTAATAATTGTATATGCTGCTGTATAATCAATTTGCTGTTCAGAATCCTTCAAGTGAGGTGTTGCTTATATGTTTGCCTGGGATCCAAGTTTGACCTCTTCTGGATAGAGGAGTATTTTATTTGAATCTCATTACTGTTCACTTCAGTTAAATTTCAAGTCCATGGGCATTATACGAAGTTGTGGGAGCAAAAGGAAGAAACCTGTCACACCAGAGATTTGGCTTCTTTGATGTATTAGTTGACACCTACAAATCCACCAAAGGAGCGAAAGTCCTCATTACCCTAATCTATGCCATGTGATGTTCTGCTTAAAATAAACTTGTTTTCAAGTCTCTCATAAAAAATCATCTAGAATTGATTAAATATAATTGAAGAATTTTGACAGGTTGAAATAAGAGAAAAAGCCAATCAATCAGGGGTCCTTCTGTTTTTTTATATGCTACATACTTTCTTTTATCATTCACATGACTTCAGCCACTCCCTCTAGGATCATAACTCATAAATCTTCATCTCCTGACAGAATTTTCCTCTTAAATGTAGACCCTTGTGTCATCTTTATTTCATTCATTTATTTAACACTGAACAAAATTATCATGTGCCTGGCAGCATTCTAAGTGTTTTATATTACGTGTCATAAAATCCCTATGAATAAGTGTTGATATTATTATCGTCGTCATCATCTATACTGTTATGAATAGAGGTCAAATAACTTCCCCAAGGTCTTACAGCTGGTGGCAGAACTAGAAAAATTGGGCATGAGACATTGCAAATCTATAGAACTTGAATCTACAGTTCTTGTCAAATGAGTGGGGTTGAAAGCTGAGAGAGAAGAAAGGTTTTAAAAGAAAGGAAGAATTGATATCTTAATGCAAGCTGCTGTAACAAAATACCACAGACTGGGTGGCATAAACAACAGAAATTTATTTCAGTTCTGGAAGCTAAGAAGTTAAATCAAGGTGCCAGTAGATTTGGTTCATGGTGAGTGCCCTCTTCCTGGCTTGTAGATGGCTGACTTCTCACTGAGTCTTCACATCGTGGAGAAAGAGCTCTGATCTCTCTTCCTCTTCTTATAAGGACACTAATCCAATCATAGGGCCCCATCCCCATGACCTCATCTAAAACTAATTACCTCCCAAGGGCCCACCTTCAAATAGTATCACACTGAGAGAGAGGAATAGGACTTAAACATATTAATTTGAGGGGACAAAGACATTCAGTGTATAACAAACACCAAAAGAGATAAGACAGTCAAATAAGAAAATTTCCTTTGGAAGGAAGCCATTTAACTTGGACAAGCTGAGTTTTTAAATGCTGCAAAAAATGCAGGTGCAAAAGATTGTACTCAGTTGAAAACACTAGTATATAGATTTGGGTAGATATCAGGCCAGGGATATTGATTTGAGAGTCAGATCCAGAAATGAACTGTTGGAGCAGATGATACTGCTGAGGAAGAGATCTGATAGAAGTAAGCTAAGAACAGCTTGAGAAAAACCCATATCTGATAGACATAGATGAGAAGGTGCAGTCTGAGAAAGGAAGACTCAAACTGTGGAGGGTCACTGAAGGCAAAGAAGAGAGTTTCAAGAAAGCTGTTGTTGGTCAGTGTTTAGTTGCCAATGTTAAATGTAGAGGTGAAGAATAAAGGCTAAGTAAAGCCATCCCATTCGGTAATGAGAAGCTCACTGGTGGTGAGAAAGAACACTTGCATCAGATAAATTAGAAGGAAACTAGTGGGTAGGTGATCTTAAGGGAAGGGAGTGATAAATGTTTTCTCAAGATAGTCCATGCTATGAGGGAGAGTCACAGTGCTGTAGCAAAAATGAGGTAATAGATTTTTTTAATGGAATTTTGAAGTGGCGAGGGCATCTATTAATGGAAATAAGGCAAGACATAAGATGCAGATAATTAGAGTAGTCAACTTCTGAAGCAAGCCAGAGGAAAAAGAAATCCTTAACAGGTAGGACACTTCATTCTCTGCAAAGGAGGGATAATTAATAATAATAATAATAATAATAATAATAATAATATAATTTGGTCGTTTGCTAAGTTTCAGGAAATATTCTAAATAGTTTATAAGTGTTTAATCTTATCAAAACTCTGTAAAGTAAGTACTGTTATTTTTCTCATTTTACAAATGAAGAATGAGGCTCGGATGTTTAAACAGCTCATCTAAGGTTTCAAAGCCAGTAAGTTGTATAAGCAAGACTTAATTCCAAGTAACTCCACTCTAAACCTGTACACTGTAAGATTATAAAGGTTTTCAGGTTGCTAGGATACTTGTGTCAGATGACTTTGCAAGTAAACAGAATCTTCTGCAAGTGGGCAAAAGAAGGTGAGGTTGGGGGCTCTATGGGAACAGGGTGATTTGAGAGTCTACTGTAAGAAATTCAGAAGAGATCTAGCAAGCGGTAAATTGAAAGACTCATATTCTTCTTACTTGCCATAGTGAGAGAAACACGAGTATCACAGTAAGATTAATTTTGTGCTTATTTTTCTTGAATCTTACAAGCTGGATCCAGATGCTGAACACTTGATTACAGAGTTAAGGGTGGGGAAATGGGCCTGACATCTCAGCTTCTCGGTGTGTTAAACTGGATTCCCGCAATAGTATGCCTATGTCAGTATTCAAAGGAGTTTTGTGATCCCTCACCTGAAGGTTAAAAAGATTATCTATCTTTGAATCTCTGAAATTATACAGGAAGATAGAGGGGAAAGGGAATTTGTCCACCCATTAACAACAATATATTTTTTTGTCAACACCATTCACTCACTAACTCATCAGAGAATCAAGATTATGGCCAAAGTTTTATAAGAGCTATTAGATGCGAGTAATACATCTTCTCTGTGGCCTTAATGCTTTGTCCTCTTATGAAATATATGACTTTCATTATATTATAGTTATTTGTGGGCATTTTTTGTCTCCCTATGAGACCATAAGCTTGAAAGGCAGGATTGTCCATATCTATATTTCCAATACCTGAAATGTAATAAGTACATATAAGTCTTTAAATAGAATTATTGTAGGGGAGAAAGACCTCTTTCCCAACTTCTTGCAAATTATGTTTAGTTCAAATGAATTCTTAGACATGGATGTCATTTTTAATATCCTCATTTTACTTTTTATTTTAGTAATTTGTTGAGACAATTGCAATGTTTTAATAAATATAATGCTAATGTATGGTCCAGAATTTGATGTATGTAGCACATTTTATGAGAGTAAAGTTCAGCTTGGAAAAATTGAATTTAAAAAATTAAACCCTGATATACCAGTATGAGAATAACCTAACATTTAAATCCTTTTTAATTATTATTTAAAAATACAAAACTGTTTTTTCAAATACAGTGACTCAGACATTTATTCCACACTAAATTATTACATTAAAATCTTATTTTTTAAATACATAAAGGGAATTAATTTAAAAATTCTTTATCTAATGAGTCATCTTAATCCTAAATAAAGATTATTCCTAAAAGAATAGCTATTCCACTTTTTTACATTGCTCTTGCTTCTCCTTTATAATTTATATTATATTTCTTAAGTCTACACAACCTTAAATTTAATTATCCTTATATTTCCTTTTTACATCTAGAATCCCATTATATCATGGTGGATGCATTTGAAATGGCTATGCGTTTTAAACTTGCTGTTTCCTAACTGGATTATAAGTCTTAATGTGCTATGATTTAGTTGCTTTTGCTTATTTAATTTTCTTGCTGTCTAACTCTCTCTCAATATTGCAAACTACATTTTCAGAGAGCAAATATTATCTATTTAAGTTATTTACGTGATTTTGAAGGAGTTTATGTTTTATGTCTTTGGTTTATTACTCCAGGATCCTGTGGACTCTATTCTCTATTTATGTAGCCTATTTTTTTTTAATGGTTTTTTGCTTTCTTCATATGCACTTGATTTCCTAAAAACTGTGTTTAAGACACATTTTTAAATTGTTTTAGAGAATAGTCAAGCCAGCCATAATTGCATTTGGCTTCATGGTCTGATGGTCAAGGTCACCAGCCCTTTATACCACATGGGTCAATTTATGTTGCACCATTTACAGATCACAGACCTTACTCATGACCTTATTCAAAATTCACACAAATGTATATTTTTAGCCACAAGAGAAACTAAGGGAAAACATATGTACAAATAAATCCAAATCCAACCCTACTGCTAAAAAAAAGTCGTTCAGTGCATGTGCTCTACCACTGATAGCTATTCCAGCAACATTTTTTGAACAAAAAAAATATATTGACATTTTCCTATGTTTCATGTACTTTTTTAATTACTGGATACACCTAGAGAACAAGAAAGACTTCAGGGCCTCATGGAGTTCTCATTATTATAGACCTCCACCCCCACCATTGATAGTAAACATGATAACTGAATAAGATAGATAGTACGTTACATAGAAATAAATGCCAAGGATTATTTTATAAAGCAAGTGAGGTGGTTAGGAAGTATTAGAGAGGAAAGTAAATCTTTAAATACAGTGGCATCTCTAGGAATATTTATTGAGCAGCTGCTTGTTCCATGCATATGGTGAAAAGACAGACACAGTTTCTGCTTTCAAGAAGCTCACAGTCCGTCCAGTAGGAAAGATAGATAATGAACAGGCAATTACCAGTGCAATGAGCGTACTAAAAAGATAAGAGTAAAGTATAGCCAGGTATTATAAGGAGTACCAATCTGAGAGGGAAAATATCCTTGAAGAAATGGCATTTAATCTGAGATCATATGATGACAAGTTAGCTAGGTGACAATGAGGGGCAGCATTTCAGGTGAATCAATTGGGTCACCTTGAGAAGCTCAGTCAAAGTTATGGAATCACAGAATTCAGGAGGCTCTTAGCCATCACTATTTCCAAATTCTTCATTTCACATTTGGGAAAACTAAACCCCAAGAAAATCAAATAATTTACTCAAGTTACACAATGAGTTAGGGACAAGATGAGTACTAGAACCCACAACCCTCAGAATGAAAGCTCCACAAGAAAGGGATTTTCATCTGTTTTCCTCACTACTAGATTCCCAGTGCCTAGAACAGTAAACATTTATTGAATCAAAAAATGAATGAATTGTCTGACTGGCTCTTCAGTTCTTTTTCCACTCTATCATAAAGCTTATAGATAATACTCTACGCAGCCCCTAGGACTGAGTGTGACGTGTGAAGTGAAACAGACACATTCCCTGTCCTCCAGTAGCTTGTCATGTTTGACCAGTGGGTCTCAAACTTTTGGTCTCAGATCCCCTACACACTCTTAAAAATTATTGAAGTACTCAAAGATATGTGGGTTATGTCTATCAATGTTTACATTACAGAAATTTTTTAAAAATAAATATTTATGTATTAATTCACTCAAAAATAACAATAAATCCCATTATATGTTAATATAAATAACCTATCTTATAAAAAATAGCCCTGTTTTACAAAATAAGAAAGTAATTAGTGAGAAGAGCAGCGTTGTTTTATCGTTTTGCAAATTTCTTTCATGTCTGATTTAATAGAATATAGCTGAATTTTCATCTGCTTCTACATTCAATTTGTTGCTATATATTGTTTTGGTTGAACTATATAAAGAAAACCTGTACTTACAAAGATATGTAGTTGAATAAAGAATGAGTGTGTAATACAGCCTTTTCAGGTAATTCAGACACTCCTCTTTGATACTGCATCAAAATTTGGTAGTGATTTTTCAAAAGTTAATTGCATTGAATTCAACACTCTACTAATGAATTTTTTATACTCTGTCACATTAAAATCCATTGATATGTCTTATAATTTGAATATCTTTTACTCATGTATGATTTTATAGTACCGTTCATTGGTCACTTAGAAAATATTGGTTCACTGAGCTTAATGGATCTTCCAAATGTTATAGAATTTCATTATACAATATCAAAAAACTGCTTTATTGATATTACTACCAATATCATGAGAAAGTTATTAATTATTGGGAAGCTGTTCACAGAAGGAAGATCCAAGTTTTCCAAAATTATAGTTTTCACTTGAAAGCTTTACTTTTTATTATTGGCAACAAATGTTGTCATTTTCCTTAAAGTGACAGGCTCAATTCATTCATTTTGTAGAAAATACCTGCCAAAATTTCTAAGTCTGAATAATCACAGTTTGTCTGTTAATCGTTCATTTAAGCAAAAATTATATTTCATGAATAAGGAGTTAGTTTGGCTCACAACTCAATTACATAGGTGCTTCTCCTCGAGACTATTATTATACTTTGGTATGTAGCAGAAGTTCTTTATGTGCGTTTCCTATTTCATCACATGGAATATTAAAAAGATATGTAGTCCCAGATCAAAAATTAATAAATAATTATTTCTTGCTTCATCGAGAACATCTTTCAGTAAAACGGGTTTTGTTGTTACTGTTTACTGCAAGTGTGTGGTAGTGAATATGACTTGTACTAGTTTGGAGGCTCTTCCTTGATCTGCACCAAGGCTCCCACAGTTTTACCCTTGTTGCTTCTCCACCATCAGTTCAAATACCAAAACAGTGAATGAGGCAAATAATGTGTTAATATTGTGAAGGTAATTTTGTCTTCACAGACCTTCTAAAAGAGTCTCAGAGATCTGCCTGGGGTTTGCAGACCATCCTTTGGAAGCTGCCAAATTGGACAATCCCTAACAGTCATTTCAGGCCCTCTACATCAGTAATTCTATAAAACTGAAGTTCTGGTTTTCATTCAACATTTTCATCTTTTTATTCATGTTAACATTTCTGATTGGCACTGAGATTAGTCCTTTACCTTCTCTCACTGAAGTTCTCCATGCACACATCTATATTCCTTCCTGTGTGCCATCTGCCTCTTGAATGTCATTACCGATGTGATTAAATTAAATATGACCTCCAGCCAATCCTTTCATATTCGTTTTCAACTGCATCATTAGTGCTATTTGTTCATTCCCATTTGTCACTCAGTCTTAAAAACCTAGAACCTTGGAACTATGAAATTGCAAAGTTTCTCCAAAGCAGATCAGACTTGATATATACAAAAGAAAATGTAACAGAATTTTGGAGGTGAGAGCAGAATTTTGGAGGTTCTCACCTGTTGCCAGGTCCACTTTGGTAAAGAAAGTGGACCTGACAATGGTTCCATCAGCATATCTTTTGATTTCACTGATCTGGAATGAGACTCTGACAGTGGAATTTTTTAAAAAGCTTTCCAGATGATTCTCCCCTATGCAGTCAGGATTGAGAACCACTGATCCACACCAACTTTATTTTCAGATGAGGAAACTGAGGCTTATCAGTATTTAAATGGCTTATTCCATGTAATGCAACTGTCAGGGTAGAGTCCAAAATCCAGGTTTCATATTTCTCCACTCAAGAGCTTTTCTCCCAAACACCTTCTCTTAACGAAGTAGGAATACTGCTCGAGGGTGCAGGGAGAATTGTGGAAGACAGAAATAAAAGAGATGTGCTTAACAATGGGTAAAACCTGGAATGAATAAAGATGTTAAAAGAGAAAAAAGAGGCAAGAGCTTAGGGCAGGTTGTCAAGAAACTGAAAGAAGCAGCTGTATGGGAGACAGAGAAGGAAAAAGAAGGAAGTGGAAGTAAAGAGTGAAGAGGTAGGTTATAGGGGCAGAGCGAGCCATGAACAAAGAAAGGAGGTATGGAGGTGGCAAGAAAGAGGTAGGTAAAGAGCTGCTGAAGTAGAATGATACCCACACTCTTCTAAAAGTGTGAGTAAAATGTTTAAAATAGGATTACAAACAGCTTTCTTAACATGCCTTTTAAGGAAGGATAAATATCATGTCTTATGGTTACCAAATGATTTGAGACTGTAGAGTTGATCTGTGGTTAAAATGGTTTAACAAGAGAGGGCCAAAACAGATTTAACCTCTTCACCACTTTCCTGAGCCTAATATTAGGCAATCATCTCTTGCTTTCCCCATGCAATGGGTCAGTAATTCTGGAGAATGATATTCTGGTTCTCTATTTGGTGCTATATAGAAGCCAGCCTATGGTAGTTGCCTAACTATGAGCAATTCAGACAAGGTGTGTCAAAATACTTAACAATACATACAAACCATCTGCTCTGACCTCACTATTGTCTCCATTGTCTTCACAAATGGGCATGCTAACTTCATTGACTTGCGTTCCTAAAGATCCTGCTCAAACTTCTCACTTCTTCCATTAAGCTAAACCAAGTCGTTCTTCAGAAATGAATGTATATCCTTTTTTAGGAAATACTAATGCAATATCAGAAGCCATCTTAATTAAACCAAAGGTTTTGTTGTTGTTGTTGCTGTTTTTTTCTTTTGGAGGAGGGAAGCAGGACCCATTTGTCAGTACTTTTTAAAGCTCCCCAGATGATTCCAGTACAGAGCTAAGGTTCAGAACAATTGACCTTGGTCTTCTTAATGAAATATACTGGGGACATTACAGAGACCTAGAGAGTAAATAATCTCCACTGCTCGTTCCCAGCTGCCTCAGGAAACTAATGTAAAATAGCATCAAATACATGACCAAATCAACTGGTAAGGTTGGGCAAACCTAGTTTCAGGAAGGTTCATACCTGTCAGGACCACAGGAAGATGAAGGAATCCCAGTGGAGGAAGAGGTTTATAAATGCTCGCTTCTTGTCTACTTCTGGCTATACTTCACTTCTCTTTACAAGCTCTTCTTGCTCTACCCATACTATGAATATAAGTATTCTTTGGGGTTCTATCCTAGGATTACTTTTTTTCTTATTCTGCATATAACCTATATAAACTCATCTACTCACATAGCTCCAGTTATCATCTGTTCATCCGTCTTTCATAAATACATGTCTAGCCCATGTCCCTCTTCTGACTTTGAGCTTCCTAATGGATATATCTGATTGGGTGTTTCATAGACATATCTAAATGTAAATTCAGCATCTCAGTTCCCCTACGCCTCTAATCACTTGCCATAAGTTTGATTCTCTTCTTGTGCCATATTTAAATGAATGGCACCGCCATCCAACCAATTGCCTGAGCTAGAAACCTTGACTTATCCCTTCACCTCATTCCCCATCTCTTTAATTCATGTCTGCCCTTCCTCCATGCCTCTCTTCAAACTATTTTCTATACTACAGCCAAAGTGATTTTCTAAAACACAATGCCTATTAACATCTGTTTAAAACCCTTTAATTCATTGCCTCTGGAATAAAATTCAGATTCATTAAAATGGTGCACAGGGTGCATGATTTGGTCTCTGCCTACATCTTCTGCCCTGTCTTCTGCCACCTTTCTTCTTAAATTCTGCACTCCAGCCAAATTGAATTTCTTTTAGTTCCTTAAAAGTGGTTTCTTTCTTTCTCATCTCTGGGTAAACTATATTGTGTTCATTGCTGCAGTCCTTGTCCCTCCCACAGTACCTGGTACAGAGTAAGGACCCAAGAAGCACTTGTGGTCTGTGAGTGTGCAAACACAAGAGACTGAATATGTTTTTAGGCACTTAAAGCCTCAAATGTTCACCTCCCTCATAATGAGCTATTTCACCAGCACTACTGTATTGATTCAGAATAATAATCTTTCTCTTGTCCTACCTGACTCTAATCTCTGCTTTTCTTGGCCTTGGCTTAGCAAACCTGAAACTTGCCTCTTATGTTCTTGACCTCACTTCCTAATGTTTCACCACCACCCCTGCCCTTCCCCTTTCTTCTCCGTCTCTGGCAAACATATCCATCTCCACTTAACTCTACCTTAATCAGTAGGAAGGACATCAGTATTACTGTTCCCCTCAGACACACTCTCTTTTTCCAACATCACTCAATGATTTCCACCAGACCTGCTCCTTTAGCAGTTTTGTCTGAGTTCTCCACCAACCCAAAATAAAGCAATAAAGAAATAGTTACATATGAAATTATTTTTTCTAATGATAAACAGAATATCCTTTTATCTCTGCCTCGACTCCAATTCTCACTGAGCCTTTGCCTTTAACAAATTGGACTTTTCTTTGTCCTTTTCAAGTGAGGCCCCAAAGCTGAAGTCAAGGGGTATAAAGTGCCGTACATGTATAAAAGTTAGAGCTAGACCACCCATGCAGGACTTCCCAAAACAATTCTGGATCTAAACGAAATGGGATCTACTGCCCATTTCTTGCCTACATATAAGAGGGACTAGGAGTTTGATAAAAGTGAAGATTGTATTTGTATATGAAGAGACTTAAATCAGCCCCACAATAGGGATAGGAATAAGATTCTTCCTTTTTTCCCCAAGTTGTTTTGCAAATTTACTAGTGCTTAAAATTCAGAGCCTAGGAACCACAGCCTAGATAAAGTCCTACCTTGTGTGGTGCATTTTTCACAATGTTTAATTATTTCTTGATGATGTCCCAAAACAGGTTATACAGCAAGATAAAAGTAAGTCTTAATTTACATTAACCCAATATAAAAATGGCCTTAATTTTAAGCACCAAAGAAATATACTTTCAATCAACACCATGGTTATATCACCTTTTATTAAAACCTTATCATTACCTTTGAGGTAATGATTTAAAAGTATAATACCACTTCTCTGATATCATTGCTGTTCTAGGAATATCCTATTGTCACATTTGTGAGCAGTATTTGTATAGTGCTGAAACAAAGAAGGCTAGGTTCAAGCAGGCCACATTTCTGGCTCAGAGTTTTAATGGCATCATAGGTGGCTGCCCATCTCATCGTGCCTTTAGCCCATTTACCTTTTTAAATCATACCATAGAACTTGAAACATTTACATACACATAAACCAAGAAGAAATATGTATTAGAGGAAAGCATATTTAGTGTGCTTCATGTGTTATAAACTCCATATTTCATAATTATTTTTATATCATTAGTTAACTACCTTTGAGAAAGGAAAGTGACATATAAAGGTACATACTGGGACATACTTTTAGAAAACAAGAGCTGTGCAGGTTTCATTGTGTCCTCCCATAAGTAAATCAGTTAATCTCCACCCTCTCAAAGTGTTTTAAAGTAGCTGGTCGTGACTTTTTAAAGTATGTATTAGAGAAAATACAAGAATCATAATCATTAGATTTTAAACTTATGTCCAGCTATCATTTCGTGATTTGCTATAATTGTGTTTCTTCCTATTAAGCTGTTTTTGCTAATGTTAGTTCCATATCCATTTGATGTGAGCATTTACATTAAACTTTAAAATAATTCCTGGCAGTATCCATAATATATGTCAGGAACTCCTGAAAGCAACTTCTGCTTTACTTGTAATTATGACATTTAGCTTTATTAGTAGCTATTAAAACAATTCTAGATTTTGGAGATGGGTGTGGGCCTCACAGTGAATATCCATAGGCTGCAGATTCTGGCCAAGTTACTCAGTACAGTTATCTATGCTTTGTTCTTCTTGGTTTTCTTCAGATAGTGAGCTCATGTGGACTTGCTGAAACTCATGATTATTTCAAAATACTACCAGGAAGACAGGATTGAGATTATGGAGCTTATAAGAGGACAGACCATGTATCTGTTAGTTTAGGAGTGCAAGCCCCCTCTTAATTGCTGACTTCACAAACATCTCTGGAGCTTCAGCACCAGAAGCTTCTTATATTATACTATAGGAATATAGGAGTTCTTGGGAGGACTTGACATTTGTCGCACAGGAGAAAGGTTCATGATTTGGGCACCTCCCTTGGAGGATGCACCAAAACTAGATTATAATACCAGTCAACAAGGCATTTTGCCCCCTTCTACCTTCCTTCTTCCCCTCTACACCTTCAGGAATTGGTGGAGAAGATTAAATAGAAAACAAACAAGCAAACAAAAATATGTATCCCCTTCCTTTATTAGTTTCCTGATTCTAATGTCAAACCTAAATTGGTCAAGATGTGAATAGAATTGGATGAAAAACTAAAATTTTGATATAAAATTGTGCTGGACTTTTTAATACCTGAAAATGAAATGGTTCATTAATATCCAAAAGCTAAGAAATCAGCTTTGAGGTGACATTCAGGGAAAGGAAAGTGGGTTTGAAAGGCAGTGGTTAAAAAAAAAAATAGTATAAAGTTGTTTTCTATGGATGCCCCACCAAGTTGAACCCTTTCAATAAACCGTTACACTTTTATTCCTAACATCTAGTAGAGTGGGCGGGAGGCAAGGAACTGCTGCACATGTGAAGCTTAGGATAAAACATGCTAACTTTTTATCAAGCCTGATAGAACTTATACACCCAAATGAAGGGAGTTCTCTTCATAAACAGTCACTTCTCAAGGTTCTGCAATTCTTTTACTGATATTGCCTTTGTTCAGAATATCTGTGAAACATCTCTTTAGGAATTGCTTTATGAGTTTGTAGCACATCTTTGATATCTATGGCTAACCTTTATCCTTCAATAGTGGGTTTGATTTTCTGAAATCACTAACTTATTAATAAATAGAATGGATAATTTAACTGAGAAATATCACTTGGGGTAAAAAAAAAATCCCAGGTTATGACTATGAAGTGGATTTCTTCCATGACTTTTACTGGCTCAAAAGTTAATACAATTTAAATATCCAAATGGTTGTGAGTCATGGCAGAGTTATTTGAAGCACCATGTGACCAAGTTGGTGTCCAGCTTTAAGAATCGATTTGTCCTCAATCTCTTGGTAGGACAAAACAGGTGGCAGTTGTCAGATCTTCAGAGCAGATGCCACCCATCCCTCAGTATCATGGTTTTTGCCAGTTCTTCTGTTTGTGATGTCTTGGTATTCAAACCTTTATATCTAACCTTTATTTCTGTACTTTTTAAACTATAAATTTCTTCTTGTCCTGAAAAGCTGTCATCTCCCAGCCTCCTTTTCTTCAGACAAAACAACAAGCACAGTTGTTGGACACCAACAAAAAATCTGGTTAATTGCTCTCTGAGGACTGAGTGAAACTGCTTCACATCATTAGAAAAAAATGAAAATGGTCATTTTGAAATTCAGAATAACTATTAATGACCAACAAAATCAGTATGTTCTCCATCTGCATTTAAAGTCCCCATGAAAGACTTCTCACATTGGCTTTCATTGTTCTGTCCAATTTTAAAATTTCCAGATCCTACCAATGTCTGCCGGACAGCTTCCTAATTCTCTCCATTCCTCAGAGGGAGCTATCCCAGGCCTTCAGGCTCTGCTTCAGAAAGTACATTTCTGATTCCTCTACTGACTCTGTTGCTGGAGCGATCTAAGGATTTCTCCCCATCTTGAATACCAATCAGAATCACCTCTGAAAAAAATAAATCAGACCCTAATTTCATCAAAGAGTTAACTGGCGTTTGGAACCATACAGGTCTTTTCAGTATAAAAAACATATGTTTAAAATTGACATTTGGACCAATTTTTGCATCCATTAGATCCCACATTTAGAAGAATTGCATGTGATTAACATTACGAAACATAAACACTGTGTTCCAGTGACTCAAAAGAAAGCCAGGAAATTTTGTATTAAGGAGTTATTATATCTTCAAAATGTCCCCTTGTGATTCATATAAATACCTCCCAAAACCTACCTTCTATAAAATTCTACTTTAAACTGTTTGAGCCTCAAATTGTGGCATTGCTTCTTAACATCACAGCTGCTTCATTTGCAGTCTAGCCCATTGGCTAAATCTCTGTTGCCTATACTGCCCCTGAATGCATCCAGCTTTGTAGCAGTCAGGGCCAAACATCCATGGGAAAAGGTGCCAGGATAGATCTACAGACTCAGAGAACACTGGAATTAGAAGGGACCTTAGCATTCATCAAGTCCCTATAACTGAGAATATTGAGGCTCCATGAAAGGGCATACCTGGTCGCAGGCCCTCTGTGGATATCAAAATGCCAAGGAATCAGAGTAAGTCCAGAGCATCTCCAGAAATGAGAATGGACCCAGACCCGCGAAAGAGAAAGAACAGGTCATCCCTTGTCCTTGAAAATCAGTAAGGCCAGAAGAAATCAAGGTCAAAACAGAAAAACAAAGGGAAGCTTCTCCAGAGTCTGCAGTCTGTTCTCTGAATCCCAGAGAGAGAAGGTTATCATTCCAACCTCTGAAAGGTAAAATGATAGGCTAAAATCAGCTGTTTAAACTTAGGATGAATTTCTAAAGCACACATTGCTGGGAGCTTATTGGTCAGTGAAATCAAGGCATTACACTGAGTGCTAAGAAAGGATTGGGGCTTTCCTGTATGACCTCATGACACGTGCCTCTGGATCCCTGTGCATGGAGAAAGGAGAGTCAGGGATGCTCAACTAAAGCAGTGATTCTCAGCAGAGGGTCTCCAGAGCATCATCACCACCTGAAACCTTGTTAGAAATGAACTTGTTAGATTTTTCCTCCCACCCACTCCAGTTTTACTGAATCAGAATCTTTGGGGCTGGAGCCTGGAAATCTGGATTCTCACCAGCTCTCCAATGCCATGACTAATATTCTTGTACTCACTTATTTACTCAAATATTCATCAGTATTTACTGATCTCTCTATGTGTGTCATACTGTGGGAAAGGCTAGGTATACATATCTGAATAATATCCATTGCCTTGTGGAACTTACAATCTAGTAGCAGATATACATAGAACAAATGAGGAAGTAAATATATAATTAAGTGCTATAGGGGAAATAAAGTATGCTAATGTAAAGTTAGTTGGGAACACTTACCTCAACAGCAGAGCCAGAAAAAGACTTTTTGAGAAGTTGACATATAAATTGGGACCCAGAGGTAGCAGAACATTTCAGCCATTGGGAAGAGCACTGCAAAGTACTAGATGGAAAGGAACTTAGCATTTCCAAGGAATTGAAAAGGAGCCAATGTAGCTAAAAGGTTACAGAAGAGAGAGTGGCATGAAATAACGCTGGAGAGGTAGGCAGGGACTGATCATAAAATATCTTGTAAGCCATGTTGAAAAGTTTGTGTGAAGCCACTGGAGAATTTTATTCAGGGGAGTAATGTGATTAGGTATAGGTATAGGTATAGACATGTAAAAGACTACTCAGGTACTCTGTGGAGAATAGATTGTAATGGGATAAGGGTAAAGCAGGGAAAGAAACTATTTCAGTACAGGCAAAATGATGATGGATAGTTTCGACCAGGCTAGTAGCTACAGAGCTAGACAAATTCAATATATATTTAAAAGGTAGAACTCAACAGGAATGATTGTGGGGATTGAAGAAGAAAAACCTGGTCAACTAATGAATGGTGGAGCCATTCACTGCATGAGGAAGTGCCCCGGCCGGCGGGGCAGGACAACGCGGGTCGAAGAGGATCCTGTGGAGGATGGGGGGAGGGGAGAGACAGGAGATACGAAGAAATGGAGGCAAGACAAAGTTCTGATCAAGCCTCAAATTTTTTATTTTCTCATGGCCGCATATATACGGGGGGAACAAAGCGGGGCAGGACTGACTAGGCAGGGGGATACTTGTTACAATTTCATTGGTCCTTGGTTGATGGGATTAGGGGGTACAAAGGTTAGAAGTGAAAAGAGGAACAAGGAGGAGAGGGGCTCCTTGGGCAGGTCCACAGCCATTCAGTAGGTCCTTCCTTATCCGGCGGGTATGTTAATACATTCTGTGGTTAACTATTCTCTGGAGCATTGTCTGCTCCTGCATTCTTTAGATAGTATACAGGTTTGTTAATGGCCAGGTTCTATGCCGGGTGGCTGGGTGGTCAGGATGAGGGTCTTGGCTCCCAACAAGGAAGACTAGGGGAAGAATAAGTTTGTAGGGGAAGGATAAATCAAGGGTCCACTTTGAATGTGTTAAGTTTGAGATGCTTGTAACACATCCAAGTGGAATATCAAGTATGCAGATTAATCACAAGTCTAGAGTTCTGAGATGTTTTGACTGCAGATATAAATTTGTCAGTATATTTAAAGCCAGGTGAGAGAAGGATTGACAATGCAGAAGAGAAACAGGGTGAGAGATAACAGAGACTAACCTCCTTTAGGGGTTGCAGCATTTCCAACTTATACAAGAAGAATAGGGCACAGAGACAACCATGCATAGGTTGGTCAATGGGAAGGAAAGGAATTCCCAAATTATGAGTTTCTGTATTGCTTAACGCATAGGGCAAGGTCATTGGTTGAGAGGAAGGGAAGTGAATGGAGAAGAGGTTTTGAGCAGAAAGGAAATTCATGAAAGTCATCACAGAGAATAGAAAAACAAGTTTGACAAAGAAGATAGAGACACATCCTCGGATCACCGGTAGCACAAAGAACACATCTGAGATATGGGACGTTTAAAGTGAAACCTGTCTGCCTGATGCTGTGCTTTTCTCCAGCTACATTCGGTCGTTTGGGTACAAAAATGGAGAAGATGAGCAGTTATGAATGTCTTTGTGTATTATTGTAAGTCTGTAGTAAAAATACCAAGAAGTAAAACTACTGAGCTGAGGGTATTTGCATACTAAATGTCAATAGATATCACTGTCAATCAATATATTGCTGATTTAGCTGGAAATTTTTAAAAACACGTTTAACCCCCATAAGTTTCTTTTAACAAACAAAAACAAAAGCACTAGCTAAATAATAGTATTATTAAGACCAACCAATAACTCAGTTTTTAAACAGACAAAAATTTAATGCAATTTAAGGAGAAAAACAAAGCATTTACTTGCATAATTCATCTTGTGCATATGAGGTTGTTGCTGCATGTCTGTTGAGTAAAGTTTTGGAGTGTGTGTGTGTGTGTGCATGCGCGCGTGTGTGTTAAAAATGGAAGGTGACCTACCTTGCCCTGAATGGACCCAAAGACATCATAACTGAGACAAGAGTGTATCATAAGTGGTCTGCAGTTATTCCTACTGATTTTTCAGAGTGTCTTCCCACTGTGCAAGTCAGGAAAACAGAGTGGTTTGGCTAGAGATGATTGAGATTTGCTATAAGTAGGATAGAGCTGCCAGATTTATATGGCTTTTTCTCTTAAAAATATATGGCCTTCATTTTTCATATGCAATAACCGTAAAGCTCATTTGGGGCCATTGCTTCCCAATCTCTTGGCTCCTCAAGTTCTCATGAATACACAGCACATCATTCAGAGAGACTGCACTTCCGGCTGACACATCAGATGGGAAACTCAGAATGGTCTGGTCCCCGAATTCCTCCTGGGCATCCACGTTTCCATAGTTCTCTCCTCCACTTACCAGTCAAAGGTTATTATAACTAATTGGGTGTCTGTCCTCCATTGGTTCTCACGATTTGATCTGCACACACTTGGCTCCACTGATGGAATCACCATGTGGCCTGGGGGATGAGTGTCGATCAAAGTACCATTCATCCTCTTGCTCTCTGCCTTTTTTTTTTAATTCCAGGTCTGCCTCTGGAAATGCCCTCTAAAACTTGCATCACATGCTTTTTTGATAAAATGACATGACTCAGAGAATGTATCTAGAATTGTATCTCATAAGCTCAGCTTTCAAAACTTGTGTGTTGAATTAAAGCCAGTCAAATGAACTAAAGCTGGCTAGGGGAAGACAAACACAGGAGAGTGATGAGTGACTCTGGGCTGAACAGAGGAATGCCTGCTGTGAGGCTGTCAGAGATGAGGAACCATTTAATTGTTGTCTCTCTCTTCATCATTGTTGATTTATTAGAAGGCAGATGTTAAAGCCACCTTAATGAGAATATAGGTGACACTAAATTTAGAGGCATTCTCCAAGGCATAGAAAATGTAGGTGGAAAGTACACAAAAGAAAAAAAGAGTGATTTTTCCAAAGCTACCACAACTGTAATAGAAGATTCGGAGGGTCAGAGATCACTTAACCATGGACAAAACTCACCTGTACCACCCTTGAAGGGCTTCAGATAGCAACTTGGGAGCTGCAAAATATGGTTAATTTTACTGTCTAGGCACATTCATCAGCTCTGTGGTTGCAGATACCTTCCCTGGAAATGATCATAGGATTCAGAGGGCTAGTTTTAAAAAGTGCTGGGCAGCACCGTGGCCTGTGCCAGGAGACAAGTTTAGTTATTCGGTACATACTTACTGAGTACCAGTCTTGTGCTACTAACACTGTGCTAGATTCGGGGTATGTGGCTGTGAGGAAACAGACATGGCCTCTTGCTCTCAAGAAGCTCAGAGTCTATCTAGGAGAGAGACAAATAATAAGTAACCTGATAAATAAGATAATTACTATAGATTGTGTGAATTATCAGTCTATGGTAATGGCACTGAAGTGGGCAGAGGGGACAGATGAGAGATATAGTGGGAGGTAGAAACAAGAGGACCTCTGGGTGGATTGGATCAGAGAGAGTAAGTGTGAAAAAGGAATCATTTCTTACATTCTACCTCCATTTATGAAAACTCTATAATAGTATTATCCTAAATAACAACACTGTACGAATTCCCAAGTGGGTCTGAGCTCTCCTGAAAAATGTTTCCACCCCTCCCCAAGAAAGGGTGGACTGGCTGGAAATCTTTGCAAGGGACTTGAATTGATATTAGCACAGTTGGACACTGAGTCCTCTTCCAGAGCGCTAGGCCCCAGAAATTTCTACCAACTTTATCTCCCCCATCCCAGTAAGCCCTGATCCTAATCTAGTCATAACCACGGAAGGCAGCCCTTCATCATCATTCACGTTTATAGTTAAGATTTTCTCTCCAGGCCTCTACCCGGTATTTATTCCCATTTGGAATTCTTAACCCACCCTCCTTTCCATTAGTGTCATCTGTAAACTTAATGATGACCATGTTCTGTATTTCAGCCTCCAGGTCCTTTAGAAACAATGTTCTCCGTATTTATTTTTGAAGCCATGAGCAGATGGCCATGCAGCATGAGCACAGGCACTGAAATTTGAACCAAAGAAATGTGATTTTGGAATAAGACTTGTTCCCCATGACTAGTGCTAAACTTTATACTATAGAGTTTAATTTAATGTTGGAGTTAGTGTTGTAATCAAAATAAACATCAGAGTTGATCTGATACATCTGACACATGTGATTGTTATTATGCTGCGAGAGAAATGACATTTGTGTAAATGACTTATGCACATTTCTATTTCACAGCCACACCAAAGCTGTAGTTTTCCTTATAAGAATTGTCAATAATTTTCTCTATCACCCATACAAGCACCAACTCACAGTAAAAGACAAATATTTCATCTGGACCTTACTTCTTATCACTGTACTCATAAAGCTGACATTTCCCTTGTTGTACCCGTTCTTCTCCTATACCTTCCCCCACACCCCCAGGTCCCTGAGTAGCACTGATAACTGTTTTCCACATCTAACCATACTAGAAGACTAGAAATAACAGAAACTCTAGCTTTTGAGACTGTGGACTTTTTGCCTGAGGTATGATGTCAATCATATCCCTTTTCTGTGTGGTGACTAAGAGTGTGTAATCTTGGAAAATTACATCTTAGACAATGCACTCTTAGACAACTCTTCAGAAATTCTGCTTTGCACTCTTGGGGGCATCTAACCTACAGTATAAGTACTCTTACTGGAGAGTTACATCAAAAATTTTAAGTTGAAACATTCACAGTCCATGTTAAAAGCTGCCGACACAACTTTCTGCATGCTGCCAAATTCCCAGATTCCTTTATGGAGGTAAAATATTGAAGAATCTTTCTACCAGTCTCGCCCTTCTGAGTCATACTCCCCAGCCCAACCCACTCGTGTATTATTTCCTGTCCTTCTGAGCTCCAGAGGCCACAGAGGTAGATGTAAGTCACTACAGCAGCCACTGGCCTGCTTTGCTCGCTCTGAACTTATGGGTCTTATCCATCAAACTCAGTTTTCACTAGAGGAAGATCCATTTCTCTTAATTAGCAGCTACATCTTTCTTCCTCCTACTATGGCTCTTTCAAAAAGCCCCGTTGGATCTCCCTTCGGTCTGTCTTCCCAGCAAGTCTCTCTCATGTTTTTTGGATTCCTACCCTATTTCATAGTAGATGCCTATGAAATATGGAAGAAGGAGCTACTGCAATGCTGTGGAGTTGTTAAGTGAGAGCTGATCATGCCACCTACATAATTTGCAGGACTGCATACAAAATGAAAATATGAGACCTCAACTTAAAAAAAGTAGCATTAAAGGTATTAAACTGTAAAGCTTTTTCCTTTCTGCTAGTCTCTCTTCTGACTTATATTTTTTATTTGCTATTTAATGTTGTCCTAAGTAAAGAAAAATTAAAAATTTAAATAATGAGCATAAATTTTGTCATCCGTCTTTATATTGTGTATGAGACTTAAATGCTAATATGAGTATTTAAGTTGCATGCAAATTACCAAAATTATACAACTTGTATTTCATAGCTTATATATACATATGAATTTTGTTTTTACCAGAACAATGGAAACATTGCACAAAACTAACCCAACTATTTTTCATTTCAATTCTTGTTATACACACATTCTACCAAAATTCTCCGGTTATTGTGTTATTAATAAATAAGGAAGGACTGAAAGAAAAAGGAACTATGGATTGCCCTATCTTTCCCTTTCCTTCTGTTATCGCCTTCAACAAAAGTGGTTGGCTAATACAGGAAAGTAATATGAGCAAGAAAGAACACGATAAGATTTTTTTATATTTCTTAGAATGCTATTGCCTTGTTCCTGTGTTCAAAACAAGTTCTGGTGTGAACTTAAAGTGTGGCCTCTCAAGGTTGTCAACCTCCCTACTCCCCACTTACACACACTCACCTTGCACTCACTCTGAGTCTCATTGAACTCCCACGCATTTATGGATCCACCAGAATTCTGTGCTCATGGGGCACTGCAAACACTGTATGTTAATTGGACAACAAAGAATTGCACACATGTATGTTGTGCATGTATCCTCTGCTCAGTGCAGGCTCCATTGTCTCTTTAGACTTCATTTACAAAAGTTCGAAACAAAATTATTAAGAATTTCAAGATGACGACAGAAGAGCATTAAGCCAAGTCCAGGGCTCTTTTGAGCACAGTCTCATTCTGATCATGGGGTCCTGTGCACTTGCTCAGATTGCATGCTCATGAAGCTGACCCTGGCACTGAAAAAGGGTTATAGGATTGGGTAGTTGGGAGGAAGCAGGTGGAACAGAGCCTTGACTCTGCCAGAAGAAATCTCCTATTATATTATGAGAGGCCCCTAACCTGTCAGACTTTCTTGCCCAGTTTCTGTCAAGAATATCTGAAAATTTTGTTTACATCTTTGGCTAAGGGGATAGAGAAGATAGAAAGGAGCTCTGCCACTTTTCATTCTGGTTGATAAGGAACTTCACTGAGGGGCCAGGTAATGAACCTGTACAACAGATTTTAATTTCTAATCATATAGGAATTTTTAAATGCATTTTCAGTGTCCCACTTATACTTTTAAAGCAACCACTGTCACTTAAAACTAAGGAATGGTGATCAGAGCAAAATGAGTGCAATTTTCTTTCCAGTTTATTTTGTGTGGAGAATTTGACTTTGTGTAACTCAAGACTTAATGTCTATGCATTTTTATAAATGTCATAATTATCAAATTATGTAATGAGATTTATAATAATGTCTCCATTCACGGTTCAATAGCTATTTTCCAGCTGACAATTTTCTGGAATTGGATTTTCCTTTGAACTTTGAAAATTTTGTACATTTCAAAGAGTCTGTATTCTATTTCATACTGGGCTTCTGTGCCAAAATTGCTGTTCTTTCTAGCTTCTCCATCAACTAATATTTCTTTATGCAAAGTCTGTAAAACCCATTAATGAAGCTCCTCAGGTGTGTCATGATTGATTTCCAATATGTGGGAGTTGTGTGTGAAAGTATCAAAGATGTTTCTGAGTTGTTACTGTGGCTAACCATTTGCACTTCTTAAGAATAATAATAGATATTGGCAAAGAATCTGCTTCAAAGTGTTCCAGTCACTAAACCACAATTATTGATGAATAGTAAGGACTAGTCATGGCTGAAAACACAAACCTTTTCCAGTGTTTTTATGCCATGCCCACCGAAGAGAACTGCATGTTGTCCCTGGTCATAGAACTGCATCTGTATGGGAAAAATTGAGCCATGATCCAGAAAAATCCTGCTGTATGGATGGCCACTTTGATTACTTTAGTTTTTACTGTAATTTCTGTCATCAATTTGGCAGTGTAAGTTTGCCAGTTATTTGTCAATCCTCTTCCACTTGGTGTCAACAAAAATGGTCACCATAAGGAGATCTATACTAAAGGCACAGGATACATGCAGATCTTCTGCCTTTTCTCTCTTGTCTTCTCCTCTCAAAAGTCTCTGATAGAAATGGGCTTTATTCCAGAAGACCTATTTTCTCACATCCTAGAAGTATCTCACATGCCTCATACCCTTCTTTGCTTTATCATAAATAGCAAAGTACCTACCATCTTCTTTTATAGCATACAAAGGGAATCGAAGGTTCTCTGTCACTTCCCAGTTCGACTCTCTCTTATTCATATTTCTATACACATGCCCTGGCTTTGGGATGCAGTAAATTCACTCTGGTGATTGCAAAATTAACTATTCTTTAAAAATCACATAACGTCTGATATCAATGAAAATTTCCTAAAAGCCTTTATATATATATAATTTTTTTGTAAAGGGTGGATCTTACCTTTCATATTGAAGCCACTTTACTGGAAGGCCTGGATCCACTTGAGTATGGGCCTTGTAGAACGGTGTCTGGAGTCCAGACAACCTTAACGGACCCCATAAAAGCATAGACAGCATATTCCATATTCTACATTTTAAAAAGTAAAATATGAGGTTTTAAGGCACTATTTCCTGAAAATTAGTTTTTAAAGTTTCTTTGTAGATGTTCCTAGGGTCTATAAGTTGTGGCCTGCCCAGCAATTTAAGTATTGCTCAGGAGCAAGGAGAGAGATGGTGAGACAAACCTGGTTATCTGCAGCCTGCATTTCTTTTCCTCAGGAAAGATCCTGAACTTAGAAGTGCCTCAAGCATAGAAAACCCTTTTCCAGTGTTCATGAAAACTAAAAGGAGCTAGCCCCTTCTACTAATCCCAGCTGAATTCTGGATGTATTTGTCCTGCAGAGGGTGGGTTGATAGACAAAATTACTTTGCTCGTGCTTTCCCACCAGTTACACATTGTAGCCATTTCAGGTTCAGCCATGCATGCCCAATTGAATTAAATGCTTTTTAAAAAGGCTCCAAAGCAGGAAAACGTCTTTCTCTGACTGGTACTTTTTTTTTTTTTTTTACATGTTTGTTAATGAGTGTCTGCACAATAAAGATGTAGTCTGTAGCTTGTTTTCCAAGGAGAAATCCAATTTGGCTCTCATGGATGTTGCCGCTACTCAAATAGTTTAATTCTTTAATTGAAGCAGCTGCAAAATAGCTTGTGGGCAATACAGTGTTCCACAGGCTTCCCTGGAGCTGTCTGGGTGGAGACCACCTTCACTTTTGTGTTCTGAATCCTCCAAGCTCATCAGAGATACTGTCAAGAAAGTGTCTCCTCTGGGGCTGGTTGACTGTGGTTGGCCTGTAAAAGCTCTCATTAAGTCTGTGGCTGACTTCACAGACTCAGTTCTTCTCTTTGTAGTTAGAAAGGTGCCAGCATTGTGCCACCCTCATTAAAGGAATGAATCAATTTCTCTCCAAATGCCCTTCCAGAAATCTCTCCACTAGTTCAACGTCTGTAGCCTGCCCAGAAATGCATTGTTATAAAGCCTCTTCTTTAAGCACCTCACGTGCACTTAACTTTCACAACTTGGACAAACACTTTTGGTACAGAAAAACTTTGGTGGTCAAAGAGGGAAAGTGTGGGGAGGAAAAGGATTTGCAGAAACCTGTAGGGGCTTTCACTTCTCTGCCTGCTGACACCCAAAGGATGAGTCAATTAAAGAAGGAGAGGTGGGGCCTCAGAGTTAGCTCAGGAACTCTACTCAGAGGCCATGCTGACTTTTGTCCAACTAAACTACAAGCTCTTCACAGTCTGAGACTGTCTTAGTTATTTCTGTTAGTCCAGTGCATCACTGGTGGTCGGCAAATGATGACTGATGATGATGACGATGACATGTAGACAGAAAGGCCTCTACTAGCTATTCATTTATTTCCAATGAAGACAGGAACTTCTCTGTCCCTGTCCCTGGCCTGATTCTCTAAGACTTTGTCGCACACAGGTAACTGCCCCCAGCTTTTACGTAAAAGTACCACTATTCACTTTTACCTTTAGTCTTTTTTACCTACTCTTTCTTTCTCTCTTGTTCCTGCATTTTTCTCCCACATATGCTTTATCTTCTGCTTGTTCTTTTTTGAGTTCTGCCTTATCTACCTTAGATTTTGCTTTCCTCATCATCCATCCTTTTTGAATGTATTCAAATACATTACTTATAAGCACAGGCATTTATAGAAGATGATTATCAATAGTAAAATCACTAGTATTTCTCAGTGTCTACTACTCACCGGGCACTGGCTGATCCCTTTCCTTCATTATCTTATTAACCCTCACAACAACTTCATGAGGTAGGCACAAGTATTATCCTATTTTATCGATAATCGTCCTGAGGCTTCGAGGGAAAGTAACTTGCCCAAGATGGTAGTTTCATCCAGGAAGTAGTGAAGTTTAACTAGAACCCAAGTCTAACTTTAGTTATTATGACCTAAGCTTGTATAATAAGGTTGAAGAGGTCTCCTGAGAGAGACAAAACCTCTGTTTCAACAGCTCTGTTCCCCTTTGAGGACCCTCCCTGGCAAAGCTCTATCCAGTCTTCCCTTACTGCCTCACAAGTTGCTTCTGACCTACTCCAGGAGAAAGCTAAATCTTAGAGCATTAAGTGACTTATTCAAGGGTCACAGAACTATCAGGCAACAGGGCTAGATAATACCAAGCTTCCAGTTCTCCTGACCCTAACTATTGCAGCTTGACTTTGCCTGCTGACCTCACTGTGTTTTGAGAAGAGCCAAAGGAGTATTCTAGGGGACTGGACACTGGGAGGGAAGCTTTGGCTTTCTCGTACTTCCTGGGTAATGATCAAGCACCAAAGGAAGAAACCATTTATGACCAGCAATTGCTTCTACCTGCCAGGATTGGCTGGGCCAGGCATTTTACCAGGTCTTATCATGATTGAGCACGGAAGATTTTGATGGCTGAGGAACTCGCAACTTAAAGCAGTTGACTGAATGCAGATAAATAAGCTTTAACTGGAATTCCAATCCAGGTGCCTGACTCCAAAACTCATGCATTTCTTCCTCTGCTAGGAGCATATACAAGGGTCCAGAAATTCAGAGTGGTCCCAGGAGACAGCTCTGTCGCAAAGGCAAAGATAATAATAGTTTTCCATGCTTGGAAATGTCATTTGACTGGGATGACTGGAAGAAAAAATTTTAAATGGTCATTAACAAGATATTAGGCATTCTTACATATCACCATCAAACATAAAATGTTAGGTTAATGGGCTACTGGTTACTTCCACATCACATAAGTAAACAAGAATGTGTCCACATGTATATTTATGAGACACCCTATGAAGTATGGAAGAGTAATGCACCATTTTTTCCACGTGCCAAACTCTAGGTCAGTGGTTCAACAAATGAGGAGAGATGATTTTGACTCCCAGGGAAGATTTGGCAATGTCTGGAGACAGTTTGGTTCTGACATTATCTACCCAGAGTTAGCATCAGATCCCACAACTTAAGGGCTCAGTCATCCTACTTCAAACGCCATTCACAAGTCCTAGGTTGTCCCTGGTACTTCTGCCCATCAACCTGCTATAAATCAGGAGCCCCATGACTCCTTAGGGTTAATAATTTGCTAGAATAGCTCACAGAACTGAGGGAAACACTCAACTTCGGCCTGCGGGTTTATTATGTAATAAAGGATGTGATAAAAGATTCAGATGTACAGCCATATGAAGAGAGACATAGGGCTAGAGCCAGATGAGTCCTGAGAGAAGGCACTTCTGTCTCGGTGGGGTTGGGTGCTCTGCCCTCCTGGCACATGGGCGTGTTCACTACCTCAGAGGCTCTCCGAACCCTATACTTTGTAGTTTTTGTGGAGGCTACATCATGTAGGCATGATCAATTATTAACTGATCAATTATTAACATTCTCCACTCTCCAGAGAATGGAGGGTGGGGATGTGAGAGCAGGAGCTGAAAGTTCCAAGCTTCTCACCATGCTTGGTCTTTCTGGTGACCAGGCCACATCCAAAAGCCCAACAGAGTAGCCACATTAGAACAAAAGATGCTCCTGTCACCCAGGAAATTCCAAGGGATTTAGGAGCTCTATGTCAGGAGCTGGGGTTGAAGACCAAATAGGAGCAGGAACTGAGGGTAGAAACTGAGGGTAGGCTATTCTTTCACAGAATCTCTCAGAGAATTGGGGAGAACCCAGTGAATTTCTTCTTTTCACTTACATTTCTGTTTGCTGAATCCCAATGGCAACCTGCTCCTTTTCTTTTCACTGCAGTTCTCCACTGATTATTACATTTATCTAAATTTAGTTCATATTCCAGGCCCTTTCTAACAGTGTGGTCACAGCAGCAGCTCAGGCTTTGCTAAGTTATTCAAACTGCAGCAAGGAGGGGTACAGGGTGTCTTGGGGGGCAGTTCAGGCAGGCAGAAGCACATTTACCTCTTGCTTTTCCCTGTCCCTAAATCAGCCAGTGAAGTGTGGCCTCATTCATTAATTCTCACAGAAGCATTCAGAGGAGAAGAGAGGATAGGGCTGATTTTTATCTCCAGGCAGCAGTGGCTCTGAATTTTTACAGGACCTTCACAGTGAATTCATTAATCAGTGAGATAAGTTCCGTGCCCTCCCGCCACCTCCCCCCCCACCCCAGCTACATATTGAAATATTACCCGTTTGATCAGTCTGGCACTTTTAATTCTAAAAATACTTTTAAATCACAGGTTTGGAGAATCACAATAATGAGACTTCTCTACATAATTTTAGTATATTCATTCATTAATTCAACAAATATTTATTAAGCAGCTACTATGTACCTAGGCACTGTGCTAGGTGCTGGAGCTACAACTCAATCACTTAGGAATATTGCTTTATATCTCTAAGTCAGTATTCTCTCCTGCAAAAAGGGAAAATAATAGTTCTTCCTAATAGGACTGTTTCATGAATTCAGTGAGATATACATGTGAGGACATTTTAGCACTCAGAAAATGTCCATTGACATTGTTATGAACAAATGTGGACCCTGAGCCCACTGAAGAGTCCAGTGGAGAATACCTACAAGTAAATAGGCAATTAGTATGAAAACCACTATGAGGGAAGACCTGCAGAGTCCATAAGATCACATACAAGAGAAACCCTAACCTGGACTTGGGACTTCAGGAGGCTTCCTCGATGAAGTGTTACTTAAGCAGAAACCCAAAATGAGAGTCAGCCAGCCAGCCGAGCATGGTGGAGAAGTACTTCAGACAAAGGCCCAGGGGTGTGGGAGAATGAGCCTTTCAAGGAACTAGAAGGAGAGTAGTTCTACTCAAAGAGAACTGCTTTTTAATCATAGACTGTTTTCATTTACGTATATATCATTCAAGTTTAACTGCACAGAAAGACACTTATTTCCCCTGAAAAATGAGATCACTCTGTTTTAGAGGCTGCTCTTTTTCTATACACTATAACATCTTTTGACATCATTAAATATTATCAAATATAATTTTTAGTGACTGCAAAATCTCCATTGTTGGATCTATCATAATTTGTTTGTTCATTAATATGTTTAAGGAACATTAGTTATTTCAAGAGGTTTTTTTCCCACTAAAAATAATGCTGTGATGACTGTCAAACCAATTAAAATTCTTTGGTCATAAGAAAAAAAAGAGAGAGAAGGAAGGAATCTGAGGAAGTTAAAGAAGAAATGGGGTAGTCTGAAGCTGAAGCGCCCGGCTTCGAAAGGACAGGACCCAGGGCAACATGGAATCCAGGTGGCGGCACCAGTAGAGTCAGTGTTTTTAAAGTGCTACTCCACAAAATAAATCCGCTCCAGCTACTCTCAGTGGGCTTGGCCACACTGTTAATTTTCCCGTTTCTCCAGAAAGAAAGCCCAGTTGGCCTAACAGAATCATCCTCTCTTCTCATTGGAGCTCTGGGAACCTTGATAAACAGAAAACAATCATGGCTGAATCATTTCCCAAAAGAAAATCCAGATGCTGTAATCGGAAGAAGGAGGAATTGATAATGGGGAACAAAACCAACAATGACCATTACAACCATCTTAGAGATAAATCTCTGCATATATTTATGCTTATTTCTTTAGAATAAATTGTGAATTGGAATTGTTGGGTCAAAAAGTATTAAAAAGTATTAAAAGTATTAATTTAAGGTTTTTGATGCATATTGCCAAGTTATTCTCAAGAAAGCTTATTTCTAGTGATTAGTTTTTGTTATTGTGGAAAAACATGTAATTTAAGATTCACTAATTTAACCATTTTAAGTGTACAATTCAGTGCCATTTTGTACATTCATAATGTTGTGCAACCATCTTCACTACCTATTTCCAAAATTTTTTGTAACTTCAAATAGAAACTCTGCACCCATTAAGCAATAACTGTCCCCTGACCTCTGATACCCTCTATTCTACTTTCAGTCTTTGTGAATTTACTTATTCTAAATATTTTATGAAGTAAAAATCATACAATATTTGCCCTTTTATGTCTGGCTTATTTCACTGCTCATAATGTTTTTAAGGTTCATCCATGTTCCAGCTTGTACCTTCATTCTTTTAATGGCTGAATAATATTTCATTGTATATACGGACCACACTTTGTTTATTCTTCCATCTGTTGATGGGCACTTGGGTAGTTCCCACCTTTTGGCTATTGTGCATAGTGTTGCGATGTTGTTTGAGTCCCTGTTTTCAATTCTTTATAATGGAATTCCAGGAGTGGAATTCCTGAGTCATATGGCACTTCTGCGTTTGTTTTTGAGGAACTGCCTAACTTTACCACAGTGACTGCACCATTTAGCAATTCATTCTTGATGCTAAACACTAAGAAACATTTCATTGGCATGCTAGACCTTCATTATCTAATTATACAAGTTGTTGAAACAATAATTGTTCAAATGCATTTTTTTTCCAAAAAAATAACTATCGATATCAGATGGTTTGGCATTTTTTATAACAAATTTATCAGTTCTGGCCCTATCATTTGAATCCCAACATCACCTACTTTGTCCCAGTGAACAGATGAAGGCAAGCCTTTATAAGTTCTTTATGCAAGCTTGTGATTGCTTTCATTTGCAGTACACCTGGAATTCTGACTTCATACCCCAGTGTTTCTGGTGCACTTTGTGTGATGATCCTTTGGCCTGCATTTCTAGGTTGGAGGCTTCCTGGGTGTGATTCCACACAGTTCTCTGTTTGGGCATCATCCCCATTGCATTGGACTAGAAGTTTCTCACTGCTGCCACTGGCTGTTCCATAGACCACCTGCTAAGCCAGTGCTCCCTCCACCCTTACTGAGGTCTGGGATAGATGGGGCTGAGTGCAAAAACCTTCTGTAATTTTGTTTTAAGTAGATTACCTGAAGTCCAGCCATAGATAAGTCTGAGTAAGGGAACAAGGTTGCTAGGGGCCAGGCCAAAGGAAAAACAGGTGCTCTGTTAGGCTCTGGAAATACAGCTATGAGAAAATACAGTCTCATCATCATGTAATTCATAATCTAGAAGGGAAGGGACATATGAATCAGAAAATAAATGTGCAAATACAAACTGAATAAATGGCCTAAGAGAAAGAAGTGGTTCTCTGAGAACACGTAACACAGAGGTGTGATTTAGCTCAGGCAAGGGATGGAGGTGGTCCAGGAAGCCTTCCCCGGGAAAGGGACCCTAACACTAACATCTGAGCTAAGAGTTAACAAAGCATGTTTGTGAGCAAGCGTGTGTCAGGGATGGGTGTGTGGGTTGGGAGTGGGAGGAAATTACAGAAACAGGAATGCCCTCCTCATAGTGGAAGGGGGAAAAAATCAAAGTTCTCGAGCATGAAGGTGAGGTGGTTAGGGCCCAATCTGCGTTAAAACCACTAGTCTCCACCTCTAGCCTGTAATCATTGGGAAGCCATTTGGCAGTTCTAAGTAAGGTGGTCAAACACTGGATTGCAGGGGATCTCATTCCCCCTAGAGAGGGTAGCAGGGGAAAATGTAGCTTTTAGTATTTCCAAAGATGCTAGAGTCCCTTGGAAACTTTCTGGAATTGCCCTGCAGCTCCCTCTCTGTGGAAGCAGAGCAGTGGGCTCCTCCCTTCCCCTGAGCTCTGGCAAGCACCACACCTGGGCCAGGAATCCACTGTCATTTTCCATTTCATTTCTCCTTGGCTCTCCAAGGTCAGATGGCTAGATAAAGAGTGGCCACTGGAGTAGCATTTGTGCCACTAGAGTTAACTAGGTTTTTGTAACTTCAGGAATCAGACAAGAGGCTCTCTGAAGGAAAAATATTTGTCTTTTTGTTGTCACACCTCAGTGTATGTATACTTTCCAGAAGCAGAAAATACTGAGATTGAACAAGTTTAGGCACCTGTTGTAAGGCCTGTCGACGCTCAGGAAAACCATGATCTTTGACGCTTAAAAAGTTATTTTTTAACTCCCAGTCACCCCTGGCACCCTCCCATCAGCTTCAGGAGGTGAATCTTTATTTGATCATTCATTCAATCAAAGGACATTTGTTAAGTACCAAAATCCTTATTCAGAGGCACTGGAGATGCAAAGGTAAGCCCTGATCTCAAGGAGCTTCCTTCCAGCCATCTTTAACCTTTCCCATACATGACACACACACACACACACACACACACACACACACACACACACACACACCAGGTACTAGTTATGTTTATGTTTTGGGGGCAACTTAAAGCATAACTGCGTACATACTCTAACTATTTTCATGAAGTTAAAAACAATCTTTCAAGGAATAAAGAGAGGAATAGCAACATTTATTAAATGCCTTTATATATCAAGCACTATGATAGATGTTTCCAGTTGTATTATCTCATCAAACCCCTATGAAGAAACTGAGTTTTGAATATAATAAAAAAAAACCTTCTGGGTTCTAATATGTCCTCAGAGAATACGTGTAGAATAAAAGAATGTATTTACAGCTCTGTTAGTCTGTGCCTCAGGCCACAGCCCAGCACTCTCTTCCCGTTTCTAGTTCTATCATGTATCATCGAGGGTCTCATAATCACCCAGTGTAGACAACCTACTCGCCAAGCCCAAGGCCTGCTCATACCTCCATAAGTAGCTGCCCCTTGCCACCTTTCCAGCCCCGTATTGCATACTTCAGAGCTACAGTCCACTCTCAGGAAGCCAGACTCCTGGTGGATGTCCACGCAGGTCTTGCCAACAAGTTAGGGACTACCTGAACAGAGAAATCTGGGACCATGGGGACTCAGAACATGATCTACAAAGAGGCATGGGCCCTTGGTTGTGTGGGCTTCTTGCCCCATGGAGAGGGGTGCAGCTGAAGGTGGGCCAAAGGTTGGCCCAGCTCTAGATTAGTGGAAATAATAAATGTGAGAAATGAGTAAAATAAGTGGATAGAGACAAAATATTTCAAAAATATTCAATGGATTCATGTTACTTACAATGACAAAAAGAAACTTCAGAACTGAATTTCAGGAACACATTGGGAAAGACTTAACCAGTGCACATTCGTTAGTTATTACTATTATTCTGTTTGATTTTGTTTTCTTTTAGGTATGTTCTTGACTTATCCCTGGCAGAAGTTGATCTCACTAAGCTTTTGTGGTCTGGGGTTGGGTTAGGGGGAGGTGATGTTGAGGACAGAAGAGGAATATGGTTCTTGTTGCTGTGCTGCCAGGAGCCATCCCATCCTCTGGAATTAAGAATTGAGCATTTAAAAAGCTATGAATCCTGTTTAATGCCCATTCTCTATATCCAATCAATCACTATGTCCAATTTTATCTCTTAAATATCTCTCAAATCTCTATTCTTCTCTCTAGTTTAATTTCCTCACCTTCATCAAACTATTATCATCTTTCTTCTAAGCTCACCTCCTAAATGGTGTTCTCCAATCCATTTTTGTACAGCTGTGAAAGTCAACTTGCTAAATGTTAATTGAATAATGTCACTTTCTCTCTTAAAATTCAGCAGTGGCTTCTCATTTATTTTAAGACAGTTTCTAAAATCCTGAGATCTACATGAACTGGACCTAGCATCCTCATCTTGTGTTCACTCGCTGAGCTCCAAGCTGAATTGGTCTGTTTTCAGATTCTCAAACATTCCAAACTCCCTCTCATCTCAGAGCCTTTGCATAAGCTCGCTCTCTTGCCCAAGACATTTCCTATCCTCTCCTCTCTGTTTCTCAAATCTTAAATGTCACTCCATGAGAGAGTCCTTCCCTGACTGCCCCTGCCCTCAGACTGGGTCACGTCTTCTGTTAGGTTTCATAGATTCCTCCATTACCATTAGCAGTATCAAGATTAATTAATTGCCTAACTCATTGGCTTGGGGACTGTCTTTCTTGCTAAATTATAAACTTCATCATAGCAGGAACTGTATTTGTTTTATTCACCACTGTATGTCTAATGCCTAGCACAGAGCCTTAAACATGGTACACGTTTCATAACTAAATTCTAACACCTTCTGCAAACCAGGCTCTCCTAGGCACAGGCTGTAGGAATGGGTAAGTAATCTTAGACCTCAAGGAGCACATGGTTCAGCAATTAATCCAGTAAAATCTGCAACCCTCTGTCAGTTTCTTTCTCTTTTTCCATTTATTTTGGTTCAGCTTACTCCATATACTGCATTGTCTAGCTTTCAGACAACAATTGACTTTTTGACAAATACTAAAGAAAAAGAAAAGATTTAAAACCTCTGTCTTTTTAGTGTCATCTGTTATTAGTTTTCTCTCTCCAGCTAATAAATGGAGACTATTTTTCTTCAACCTCTTCTCACATCTGATACACTTAAAGAATGTATGGCTGTGTTTCTCTTTGTCCCTTGAAAATTGCAATGCATTCCTTGCTTTGGATTTTTTTTTATTATTGACATAAAAAGCCATTATGTTTGCCTTTTTTCTTGATGACTCTTATTGTCTGAAAACTTCTCAATATATTCCATCTTTCATATGATATCCTTTTTTGTTGTTGTTAGAGATGTATGTGCATTCTTTTTCCTTTCCTTTTGGTTTTATGCATAAAGATAATTTTTTTCTGCTTTTTTATGTCATTTCCTTAAGAAATGTTTAGACATAATTTTATTTGTTTAATTCTATTTATGTTTATATAAATGACACATATTCATATAAAATAAAATAAAGAATGAGAAAGAGGAGGAAAGGAGGGAGGGACAGAAGTAGGGAGAGAGGAGGGCAGGAAATACAATTTCAGTCAACTAAGAGCTGGTTTACAAAAGGGAAAGAAAAGGACAGTGAGAGAGCAAGGGTGAAGTTTTAAAAAAGAGGTATAAATAGGGAACTGATTGAAGAACAGGTGAGAGAGTAATCTGAAAATGGTGCCTGGAGCTAAGTAAGGGTGAAAATTTCACATTCACCTTGGTTTTTAATCTACTATCAATTGACTTACCAACCTAAATCCTCCCTTCCCCTGCAGGAAGAGGTGATAAACTAAGAACAGTCACCATAAACCCATCTCTTTTTGAGTAAAATAGATGCCGGCCTGTGGGTCGATCAATGATGGTATCTTCAGAAAGGAAGCTCTGATAAACAAATGCAGACATAATTATTTTTTATTATCTTTTTAATACATTATTTGACACATTCAAAAGATTATCTATGCCTATGTGTTACTTTTAAAGCAAAATAATACAGTCAGCACCTGTGAATCCACCCAACCCCAAAACTAAAACACAGCTCCTATAAACCTGCAAGTACTCTTATATTCCATTCCCTTGATTCTTCTCACTTAAGGTAACCATTATTCTAAATTTTATGTTTATCAACCTATTGTTTGTATGCCTATATGCACAATTGTATTACAAATGTATGTGTGCTTAATATATATATATATGACCTAAATGTAAACAGATATTTTTAAACAAAAACCAAACATTTGCTACAGCATATAAGAAACATACAGCTATTGCCTAGATCACATGCTTTACCTGGGCACACTATCTTTGAATTCTGGGGGTGCAGTGGGGTGGAGTGGGGAAATTAAGGTTTTTGTTCACTCATGTACACTTTGGGAAGTAGAAGTGAAGAGATTCATCACAAACAGTTTTCACACAACACCAAGAGGATAGGCAAGGAGAAAAGGACTGTAGAAGCACTCTGAAAGCGCTTTGGAATGGAAAATCAGTGAATCTGCCAACAGAGCAAATTTGGGGCTTAACACTGGATTCTCCTTATTGTTACACTTACTACTAAATGGTGAATAGAAAATTTCTAAAAATAAAATGTTTTCTGTTTTTGGTCTCTGAATTGAAAATATTTCTGTTTTCTTCTCCTTTCAAGATTTATTTTCATTATAAATGATCTGGGATATTTTCTTTATAGAAAATATTACATGATTATGAACATTTACTTTTAAAGGAAGGAAGGGAAATAAAGAGGGAGGCAGGGAGAGAGGGTGGGAGGAAAAGAGGAAAGAGATTTCTGACTAAAAAGGGGTTACTTTTCAGTTCTTTTCATATTTATTTATAATAATCTTCAATATCATAAAAATGTAAATGCTCTTCATTTGATCTGTAAATTCAATGAGATTCCAAAGTAGCAGTAGATTTCATTTAAATACTTGATTCTGAAATGTTTATGACTGAGTAAATGCCCAAGATTAGCAAAACCATTTCTGAACAATAAGACAGGAGGACTTACTCTACCAGAGTTCAAGACACATATAAAACAATGGTAATTAAAATAGTGTGGTATTGATACAGGACAGAAATTAAGACATAATAGAAAGCCCAGAAACAAACCCATGAATATATGGAAGTTTGATAAATGATGCAGAGGGTACTGCAGATCACTAAAGAAAGGAGAGACTACTTAATAAATGATGCTGGTATAATTGACTATGGGGAAATATGAGATTAGATACTTATACCATACCTCAGATCAATTCTAGATTTATTAAAGACTTAACTGAAAAAACTTAAAAGTTTTAAAAGAAAATATAAAATATCTTTATGAACTAGATGTGAGGAAAGTCTTCTTAACATACAAAAAGAACTAGATATTGTATGCCCACCAGATTGGAAAAATTAAGAAGTGTGAAAATAACAGGTGTTGGCAAGGATATGGATCAAAGGGAATGTGTACAGTCACTGCTTGAAGGAATATAAGTTGGAATAATTGGAATCACTTTGGAATTCAATTCAATTTCACTATAAAATTGAATATTGTATACCTGTTAGGACACAGCAATTCCACTCTTAGGTATCACTCTAGAACTGTGTTTTTTCAACTTTACCGAGCAGCAGCATCAGATGGAGAGCCATGAAATTTAGGAGTCCCACCTCTGGAGATTCTGGTTTAAGAGGTCTAGGATAAAGTCTGTAAATTTGCATTTTTAAGAAATACACAAATGATGAGACTGCTGCTGGTTTCCAGTCAGTTGCGGTAGTGCTTCTCCAGATTTCTTCACCTGTGACTTGGGAAACAGGAACGAGAATGTTGAAAGCCATATTGTTCATACTAGCAAAAATCTGGACACAACCCAGATATCCATCAGCAGAAGAATGGATAAATTGTAATATGTTCACACAATGAAGTATGCAACATCAAAAGGAATAAACTATAAGTATGTGTAACAACCTAGATGAATCCTAGAAGCATAATATTAAGTAAGAAATGTTAAGTCACAGAAAATTACATATAGTGTGACATCACTTTTTAAAAGTTAAAAAAATAAAGAATATATTGCTTAGGATAAAACTAAAATATAAAGCAAGGGAACGAAAAGCACAAAAATGAGATAAGGAAGAATCGTATAACTAGATGCAATGGTGTGAGTATTATGGTAGCTTTTAAGGTGAATGATGGTTTCTCATATGCTTCAGAATTGTCATAAGTTACATATATTCTCCTGTATATGGAAATAATATACATAGTACACTTAAACAGGAAAAAAAATTAAATGAGTACCAAGCAGGTACACTAAATGAGACAGGAAAAAAATTAGAAGGACACTAAAATTGTAATAACTAAAATACTCATTGGACATAGTAAATGACAGAAATGATCCCAGAGAAAATCAATATGCAATGTGCAGGACAAACTAGAGACATCCTCTTGCAGAGAGAAAACAAAAAAAAAAGATTTAAAAATCATGAAAAAAGAGATGATACATGTGCAGAATTGAAGATGGAGATCTAACAGTCTCCTGGAACAGAGACTGGAGCAAACAAAAAGAGATAAGGTTAAAGTTATATTTAAAGAACATTCTCACAGGTTGAAGAAAGGCCTTAGTATTTCTTATCAAAAGCACCCCCAAATCCTAGCAAATTAATGCAGAAGCCCACATTGACGCATTCCTGGTAAAAGTTCAAATATCAAGGATAAAACATGACTCTTACAGGCATCCTGCCAGAATACAAAAGATAGAAAATAAACAGACTAACCAAACATAGAGTAAAATTTATGCTAGCCTCAAACATCTCTGGAAAAACAAACTCTACAAAAAGAGTGATTTCAAAGTTTATTTGGGAAAATAAATGAATATGACTACAGAAACTTTTAACAAAGAAAGAAAATTATAATGAAATAGATTTGAACCTGTAGATATTAAAATGAAAATTATAATCATTAAAATGATGAGAAACTGATAAAGAAATGGAGAGTTATTAAAAGAGAATAGTAAATCTAGATACAGAATTATATATAACATTTTTTAATCAATATATCATGATACACATGTCATAAAATAGATATGATATATTCATATATTTACATATACTTAATATGTATCATATATTATGTGATGTACATTTATATATAATGTATATATAAATATATTAAATAAAATGTATGAGATGCAATTATATAATATTAATATATAATAATTCTAGATAACATAATATAGAATACCATTTATATTTATATATTTGCATATATATATAAAACTTAATATGTGATAAAGATGAGCCCAGAAGCATGGTATTTACTATTTGATGGTATAACAACCAGTAAATTAATCAAAAATTAATAAAGCTGGTATCATAAACCAAAATATTTTTTAGTAAAGAGTTAAATTTTTAAATGATAATATAAAAAGAACTAGAAAAATATAAGTGAATATTGATCTGAACCTGTGTGAGGAAGTTCTTTCTAAGAATAAAAGAAGGGAAAGAAATCAAGAGAAAAAGATTGACATATTTTTCTATAATTTTTTTTAAATTCTCCATGTCAAAAAAAATCATAAAAAGCAATAAAAGGCAAACAACAAACTTGAACAGAATGTGCTCCACATAAATTCTAACAATTCTTGCCGCTAATACTAAAAGATATGTTACAGTAAGAAATGTTACTTACAGAAGTCAGTTAGAAAAAGGCGGACATCCCATTGGAAATATGGGTGATTGTGATAAACACATCACAAAAAATAATATTCAAAGACAGGGAACCTGTAATCAATAAAAGAACATTCAACCAATGAAATTTTTTCATCTATTCAATTGAGAATGATGAAATATTTTTTATTTTAAATATCATGAGACTATTTAACAGCCATCCTCTAAGGCCACTTAAAGGTAATTAAGGTAAATATAGTCTAGCAAGGTATAGAGCTCATGTCTCAGGGCAGATGTGGAGCTATTCTGGTGACAAAAGGGCTTTGAGACTTCGTTCTGGTTTATGCAATTCGCCAGACATTTTTAAGCAGTTGATATTACAGATGGCCACACACACACACACACAAAAATTAGCCATTACTAAGAGGCTTCTGCCTGGAAACACAAAGGCTGAGAAGACATAGCTGATGTCCTTAAGACCTTGAATAGCAGGCACTGTATAGTATGTTCACTGAATTTCAGAACTGGAGGTGGGGGAGTTCCTAGACAAACTGGGGAGCCCTGTGTTACGTAGTGAGTTATAAGCAATGAAGACATTACCCCATAATAGTTGATAAGGGCTTACACTATACAAATGCAAATTTTATTTGGCATCAAATACAAAGACAAAATATGATAATAGTCAATACAATACAAATGAAGGTGATGGTGAGTTGGCTTATGTAAGTCCGGACATATGTGTGGGTTACAGACTGAATGTTATTCAGTTCCAAATTGACCCTTGAATAGTTAAAATCACATTCTTTATAGTTCAGAATTATTCTGTTTCTTTTAGAATTATTGAGGATGACTGAGCATTAGCACCATGGTTTGCAAACATTCCTTTGTTTGCATCTCTGACTCTGAAATCCAGGACTTCAGTCTCCTGCCTCTAGAAACTTTACCTCCCTCACACTAGTTGTCTTCAGTGATGTCATTCAGAGGACGACAGTTTGGATTCTAATATTGGTGGCAACCTTAAAGACTGGAAACTTTCCATTTTACAAGTAAACAGAAGCCAGTATGAAATTACGGTCATTCGTTTGTATGCCTTTCTGGGTCTGCCCACTTACATCTGGCCAATTGAAAAGGCCACTAGGGACAGGGCTGGCTTCACTATCAACCCAGGGTGAACACTTCATTGGGGTGAGCGTGCTCCCTGGGTTAGAGTCACATTGGTCCAGATTCACTACATTCCTGCTAAGAAATACTTTCTGGCCCGTGTGTTTGTCATGGGTACTCAGAACACCTGAACATGCGTCTTTCCTGACTTTGCCTCTTTATTCTCCTCAGGACTACTGGCTCTCTCTTCTTTACAAGCGCCTGGTCGGCCCCAAAGTCTTGGCCGTGCACGTGGCTGGGCTCCAGCGGAAACCACGGCCAGGCCGAGTGATCCGGGACAAACTAAGGATTTATGCTCACTGCACAAGCCACCACAAGTAAGTCTTCACAGAGATGGCCCAGAAAGCCACCCTATGCGCTTCAGGCTTTCTGCCCCTCTTAGAATTCATGCCTTTTGGGACCCCTTGAAGACTTACTGAAAACTGCCTCTGGAATCACTCACTCTACCTGCTCTTCTCAGGTTTCAAACACTCTCTGATAAATAGGTTTTTCTCCAAGTAAACCCCTTTCTCACACTTAGAGGATTTAGTCATAAAAGGTTCATTAAAATACATGCCATTTGTTCGTTTACTTCTTCATTCAACAAATTTTTATTGAGTATTTTCTCTGTGCCAGTTGATGTAATGCCCAAGAGGCTTTTTTGTGTGACTCTGGCTGAACCAAGGCAAAAGATATAAAATCTGTTTCTGTGATCCACCAGCAGAGCCCGAGGAAATAAGTCAGCATTTCCAAAACACATGCTGGAGAGCTGTACCACTAGTAACTTAGCCCCAGAGCAGTATGTCCCAAACTAGGATGAAAGGAGTACCCAGAGAGAGTCATGCCAGCTTTGGAGACATTTTCAATATTTTAAAAATCTTTTCAGCTCTTTGCAGGGTTAAGAAAAATAAAATTTAGGCTTCCTGTTTTAGAAAGCTGGACCTTCAAAAACTCAGCCTGGTAATGTGTGGTTGGTTATCCTTCTCTTTTTGATCTGAAGCACTAGTTATCATTAGAGTTGTCTTTAAAACAAACAGAAAAAAATAATTATCAGTGAATAAAGTTTAGCAGATAAACTTTTCAAAACATGAGGAGCATAAGGTAAAAACTTGAAACTGAGCCTAAAGCAAAATCCCTCAGACCATATATGGCCTTCTTACATCATTTCCTGTTTAAGGAGCAGAGTAGGCAGCCCTGGGGGTGAGGTGGGGGGGTGGGATTCTTTCTCTTAATGCAAAGAAACACTGGGGGTGGGGAGAAGAGGGGTCAGCAAGTGCCTCCAGCCAGACCTTCCAGCTATCAGGGCTGATCAGGGGCAGTGGGTAGCACAAAGAGCCCCAGTGGTCAAGTTACAACAGGCGCTCCTTCCCCTTCCTTGATGAGAGAGGAGCCAAGCCAATTAATTTATCATGATAAGATTTTTCAAAGAATCACTCTGAGAATAGGGGGCCAGGGGCCAGTTGTCTTGTCTGTAGATACAAGTACCCATTGTGGATGAGAGGAGGCTGGTTTGGGCAAAGGCCAGAGGTTTTCAACGTCCCTTTTGCTCAACAGGAAGCTCAATCCAATACCTGACAGAGAGTGACTCTTTACAGCCTTGGCCTGGAGTTATCTGATCACCACACAAGGAAACATTGTAATCCTTGTCTCTGCCCTGGCCCTGAGGTAACCACCCAAAAGGTGGACTCCCAGCTTTAAGAGAGAAAAATTATTCTTGGCACCTTTTGTCTCTTTTGGGAGGCGTATCAGTTTGTGGCCTTTACAGTATCCATGTGAGGACTCTGAAAAGATGTCAGATTCAGTATTTTCTCTACATCACCACTCTCCTCTGCTTTCTGTTGGTATCACTCCAGAACCTCTCTGGGGATATGGTGCCACTGTGCTTCTGTCAGTACTGTTTCTCCTTCTCTCCATTAGGAAAAAAAAAAAAAAAAGACTTTATTAAACCCATTCCACACATGGATGGCCCTAATTATAATTATTGAGGTGAAGGTCTTTTCATTCCTATTAGAAAAGAAAGCCTTCAATAGATGCACCACAGTGGCTGAGATTGCAGGTCTCCTCCATGTCAGTGGGTGTCAGGTACCCCAGACAGGTAGACACGAGGAGAGCACTGTCTCTGCTCTATCTCTCTGGGAATCCATGTGCTTGTCTGTGCCCCCTCATCCAACAGTCATGAGGACGCATTATTGATTCACTTAATTTATTTGTGGCCAACAAGGCCAAGGTCACAGAAACATCCCAGGTGGGCATGTTGGCTTAATACTATTCATCTTGACAAATACTCCAAAAATATATACTCTTGATCAAATCACAAATTAGGTGAGAAAATATAAATTACCAGTAGAACAACCCAAAGAAAGTGTCTGTTGACATGACTCCTACACGCCAGCTTGTATGGAACACTTGCTATGTACCAAGCACCTTACCAGTCATTTGCATTTATGATGTTATATTGAATTCCAAAGGTTCTACGGTATCACCCCAATATGCAAATAACACCATTAGTAATGCAAAGTTTTACATTTGGAAAAAAACCTAGTGTCCTATACAACACAGAAATTCCTTCTACAATGTCCCTCACAGTTTTGCAATCTCTACTTGAATACCTCACTGTCTCTCATGGCAGTTTCTTGCATCGTGGGTCATTTCTGACCTAGGAAAGCATTGTCTTTTATGATTGATTTAGGGGAAGAAGTTAGATCCTCATACCAACACCAGCAGGTGCTTTTCTGCTTTCGGCTCTAGAGTTAACAAATTAGGACACTGGCAGCATGGCAGTTCTCACTTTAGGTCTTCTTGTTGAGAGAACAAATACGTTTTGAATGGGAAAAACCTTCTTTTTCTAAACCATTCTGCGGAGACAATGTATGTTTCTGGGGAGGAGCTGACGTCCTTAGCCAAGTCCAGAACCAGTTGGAACCTGGTGGATATTGAAGCAAAATGGAGCCTTTTGGGGTTCAAGTTCATTTATTATTGGCAAAACATGACTTCCTGTTTTTCAGAAGAAGGTTTTTTTTAAGACTCATAAAAAAGGTTCCTGAGGCTTCTTGGACATCAAATGGCTCTTACAAAACAATATTTTGATGAGTTAAGTGTAAATGAATCAGAAACATGTGGATTAAATTTCCCTTAAAATACACAGGGGCTTTGAAATTAGGGGAAAAAATGTTTGGCAAAACAGGGTCTGACTTTTGCCGAACCAAAAAAGTTTGAATTAGATTTGGAAACAATGGACCAACCCAGTTTTCAAGCACATTGACTTTCACTGAGAATGACCGTGGATTCCAAAGCATCATCCTCCCTTCCCTTTCTTAGTCTCCCAGATTCACTGGAGACATTGGAACAGTGACTGTTTATCTGGAAGTCAAGTTGCACCTTCCCATATGACATTCTCCACCTCTTACATCCCCATATTTCACTTCCAGCCTCCCTTCCCTGACTCACTTCCTCCTCCTCCCATGGCAACACAGAGAAGATGTCAGGCAGCAAAAGAACATCCAGGAAGATGAATTCCAGATACATGGATTCTCTGCTGGTAAAAAAGTCTCACCATGAGTCAGACATTGAGCAAGATGGACATTCTACCAGACAAAAAGGGACATTCACTAAGAGAACCAAAATCCACCTGTACTAATTGCCCCCATCTTCTTAGGGAAAGAATACTCCTCCAAGATTAGTTTTCTGTGGGCAGAGAATGCACATTCCTCAGGACTGGATTCTCAACACAGCACTTTCAGGTTGGTGCTGCACTCCCCAACCATGAAGGTGTCTTCACAGCCAAAAGGCCTCTGCTTAATGTTCTTGCCCATCATCCAAGCAGGGAAAGGGGTGGCTGGGGCCATCTTCAGTGCCAGTTCATGCTAGTTCCAGGAGTTCCGAGAGAGCCTTGCATGTTGGTCTCGGGACCAGCTCTCAGTACTGGTTTGCCTCTCTCAGGGGAACTGTGCAAATGGAATTCAGACCATTGCCAAACAGCTTGAAGACAGCCTTCCCTGCAGCAATGCTGTAATTTCACGTCTCCCTCCCATCACCACTTCCCCACCTCCCACCCTTCTCCTCTGCAGTCTCTGAGGCCTCATTCTGCCCCAGCTCTGCAGAGGAGAAACTCATTAATGAAACACACAGCTTACTCTCCTTCTCCACTGATGGCCTTTGAGAAGGTTGTTTGCTGGCAGTTAACAAAAGGGCTTGCCACAGTTGGCAAGATGGATACCCATGCATACCTAACTTTGTTCACACTCTGAAGCCCAGAGTACCTGTAGTTAAGGTGTCGTCCTCAATTCTAAACTAAACTAAGCTTAAAGTGCATTGATGGAATATAGTTGGTGTTCTTCAATGATGGTAAACACTGACACAGGCTAGCAGCATCCTTCTTCAGAGCTCTGGTGACACAAGTCTCAAATAAATTGGTGTTCTCTTCTAACCTAATTCATTTGCCTCCAAAAGCTAGTTCACATGCTTCAGGGGATTGAGAAGAAGGACTAGAGGAGAAAGGACCAGATAGAAGAGTCATTTAATAATTTATCAGAATTTCAAAGCAGGCATCCAAAAAGCTTTGAACACAACAATGTACCTTCCTACACATGCAAGAAAAATCATCCGACACACAGCCAGTGGGATATACTTTGGTAATTCTTCTCATAATCTTAATGGATTGCTTTGGACAAGTGGTTCCCAAACTCAATTCATCTGCCAAATATCCCAGAAATTTTTTTAAAAAAATACAGATCTCCAGGCCCAAATCACAAATGGATTAAATCAAAATCTCCAGAGATGAGCCCTGGAAGCTTTATTATTAAAAACATGCAAACAATCCAAGTTATACTGACCTGCCCTTGATCACTCAACTCTTAATTAGCACCTTTAGAAGCAGAGATGAGTGACCCGGAGGCTGAGGGATGCTGTTTCTGCGAGGAATGATATTTTCCTCTGGGCAAAGTTGATGTAGAGTTTCTCTGAACTCCCCTTTGAAGGTAGGACCAGGTCATTTTTTCTGTTTCCTCTCATTAACCCATCCAGATGGGGCCCTAAGGGACCCCTTAGAAACAGTCTTTTTTTCCTACAAAAGAGAAGGAAATCATTATAGTTTTGTTGATTACATGCTAAAAGGCCATGTAGGCATATAGTTCTCCCAGGCTTCTGAATATCCTGCACTGGTTTAAAAGGATTCCAAGATGGTGAATAGTTTTATAACCTTGGGGTGGATAAAACAGCTAAAGCAAAAATCAAAAAGATTAGTAAATTTAACTACATAATAGCTTTAACTTTTATACATTAAATACAATGTAAACAAACTAAATCAGTCAATGAAAACTGGGGGAAATTTTGCAAAATACATGCAAAGGGTCACTGTCTTTAATACATAGTTTTCATAAATCAATAGAAAAATGGGAAAAATACATGAACAGTCAGTCTACAAAGGAAGACATGAAATGGTAAACAGGCAAATGAAAAAACTGCTGCCTCTCAGTATGAATTTTTAAAAAATACAAATAATACAACATTGAAATCCTATCATCATCTCTCAGGTGGAGAAAGTTTAATATCTACTGTTCTTAAGACAATAAGGAATGGGTGCTCTCATCCATAACTAATTAGAGCAAATTGGTACAAGCTTTCTAAAGAGTTAATATCAACATTATCAGAATGTGTATATCAGTCAGGAAGCATAGGCCATGCTATGATACTGAAGGACCTCCAGTATCATGGTTATTAATAAGAAAATGCGTTTCTCATTCACACTCCTCGCCCGCCATGGCTCAGCGGGAGATCTGCTCCATATCATCTTCATTCCAGGATGCAGGTCAATAGAGCAGCTCCTGAAGTAGGGCAGCTTCTGCTTTCTGGCCGAAGAAAAGAGTCATGGCAAAATGTGGACTGGCTCTTAAAGCTTCCGCCCAGAGGTTTTAACGTGTCCACCCACATTTCACTGGCCAAAGCCAACCATGTGATCACTCTAGGGTTCAGTAAAACATGGGACTCAAAATCTGCCACAGGACACCACTGGGAATGAATTAGGTTTGGTGAGGAATCATACAGTGATTCCTGGCCTAATATTTCTAATTCAAGGACTTTATCCATCAGAAATAATCACGATGTGCAAACAGTTTATGTATGAAGTCCTCCATCGCATCATTTATGATGGCGAAAAATTGAACACAACACAAGTTCCTAAAAGCAGGGCATTAGTTAAATAAATTGTTACATTTCTATGATTGAATAATTTAGCATTCTTCTAATAAGTAGAAGAATATATAATAACATAATAACATGGGAACATGTTTAAGATGTTCATAAACTGAAAAAACTGTGACAGTGTGATCCCAATTATGTAAAAACTGGGAAATATATATGTGTGTCACATATGCAGTAAATATATGTCAAGTTAATAAAGTAAAATATACTAGAAGGATGCCCACCAAAATGTTATTATGTCTCAAGATACTTGGATTATGGGAATTTTATTTTTCTTCTTTGTGTTTCTCTACATTATTTCTTTTCCTTTTTTTTTTCTTTCTTTTGTTTTTGTTTTATATTTTACTTCCATACTCAGAAAAAAATAATATTTTGTTTTCTCAAACCATTGCAATATATTTAAACAAAAACAAAAGGAGTGTGGTGGGAAGTGGCCATCTTCTTTGCAGGAAACCGCAGTAACAAGGTCTTCCTGTCTTTGAAGGTCTAGGGTGGCCAAGAACCATAAAACAAGTGCCTTCTCCATGGGTAGTCCTGTTTCATGGGGTCTATGAATTATTTAGAAGAGTCTAACTACTTTGTTTTCTTCTTTCCCCTCTCTCTTTCCTGGATCTCAGCCACAACTATGTTCGAGGGTCCATTACACTTTTTATCATCAACCTACACCGATCAAGAAAGAAAATAAAATTGGCTGGGACTCTCAGGGACAAGCTCGTGCACCAGTATCTGCTGCAGCCCTATGGACAGGAGGGTCTGAAATCCAAGTAAGTGCTGATCTGGAAATAGCTTAGGTGCAAGAGCAGCAAGAGGTGGGTGGGAGGGAGCTGGAGTCACCCCTTTGCAGAAGGCACCAAGGGTGCTGCTGATTTACTCAGCATCCTTGGCCCCTGCCCACTAAATGCCAATAGCACCCCCTATTCTTTTGACAACCCAAAACACTAATAGTGGAGAACTACGTCCCTTTTAGCTGTAACATCCTGTAATGCTATAACTCCCTGTTTGTCATCTTCTACAAACCTCATGGAGCTTAGAGGAAGAAGCACTGAACAAAGGGTCAGAAGTTCAAAGATCAAGAGTCAGTTCTGCCCTTAACTTTGTATTTTAATTTCCTTATCTGAACACCAGAAGAGAAATCATATCCAGGGGGCTTTGTGGTCCCTTCAAACGCTATAAATATATGACTCTGTGATACTGCCTACTTTCAGCAGTCTCTACTAGAGACTGTTGACAACAATGACCTTGACCAACAGAAAGCAGCTCCAGGCCATGGTGAGAAGGGCCTGGTTAAGGGTAAAGCCACCCCAGCTTCCCACGTAAGGCCTCCCAAGAAGGGTATGGGATGTCGTACAGACTGGGAGCATTCCCATCCCACTTTTAATGTTTACCAAGTTTAACAAAGCTGTAAACTTGGAGCAGGTGGCTTGTACTCCCACAGCTGCCCACAACTATTTGTGCTGTAATTGCTCACTGTTGCACTGCAACCTTGGTGGCTTGCATTTGGCTTCCAACTGCATGTGCAATGGGAACAAAACACAATCTGGGAAGTCACTTACTGAGTTTCTTTAGCCCACCCTAGATCTGTAGTTTCAGTCTTGGTTCACATTCTGGCTCTGTTTTCTGGCTGCATGTATATTCTACTTTTCTTTCCTCTCAATCCTACCTATATCAGCAGAACTCTCTTGAGTGTTTTATCCCCCCTCAACTTCCCAGTAGTTTGTAACGGGTGTGCGAATTCCTGGTCTTCATCCTAGACAGGAGACTCTGTTCTGGTTAAGTAAATAATCATATAACCTGGGCAAATCCTTTAATCCTAATCCCTGGGCCTCAATTTCCTTATCTACAAAATTTAAGAGTTGCTATATATTTAGTAAGGTCCTTTCCAGATCTAAAATTCTCATCTTGGGTCTGATTTTCTGAGGACCCTGAGTGTGTTTCAGTCTCACCCTACCATTCAATAATGACCTGCAAAGCCATGTCTGGCACAGGGGCTGACTCTTGAGCAGTGATTGTGACAGTTCAAGGTCTCTGGAACCAAGGAGATCAGGAGCTGAGTCTTTCCAGTGTCAGGAAGACCATGTGTGCCGCGTGGAAGGAGCTAATTAAATGGTCTAACAAGGCGAGGTAGCAATCCCTGCTCTGCCACTTGCTAGCGGTGTGTATCTTTAGGCAAGTTACATAATCTCTATGAGCCTCAGTTTCTGCATCTGCAAAACCTCTCATGAGGTAAAGAGTAAATGAGGTTATCTATATAAAGTTCCTGACACACAGTAAATACTCAGTGAATGCCTCTTGCCTTCCTTTTCCTCAGTTCCAGCCGGTTGGGGAAGAAGAAGAGTGCAACAGATCTAAGAATGTTCTTTGAAAGCAGAGTCTTCTCAGATTTTTTAGATAATGTGTTGATAAGACATTTGTTAAGATTATGGTAAAAAGACATACGAATTGCATAAAAGCAAAACCCTGAAACATAAGGATTTGCCTGGGCAAATCATGGTAATCAGAAAGTGGCATCATTTTATGAGCTTGTTTCTGCACCCACCAAGAGCACAGGCCTCTAGCCCTGCTTACCCCATTTTACATCTGTACCCCCAGGATTACTCCCTGATGTTTGAACCTGGCTACTACAGGGTAACTGAAGTGACTGTCACTGACTACTGATATGCTACATTTTCCCATCTTATACCTCACCTTGTCACTGTGTTGGTGAGGAGTTGTGCTATGGCTTTGTTGAGAATGTCAGAGAGGGACAGGGAATAAGAGAATTTCATTCCACAGGGGTCTTGAACAGCGGGTTGGTAATACCCACTCAGATCAGATAACAATGTCACACAATTGGAAGAAGAGAGAGCTGGAATCAGGAAGCCTGGACATGAATCTAGTTGCTACCATTTACCTGTGTGATCAAATCTCAGTCCCCTCACCTGTCAGATGGGGTGATTCTGAGAATCAAATCAGAGCATATGAATGAAATGAAGCCTACTACAAATGAAAATTTCACATGCCCCTGCATACACATACACATGTAAGTATAAATACAGACACCACATATGATTGTATTAAAGAGAGTTTGGGGCTGGAAGTCCACAGATAGGATTACAGTTCTAACCCTGCAACTACTTCACTGTGTGATTTTGGGCCCTTCACTCACCTTTCTAAACCTGTTGCTCTCCTATAAATTACTGCTAATTTAACACCTCTCCGATTCTAGACCTTGGTGGCTCTGACCGTGTGCTGTGCTGTCTTGGACTGTGAGCTCCCAGACCGGGACGTCATGTACGTGTTCAGTGCCACATCCAGCTCTCGACTCAGTAAATACTAATAAGAGCAAGAGCCCTCAGTGGTTGTGGGACGGAGTCTCACAGGACGGGTGTGGTTTCAATGCAACAGACGCTGCAGGAAAAGATGAAAGGAAATGCTAGGAAGTGATTTCAGCCTTTGGTGTCTCCTTCTTTCTTTTATAAGCCTCTGGGGCCAAACTCTGTGTTCCGTGTCTGCTAATTCCTAGCTGCAGCCTGAAGCCATATTAGCTCAGAGGAGTATGAACAGCTCTGGGATCAGGGGAACCTGTAATTGCTCCTGTCCGGGGGAAGCAGAGGAGGATACAGAACAAGTCAGTGTACCTAATTCAAGCCGCAAGTGGGCATTTTGGCCTGGAGTTTCAAGAGAAGGGAGATGTTGGCAAACGTTTTTGATTTGTAGTGAACATGGAGTAATTCTTGTTCTCTTAGAATTGCCATCAGGGCTGGAAATATTTGAAATCTCTGAAAAGGTGCCCTTTACCCTCCAACATAGGAGAAGGAAAACTTTTAGAAAACTGCAGAATGTGTAAGAGTATTTTGTGTCTGGAATACTCTTTTCAAGTTTGGCTGAAGGAAATGGGGAGATTTAATTCAGAGAAGAAAAATAAGGTAAGTCATGAGGACTTTCTTCAGATAGTCAGAGGACTACGAAGTGAAAGAAAACAGATTTGGCCTAGAATCCTCTAAAATGACAGAAAACCAGGAAGTGCAATTTAAAAGAGAATGATTTTGCCACAAAATGAGTTCACTTTCCAAAGGCTTGCCTGGTCTGACAAAGGACAGGATAGTTTTTCTCAGGAGGTAGCCTATTAATCAGAGAGTGAGCAGCCATGGCCATCTCTGAGGTGCTCTAAGATTCCTCACTCAGTGGGAGGTTGAGGTAAAAAATTACCGCTTCCTGGCAAACTCTAAAATTCTATCATTTTCTTTCTTTCCCTGCCCCGCCCCAATTCACTTGTGGAGCCTTTTGTCTCTATGCTCACAGGCAAAGTAGCTTCTTCAAGCCACCGAAAGGCCACACAAGGAGACTGTTACAGGAGAGAGTGGTGGTAATATCAGACTAGTTTTCTCCAAAAAACCTTTAGCTGTATGTCCCTCTCTGTCATGTTCCCTGGTTTCTCACCTTTCTGTGAGGGAGACTGAGCATTCATACCCCAGACAAATCATAGTTCCCCTTCTGGGTAAGTCAAAGAGCACCTTTGGGGGTTCCACCATCTACAAGGGAGAGAATTGCTTTGTGCTTTATATGATCACAAATTAATAAGCATTGTCTTCTTGGGAATCAGTTCTACCCCAGACAGAAATATCTCCAATATCCTTCAAGAGAGAAGCAATGTGAAGTCAGGCCAAACAAGACAACTTACATCAAACAGCAGGAGGACTCGCTTTTGGAGGAAAAACTGAGACCAAGAGCAAATGTTTGGTCAGATCCCAGTGTTCTTCCACATGCATTTTGTTCAATTCCACTTAGATGGAAAACTATCAAAAATTAGAAAAGAAGAAAAGAACTGTTATCACATTGGCTATTCTATTCTGACACACTGACCTGGGGGAATCAGCAGATCCCGGAGTAGAATGACATTTCAGGGTGATCTGCCCTCAGACAGTCTGTGGCTAGGACATCTGGACCAGAAGATGCTCTGTGTTTAAAGACCTCTGGGGATAGAGTGCCCACAATTTCAATCCTGTCTGAATTTTATGAGAACATTGAATTTTACAAGAACACTGGGGCCTGCTGTGCCTGTGGCTGAGCCTTTATAGATGATAAAGAGCTTTATTAGCCATTATCTCATTTAACCTTCTGAACAGCACCATGAAGCAAATAGAACAATTCCTGCCTTTCTCCCATTTTAGAGCTGAAGAAACTGAATTTTAGAGCATTAAGTGACTTATTCAATAGTCACACAACTATTAGGTGTTAGAGCTAGATAATACCGAGCATCCAGGACTCCCGACCCTGAATTCAGTGTGGTTTGTTCCACATTGTACTACCCCCCATGAGTTTGATAATATAAAATTATAATGACATAATGACAAATATTCTGTATGGATAACTGAACTCTGTCATGATACTGTCTAGGTTCATCTTAGGGTTTTTATGTAATGAATATATTTTAAATGTTCTCTCCTTTAGATTAAACTCATTCCATTCCATTAACAAATCCTAATCTCAGATCCTTCTTAGAAATTCTTCTTTGGACTGCTTCTAAGATTCTGCTTCCCAGTCACAGAATTTTAGTAAAAGCAAATTTTTATCTTAGCAAAATTGGGGGATTCCCTTCTGCTTCTTCTGTGCTCTTCTCAAACAAAGGGATTATTACCTGCCAGGAGTGACTATCGATTGGTATATTTAAGGTCTCTAAAAATAAATATCGGCATATTGTATTTGACCCCATACACATCAGCTGCCCTACACCTGATGGAGCCACCCTCAGAGGTGCATCGCTGAGGGAAAGATGCTGGCAGGGGAGGTTTCTCAGCTGGAGAGTATATATCTTCATCCATTCACCAACTCTTACTGAGATCGTACTTCGTGCCAGGAATAACTTGCAACTGAACCCGCAGTAGCGATTAATCTGGCTAACACATTAAATGAATTGTGGTCCCACAACTCTAAGTAAACTCAGGAATCCCAAGTAGACAAATTAGGAAAAAGAGTACGAATGCAAAGTTTAATATGAATGGTTCAGATCAGAATGTCTCTTGATAGACCTAATGACAGGCCATGTCAGCACCCTGCCTTTAAAAGCTGTTTAATGTGAGATGTTTGGAGGGGAAGGGGAGAAAGGATTCTGAGGTCTCTGCCCTCAAAGAGTTCATCCCTATTATTAGAAACAAATAACTAGCAGGAAGCAGCCTATGGATGGTGCATGAGTATTTCTGCCCTGGGGGTAATAGGTTCCTCATTAAGTTTTTGAATTTTATATCTGCATGAGCCTCTTCTTCAGCTGCCATGATTTCAGCTGAAGGAATCTCAAGGCTTCTTTGGACCAAGAATCTTATTGCCTGTTCTGGGAAAGAATAAATATCTCTGTGTGTGTGTGTGTGTGTGTGTGTGTGTGTGTGTGTGTGTGTGTTTCCCTTTTCTACATATTTTTTTCCCATCCCTCTGGGATACAACTTTTTCTTTGATTTCACTCTCATTAAATCCTATATCAAAGAAAAACATTGGCATCAAACTGCATGCCTTTAGAGAGGTGTCATTTTAATGTTAGCCAAATGGCTCTGAAAATACTCAAGTAACTCCCAGGTGCTAAGACTTTAAAAATAACTTCATGTCCCTGTTGGAACAGACCACATTCTGATACTTCATCTCCAGATTCAGAGCTCGGCTGGTGTGAAAAGTCCCGAGGGCTGAACTGGCCACCCTCTGACCCACTACAATCTCTCCCTGATGGTAACTGGAAGCACCACATTTATTTTGGGACATTGGACAGATCTGGCAAAAGGACCCTTGGGAAAAAACCTTAACCCTAAGAATTCTATACCAAGACTCCTTACACACTCAAAAACAATCTGAAGACCTGTTTTCTAGAACCAAAGGGCCATTACTGCATTTATCTAAGCAGACTCAAAACATCTAAGTGTTTAAATTCTCTTCTGCTGATAATAGTTGGTACGTGGAGTTTTAAACTCTGATCAGATGTAGGTACTCCTTGCAGGTTTCAATTATCTTCATTTGCCTGGGATCATTTAAATTAGTTTCTTTTTAAAATATACCACTCTGAAAATTCCACACTTATTAAAAAATGACTTTATAGAGGAAAAAGTTGGAAGTACTCTTAAAGATTAAGATGTTTCTTCTATAACATCCCTGACAGAAAACCTGTCAGCTTCTGCTTGAAGAGACTGTTCATGGGTTCATGTAATTAGTTGGCCCACTCTAAGGCTGGACGACTCTGATTATAAGAAAGATGCTCTTTATATGTGGCCAAAGCATATTCTCTTCCCACACCTGCCCTTGCTTTAGACAAATTAAACACAATAAATCTATACCTTCTTTATAACAACTTGTCAATATGTCTCCCCTTAGAATTCTAGTCTCAAAGCTGAACGCTCTCGCTCTTTCCACCATTCCTCAAATGGCCTGATTTACATATTGCTTACTGTCCTGTTCACCTTGGAACCACTGAGTCTTAGAGCCTTATGTCACGTGATTAGCAGTTGTTTTTCTCACTTCAGACAAACTGAGCTGTGGAAGTCTGAGAAGGAGTAGGAAATATGAACATTTTGTTATTACAGTTTACTTCATCAACACAGAATAGTAAGATTTTTAAATCTTTGCCAATTTTATAGTGAAAAATAATATTCTTATTTAATTTGTATTCTTTGAGTATTAGTGTTGTTGAAAAATTTAAGTCTATTAGTATTGTGTCACTTTTATGAATTTTCTATGTCCTTTGCTTAGTTTTCTACTGGGATATTGTTTTATTAATAATTTATAAGTTTTTCTAATATAAGGCAATTTCCCCTTTACTATCTATCATATGTCTTGAAATATTTTCTCCAGTATTTTATTTGCTATTTTTCATCTATTTCATTCTTAAGGTATTATTCTGACATGTAGAAACATTCCCTTTTTATATAGTTAAATGTATCTATCTTTTGCTTTGTGGCTTCTTCCATTCCACGTATATGTGTATGTATTTATGTTCCTGAAATCAGATAAATATACATCTTTTTCTTCTAGTTATTTTGTTTCATTTTTATATTTGTTTTTTTTTAAATACATTTGGAATTTGTTTTGATGTCCTATAAGAGGTAAAGAAGATCAATAGTTGTGCTGTTCAAGCCAAGAGTGTGTGAAGAAACCTGTTAACCCACACAGAGCTTCGGGTGCTAGTTTTAAAATGTCGTTTTGTTTTGTTTTGTTTTAATTATTTTAAAAGATAAGGGTTAGAATAGAGGCCTCTTCTTGCCCGGAGGAAAGGCCCTGCCAGTGCAGATGCATCCACTCGGTCTGCAGCCCTTTTGAAAGGCCACTCAGAGCCCCTTAGGATAAAAGATAAGCTGCAGAGGCTGGAGCAAGAAGTGGCAGGAAAGGTGCCTGCCAGTGGGAAGATTTCAGAGCTTCCTTGAGTGACAAGAATGTGGTGCTTTGTCTAACCAGCAATACACAAGTTAGTGTTCCAGTTCAGAAAGCAGAAATATAAATGTATATGAGTATGTATATTTATAAAAATACTCATACTTAAGGCTCTAAGTCAGTCTATAGAAGAATAAAAAAGAGAAGTAAATGTGTAGAGAAACGAACCTTTCAAATCTTTAGTGTAAGCTTACTCACTGAAAATTAGAGTTAAAGGTGCTCATTTGAGGGTGTCTGTGGCTCAGAAAGAGATGGTAACCAAAGCCTATAGCATTATCTAAATAAGTAATTATATACGCATCTAGAAAATGTAGTGAAGGTACTGAGCGATACATTTAATCCCCTCGGTTCCTCTTGCCTAAAGAGAGCTTGAAGTGCTCAGTAGGGAGCTATCTGGGACACACCTGAGAGAAATCTGGATGACTTTGTACAACTTGCACTTCAAGAAAAAGTTTTCTTTTCAGTGTTAAAGAAACACGGAGTTTCTTATCCGTATGAATGCTTCACCCGATTCAGTTCTTAACCCATCCCGTAAAGCAACACACACACACTTCTCTGGTACATGTGTGCTGAGGCCTGTTCATCTTACCAGTGTACACAGCACAGGGAGAGGGAAGAAATGAAGTTCTATTGAAATGGTAAACATGCTCATCTCAGACTCTTCAACTAAAAGCATGCCTTTTAAAAGTTCACATCTTCCTTTTGACTTAAAAAATGTGGCCTTCTGACATGATACTCTAAAGGGGTAAGAAAAGCTGGTTTTATTTAAAATAAATTTAGAAGGTGGTTAGAAAGCTAACTCCTCTCCATCCCCAGCTGCAAACATATTCCCTCTTTCTTCTATCCCTGGTGCTCAGCCACGCCTGTACTTTGAATCACCTGGGGAGTTTTAAAAACTCCAATGCCCAAGCCTCACCTCAGACCAATTAAACCAAAATCTCTGGGCTGGGCCCAAGGCACCAGTATTTTTTATCACTCCCCAGATGATTCAAATATATGGCCAAGGTGGAGAACCAATGTCCCTCTACAAAGGGGTGGAACAAGATCCTTATGGTTTGCATCTTTGATTTCACTCAGATTCTGTTCTTCATTCAGGCACTAAGCCATTTTGCCAAAGGTGTGAACATGCCATGAGCCCCCAGGGGTTCTCTGCAACTGAGTGGAAGGATGTGTACAGCTCCCCAAAGTTTCCTTGTTTAACTCCCCGATTAGTAATGTACAGATCACTGTGCAGATTAGAGGATTATAAAATGCCTTTATATTTTATGGTGACTTGACATCTTAAACCAAGATGTTTAGGAATCAAGGGTTTTTGCTGTTATTTTCTAAGAGTTTTTCATGCTATCTGCTCCAAACAGATTTTCTTCCAGCTCACTCCCAACTGCTGGAGTCTCTCCTCACATCTGTCCATCAGGGCTATGGTCTCCCTGCCCCACTGACTAGGGGAACCTCATTGCAGGCAGAGATTGCCATTCAGTTCCAGGTGACTCCAGTGAAACACTGGTAAATGCGCACTTTAGGGAACAGCTTGCATGTTTCTGAGCAGTTGATTCTAAACTGAGGGGCAGGGAAGAGAACATGTAGGCAGTTCTGGTGGACTGAGAGGTGGTCCTCATCTTCTCCTCTCTCCATACCCTCCAGAGGCTGTGATTTGGGTGATGAGGGAACTGAAAAGTACCAATCCACCTCTTACTCATAGCAGGGCCTGGGCCCTGCATTAGTATTTCTCTGGCTGCCAAGCATTGGGAGCCCATGACAGGATGCAGTTCATTCCAGTCAAGGTGCTAGGGCGCCAAACTGTGCGCCACCTTCCAAACACCAGCAATTGCTTGACAGACTACCTCTTCCCTGATCACGTCCACAGGAATGATTCAGTCATTGCACTCTGCAGTTAGACATCTGAGGACTGTGGAACAGAACCCGTGCCACCAGGGACGTCTTATTTTTCCTTACTGAGCATATCCCAGTGCCCCTGGTATTATAGAGAAACTGTCAAAATCCAATAAAGCTGAGATATTTATCCCTTTGATTTAACATATTTGAAAGAGCCAAGACCTTATGGAACTAAGGCTTATGGACCCTATATCATACTGTTACGTACGGAAAACCTACTTGTGGACTTGTGTGTGTGCACACACCACACACACACACTCCTGCCCTCTTACCCGACTCTTTATCTCACCTGCTGACTGCTTGCAAAGGGGATGCTCCTAACCCCTCCCTCACTGTCTCTCCCAGCTTCACACAATTGGTGTGAGGAAACCTGGTGCCTCACCACAGAGGATACTTTAACTGTAAGATGAGACAGAACACAAGAGGGTAAATATAGGAGAGTCAGAGTGTAAAGGGAGAAATTAATTCTGACTTGGGAATCTGGAAAATCCTCAGGGCTGAAGGCCATCAAGCAGGAGCTAGAAGACCCAGTCCTATGTCTAGGAAATGCTGGAGGGGACTTGAATTTACTAAAAAATTTAGGAGTACAAAAGTTCAAGGGCCATTTTGCTTGAGGACAGGGCACATCATTTCGCATGACAAATACAGACACATCATGAGAAGAAGGGAAAGGCCACAAAAACATATGAAGGCCAAAATGCAGAAGGATTCTAAATCCAAGCAAAGAAGTTGGTTTTCCTCCTGTCTCTCTCCTCATGTAACGTATTAGTTATAGTGTGTCTGACCACACATTTGCATGTTTCTGTGTTTTCTATCTCAGCAAGTAAAGACTACATCTGTTATAGTTGAATCTTTACAATACAAAGAAGAGTAGGAATATGAGTAATGGCCCTTACACACCACTTGTGAATGTCAATGATCATGGCACCAGTTCTTTACAATGGGAAGGGAACAGAGTCAACCACATATTAAAGTCTCTATGAGTTTTATAGCTAGTTTCTATTGTGTCCTGTGGTTTGAGTGTGATATGCCTATGACATGGAGCTTTGACATGGTCACAGAATCAAATTCTCTTCCCAAACTGCCCCCAGATGATTCCCTCATCTGTTAACAATATCAGGATAAATCTAGGTTCCTTAGCTGGGCTCTCATCTTGTCTGCCAAGTGTGCAAGTTATTTTAAACCATTAGAAGCACATGGTAGAAACCCATTTATGGCTTGGACAATTACTACACAGACTTGGATAGAACACAGATCAAATCACACACCCAAACCTGCCTGCAAACAGGAAAAGCCTATATCCCTCACAACTGCCTATAAATCCAGCTCTGTTTGCATAAAGGAGTCCTAGTGTTTTCTCTGCTCAGTGATACAGAAGGTCGATGGACACACATTACTGTTTCAGTAAGCACTCAAAGGGTAGGACGGAGGGTGGACGATCTTATCAGCTTCCAAGCATCTCAGTGGCCAGGAACTTCATATATGGTAATAGGCTTTTGAATGGGACAAGGGGAACAGGAAGTTTTATGGCATTTTCTCTCTCACTCTCTCTTTAATAACAATAGAGGAAGGGATTGGAGTGTCCAACCAGCCCCGTGAGGACTCTAGAGAGGTTGACTGAGTAGAACTTAAGCATTCCTTTGAACTACCAGCAAAGGCAAGAAGGCACTGAACGACACGGTATTGAAAATTCAGAAATGAAAACAATTCTATTTAGCAGGCAAAATGACTCCTGAACGTGGATAAAATAAAGCTGAGAGGATGCATGCTAAAAGGGAGCAGCAAAGAATGTGCCTGCCTTCCAGCTGGGGCTCCCAGATAAGGCCGCAGTGGAGGAGGACACTTCCTACGGGGCCTGGAGGGAAGCGCATGCTTTTGGACAAATGCTCCCAGGTTCCCGGCGGAGCAATGAGCACGCAGGAGAAGCGAGGCAGGACACACTTGGGAGGAAGTAATCCTCCTCACGACCCCGGAGGAGTGGGGGTGCCCCAGAGAGCGTGGTGACCACCCTGCAGCCTTTGCTCCAGCTGGACCCGTGGGACCAGAACACGAGCCTGCAGCAGCCGCTCCTGAGCAGTGCCCTCCAGGGTGGCGATTGCTCCTGGCCGTTCAAACGAAGCTAAGCTCCCCCAGCTGCACCTCCCAGAGCAGCGGAGCAAGGCGCCCTCCGTCCTCACACCTGGCCCGGCGCCCTCCTGCCCCTGACCTGCCCCTGACCGGGACCAGCGTCCTAACCCAGGCAGGGCCTTCGGGGGGACACGCGCGGGGTTGGGGGGCGCCAGGGCCGGGGAGGGCGGCATCGCAGCCCCGTCCGCACGTTTCCCTAGTAACAGCCCCTCCAGGCGGGCCCCGGCGAAGTGGGCCGCAGCCGGGTTTTTATGGGACGCGATGGATCCTGCGGTTTGCTCCTCTGGGAGGCCAAGCGCAGCGCGCGACTCCCGGCCTTGCCGGCGCGGAAAAGCGGGCGCGGGTGCCAACGCCCGGGCTTCTGCTCCCTGGCGCCCTTGTGTGGAACAAGAGTGACCTCTGGTGGCGCAGGGGGACGCGCATGGGACTGGAGTCGGGACCAGGGGGAGTGCGGGTTGTTGAGCAAAGGGGGATGGATGATGCGGCCTAAACGCCCCCCCCCACACACTCACACACACTCAGATTCTTATTCGTTCTCTTTCTCTTCCCTTTTCCCCAACCCCTACTCCTTTCCCTCCCTCCCACCCTCTCTCTCTCATCACTTAGCAATCCAGAAACAGACTAGAGACAGCTGATGACATATCTAGGCCTGCGCGCGTCATGCTCAGAGCCCAGTCTCCGACTTTCCAGTCCCGTGTCTTTCCATGTAGGTCCTAGTTCTGCCACCCACATGTTTATATCCAATCCTTCTTTTATTGAGCATCTACTGAGTGTGTTCGTGGACAGCAGAGTGCAGGATGGATAGGACAGACACATGGTCTTCTGTCTGGAGGAGAGGCTGACAAGCAGTCAGCAATCCCAATACCGCCTAATAAGTGCTGAGACCTGGGAAGTACTGGTTAATAGGGGCATATTTTGGAGAGACATCTAATGTGGAGGACAAATAGGAGTGAGCCAGGAAAAGGAAGCTGGGACAGGGGAAGGCGTGTGGGGAAGGTTTTAGGCAGAGGGAACATGTACAAAAACTCTGAGGTTAGAAAGATCATGATTGGAGAAATTGCAGCACAGAGTGAAAGGAGATGGTAGATGGCGGGGAGCTGGAATGAGTAGGAGCTAGAGTGAGCCTCCAAGGGGCTGGAGAACTACGTAAAAGGCTTTGCTTGTGGGGTCTTGTAACAACTTTGGACAACATTCTAAGATTAGCAGGAAACCACTTGAATGTTTCAGTAGGTGAATGTCATGATCGGATTTCTTTTTGTGCAGGATCACTGAATTTTACTTTAAAATCTGCCTCAGGCTAGCTGTTAGGCTGTGGGCCACCTGCCTGAAAATGCTTAAGTTCAAAGGAATGTTAGAGCTCATCTAGTCTATCTTACAGGATGAGAAATCCAAGCTCATAAAAATTACTTTTCTAGTGGCTGAGGCAGAACTGGTTATCTCTTGTCCTTTCACCTCCCACTCAAGGCCCCAAATATGCCAACCAGAACCAGACGTTAGGGCCCGAGACTGCTCCCCAAAATACACAGGCTTCCCCTGTGTCTGTCCCCACAAAAAGTCCACCCAGGACCAGCAAATTACCTATAAGACTTACAAAGGGCATCCTCACTAGACTTGCTACTGAGACCTCAAAACAGTCAAAAGCTTGCTTCAGTATCTGTCAAGAGCCATGATAAGACATGAAGACCAGAGATGATAGACAGGTGGTGGGGTAAGGAGGATGACCTGGCCAAGGGACTCCCACAGAGACCGGAGGAGCAGAGGGCTTGATTCCAAATTGAGACATTGAATTCCATTTCAAATAGCATGCAAAATAAAGAAAACAACTTTAGGAATTTCAAAGTAACTCAGACTTTATCAAACCAGATGGTGATAAAACCCAGTTGTCCTAATATTTGGATAATTTAAATGCCCTCAGCAGCTAGGGAATTAAGAGAAATAGTTCAACATAGACTGGATCATTTAGCATTTGGTTTGAAAAGCCATAGTTGGTAAGGAGGTCCCAGAATATGATGAAAATATGATGAGAAGTTTTCAAAGAAAGAAACATGATCCTGGTGAGTGCCATCTGGAACTGGAGAACAACATGAAATAGTAGAAAGAGGTGTCAGGAGGCCTGAATATGAGACCTAGTTATGTGACCTTGCCCAAACCACTTAACCCCTCTGACCTCATCTCAATAGTAAAGTTACAATAATACTAATTATAATTATAACCTTGCCCTATGTACCTCCCAGGGCTCTTTAGCAATCACAAGGAAGGCTAAATAGGACTAAGGTGAAAGGTACAATGTAAGCTCTACCCTTTATCGGCTGTGTGACTTAGGTGAGTTTTAGATGCCTCTAAACATCGATTTCCTCGTCCGTAATATAGGGATGCTAACACATCAGTTGGTAGTTGTAAGGACTAAAACCCATAGTCAAAGTAAATCATAGCATAATGCATAGATGGTGCTTGACAATCAGTGATTTTATCATTAATGTGATTATGTTTGCAAATTTACAAATTGTTCAATGCATAAAATGGAAGCTCGTACTATTAAGCTTGAAATGACTTCACTAGATAACAGGATAAATATTAAAAAAAGGAATGTAAGCAGGAAAAATGGAATGGAGGTAGTAAAGCACACAGCCCATCTTTTTAATGAAGGGACTTTGTAGATAGGACATATGAGGACTTGAGGTCTCACAAAGTTAACTCATATTGGCTTAGCTAAGAGATGGTCACATAGATCTTTTTTTAAGAATGAAAAACATTAACAATGATCAATGGCCTCATGTCAGGTTGGGATAAGGTATCTAGTGAATGACTGTGAGAATCAGCGATTATTCAGGTCTCCTCTAACATCTCCAGAGCCACTGAGAGCAAGAGTAATTGGTAGGTTAATGAAATCTGTAAAGACACTCAGTGAGCCTCCAAGAGCCAGAGAAACTCAACTGAGCAAGACCAGATATAATGCAAAAGAGCCTCCAAAGTCCATTCACTTGTTCAGAAAATATTTCATCTCCAGTCTATGCCAGTCATCTTGTTGGGCACTGAGGATTTAGGGACAAAAGACACAATCCCTTTCCGCACTCTGTCCAGGGAGGGACACAGTGAGTAAATCACTACAACCCCGTGAGGTGCTTACAGGTAAGGCTCCTAACCCAGGAGTCAAAGAAGGTTCCCCAGAGGGAGCAACACCTGAGCAGGCTCTACAAGGCCCGAAGTAGTTAGTCCAACAGAGAGAGGTCCATATGCAACCACCTGGAAGCTGAACTACAAGTCATTTAATTTGGTCTTGCTGGGGCAAGGGTGCTGGCCTCTTCAAACGTAGAAGGGTTCCTTCGTAACATCACCAGATGTCATGGCCCTTTCACACTGTAGTAATTGTCCTTTTAAAATCCCTTTTTTGAAGAAAAACACAAGATACCCTCATTCTCCCAAAAAAAAATCTTATTGGGAATTTTATTACAGTTTTAAATCAGCTTGTATCTTTTTAATCCCAATAGTGTCCATTGGCATTCACATTTGAAAAATATTTACTATACTTTCAAATAAACTTGAGTATTTTATTCCCGACAATATCTGCTCACATTTTCATCTGTATGCGAGACAACAATTTTTATTGTAAAACAGTCTTCATTCATGCATATATTGACGAGATCTTTACAATAACTGCCGGTTCATCCCACACCCACACCCAGAGGTCTGTGATGCACAGGTAGTTAACGTTGGAGTAAGGGTACTGGCAGGATCTGGGACTAAAGAGGTAGCTGGAATCTTGTCCATATTCAAGGGGACATGATGGGGATTTGGAGAGCCTGAAGCAGTGAGGCAACAGATTTCTCTGTCAACAATCTGGCAAGTGAGGGGGTGGGGTCTAAACTAAAATAACAGCGGTGAAAGGAGCAGATTTGAAAAATATTAAAATGTAGAATTGATTGGATTCAGTGACCTTACAGGGGGAGAAGTCTCTGATGACTCTCAGCTTTCTGGCTTAGGTAATTAGATGGATGGTGGTTCTAGCACAAAGATGAAAAGGCAGAGAAAACAACAGGGTTTGAATAGAAGATTTTGACTTTGGATATAGTGACTCTGATGTCCCTATAGAACAGCTAAGTAGGGATACATACTTACCTAGATACACACATATCTAGGCTAGAGATACAGGTTTGGGAAGCATCTGACATGTGGATAATCAAAGTCTCAGATGTGGGTAACATCACTCAGGGAAGGACATCATGTGAGAAGAGAAGATGTCCAAGGACAAAGCACCAGGAACCCTGGTATCTGAGAGGCAGGTAGAAGAGAACAGCCCTCCAGAAATTGAAACAACATGCAGAAATGAAGGAGCAAAATTGAACATGGGAGCCAAAGGAAGAGAGGACTTTAAGCAGAGAGGCATGAAACTTGTCAGTGCCACAGAGCAGTCAAGTACAAGGATTAAAAAGTTTACTCATCAAAATGGGAAAAAGAAGGAAGGAAGGAAGGAAGGAAGGAAGGAAGGAAGGAAGGAAGGAAGGAAGGAAGGAAGGAAGGAAGGAAAAAGAATAACAAAAACTCCATCTCCCACTTATATGGCTCATTATGCTCTCTAGCAAGTTAGTGGCCCCACTCCTAGAGTTGGACACCAGTCCAGAATCTTGTGCATGCTCCTGGTTCCACACACCTGTGCTAGCTTTTTAACCAACCAAGAAGGATATCAGCATGAGGCCTGTTCCAAAATAACTACTCGTTATTAGTATAGAAACTAAAAGGCTTGCCTATCACATTTGGTTTTGCACTTCCCAGAATCCAAAGGTGCCAACACTCTGGGATCATCTGAATCTAAAAGGGCATTACCTAATTCTGTGTGTAAGAGAGACCATTGAAGGTTTTCAGGTAAAGAAATGGTGTAAATTTGAGTATGCTTTGGAAACACTCATTAGTATTATTGAAATTGCATTTGACCATGCATAGGTCTGGTTGCTGGATAGTCACACCACCTGAAACAAAATAAGGAAAACATACTGTGAAGACAAGTCTGGGCTTTCTTTTTTGTAAAAAAGCCAGCTCTCCTCACCCTGCCTCCCACTCTAGAGAGTAGTCTGTCTTCACCAGAGAGGGTCGCTCAAATGTGGAGCAAAAGCTCCCTGCATATTTGGTGAGGTCGACACCTGGCTTCAGATCTTTCCCACGCCCGCGCCTCCCAGAAGCAGGCCTGACTGTCCATAGAGGAGTCCCGTCCTCACTCATTGGTTCCTTAGTCATGCCAACAAGAGGAGGAGGCCTGCCCACTTGGGCCTGTCATATCTGAACTGGGCCCAAACTTACTTGGGTCGTCCCAGGCCTGGAGCTGCTTCTCTGCCTCACTCTCCATTGGGAGCAATTTACAACACACTTATCTCCGGGAACTCACTGCTCTACTGGGCATGGGTCTGGTTATCTCTCTCTAAACCTGTCTATCACTCACAGCACAGAAAGAACACTAAACAAAGACCTCTGTATAAATTTCTAACGCTTAGTTCTCTTTACAACTCAGATGATATCACTGCAATGTTACCACACTGGAGGTCGGGCGCAGCCCAGAAACAGCAATATGAACGTTGATTTTCTAAGGGTAACTCACAGCCTTATATTTCATTTCACTGGTGGCCTGGTTCTGGCCAATTCTACTGATCCTTAAAACTGAGCTTAGACCAGGGTACATGGCTGTACAAGTCACTCCCCAGGCAGGAACAGCTGGGAAGTTGTCTGGATTCTGTACCCCAGGCCAGAATCAGGATGTACCACAGGATGAGTGATCTGCTGCCCTTCGCTCTCTAAGTGCACTGCGTGTGTGGCTCTCTTCTCAGGGTTGCAGATGCGTGGTACACGGGAAGAATGGCACAGGCAAGATGGGTGAATTGTGATACAAATGCTCACTTTATCACCTGCTTTGTTGTGTTGCTAAAATAGTAACATCCATTGAAGATTAGATATGAAAACTCATTCTTAGATTAGAAAATGGAGATTAGAAAATTAGAAAATGGAGAGTTGTTAGGTATGTTTGTCCTTCAGAACATATACAAGTAATATGATGTCAATTCTTTAATCCGTCAAATAAATTAAAAATGTGAGTTACGTAGATTTTTAAAGTTATTTTAAGCATGGGCATCGTTCCACTGGTAAAAACTCTTTAAGTAGAAAAGTTATACTGACATGCTATTACTATTTTTTTTTTAAATAGGCTTGAGACACTTTTCAGCTTCTGCATCACAGAGACTTGTCACTTGTCTAAATGATGTGTCTTGGAACTGAAATACCTATGTTTAAAATCCTGGCTCCCAGACCTTGAGCAAATCACTTAACACCTGCAGGTAGAATGGGCATACTGACTGTTCCTTCCTCAGAGTGACACCGAGATGCTTGAATTCATTATTAAAATAAAGCCCCTAGGTGAGAGCCTGGGCATAGCAAGTGTCAATAAGTGATAGCTGTGCATATATCAAACAGGCTGGCAGCAGTCGGGGGGCTGCCCAGGCTTTGTTGCAATGGTTCCCTTATGATGCAATGATGGGTCTCGTGCTGTTTTTCCTCACCATAGGTCAGTGCAGCTGAACGGCCAGCCTTTAGTGATGGTGGACGATGGGACTCTCCCAGAATTGAAGCCCCGCCCCCTCCGGGCTGGCCGGACATTGGTCATCCCTCCAGTCACCATGGGCTTTTATGTGGTCAAGAATGTCAACGCTTTGGCCTGCCGATACCGATAAACCACTCCCGGTGCCCCCAGGCCAGCTGGACTGCTTCCCACTCTTCCACCCCAATAGTCTCATTTTTCAGAAATCTTCTTAGCAATGAACCAGTCCCTGCTGCCCCATCCTGCTGGAATCAACACAGACTCTCTCTCCAAAGAGACAAATGTCATAGCATGAGCTTAGCCTACTTAGGTCACATTCACCCCAAAGGAAAATGCAGCTGTCATCTGTACCTATATGAGGATGAAGGTATGTGTGTAGAGCTGTATGTATCCTTGTGTGCGTACCACAAAAACAGGCTTGCAGCACACTCCCGGGACAAATGAAACAACCACCCATGATCCTGGTCACACAGCAGTAGAACTCCACACCCTCACCTGTGGCTGCTGCCCTCAGAAGATGAGCAAGAAAAAAACCCAGTGGACCTTCAAGAGCCCGATCCTCTTTCAGCTCCTTTGCCTGTTCCCTTGCTGTTGCCCTGGGTTTCCCATCAGCTCTCTTCCCGGAAGGGAGCAAGTGGGTGAGTCAGCACTGGCCTGCTGGGTGAGCTGTTAATGTAATTTTCCGGCTGATATATATGAGTGTGTGCCTCTGGGTTTCTGACAGTGGCATCAATCACCAGCTACGCCTCTGGGAAGCGGGTGCTTCAAAAGTAAAATTGCAATCACACTCCAGATTTTGTAAGAAGGTTCTATTCCTTTGTGAATCCTGATTCCCCCAGGGTTGGAATGGGAGTCAGGTAACAATATTCATTGAGTGGAGGGCAATGTATTAGGCGCCACAAAAAGTAATCATCATTTGTCATGTGGCTGTGAAGGAGAGACTTTTAGTACAAAGAGAAATTACACCGAACTACCATGACACATGTACACACACACACACACACACACACACACACACACACAGAGCCAATAATTAGACCTGCCTTAAATTTGAGAGAATATTTATTAAGAGTAAGCCCTTAATGGTTAGGTTAACCAAAACCATTAAAAAGGAAAAAAAAAAAAGAGGTGTAAATCAAATGTCCTCACTGTAAGACACACTAACTCCAAATTTTATTCCTCTTCCCAAGTAGCTGTGTGCTTCTCTCTATGCATTTACTAGGCAGAGATTTAATCTAGTCATTAAATTTGGCCAAGTCCCTCCTGTTCCAGACCAGCTTATTTGAGCACTGAACAAAGCTTTCAGTTAGCCATTCTGGAAACAGGCCTGCTGGGAAAACCGTGGAATAGTAGGTGGAAAGCTCCCAGGGGGCAGGTGGAGTGAGCTGATGTTCATGGTGAGGACCTTCTATATGGTGCAAGGGATATGTGGGTCTTTGCGAACCACCCACAACTAAAATGACTCTCTTCTGTGGATGTGATTTTCTTTGTCAGGATAAGTGATATAATGATGCTTTATCAAAAGGAGGAGCTATTTGATAATGAAACAGGGTTCCAACTGAGAGAGTGATACAATTTCTGCTGTTGTAAAGGGTAGGAATGGAGGGGAGGGGCAGGGTTGCTGGGCCCAGAGGCCAGAGAGACTGCCGAAGATGCCCAAGGAGTTAACTATTAGGGCCAAGTCTGCAAAGTGAATGGTAAGAGGAGAGACAAGAGGAAGTACAGCCAGAAGAAGTAGAGGATTCTCAATGCAGAGAACTGGAATTCGGGAGAGGGACATCAACAGGATGTTTTATGTGTAAGGAAATTGGTCGACTTGGTTTTGACAGGCTTGTTATTCGGTACAGGAAAACAGCACAAGGAGGAACAGCAAGAAAAGGGGAGACTAAGGATTGGTTGGACCTGATCAGTGGGTGGCTCAGCTTGGAAGCATCTAGAAAGAGAAGAGCAGACCCTGATGTGCAGCGACAAGGCTACCCAGAGAGGCCCCTTCTTCTCTAGAAGCAGGCATCTCCCACTGAAGCTTCAGCTCTGAGAGGAGGGGAAGCGAGTGGCAGAGGCCAGGCCAAAGTGAGGGAGAGATCAAAAAAGAGAAATGAGAGGCTAAAAGGTTGTTCCCCCAAACTTTTACAAATTTGTGCAGATATCAAAATCTCTTCTGTATACCGGTGCAGGCATAGCTGCAAAGTCCCTTATAATAAATAACAAGAGCAACCAGAGGTCCCAGCAGTCACACACTGGCCCTGGGCTAGTTCACTCCACATAGGTAGAAGTCCCTGAAAGAGTTGATGTCACTATCCCCATTTTTCTGTTGAGGCTTAGAAAGGGTCCACAGCTTGACCTGGGTCACCCAGGGCAACGGGCTGCTGAGCTCAGAATAATCCAGTCTGTTCATTGAACCGCCAAGCTCAGGGACTGCCCATTCACAGACTCGCCGTTTCAGAGGTTCTGCCAATTCAGTGCAGCCAGGACCTCCAGAGCTCCATTCGGACACACTTTCTGTAAATGAGTGTTGACTCTTCGCTAAGCCTCTACACATGCAGTAAATAGGCAGTCCCTGCTCCCCTTGTCTTTCTCTGTGTATTAAATGCTGCTCCTAAAAGGTTTGTTTTGCTTTTTAGTTAATGAAAAGGGAGAAGGGAATTGCTGAAATTTACTTTCGGTGTCCTGCAGTTCTAACTTTGCAACTGTCACGTGGAAGAAATATCTGCATTGTTCAAAGGAAACTGAGAAATTCACTAAAATGTTACATCCCGTAGTGGTTTTAGTTCAGAGCATCTGTTCCAGATTTTTCATTTTGGGGTGGGAGTAATGACCAAATAAGTGGGAGGGAGTTGCTCCTTATAATGGATTCCCTATTACACAGCCCCCAAAAGACAGCCTGTAGCAAAATTCAGCATCACCATCCACATCAAGAGACTAGCTTGCCAAGCTGGGCCTTGGAACAAAATAGCTCATCCACCAGCCTCCCCAGATCAGATGTTTCACCTAAAACAAGACATGGCCAAGCTAATCTAAAATTTAAGAACTACTTTATTTTAAACCAAATAATCGCCCTCGGACGTGCTCATTTGAAAGCGCGATAATGTATAATGAGAAGTCCATGCCTTTTGTTGAGATGATTTTCTGTTCCTTCTGCCTCTAGGAATGATTTTCTTTCTCCTTTCTTATCGCAAAGGCTCAGAACAAATTCTCATTGTTATGTGGAGAGAGTGCCCCAGTTCTTCTAGTGCCCTGAAAAAGCTGCAACTGTGAGATGTTGGCATTATCTCCAGCTGGAGAAAAGCTTGAAAATACCAGAACTGGGCCACAGTGAGACAGAGGCCTGGGACTCCCAGAACCGCAATTCCTCCCAGCTCCTCCCCAGCAGTTGGCAATCCCTGGGTAGATGGGCCTCAGACTAGCATCTCTGACAGGGCAGAGGTTGTTGGTGGATTCTGCCCAAGAGGCCCCCACTGGTTCTGGGCCTCAGGGAGCCTCTGCGGCCTCCTGGGGTGGGAGGACCAGGACTGTGAATTGCTGAGCTGCCACGGGGTCTGAGCCACGCCCAGCATTTACAGGTGTGCTCTACCACAGGCACTCAAGGCCCTTGTGTTTGGAATGGCTGCAGCTGCAGGATTCACCTTGGAAATCCACTGAGACCAGCTTTATTTCTGAAAACAAAAAGGCAGTGTTTAATTTTTGCAGAAGCGAAGGTGAATCAGGTTGATCCCTCTGACAATAAAAATTTTGGACAGGGAAGGACTTTAAAAATGTGGAATATCAATAGAGCGAACAAAAATAATAAAGGTATGGTTTGGAGAGGGCAGGGGAAGAAAGAGCATAAGCACTTATGTAGCATGGCTTTTCCACATCCCTCTGTCTCCAGCCTCAGCACCACTGCCCCAGCCTGGACACTTCCAGTCGCTCTTTTCCACTCACTTACTTGCCAGTTCCACAGTCTCACCTCTGCCAGTCACTCTCCTCCCAACCTGGAGCCCACTAAGAGAGAACTAAGTTTTGATTTAGAAATGTTTGCTGTCTTTACTTAGGATGATCTAGAATTGGAACTAAGGCCCAAACAACTGGCACATTACAGTCACTACCTCTAAGTTCTACTAGCAGGGACACAACAGCTTCTGTTCCTGCCTTCCTCTCCCAGTCCTGGGTAGTAAATATTTGGGGAGGACTGTGAAGTAATTTTCCCAAGACCGTCCAGATAAACAGAGTGGCAAACTGAAATTTGAACTCATCTATTGGGTTCCAAAGCCTGCTCTCATTGCGCCATGCTCTCTCTCGCTGGACTGATTGTGGCCAACTTTTTCTCATCTCTGTGTTGTCCACAACTAGCTTTCTTAATGGCCTATCTGTGCCTACAGAGAACTCTAGCAGTGCCTTCCCCCAGGACAGTTGATCTCAGGTTTAAGGAAGCCAAGTAGCAACTCTGATGAGCAGTGAGTCAGGCCGTGCCCAGCTTTGGCTGTAGAATTTTGAATCCAGGCTCATTTTGGCCCACGAGTGGCTCTCCTGGTCTGTTCCGCTCCATGTTTTTCTGTAGAACAATTTAAAGGGCCACTCCCATCACCACCACCCACCACAGGTGATGATGACTCTTGATATTCCATCCTGGAGGTAAGTGGGAACCACTCAGCACCCACACATGCACCACTTTCAGAATACTGCCCCTCCTCCCTCACCACCTTGAAGTCTGGAAGTTTCTCTTCACCTTCCCAGACTAAATAATAAGTCCATTAATCATTGCCCCACAGGTAGTATTTGCAAATATCTCTCTAAAATAAGAAAGCCAAAATACCAAAAGACAGCAAATTAGAGCAACCCCCGAGAGCCCTGAGTGCATTTGGGAGGAGCTGACCAAGTTCCAAACGCCTGGCTGGTAAATAAATCTTATTGTCCCATGTACCCAGGAGAGAAAAGGGCACCCCTCTTTACAGCCTGTGTCATGAACATTACTCTTCTAATTATTATTCATGAACATATTCGAGGATTCATTTTCAAGTTGTAAATGTTATGTAATAAATTATATCTATATATTTTGGGGGGAAAAAAGCAAAAAGAACCTTAGTTTTATTCATCTGGAAGTTGGCAAAATGAATGCAGGGACACCTCCTGGGAAAAGTTTCTTCTCTGTACAGGGGATTTTAGCACGTGTTAATATTTTCTTCCAGAAAACAGATTATATTAAGGTTTATATGAGTCTGGTGATTGCAGAGAGTTTGGATCCATAAGGTAGTTTATATTTTGAGATAATGATTTGTAAATAATAAAATGTGAATACGCTCACTTCCTGTTCTCGGCGTGTTCTGTGGGGAGAGGGAGGCCACTGTTGTCTGTGCTATACCTGATTGCCTGATGAACCTTCACATGCTGGGGATCTTTGATTTCATGGTGTGCTGCTCTCCCCTCTCCTCTCTCCCCAACAAGCTTTGCTTCGAGAACTCCAAATGGAAATTAATTTCTATCAATCAAGTTAGATGTCATTGTCTATCTTAGTTAAAATAACTGTTAGCTGTAATCATGGGCAAACCTCAAAATTTCAATGGCTTAACACAACTGAAGTTTATTTCTAGCTCATAGATCACTAAAATTCAACTGGTGGGAATGGAGTATGGTGTACAGAGGTTCCGTTCCATGTAGTTCTTTAGGGATCCAGACTGATGTGGGTTCTCTGCTATCTTCAGCACTTGGCCTCCAAGACTGCTATGGGCATCACCAAGATAGACCATATCCTAGGCCATCAATGAATTTAAAAGAATTCAAGTCACGCTAAGCATATTCTCTGACCAAATGGAACTGAAATAGAAATTGACATATAACTGGAAAAGTCCAAATATTTAGAAATTAATAACACACTCCTAAATAACGCATGGATCAAAAAATCAAAAGAAAAATTAAAAAGCATTTTGACCTAATTGAAAATTAAAATATAACATATCAAAAGTTGTAGGTTCTAATAAAGCATCACCTTGGAGAAAATTTATAGCAGTAAACTTGTTAGTAAAGATAAAAGGTCTCAAAATGATGGGTCAGTTTCTACCCTAAGAAACTATAAAAGAAGAGCAAATTAAATCCAAAGTAAACAGAAGAAAGGAAATAGTAAATATCAGTACAGAAATGGGTGTAATAAAAACCAGAAAACCAATGAAAATTGATGAAACCAAAAACTGAGAAAATCAATAAAATCCTTAATGTAACCTGAATCTTTCTAAATGTATTGAACAGAATAGAGAGTCCAGACATGATCCACACATATATGGTCAATCTGAGACAAATGTGTCAAAGTAATACGGTGCAGACAGGATATTTTTTTCAACAAATGGAGTTAGAAAAGTTGGACAGCTATGCAAAATAATGAATCCTCTCATGCCATCTCAGGCCAACTCAAAATGGAATATAAACATAAATGCAAAATCTAAAATTATAAGACTTCTGGAAGAAAACACGAAAATTTTTGTGATCCTGGCTCAGCAAAGACTTTTTTAGATGGCAAACAAAAAAGCACAAAGATTTATGTTCTTTGAAAGTCACTGTAAAGGAATAAGAATACAAAGCTACAGACTGAAAAAAATTGTAAAACAGGTATCTGATAAAGGATTTGTATTCCAATACATTAAAAAATCCCATAAATAATAAGAAGCAATCTAAAAATGGGCAAGTGATTTGAACACTTTACCAGAGAAGAGATACAGATGGCATATAAGCACATGAAAAGAAGTTTCACATTATTGGTCATTAGGAAAATGGAAATGAAAACCACAGTGAGAGACTACTCTAATGGGAGGCACCTACGAGAATAGCTAAAGTTAAAAAAAAAAAGACAATATCAAATGCTCGGGAGGTTACAGAATAACTAAAACTCTCAATATTGTTCCGGGTAATGTAAAATGGTACATGCACTTCAGAAAACAATTCACTAGCCTAATATAAACTTAAACATGCATTTCCCATACAGCCCAGCCATCCCGCTCCTAGGTATTTACCCAAGTGAAATGAAAACTCATGTTGACACAAAAATCTGGACATAATAATTTAAAATAGATTAGTTGGATTACATCAAAATTGAAAAGAAAACTTTTGTGTTATAAGTGATACCATTAAGTGAAAAGACAAACCACATAATGGTAGAAAACTTTTTGCAAATCATATATCTAATAAGGGACTTGTATTCAGAATATATAAAGAACTTTTACAACTCAATAATACAAAGACAGTTTTAAAATGGGCAAAGAAGATAAAGTGGTTGCAAAGCACATAAAAAATGCAGAACATCATTGTCATTACAGAAAGACAAATCACAATCACAATGAGCTATCACTTCACGCCCACTAGAATAGCTAAATTAAAATAGACAACAAGTATTGATGAAAATGTGGAGGAATTGGGATCTTCATACATTGCTGGTGGGAAACAGACTCCTAGGGGCAGTAAATAAACAGCAATGTATCCATTTGATGGAATGTATTCAACCACTGAAATTCATACTTATGAAGAGTTGGACACAAGAGAAACATGGTGAGTGAAAATAACAGGTTAAAGAGGGCACAGCCAGATGATCTCAACTGTGCGCTGGAGAGAGAGGTAGGTACCTGTGCTGGGGCGATGTGCTGTAGATGGAGAGTTGGGAAGTTTGGGCCTTAGGTGGGCTGCCAGGGGTAAGCAGTGAATGGGAGAAGAGCAGGGGAAGTGATGCTTTGTCTGCAAGTGATGGAGGCCTTAATTCTTGGTCCTTGCCTTTCCCCAGAGGGTGTTTGATTTGCTGTCCCCTGAGCAATCCCCAAAACGCCTTCCCTCTTGGGTTGCACTCAAAGCTCCCAGGAGGCACCGGGGAACTGATGCCATCTAGTAAGGGTAATATTTTTTTTTCTTGGAATTATGAATGTGATCTGAGTGGGGACTTAGTTCCTTCCCTGACCATCAGCTCCCCAACACCTTCGGCCACTACAAATACACACAAAGAACACCTTGCAAACAACACAGGTTCAGAACAAAGCCCACAATGTGTGTTCCCCTCCCGCCTAAATAAATTAAGTGCCCTTAAAAAGAAATGCCAGCGTGGGCGCCCTCGTGGAGACGGGGCCCTTCAGCAGCCTGCGTCCCCCCCAGGAGGCCAGGGGGACAGGCAGCCCCTGCCCCAGGCCTCTGCAGTCAGTAAGCAAAGCCAGACGGGGGGTCAAGACCTGGGTCCCCCTCCTTTACCCTGCCCCTCGTCAAGCTGTTTCTTCTCTTGGGGCCTCAGTTTCCTCTTCTGTAAATGGGGCTAAATGGGGACATTTCCCGAGCCTCCGGAGGGAACGAATCGCCCGAACGAAGGCAAGGGGAAGGGCCGGACGCGCGCAGCAGGTGCGCCCCCCGCCCCCCGCATCCTTCCGGCCGCGGCGCCCTCCTGGACGACAGGGACGAGGCGGCCACAGGACGGCGGGAGCCGGAGCTCGCAGGGCAGGGCCAGGCAGCCGAGCAGCCCTGAGCGGACCGCGGGGCGGGGCGGGGCGCGGCGGGGCGGGGCGGGGCGCAGGTCGCGGCCGCCAGCCCCGCCCCGGGTGGGGCGGTCACGTGGGAGGTCACGCGGGCCCTCCCGGAAGCGCGCCGGCCGGCGGGCCCCGGGGTGGGCGTCTGGGCGGCGGTCGGCTCCGAGGGCCTCCCGAGGGCCTCCCGGGCGGCCCGGGCCTTGGCTGCCGGTCGCAGGCCCCGCCCGGCCCTCCGCGCGGCGCCCCCGGGAGCGGGCCCCAGCCCCCCCCCACCGCTGGAGTGGCCGTGGGCGCGTCGCGCCGCTTCCCGTCCCGGAGCCAGCGCGTCTGCAGCGCCAGCCGTGAGGTGCGGCGGCGTCTGCGGGGCGCACGCGAGGGCCGCATCGGGCGGGGGGCCCCGCGGGTTCCCCTTCCTGGGCCTCCAGCCCCGCTGGGCCCAGGCCCGGGCGGGCCCCGAGGGAGCGGGGCGCAGGACGGAGCCGCGGGGAGGCGGCGGCGGCGGTCGGGGCGGTGTGCCGGGCAGGAGGATGCAGAGGGCCCCGGGGGGCTCCCCCAAGGCTGGCCAGCGCCCTCTGGAGCTGCGGGGAATCTCGCTCGTCTCTCCCTCCTCCTCACAGCGGGGTGGACAGGGGGAACCGCAAAATGACTCCAGCGAGGTCCTCCCCTTGCCACCAGCCCTTTTTGGAATTAAAAAAAGTAGAACCTCATGTCCCCTCAAAAGCATCCCCATCTTTATGGGAAGATGACTTTAAGGCCAGTCATGCTGGCGGGGTGTGAAGTCCCAGTTATGTTGCAAAAACAGGCTGATCCTGCAACAGCTCTTTCCTGCCTCTATTTGCTTACGATGTTGAGTTGCCTAATGGAGCTAAAGCTTTACATTGTTCCTGTCTTTTAATCATCAATATGTGAAAGATCTGCAAACAGTTTAGTTCTTCCTGCTATTTGACCAAGGGTCACTGGGAAATAAGAATAAAGACACCCCCAGCCCCCAGTGTTAAAAAACAAGAGTTTGCGGAGGGCGGTCTGCCTGCTTATAGTCACTATAACCCCGTAGGAAGGTGTAGCAGGCGGTTTTCCTGGGTTTCACAGCAGGAGCTTGAGGCTCAGAGAGATTTAAGTGCCTTGGCGAAGCCAGAACTAGAACCGGGTCTCAGGTTCCTTTTGTGGTGGTTTACTGCCATTTATCTCATCGTCTCAGGACACCTCCTCTCCTGCTGAGACCACTTCCCTACCCACCAGGTCATAGCCCACTCCTTGGGGCTGCTCAGAGCGGGTTTGCTGAACGCACCATGGCTCTGAGTGACCCACAGTGAAGTAAGAGTGCTTGGAAGGAAACCGTGGGACTTGTTCGTGGGCACCTGTTAGTCCGAAGGACTGTGCTGGCTGGGTGCCTGTTCTCCACTGTGGGAGAGATACGGGCCCTCAGTCGCCTCCTGGCCATGGGGAGAATGTTCTGAGCAGACTGCCCCATGGCCAGAAAGAGACTTAATCACTCCATCCTTCACTACCTCGTCCACTCCCAGAAACAGGCAACAGTCAGAATGAGGACCTGTGCTTGCCCTCATGACCTCTCTGTTTTAAGCACTTGCAGGACCCAGGATGCTATGCTGTTCTCCATGAGCTGGTCACCGAGTCTGGGTACTGCAGTCCTTTCTGAACCTCTGGCTTGCTGGAAGCTCCGCTCTGCTCCTTGCCAAGGTAGATGATCCTGCCCAACCTGGAACAGACAGAGGCAGGCAGCACCCATTCTGGGACTACTGTGGGGCTGTGGGAGGTGGACAGAGTGAGGTGAGCAGTGGACTCCCAGGCTCTACAGAGCCCTCTCCTCCCTACCCCCTGCCCAGCTCTATATCCCGATGTCACCATGCCCTGTTCTCTCCTTCCTCCCTTGCATCCAGGTGGTCATCAAGGCCTGCTTTGTCTCTAAGCTACACCTCTTGAATCTGCTCTTTCTTTTCCTGGCCTCCACCAAGGAGTGGGCCCTCATTACCCCACACCAGGATGACTGGCCTCCACAACTTTAACCTCACCCATCTATGACCAGCATGTCACTTTCCACACCCTTAGCCTGCAGGGGCTTTTTGCTGTTGACCTCAGCCTCCACTCCACAGTCCACCATTCCCCAACCTTTGCTTTCCCTTTCCACTGGGCTGGTCTCTCGAGTCCTCAATTTTGTCACACTCACCTTGGAGTTCCAAGTGAGCCTCTTCCAGGTCATGCTAACCTTAATCAGCAACCTCTTCACGCTCTGTTGCTCTCTCAGACTCTGCCTTGTGTTTAACAATCCCATGGCATTAGGCTTCATTCTCTCTTTTTCACTGTGCCAGAAACACCTTGAGGCCAGGTGCTATAAGTTGGAGTTAATAAACCAGCCAGAGATCTGAGGGGAATTCAGTAAGTAACACTAAGCTGGGCATGTAGGATATCTGAAAGAGTGTAACCGAGTCTAAGACTTCAAGATGCTATGGTTCTGTTGAGGGAACTGGACCTCCACTCATGAAAGTCAGAGCAGAGCTTCCTAAGCATTGTCATGTCGTAGCACATGTACATGATCATGTCTGTGTGGCACACTGAGGTACAGAGTGAGGTGTGTAGCCCCTGCCTGGGGTTCTCTCAGCTACAAGCAGCTGTCTCAGAGCTCTGGCCTCACCAGGCTTGGGCAGACTGACCCAAGGCTGAGAGGATCACTGACTGGCTGTGCCCTAGGAGAACAAGGCACAGTAGCAGAAGCTCTGGCTTAAGAATTTACGAGTTCATGGATAATAGAACTCATTTTGTATAATCAAGCATTAAAATGTGTAGTGCAGAGGTATACCTGAGTGGGTAGTGAGGAGGGAGGTTAGGAAGGGCCAGAGATACTGTGGGTGTGGCTGAGGACGCAGCAGCTAAGCAGGTGTGAAAATGAACGGGGACAAGGTCAGGCAGCCTCCATTTCCACCCTGAGCAGAAGGAACTTTTGAATGAAATTCCTGTAATGCTGATTCTGCTCCTAGTGGGCTTTGAATCATGTCTTCTGGAGCTGTTTTTGACTTGAGAAACACACTTCTGGGCTCCCCAGAGGGAGGTACACTAGCCGCCCTCCATTCCAGACCAGGCTCTGACTGGCGCTACAAGTCTGCCTCCTGTGCAGTTGACTCCGTGTCCAGATCGGGAACTGGGTCTTCCCTGACATTTGGTTCCAGTAGAGCTGTGATGGGTCTGATGCTATGGTGAGGGAAGCTGGATAGCACAGACGATCCTCTTCCTTGCTCTGGCCCAGCTTAGGGATGTGGGGACTGGGAGGTAACCTTGACCTTGCCTCCTCCTGGCAGATGAAGTGCATCTTGGTGGCCACAGAGGGTGCAGAGGTCCTCTTCTACTGGACAGATGAGGAGTTTGAAGAGAGTCTGCGACTGAAGTTTGGACCGTCAGAGAATGAGGGAGAAGAGGTGAGTGCAGAACAAGAGGAAGTGTGGGAGTGGACAGCACAGAACTACTGGAAGGCCAGGAGGCAAGAGAACCTGGCCACCCCCTCCTGACCCAGCCCAGCATCCCTCACACTCTGCCCACATCCTCGGAGTACAGCCTCTTGATGCTCTTGAGTGCAGTGACCATACCCCATACCTCTGTCCAGAGCTCACTGGACTAAATGAGGGCAGGAAGAGGTAGACTGTTAGTCCCACAGCAGAAGCTTAATGTCACCAGGTTCTCTACCTAAAAAGTTTAGCATAAGCTGGACACGTTAATATTTATAACAGCTATTTTAAGGTATAATTGACACACTTTAACATGAACATACTCAAAGCGTACAATTTGACATACTTTAATATATACACATCCTTGTGAGTGTATTACAGTCAATAAAATGAACATATCCACCATCCCAAAAGTTTGCGATCCTCCTTCACCCCCAACCCCCACTCAGGCAACGACAGATCTGCTTTTTGGCACAGTAGACGAGTTTGTATTTTATAGACTTTTATGTAATGCAGTCGTATAGTGGATGCTTGGGGTTGGTTTTAGTTTTAGTTTCGTGTAGCTTCCTTCACTCAGCCCACTTATTTTGAGATCCATTCCTGTTCTAGAGTGTATTGGCAGTCCATTCCCTTTCACTGCTGATCAGTCATCTGTTGGGTCAGTGCCCCATAGTTTGTTCATCCATTTATCTGTTGTTGGTAACATCTAGGTTTTTCAGTTTTTACTCTCACACATAAAGCAGCTGCGAATACTCAGGTACAAGTCTTTCTTCAGACATCAGCTTTCACTTTTCATAGGTAACTCCCTAGAGTAACATGGCTGGATCAGGTGGCTGTATGTTAAACTTTTCAAGAAATTGTCCAACTTTTCCAAAGAGGTTGTATCATTTTATATTTCACTAGTAGTATATGAGAGTTCTGTTTCCTCCATGTCCTCAGTAACACTTGCTACAATCAATCTTTTTAAATTTAGTCATCCTAATAGGTATCTAATAGAAAGTGACTTTTCTATTAATGTAATTTGTTCATGACAGACTCTCATTGTGTTTTAATTTTCATTTTCTTAATGATTAATGTCTTCTTTTATGAGTATCTTTTCATGTGTTTATTTGACATCTTTATATCTTCATTAACGAAGTATTCAGTCAGATGTTTTGCCCATTTTTACTAGGTTGATTGTTTCTTGTTTTTGTTGAGCTTTGAGAGCTTCTTATGTATTTTAGATATGTCATTTAGTAGATATGTTTTGTTGATATTTTCTTCCAATCTTTGTCTTGTCTTTGCATACATTTAACAGTGTCTTTCAAAGGGAAGTTTTTAATTTTGAGAATTTTTTATTTTCTTCTGTAAGTTTTATAGTTTTAAGTTTTATATTAGGTCTAATGATCCATTTTGACTTTTTATATATGGTATAAGGTATGGATTAACTTTTTTTTTTTTGCGTTTGTATATTCAGTTTCTTAATATTACAACTCAGAGGTAGTTGTCATTTTCACTTATATAATTCATTTTAATTATATAATTCATTATATAATACATTTTAAAGGAGTCATTTATTTTGACTGAATAATTCTTCCAGATCAGTTTTAGATTAAAAAGTCTCTACTGTGGATGCAGTAGAGGAGTCCTGGCATTTTTACAGCAACACAGACCAATTGCTTCTCAAGGCCCCTCCTGCTCCATCGGACCTACCCATTACTAACATTCTCATCACAGTCTTTAGGAATAAAACAAGATATCTAAGATTGTGGACATTGAAGTGTTTAATAGAAACTAAAAACAGATCTATCTATTGTTAGGCTCTTTTACTTTTTAGCAGTCAGTACAACCATTTTTAAATTAAGAATTTTTAAATATTTTAGTTCTTAAGCTATCATTTCAACTAGTTTTTTGATAATGTTTCTCTTCCTCTTTAATAAAAACCTGGTAAAGGAACTAACTAATAAACTGACTTTTTAGTTTCTAAATGACTATCATAAAGAAAATAGTTTTTAAAGTTTCATTTTTTATGTATACAATTTTTTCTTGATCTTATAAATAATATGAATTAATTGTGGGAAATTTGGAAACAGAGAAATGGTTTCTAAAAGATCCATAATTTTACTACTATTAGCTCTTTAATATAGTCTCTTTGGGTCTTTAACTTTTATATCTAGTTAGGATCATTTACAGTTTTGTTTTTCGTTTTTATCATTTGCCATTATATCTAAAGTGTTATTCCATTTTGTTAAGTATTCTCAAAAGCGTAAGTCTTGGTGGAAACATATTTCACTGTATGAATAAATGCATCATCATTTATTTAACCATGTCCGCATTACTGGACATGCATAATGCTTCTAGTTTGCAGTAACTATTGCTGTAGGGAACATTTGTGCTTGAATTTTATCCCACATCTTACTATTTACTTCAGATAAATTCCCCAAAATAAAAACATTGCTTCAAAAACCATTTAAAGATATTGTACCACTTTATAACTCCACCAACTAATAAAGGAAAATGTCCTTTTACACTCTGCCTACACCAATATTTTCATCTCCCCCCTCCAAAAAAAAAATTCTTGCTGCACCTGCAGAAAATGCTACTATTTTTAAGATAAGTAGCTGTATACAATCTAGATTTTTAAGTTACTTTTCTATTAATATAATTTGTCCCTGACAGTTCAAGAAAATTGTGGTGAATGAATAATTCAACAGACATTTGCCTCTCTGGAGGAATATTCAGTCAACAAACATTAATTGAGACCCTACAGTGTGCCAGTCTCTGCGAGTGAAGCAGTGAACATAGCAATATGCCCTACTCTCATGGAATTAGAGGCTTAAATGAGGAATGGCAAACAAGGAACTAAATAAACACCATGAGTTCAGGGAGTGATAAATGGTCTGAAGAAGTTATACCTGGTATAGATGGGGCAGAGTGACTTGAGGGTGGTCAGAAGAGGATCCATCTAAGCTGAGACCTAAATGATGAAAAGGAACCATCGTTCAAGCTTGACTGACAGGCTGTAGCAGCTGGACACAGACGTTGGTTACTGCATGCTGAGAATGTTGGAAGAAAATATATTGCACAGTGATGTGTCCTGCTCATATTTCAAATGCTTACATTGCCCCTGGCCGGGTGCCTATTTTGTTTTTCAAAGCAAGGTCTTACTCAGCTCCTTGTAGATTTCACCAGCTCGAAGTTAGGACTCAGCTTTCTCCATATTTCAGTCAAGGTTCCCAAATCAGCTTGGGGAAGATCAGCTGTTTTCCTCCTCAAAATTGCAAATTAGAACTATTTCCTCAAAATTGCAAATTTGAGCTATTTTCATTCCACTAGCTTTATCCCCTTTTATTTTATTTGAATATTTTTAGCACACTTGTCCAGTTTCTTTTTGGTTTGTTTTGTTCTTTATTTTGAAGGGCAGAGGGAATGGATGGGGGAAGAGCTTATAAAAAGTAAAAGTATGCTTTATATAGAAATAAGGAAAGTACAGAAGCATAAAAAGTAGAGGGAGGAGATTACTTATAATCCCTCCATCCAAAGATTATGACTTTAACAGTGTTGACTTTCTTAATTTTTTTCCAGTATTTTTTTTCTGTGCATTTTTAAATGCAGAGTATTCACAACCATTTTTTAACACATAACATTGTATCAGAAGAATTTTTTATGCCACTGAAACACTCTACTGTTTTAAATGGCCGTTTATTCTTCTATCATTTAGATGTACTGTTAATTATTTAACTGTTCCCCTGGTGCTGGATATTTACATTTTCCCAGTTGTTTGCTGTTGTAAATGATGCTGTCGTGAACATTGTGCATGTGTCTTTGACCCTCTCTCTGATCAGTTTCCTTAGGGTGCATTCCCCACAGTAGACTTTCTGCAGCAAAGTGCATGGACTTTGGTACATGTAATGAACTTTCTTAGAGTTGGCCAGCTCTCCATTAAATACCACAGGCATTCCGCTGTGGAAATATGGCCTAATCCTATAACATTTCCTTCTAGATTCAGAGCCTGAACAGCACAATTAGTCGGCTGGCCCTTCCCAGCCTTCCTACAACCATCCAGAGTTTAGGGGCAGTGTCTTTTTGCCCCACTTCATGTCTAGACAGTGATACTCTCGCAAGTGGGTCTAAAACTATGGAGACCCTTGGTGGCTAGGCCTGGAGTTTTGCCCATTCCTTTGTCCCCAGTGTCTGGCACACTAAGCAGTGTTATTTTTGCAGCTTCCTGCCCTGGAGGACCTGCTCAGCACCCTCCTAGCCCCAGTCATCATCTCCTCCATGACAATGTTGGAGAAGCTCTCAGACACATATACCTGCTTCTCAACGGAAAATGGGAACTACCTGTATGTCCTTAACCTGGTAAGTGTGAGTCCTGAGGCCCGTGTTTCTCTTCCCTTGGCTCCATGGACAGTCCACAGGCTTCTGCCAGATCTTAAACTTTAGACTCCCTTAGAAGGCAGAAACTGTGTCTTACAAAATCCCCTGGAACCTGAGCCTCCCCCACTGTCCCCAGGGATCAGGGCAGGTGAGGAGAATCCCCTGGTACTGGCTGACATAAGCCTGCTGTGCCTACAGTTTGGAGAATGCCTGTTCATCGCTATCAACGGAGACCACACGGAGGACGAGGGGGACCTGCGGCAGAAGCTGCGTGTGCTCAAGTACCTATTTGAAGTGCACTTCGGGCTGGTCACTGTGGATGGCCAGCTTATCCGAAAGGAGTGAGTCCTCTTGGCTGGTCCCCTGTTCATCTTTTGACCTTCTCAAAGCCAGACAGTTTATACTCAGCCTCTTTGAAGCTGCCCATCCACGTTCTGCCCCTGCCTGGCTCTTTCTTGGCACTTTCTCAGGTCTCTCCAGCTGTCTTTGTGTTATATATCTGTGTGAGAGAGACTGAGAAGAGCAGTGATTTGCTCAGACACCTAGCTCCTGTTTCTGTGCCCACCACTCCACTCCACAGCTAGGGCATGGCCCTCTCTGCTCTCTGGCCTCTCCCAGCTCACCCAGCGTGACGGTGATCTAGGACTGTGCTCCTTGGTTGAGGTTGAAGACAACCACCTTTTTCATGGGTTCTTTTCACTCTATCCCCCAGGCTGAGGCCCCCAGACCTAGAGCAGCGAGTCCAGGTGTGGGAGCACTTCCAGAGTCTGCTGTGGACCTATAGCCGCCTGCGGGAGCAGGAGCAATGTTTCGCTGTGGAGGTGACTACTGGGTACAGGTGTCCTCAGGCCATGGGAGTGTCAGGTCAACAGGGGTGTGCAGCTTTAAGACCATGTTTTGACCCTCCCCCACCCAATGAGTGAGGGCACAGACAGACCCTCGGACTCATGCATTAGAGGGTCACTCTTTCTGGCCACATGGTGATTTATACTCTGATGGACCATTCTACAATAAAACAGCTGGATATTGGATAAAACAGACTTTTTAAAGCAGTGTTTAGGCTCACTGTAAATTATGGAAACCTCTGAAGATAGCCCCCTCAACTCTGAACCCCTCCACTAAAATTATATTGAGCTGAAACTGGAGTGGAAAATAGCGAAGAATAAGCAGCACTAAAGGCAAGATTGCCTGAGTGCAGATGATGATACCAACACTACAAGCAAAAAACTAAACTGAGGCCTGCAGCACTGTGGGGAGTTAAGCCTGCGACTCCTACGTTAAACCCAGATCCAAAGAGCTAACGTGGCCCTTGTCAGTAGCACTCCCTGGCCCCTTTATAGACAAATATGATTTCTCTCTACGTCAGTGGCTCTCACACTCCAGTGTGCTTCAGCACCATCTGGAGGCTTATTAAGTGGAGGTTACTGGGCCTCACTTTTTTCGTTAAGTTGGGAGTGGTAAGTGGGGATGCTCTAGAATTTGCATTTCTAACAATTTCCAAGGTATGCTGGTCTGGGAACTATACTTTGAAAGCCCTAGAGGACAGATTAAGAGCAAACAAATATGAGCCCACAATTAAAGAAGCCACCATGAATGAGAGGGGAATCAATTACCAAGAGATTTAGAGTCCAAGGAGCTTGATATACTAGAATCGTTAGGTACAGAATATAAAATAAATATGAAATATTAGAAGACATGAAAGCTTGAAAAGAACCCATGTAGATATTTTAGAACATAATTGTTAAAATGAAAACTTCAAGGGGTGGATAAGTAATAGATGAAACATAGCTAGAAAGAGAATTAGTGAACTGGAAAATAGATCTGAAGGATCATTTTCATGCCCTATTCTCATTCTTCCAATAAATGTATAGTACATATTCTATGCCAAGAGGTATGCCAGGCCCTGGAATACCGAGTTAAGTAAAGACGCAGACCCTGCCCTTGAGAGGAAATTAGCTCTACATTTATATGAACAAATACAATAAAATATGCTAGGTGCTGCCCTGTGGGATTCATCAAAGTTCATAGTGGCACAACTCTTGCTGGCACTGTCAGCTCTCTCTGAGACATCAGGAAAGGCTTCTTGTAGGAGGTAATCTAGTGTAGTTAACATAACATTCAAACTCCTTCTCAAGACTACCATGCCTTGTATGATCTGCCACTGCCTGTCACCCCAGCCTCATCTCTTGCCTCACTGTGTACTGGCCTCCTGGGACTTCTTTCCATTTCAGGAGCAATCTACATTGAACTCTGCCCAGTGTGGTAGTCATTAGCTACACGTGGCTGTTGAACATTTGAAATGTAGGTAGTCTAAGTTGAGTTATGCAGTATATGTAAAATATACACTGGATTTTGAGGATTTAGTACAAAAAAGGAATGTCAAACCTCCCATTAGTAATGATCTTATAATATATGTTGAAATAATATTTTAGATATATTGGATAAAATAAATTAATAAAAGTAATTTCATCTGTTTCTTTTTACTTTTTAACATAGTTACTAGAAGTACATAGGGCCAGCCTTATATATGATTTGGACAGCTCCACTACAAACTCTCTCCCCACCCCAGGGCCTTTGCATATGCTCTTTCCTATGCTTGCAGCATTCTCCCCATGTCCCTTCCTCTGACAGGATTTCTTGTTCTTTAGCTATCAGTTTAACGGTCACCTCCTCAGGGACATTTTCTTTGTACACCTTACCCAAGTAGGTCTAGGCTACTTTCTCTAGTCCTTTATATTTCCTGCACAGCACTTATTAAATTTGGCACTTGTTTTGCCTGTTTCTTTGCACATGGTCTGAATCATTCACTAGTCTAATGACCAGACTGTAAGCTTCAAGAAGGCAGAGACCATGCTGGTCTGAGTCTCTCTATTCCCAAGTTTCTGGTACACAGTGTGTGCTCAGTGTGAATGTACCCACCAGCCAGGGCATGGAGCAGGAGAGGGTGGTGGGTGACGTGGCTTCCTTTCCCTGCCCACCTGTGGTCAGGCTGTGGAGCGGCTGATCCACCCTCAGCTCTGTGAGCTGTGCATAGAGGTGCTGGAGCGACACGTCATCCAGGCTGTCAACTCCAGCCCTGCACGGGCTGGCGAAGAGGCCCTGCACGCCTTCCTGATTGTACACTCCAAGTTGCTGGCTTTCTACTCCAGGTGAGCCCGAGGCCTCCTGGCCCCTTACACTTACCCCTCTAAAAAGCACCACTTCCCTGGCCAAGAAAACCCTCTGGACCCATCTCTTCTGTGAAGCCTCAGATTCTCCTATTCTTCAGGCCCCCTTAGCTCACTCCCTTCTCTGAATCATTTTTTCCTGTAACACTGTCTCAGTGTCTGAATTTAGAACTTTCTGATAGGAAGATAGGTCTCTTGGTGGTTTCCCTTTGGTGATTTTTCTTAATATAACTTATTTTTAAAATTGATGAGTTAATTTTATTTATACCTTGCCTTCCTCCAAAAAGGATGAAGTCAGCTGGCACGTTCATAAATTCTTTAAGGGTCGAGACCATGCTGGAGACTCCCTTAGCCAATCTGTCCCTGTCCACTGCCACCTGTGGGGCTCCAAGGGTTCCAGGTATGTGCTGACCAGCTGCCTGTTCTCTCTGCAGCCACAGTGCCAGCTCCCTGCGCCCAGCTGACCTCCTTGCCCTCATTCTCCTGGTTCAGGACCTCTACCCCAGCGAGAGCACAGAGGAGGATGACGACACTCAGGTCTCGGGAAGCGGGAGACCATCAGGGAGTCGGCCCAGAAAACCAGTTTGGAGGGTGCCAGGCAGGCTCGTGGGAGGCTGTGGTTCCCGAGTCACAGTTCTGGGCATGTGGTTGGGCATGGCGTTTTTCCTACTGCTTTCACATATAGGGAGAATTCTGGAATGTGTGTTCTTTGGTGGGTTAAACGTGTAGATTTTTGGAGTCAGATGGTTTTAGCTTCACCAGTTAGCTATGTGAGCTGTGCAGGTACTTGCCCCATCTGAACCTCAATTCCCTTATCTGTGCTATGGGGTGGCGATGGCATCTACCTCTCCGGGTTGTTTTGAGTCAGTTTACCCAAAACCCTACAGTGCCTGAGGCGTAGGGAACACTCAATAAGTGCTAGCCACCACAGTCACTGCCCCCGTTATCACTGGTGGTGGTGGCCGTTGTTTTGGATGCCAATGTGATGGAATTTCAGTGGTCCTGGAATAAGGATGTACACCTACTAGGTGGTGTGGGGCTGTTCCTGTCCCTCTGCTCTGAGGGCTGTGCTGTGAAGTGCCAGGGGTGGGAGACTGGTGGGGAAGAGCCTGTGGGACACACTAACCAGCGTCTCCTGTGCATGTGCAGCCTTCCCCTCGGAGGCCCCGGAGCAGCCAGCAGATCCCTTTGCAGCAGCCCCGGAGTCCTCGTTCCTCAGGCCGGGCCAGGAGTTCTGCAGGGACTGTAGGTTCTGTGCACCCTTGGTGAAGGAAAGAGTGGGAAGGATCTGCCCCTCTTGGGAGAGCAGGGACCAGGATCCCTCAGGCTGAGCTATTTCCTTCTCCCCCAGGAGACAGACAGCTTCTCCCTCCCTGAGGAGTACTTCACACCAGCTCCTTCCCCTGGGGAGCAGAGTTCATGTTCCGGTGAGATGTGGGGTAGGAAGGGAGGGCAGGGGGGGGGGCAGGGAGGCAGGTGCAATTGGCAGCGCTGGGAGTCTGTCTTAGGGTTCTGTGAAGTCACTGCCTTTTAAGTGTCCAGGTCCAAACACCCAGATTCTTAGAGCACAGGACGCTGTCCACAGCAACCCCTCCACCTACCCTGCCAGCTCCAGCTTGAATTCAGGGACTGTGAAGGCCACTCAAATGATTGCTAAAAGTTATTATGACAAGTTGATTTCAGTTAAAAATTAATCTCTCATATGCATATTCTCTTTTTTGTAATTAATAAGTAATTAAAATTAATTATTTGATTTCAAGTATAGTGATTTCAAATGTAAACATTCAGTCTCTGTAGTTTATATCTTACCTATTTTCTCAAAGTATAAGGGTAAGCAATATAAAGAAACTAAAAATATTCAAAATGCTATCAACAGAATAAAAGAGAAAAGTTTACTCAGAGAAATAGATGAGCCAAAATCAAGACTGCTGGAGTCACTGGGTGGGCATCACTGAAGTTCTCAGGGAAAGGGGACGTGAACGCATCGATAGGAGAAAGATGGCTATGGTTGCAGGAGGAGAAACTCTTCAGGGACTGAGTTTTGAAAGGAATTTACTATGTGGCCCCCTTAGAGCAGTGGTTCCCACCTCTGACTGTACAGTGGAATGACATGGGCAGCTTGAGCCAGACCAGTGAAGCCATAGTCCAAGAGCTGAGGTCCAGGCAAATACTAGAAGTTTCCCAGGGAGGCCAGTGAGCCTCTGGGTGGGAACCACTGCTGTGCACAGATTTAGGTTAGAGCAGTGCTTCTGGCTGCCCAGTGGGCTCACCTGGGGATTTTTAAAGACTACTGAAGCTGGGCCTGTGCCAGAGATGCAGGCTTAACTGGTTGGGATGTGGCATCAGGATTTTTAAAAGGTCTCATGTGCAGCCACAGTTGAAAACCAGTAAGGTTGAAGTTCCCTGAGATCATGTGCCAATTCGGATATACTTGTATGTTTCTCTAGGGCCAGAGTCTGTAATTGTCCTCAGTTCTCTAAGCTTCTCCATGAGCTCAAAACACATAGAGAAGCACTGCTTTGGGGTGACAGCTGAAGTTCCCTTTTCTTACTGTTCCCTTCCCTCATTCATCACGATCTTCCTCTTCACCCGCTTCTCTGAGTAGTTGTTTCTTTTGCCTCGGAGCTGTAAATAATCCCGCTCCACAGTGTACAGAACTCGTAGCTAACAAATGGCTTGAGTTGCACTCGTCCATTTGTAAATCAGGTTTTTGAAACACAGGGACAGGCTTCCCCAGAGAAAGATGGTTATAAATGATAATTATTTGCAATAAACCATGAGAGAACACTATTATTACAGATATATTTCCAATATATACTGGGTTCAGTAGGTGTTTGTGAGCTGTACTAGGAAAGGAAGTCTCGCTCAATTCCGAGCATTTAGTAGGTGCTGAGTAATCTTGCTGATTGACTAAATGATGGGAACTGTAGATGTGTGTGCTGCCTCCTAGTGAAGAGGCTGTTATAGCCAGGGAGGGACCTGGAGGAGCAGAGAGGGCAGAAACAAGAAAAGGGTTAAGGGAGTGGAGGAGGGAGCTGAGGAGCATGCCCCCCCCACCACCACCACCACATTGCGAGGGGCACCCTCAGTCACCTGCTCCCAGCAGCCAGCTCTGAGAGAAGGAGGTTTCTCTTCCCAGCCCAGGCCACTTTAGCCCTAGTACCACAGAGTCCACCTGCACTTGCTGGCTAGGGATGGGATGTGAAGGGCAGTGCTGTTCCAGCCCATACTAAGTGCCCTTGTCCCTGCCAGGTGCTCTAAGCTGCTGGTAGGGCAGGGCCGTCTCTGCTCCACCCTCCCTTCTGATATGCTGTTGGGCCATTTTTTACATTTTCCTATTATTTATGTTGTTATTTTATTACCTTTGGCCTGCAGGTAGCACCATCTGGCTGGACGGGGGCACCCCACCCACTGATGCTCACCAGGTCCAGGTGAATTTCTCCGGGGGGAAGGGAGTGTGCCAGGGCACCAGCTGCTCTGAGATGCTGCCGTGAACACTGGGGACTGTGGGGCTTTCTCTTCTTTGGGTAACTCTGTCCCAGCTCCAGCCTTCCTCCTGCCACCTCAGGGCTGGCCAGTGTAGGGGACAGACAGAGCTCAGCCTAGAAGCAGGGGCCGGGGGTGCGGGGAGTGAAACGTGATTTCGTCTCCCAAGAAGTCCCCACCTCCTTGCTGTTCTTGGGTCTGAAAATCTAACTTATTTTATTTTTTAATGAGAAAGTAAATTATTTGTTTTAGAGAAATTGGGAAATACAAAAGTAAAGTATGAAAAAGGAATAAAATTCACTCTCAGTCTCACCCTCAGATTTTAACTACTATTAAGAGTTTTTGGTATTTCCTTTTAATCTTTCCGATGAATGAATATATATATCTACATGCAAACAACATATTTCTTTTTCAAAATTGAATCCTAATGTACTTCATTATACTTTTTTTCTTTAAGCATTGATATGCTTAACTGTCCAAGAGTCTGTCACATGCATGTTATTACTTATTTAGCAAATCCCCAAAACAATTAGTGCATTATACCCAGTTTTTTGCTGTTATCATAAGATGGTAATGACATTCTTATAGAGAAGTTTTGGTGGCGTTTCTAATGATGTCCTTAATGCTCTGCTTTTGCCCACTAAAGGCTTTCTCAGAGCCTTTCGTAAGGCTGCAGTCTTGCTCATTGAGTCATTTTTTGCCTCAGTTTCCCCCATTGGAAAGGCAGTCAGGACATTCTGAGAGTGGTTGAAATGACAGGATGTTATTTAACTTCAAATGCCTTCATCTATGTGACTGCATGGGAAAGGAGCCTCTCCCCCTCACTCCACCTTTGTCTGTTTTTCCTGTGTTTTTTTGTCCCTTCTTTGCCACCTACCATCCCTGCTTAGCACCCAGTCCTGACTCTGGGCAGAAAGGCCCAGAATAAGCTAAAAGAGAGACAGATATTGGAACTGGAGCTACTAGGGTGGTTTCAATGGAGAGCAGAGATTTAAGAGCTGAGATTTCTTGGAGTTAAAATGTTTGCTCCCTGTGATTCAAAGGGAGGAAGACGAATGGGCAGCTGTGGGTGGATCTGACATGGGGAGGAGGCCAGACAGGTTCCCCACCCCTTCCCACAGTAGCTCTTCTTCCTCCACAGATAGCTGAAGACACCCTCCAAACGCTGATCCCTGCCTCCCCAGCACCTTCCAATCCCAGAAGGATTTTCCTGGATGCCAGTGTGAAAGAGAGCTACTGCCCCATGGTGCCTCACACCATGTACTGCCTGCCCTTGTGGCCAGGCATCAACATGGTGCTCCTAACCAAGGTACAAGCGAGTGCCCCCTACTTGCTCCAGCAACACTGTGGCCTGGACACCTTCCACACAGCTGCCCGTTCTCCTGCCTGCACTTCTTCCCTTAGAGCCCCAGCATGCCCCTGGCCCTGGTCCTGTTCCAGCTGCTGGATGGGTTCTCCATGCTGGAGAAGAAGCTGAAGGAGGGACAGGAGACCGGAAGCTCCCTGCGGGCCCACCCATTGATGGGGGACCTGCGCCATAGGATGGACAAGTTTGTCAAGAATCGCGGGGGGCAAGAGATTCAGGTGAGACTTGGGTCCCAGGTATGCTCCCCTCAGGGAGAGGAAGCAGGGTCTTTTTATGATCCTTGTTTCCCAGTTAAGAAATGATAACAAAATTGACGTTTTTCAGAACATTTTTATGTGAGTTTGGCAGAACACTAGTCATAGTTCCCATGTGTTATATGAGGAGACTGGGGCTTAGACAGATTGACACTTGGCCAAGATTACTCGGCTGGTGAGTGGCAGAACCAAAATCTAACCCAAGGAGTCAGTGAAGGCCTACAGACTACCGCAGATGCCCTCATAGCATGGCAGGTCACACAGAAGTGCAGAATGCAGCCCACTCCCACCCCCAGGGGGCTTAGAGCCCAGGTGGGAGACGAGACCAAGAGATAAGGGACAATGCATAAGCAGTAGAAAGCTGGAGCAGTCTAGTAGGCACCTAGAAGGAAGTTCAGGGGGGTCAATCACTTGGGTTAAGCAGCCAGTGCTGCTTGGGTCTCTGTGAGGAGCTGAGATTCTCTGTGGCTGCAGGGGCATTGGTCGGATTGGAGGAGGCAGAGCAGCCACTGAAGCCCCAGGCCCAGAGAGACCCAGATTCTCCACTCAGAGCAGTCAGAAGGCCGCTCAGCATCTCACAGTGCTTCAGGCATCTCAGTGGCACTGTGCTAGAATGCAGTTCTCTTTGAAGGAGATGGCCCAGCTTCTGCCCCTTTGTCCACCCTCCCTCGAGTCACTTACCTGTCACTCTGACAGCATTACTTTACATGTCTGTGACAGCCAGCCCAGTACTTAGCACACACAAGCTGCTCTTTAGATAAATGTCTGCCAAGTTAGTAGACCATGTACAGTAGGGTGCAGAGAGCTGGGGTGCAGGGGGCATCTGGGAGAGGCCCAGCTTTGGCTGTGCAAGGCCAGATGTGTGCTGGGCCTAAAGAAGCCATCAGGAGGCACAATGCCTTCTCAGAGCCTGAAGAAAGAAAGGTTTCTGCTGGACTACACTGTGGGAATATCAGTAAGCTGACCTGTCCCCTGCCCTCCTACAGAGCACCTGGCTAGAGTTCAAGACCAAGGCCTTCTCCAGAAGTGAACCCGGATCATCCCGGGAGTAAGTCGTGGGCTCTGAGGACAAGGGGGCCAGTTAGGGCACAGGGCAAGTCTACCCCAGGCCAAGAGGTAGAGAATGTTCAGGAAGGCATTTCTGAGTGCAGAGGGGTCCTGGGAGAGCGGGATGCAACCCACGGGTGCCAGCGGGAAATTGGCAAGCAGAGAGGCTAGAGGCTGAGGAGCAGGACCATGAGGATCCAGCACTGGGGTGAAAGGCCCGGGTTCCAGCGTGGCTTCAGCACTGATTCACTGCAACCTCAATCACATCACTTACCCTCGCTTACTGGGGTTCGATGAGATTGCATGAGGTTAGATGAGGTTCCATGAATTTCATTCCAAGTATTTGGAATGCTACATTTGAGAAAAACCGGATGCTGCCTCCTGGATCAGTAAGGGAGAGGATACACTTCATCAGCTGTGTCTGTCATCAGTGCAGGGGCAGGGTGACCACATGGGGGAACACACTCTCCTAGGGCCCTTTCCACTGTGACGCTCTCATCTCTTGGTGCCCAGGCTGCTCCAGGTGTGCGGGAAGGTGAAGCGGCAGCTTTGTGCCATCTACCGTCTTAGCTTCCTGACCACTGCTCCGGGCCGAGGAGGCCCACAGCTGCCCCAGCACCTGCAGGACCAGGTCCAGGCGCTCATGCAGTAAGTGTGGGCATGGCCCTGCGCTAGCCAGGGTGAGGGGAGGGGCACACCTCACCCCCTCCCCGTCCCCTGCTTCCCCTGCAGAGAGAAGCTGATGGACTGGAAGGACTTCCTGCTGGTGAAGAGCAGGAGGAACGTCACCATGGTGTCATATCCCGATGTCTGAGCCCCGAGCCCATCCAGAAAAGCCCCCTGTGTCTGCCTGTGTCCTCCATCTGCTCACTCTGAAGGACCATGGCTTCGGGATGGGAGACTATATATTCCACCTTTTCTTCTTTTGTCTGAGGAAAAATAATAGGAGTGTCCAGGGTGCCTCTCTGTAGGAACGCCCCAAGGCTAGAATTTCAGAAACCCCTGGTGTCTCATAGTTACTTCATGAAAGCCTTGGAATTTGTTTATGTCGGTGTTGTTCAGCCAGCAAAGTGGTGATGGGTATTCCACAAGGGATGGGGTCCTGGGTCTGGTTGGTTTGAGAGCCATGGCCTCAGCCTTAAAGGTCACAGTTCACAGCAGAATGTGAAATAAGTTTATCCCAGTTAAAACAAACAGACATGTCCAAGACTTAGTTGACTTATTATAGCATGGTAGTTTTATTAAACTTTATACTAGTTTTTCTGAAACTTTATATAAAACACTTTTTTCTATATTAATATCTCCAAAGAGTCTGGTCTCCAGTCTCCTGAAACTTCTGTCTTCAGTATGTCGATGAAAGGGATGACAGCCTCGTTACTGTCCTTCCCTCGGTGTCTGTTCCCCTCTCAAATGGGAACTAACAGCCGCTTGAGGTGAAGTGTAGGACAAAATCGCGGTGAGGTGTGTGGGTTGGGCGCTCAGCTAGGCTCACTCATTAGCTATATAGCTCTGTCCTCAACGCCAGCCTCACTGTGTGCATAATTTAAACCCATCCCTCATGAAAGCCATAACATACGAGTATGTCATGTTCCTGTTGGGTCTAGAACTCTCTGGGTCAAGTGTTCTAGGGTCAAGGATCTATTGTACTAGCATCTCAGAACTTCTTGGTTCTGGGGGTTTGGAGGTAGGGAGAGATCTGGGAGAGGTGAGGGTAGGGAGTTGGCTGGAGTGGAAACGTTTGAGAGGGTGAGGGTGGCAGGCCCGGCCTCAGACTCCACTGCTTTATCTGGCTAGAGGCCTAGGTTAGGGACAGAGAAGCACCCTTCCCGTTTCCTGGCTTACAAGCACCTTAACTCAGACCCTCACCTACCTAGAGGACTTCCCAGGCTTGGTGCACTTCATCTACATAGACCGCACGACTGGCCAGATGGTGGCCCCGTCCCTCAGCAGCGGTGAAAGGACTTCAGCGGAGCTGGGCAAGGGGCCCCTGGCTGCCTTCATCAGAACCAAGGTAACCACTGCCCAGCCCAGGCACTCTTCACTGCCTGTCAGACGGGGTGTGCCAGCCTGACTACCTAGGAAGGACCAGTCCCCCTGCTCTCAGGGCTCCTGGGAGGCCTGGAGCACACCCCACCGTTATCCCTGCTCTTCTGTGGCAGCATCCGCCCCCAGCTCTGCAAGCCTCTAAGAATAGTGGCTTGTCTCTCTCACCCGAGGGCCCTGGTCAGCACCCAGGGCAACATGGGCCTCCATCAATGCCAGGGGGTAGCTTCCTGGGTGTTTGCTAGTGTCCTGGATTAGCAGAATCTGGACAGCACGGTGAGAGGAGGAAACAGCCAGGGCCTAACAAACTGCCTGGCATATGCAAATGCCCACTACGTATTGTCCTATTAACTAAAACAGAAGAAACATAGCTTATTCCATTTGACTATCAGAACTTAAAACTAGGAGATTTCTACTAGGGAAGTATTTTCTGGCGATTCTTTTATTTCATTTGACGTCTTCATGGCAAACTAATATTTTTGGCAGGGAGGAGAGAGGATCTCTGCCACTCTCTGAAAATCTGGATGTATATACTTACACACACACTTTTTACATCAAAAATATATACATTGTAATAGTTCAAATGAGATGAGTAATAGAAGGCCTGTGTTGGAAAGCCAGCTCTGGCTCTCACTCACTATGTGGCTGGGGTGTTACTTAGTCTAAGCTCAGTTTCCTCCTCTGTAAAAGAGAATAATACTACTACTAGTGTCATGGAATTATTGCAAAGGTTACAGGTGCATGTAAGATATTCAGCACAGTATGTGGCCTAATGTTGAGGTCGAGCTCATTGAGCATTTGCTGGTACCATCGGCAGCAGCGTCATCTTCATCCCTCTTTCCAGAGGTCGTCGGGTTCTCTTGGTACATTTTCTTCATTGCTCTTCTGCGCCGTTTGTTATAGTTGAGCTTTTCTGTCTATGCAATTGTTTACCACATTTTCACTTTATTTTATATCAGATGCATTTCCTCATGTCATTAATTCTTTATAAACATGATTTTTAACAGCCCCACAACAGTCCATCATGTGAGTGTAACATAATTTACTCAGCCATTTCCCCAGTGTTGAACATTCAGATTGTTTCCAGGCTTTCGCTACTATAAATAATTTCATAGCACACACCTTCGTGCATCCGTCTTTGTCCTCATTCCTGATTATTTTGTCAATATGGACTCCCAGAAATAGAATTGCTAAGTCAAATGGAAGGAATGTTTTTAAGGTTATTGATACATGTTGTCAGATTACATTCCTGAAAATATAGCAAATCCATGTATTTGTTTGCAGATTTAATTAGACAGTACATTGTGGTCAGGTTTGGAGTAAATCATGCATGCTTTCTCTCAGGATTTTGGTGAGAGCGCTCATAGGCCTTTCCCCAGCCCGGGAGGTCAGGGAGCCAGCTGTCCCTGCCACTTCCCTCATGCAGTTCACAGGCAGCATCAAGAAATCCTGGGATAAGGCAAGAGACATGGCAGAGGGGCTCTCATGCACCGTGTTTCCATCAGACCCCTTGGCAAGCCCTGGTTTGGCTCTCACCCCTGGAGCAGAGGATTTGCCTGGATCAGGGTGCTGTACATGTTCAAATCCCTTCCCAGCGTTAGAATAGCAAGGAGGGGTTTGCAAGTGTCCACCCCTTCACCTCCCACTGTCTTGATTGTCTTTAGCTGTTTTCTAGTTCGAATGATGAGTTTACTAATTTATGGCTGGCGTGTAAAATTATATAAAGTAGCTGGAGGAGGAGTCCACCATCCACCCAACATGGACTTATCATGCAGCTCCTGCTCTGAGCCAAGGCCATGCCCTGGCACTAAGGGAGCAGAGCAGGAGAGGCCCCTGGCCTTCAAGGAGCTTCTCTTCTGAGCACTTGTCTTCCCCCGGAGACGGGAACCTGAGCTCTGCCCCTGCCATGGGCGGAGGGGCCAACCCGCAGGCTGTGGCCAGCAGTGTCGCCACGGATGCTCTCCTTTCCTTCCCCAGGTCTGGTCTCTGATCCGACTGGCGCGCAGATACCTGCAGAAGGGTTACACCACGCTGCTGTGCCAGGACGGGGACTTCCACTGCTCCTACTTCCTGTGGTTCGAGAATGAGATGGTGGGTGTGGCCAGGGCCTGCGCAGCACAGTCGGGGAACGCTTCCCTTTCTTCTAACACTTGGATTCCTCTCTTCTGGACTGTGTTCAGTCTGTCTCTTCTCATCCCTGCCGGAGCCAACAGCTATGTACAGCTGGTTGGGACCCAGAGCTCAGAGGTCCTGTTTTTGAGTACACTTTGTGACCCCTCCACCCATTTGTCTGAGAAGTTCATACTGCCGTTTAAGGCAGCGTGTGGGTAATGTGTAGACAGACAGACGCATGCCCTTTCTGTGTGGGAATGGCTGCTCAGATCGCGTGCCTCCTCGGTGCCTCAGTGTCACCCATTGCGCTTCTAAAGCATGGCACACTGTCATTCCCATTGTAGACGTGGGCAGGTGGAGGCTCAGAGCAATTCACCCACCTGCAGGGGTGAGGCCAACAGTATGGTCGGGTCTCTGGCCTCCTGGTCTGTTTGCTGGACCTCACTGTTAGCACAGTGCACACACAGGGCCGGGGAGGTTGTCATCTCTGTCTTCCCTCGGCCCTTCTCTCTCCTGATCTGTCGCATTGTTTTACTCTCTCTCTCTTTCCTCTTTCCTTTCCTGTTTCTTTGTTTTCTTCTCGTTTGTCACCATTATTCATTATTCCAGCTCTTTAAGGTTATTCCTTCTACCCCTCAGGTGCCTTTGGTCCCAGTTCTGTCTCTTCCCCTCCTGATACCCTACCCTCTCTCTGCTCTTGGCAAGAGGTGACCCTGAGGTGATGGCCCTGCCTTTCCACAGTGAAGTGCAGTTATTGGAGTCCCTCACTGCTGTTCTCATAGCCCCACATCCACACTGGCCCATATAGTGACCCCATTTTACAGATGCCCTGGAGATCAAACACCATGGTCGAGGCCACCAACGTCATAGGTGATGAAGCCAGAACCCAGCCACGGCTTTTTTGACCTGCAGGTTCCCATCTTTGCTCTTTGCCTTCATAAGCGCCCAGTGTATATTTGACCTTGACTTTGGCTTCTAGGGCAAGACATGACTTCATGTGCATGGTTGGCCCCACTGGGTCATAGGCTAAGGTAGAGCTGTGGGGTAGGGAGAGACAGTGTGAGGTCTGGCTGTAGCTGTGTCATCATGGGCAGCCACTTGCCACTGCCAAGTCCACCCCCTCACCTGTCGGGCGCCCTCCACAGTGCCCTCATGAGCATTCAGGGGTGCTCTGTGACTGTGCCTGGTGCACAGCGGGTGCCCAGTGGATCTTGATTCCCTTCTCCTCCAGAGCCTACCCTGGGAATTCCCATTGTTTTTGAAGAGAGAGTTGGGCCTTTGGGTAACACTTTGCTCTTAGGTCACCCTCCTGGCAGCCCTCCTGAGCATGTGCTGGTTGCTGACCCTGTTCATTCATTGATGGGAATGAGAGCTGCCCTGTGCCAGACACAGTGCTCAGAACTTCATATATCTTGTTTCTAATGTCCTTTGGGGACTGCCACCCCCCTCACAGATAGTAAACCAGGTAAAGAGGCCCAGGCGTTTTCCCAGCAGCAGGCATGTGCCAGGAAGGGCGGAGCCAGGCAATGAACCTGGTGTGTCTGACCCAAGCCCACCTTCTTCCCACCACACCCACTGCCTCCCCAGTCAAGACCCTCTTCCTCCTTCCTCAGGGGTACAAACTCCAGATAATCGAGGTGCCTGTCCTTTCCGATGACTCGGCTCCTGTGGGCATGCTGGGTGGAGACTACTACAGGTAACACCGATTCAGAAGACTGTTGAGGCCCATGCGTGCTCAGATGTTACGTGATAAGCGCCAGCTCCCCTATGGGGGAGCAGCTTCTCCTTCAAGAATCTCCCCCAAGAATCTAGAAACAAACCCTTGTGGAAAGCTCCTCACAGCCTGACCTGGCGTCTGGAGGGAGTGAGTGGGGAGCCCATGTGTGTTGCTGCCTGTCTTGCTGTTGGCCCCCATTTGGCAGCATTTGCAAATGTCCCCTCTGGGGCTCCAAACTTCCCCAATCTTCTGTGGCATCCCTAGGGCACTGCTGTCAGCAGACCCCACAGAGGAGTAAGAACCCAAAGGTGGGAGGACCATGGTGGCCTGCAGCTGAGACTTGTATGGTTAGGCCAGCAGGGGGTGGGGCAGGCCCCGCTGGCCTGGGTGCTGGGGCCTCGTGAGGTGACAGTACCTGCACGGTGCTGGGAAAAGCCAGTGGCGTGCCGTGGCCCTGCCCCTGAGTCCTGTCCTCTCTTCTCCTCCCCCAGGAAGCTCCTGCGCTATTACAGCAAGGGCCACCCAGCGGAGTCTGTCAAGTGCCATGAGCTACTGGCCCTCCACCTGTCTGTCATCCCCAGAGACATGCTGGTGCAGCAGGCCGGCCAGCTGGCCCGGCGCCTGTGGGAGGCATCCCGTGTCCCCCTGCCCTAGGCTGGGGTGGATGGCCCCAGTGCGGTCCGCCTGCCCACCCAGTTCTCCAGTCCCCACCCCCACTTGCAGACAGCCTCCTCTCCTCCTTAGCAGCCACCTGAGAATGGGACAGTCCCCGGGGCAGCCCTGTGATTTCTTAAACTTCACTTAGAGCAGCTTCCATTTCAGGCAATGACCAAACCCCCAAATTCTTCCCTCTGAAGGAGGAGGGAGGCCAGGGGATTCCTTTTGTCTCCTTGCAACAACAGTGGCCTCCTCCGAGCTGCATCTCCATTTATCCCCAGGAGACAGGAAGTCCACAGTACCTGCTGGTGTCTCAAGACACCCTCCCTCCACTGTCCTGGGAGAGGAGGAAGAAGTCCCTTAGGAAGCTGGTTTCTTCCCCAAATGAAAGACACTCCCTTGGCTGAAGTCCAGCTCTGCCATTTTCTCTCTGCAGCTCTGGGTGGGTTTCCTAAACCCGACCTGTCTCCCTGCTTGTAGGGTGACGGCACCTCCCTCGCTGGTTAGGGCTGCCAGACACACAGCAGGTGCTCAATAAACACTGGTTTCAGTTGTTAATATTGTTCAAGCTACTGTGCCTGGGCCCCTAGACCTTACTTGGAGCCGAGAAGCCCTGGCGAGTCAGCCTCTTGGTGTCCCTCGCGGTTCTTGGGTCCTGCCCTGGCCCCACCTGAGATTCATGTTCTTAGTCCACTGGATCCCAGGCTGTGCCCGGCAGTCCTGGCATGCCCTGGATTGAGAACCACTGCCTCGGGTGCAGCCCCTCTCCTCCAACCTAGAAGCGACCACCCCAGAGAAGACATAAGGACAAGAGACCAAATAGAGTGGGGACAAGCTTCATGGCAGAAGTCAGGACCCAGCAGAGTAGAGCTGAGGGTTCATTCATGATATGCAAACAGCAGCCAGGCTTTCTGTCTTTAGTCTGGAGCCAGGATTCGTGCCAAGACTGTTCTTTTCCATTAAGGAAACAGCCTAAAGGATTCAGGTATTGAAGGAACTAGAACTGCACCTTGGGTCAAAGTCGTCAGAAGGTGGCAGTGACGGACAGTCACCTGAGAGGACTGCATTCTTTCTTAATACCATGATTTTATGGACAGAAATTTAAAATGTGAACTGTGGCAAATACGCAAGAGCACAAAGGGGTAGACTAGGTCTGGAAGCCCACCACTGCTTAGAGTTCCAACTTTTGTCACTTAATATTTTCCCTGAATTTTTAGCAGCTGCATGATGTGACATGTCTAGTTTTACCAAAACCAAGTTTTTTAGTATAACAACACCAGAGTGAATATCCTGAGAGGGATATTAGCAGAGATTTGCAGGTGATGTGGCCCTTCTGTGAGGGTCTGAGTTGAGAGAAGGGTCCCCAGAAAACCCTCTCACTCGGAAATACCTTTTCCACATTTTCTCCCAGATTCGAGATGTGTTTCTAACAGCGGGCATCTAGGACACTGACAGATGTCAGAGCAGTACAGACACTCCCAACTCCTAGGGTGCATTTTTCCTACAAGGGGAATGGCCTGGAAACTAATAGGCAGAAAGCAAAGGGCTTCCTAATTGGAGACAGGCCAGAGGACAGTAAGAAAGCACTTTATCTGAAGATATTTACAGATTTTTAACCTTAAAGAAACTTGGAAAACAGGAAAGGTGCCAAAGGACAGAAGGGAAATGTCTAGGCCTTCACAAAAAGGTGAACCCCAAGTATTACAGATGAGCAAATTGGCCTCCCGGCCCTTCTAGCTAGTGCAGCGGCCTCATAAGCTCACAGCATTTAAGCATTAGGGAGAGAAGCATGGCTCTCTAGGGCCCAGTGAGACGTGGGCCTCTCTGAAGCTTTTCTGAGGCGCTGGTCACGGTGATGCTAAGAGGACACTCAGCCAGCAGCCTCCCTGAGCCTGCTGTGGCTGTAGAGCAGTTCAGCGCTGGATTGGCTGGCAATACGGGGAGTGGAGCAGTCGGGCCCGGGTCTCTCTGCGTGGGAGCCCTACTCCCCCACACATGGCGGATGTGATTCCTTAGTGAGAAGCAAGGCAGCACAGGGAGAAGAGGGCCTTTGGTACCCTGTTCCAGTTTCACCAGAGCGTTCACTGCTCACACTCCCCTCCCCCGAGCCTCAGTGGCCCCGTCTGTACAATGGGAATTCTGGGGCTGACATGAGAGACTGCACAGCTCCTGACACGTGGGGTCAGAGAATTATCAGCCTGGAGATGAGTATCCAAAGGCCTGAGGCAACACAACTTCAGCTGGGTTAATATGCAACCTCCCTCGACCCTGCCCTGCGGGAGGACTCCACGTGGCCAAGTGTGCAGCTCAGTGTCCTCTGCTTAGTGTGGCCTAAGGCCAAGTAAGGCAGCTGGACTGCAGCTCCTCCTCTCTCCCTGCTTTCTCCCTGCTCCTCCACCTGCTTGAGGATCAAATCCGCACAAAAAGCTGATTGCAAGCAAATTCCTGGCCTAGTACTGGGCAGAAATGGCTGCAAGTGGCCGAGGTCTCAGCAGGGCCATGAGTGCCTCTCCCTGCCCTGCCTGGAGACGAGCTCACTGGGAAGCCAAGGGACGCCTGAAGCCGGAGTACGATGCAGTGGTGATAGGAGCAGGTAAGTCAGGCTGAGCCAGAGCTGTGGGCTGGGAGGGCAGCCCTGCCCAGAGGCCTGGAGGGACCCCTTCCCAAGCCCCTCCCCTCCCCTCCCTCTTCTCTTGGCACAAAATGGCCAGGAGTTGGGGCAAGAGCAGGCACTGTGGTGGAAAGCCCGCCAGTCTATAAATAGGCACCAGAGTCCTGGGGATGGCTCTGCTGTCACCTTGCTGTGTGGTCTGAGGCAGCTTCCTGCCCTCTCTGGGTTTGGGTCTTCCCATCTAAAATGACCAGGGAGAACTAGGTGAGCTCAGGGTTTCCATATATCTCCTGAGAAATTGGCTGGTAGATGTCACATTCGTAAGGGTTGAAAAGAGCGAGCCCTGGGACAACAGACCTATGAAGTCCAGCCACCCCAAGGGCCCCGATTTCTGGTCCCCACCACTTCAACACTAAGGTCACCCACCCCCGAAGGAAACAAATCATTTCATAAAGGCGAGTTAGGAAAAAGTGAAAATAAGTTCCAGAGATCATAATGCATGTCTGCAGAGGGTGACAGTCCCCACTGCCCAGCACTTTGCTGCCCTTCAGGGTGACTGTGAGGCTGCCTTCCCTCAGGGCCTTCCAGTCACACTCACAAGGGCCCAAAGTTCAGCTCTTGACATTATTTCCAACTGGGTTTATACAGAGAGACAATGACAGGACCCAAAAAAGAACGTGCGCATCATTCAGCTTTAAAGGTGCATCGTGTTTTGGCAATTTTTTTGTTTTGTCCTCTTTATTTTTGTGCCAGTAAATATTTAAGTCACCCATCCAGGGGAAAATGTGTGCACATATACACACGTACATCAATTTATTAGAAATGCTGAAATAAAAGAAGTGTAGCACACCATTTTACAATTTTACAGATAAAATAACAATATTTGAAATTCCGGGTAGTTGATTCTCACTGCATTTCTGATTTTTGTCAAACTCGGTAGCCAATTTATGGTTGCAATCGACAAATGAGGATAGTTCCAAAAGGAATGTCGTTTAAGGTGTTCATTTACTTTAAAGAGTAGAAAGTGTCACAATGTAGCAGCTACAGACGCAGCACACCGTTGAGTTTAACCTGAATAGCAGCATTTTCTCCATCGCTCTCAAGTATAACAACAACAGAATAATACATCAAGCCCTGATGTGTAACGCTGATTTCCATGGTGTAAATACTCCTGCCATAGCATCACTGAACAGAAATGTGGGAGAGAGACAGCAGTGCATCGTTACGTAGGACGGCCCCCGAAAGGTTACGTAGAGGAAAATAACCGCCAGAGCATAGATAGTAGTAAAATAATTAGGAAGCAGCAAGTTTTTAGTATTTATTACTTGTGTTTTTAATGTGATTTATTTCATTGTAAGTTTATACACTTTAATTTTTAACAATGGCTGTTTGACAATGGCTTGCACGTGACCTGGGCTAGGGAAGCCTGCTCCAGTCCACCCACCCTGACAGCTCAGTAAATGGGAGCACCTGGCCCTCTCGGCCTCACAGAGCCCCCTACCCACCTTTGTCTTGGGACAGCTCTCCCCCACCGTCTCCTGGAGGGAGGTGGACTCTTGATCTTATTCTGAAGTAACTCCAATATCTAGAAGCCACCTGGAAGATGACCCTGATTTAGTCATGACTCAATGGGCCCAGGAGCTCATTCAAGTGCACTTCCCGATGATTCGAACTCTGAGGATTGAAGGTGATGCTGGAGATCAGCACATTTAACCAACGCTCTGAGTGGATCCAATGCTGACGCTGCAGCCCACAGTCAAGATGCCGCGTTCAGAGCAGCTTCCCTGCAGAGCCCGATGCGCCAGCTCCCCAAGGACCCCAGGAGTCAGACCTGGAGATTAGCTTAAGGTCCCTTCTAGGGGCAAAGGGAGGTCACCAGAAGCCACAGAAGGGCTCAGCCAGGACTAGGAGTGGGGGAGGTGGAAGGAGGAGGGTCCTGGGATATTGGATCCTCGACCTTTGTCATCTGAGATGTGTTTGTGCATGTGTGGGCTTATGTGTGGTAATTGAACTGGAACCCAGCTGCCTGGAAGCCTTTATTAGTTTTCCAAGATTTATAATCAGCACTAATTAAAGGACAAATAACTACCATTTATTCAGTGTCTGCGCAGGGTCAGGGCTTTACATAGATTATCGGTCATTCTCTCTGCAACACTGGAAGGTCCCAGCATCCTCTCTGTTTTACACATGAGGAAACCTGAGGCTCCTAGCTGGTTTAAGTGACTCTCCCAGGGTCATGCCTGGCGAATAGCAGAAGCCAAGTTGAGCCCAGGATGGTGGGCCTTTAAGTTGTTGTATGTATTTGAGAGCAGGGCTTTTCAAACAGCAGGTTGCAATCCGTCCATGAGTCCCACCCAGCAATATTTTTCAAACTCTCTTTAAGATAATTTTCAAAACTATGTAGAAATAGTATACCCACCAGTATTTTTTTAAATGAAGTATAATCAAATATGGTATCACCTGATTATCACATTATAAGGGTTAATATTCATGAAATTTTTGTGTCTGTGAACTACACTTTTATGTGGGGGGGGTGTAAAATACATTTTTTCCCCATGGATCACGGTGACAGAAGTTTGAAAACATCGTGGTAGAGTCTTTTAATGGATGAGAAATTGGTTCAGCCATCTCTAAAATTCTGGCAGTTTCTATGTGGAAATGTTAAAACAAAATCAGTTCAGCTGTGAAGAAATCCATCATGTGAGACACCACTGCTCCCCTATTTATGAATGTTTGTGAAATTATCGTTGAGCATTTTATTTGAGTCAACACGGGGTTCAGGTTGCTGCTCAGAAAACATAGTCATCTTCTGACACCTTCGAAGACACAGAGCAACCTTCTATCACCAAGTGGTCCAGACAAGGCTGGACTCCCCTCCCTGAAAATGACCGCTTAGCCCCGGCGCCCGTGTGCACAGCGTGTGTGTCTGAGACCACCCGCATCAGAATGACCCAGTTGCTTATGAGGCCTGCCCTCAGCCTGCTGAGTAGTCTCTGGGGAGGGGTCTGGGGATCCGGGCGGGCATTTACATGAGTTCTCAGGTCATCCTCAAGCTTCTCAAAGCTGCAGAGGCACTCACTCACTACCAGTGGGGCTTGGCGTGGACCATGGGATCCCACGCTAAGTTCAGGGCTCTTAGCCCAGGAGCGGCCCTCCTAAGATTTTTGGAAGGAAATTTTATATGTAAAATAGGTCAGTTGGCCCAATCAGCTAGCACCCCTGAAGCATACTAGCCACTCTAACAACATGGAAGCTGTATATGTTGAACTGTTTCTATTTTACTTTGAGAATACTGGGTTTGACAAAAACAAACCCATGTCCCTAAAGCTTTCTGGGGACTCTGCTATGAACCACATTTGCCAAAACAAGCCAGGCTTGATGGCGACTGTCCACACCACAAGCACTCACCTGGGTGGCCAGTGATTTTATGCTCGACATCAGCACACCAGCTCTCCTGGTACATCTGGTACTCCAGCGTACCAGCCAGGCTTTCCCTTTCCTCCTTGCCAAGTAAACGGACTCTTCCTCTGACAGCTACCTGCTCATCCCTGAGTGACGAAAGCTCAGCAATGTGAGGCTTCATGAGACAGCTTTTGTCCGATGACCATGGATTTTTTCCTTGCCCCTCACTCCAGCATGGAGCCTCTGACCAAGTCAGGATGACAGGACATTTTTCATGACAGGGCAAGAACCAAGGTTTCCTGACTCTATGCAGACAGGTATTTTATAGCATCGAGCTAGATGCTGTTCCAATATCCAGGTACAGATTTTAGGGGTGCCCCCAAGTTTCTGCTACCTCTCCAACATCTTCACAGGCCTGGTGACAAGGATGGGTGGCCACAGTCCTCAAGGAATATGTCTGTCTTCTCACTGACCAGTGTTACTTTCCTCCCCTCTCCTCTGTCTCATTGCAGGTCACAACGGGCTGGTGGCTGTGAGTACCTCCCCCCTTCTCCACTTCACTGGCCCCTAAGTATGTGGCTCTCAGGAGCCACAGGAAAGAAGGAAAGTTGGGCTAGTCCCCTCTCTCTGGTGCTGATGAGTGGCTGGGTCAGATGGACATTGGCAGTAGTTAAGGAGGATGTCCTTAATGCACATGGACTCCCCTCATGACCTTGGGAGAGTCAGGAAACTCTCAGAGGTGGGATGATGAAAAGGCGGGGAAGTGTATAACTGGCATAGCCTGAAAGACGTGTTGGAGGCTGGGGATCGGGTAACTGGAGCTGGGTGGGGGTCTGTGATCCCAGATTACAGGCAATGCTGGCGTGTAGAGCCTGGTGCTCCCAGATGGGTCTAGGCCATATGCTAACGTGGATAGCACAGCAGCTACACGGTCCCCAGTGTAGTCCCTGGAGATAGCGAGGAAGCCAGTCCAGCAGAGGAGATCTGAATCTGAGCTGAGCCAGGTTACCCCAAGGCTGTATTTCTCAAACCCAAGTCCCTGTACCCCCAGGAAGCCATAGTGCATACCGGAGGGTGTTGGGCCACAAGACGAACACGAACCACCTTCCAGAAGCGGTGGCAGCTTTAGAATACCAATACAGAGGACGTAGCAATGTCAGGGAGCTATGAGATGTGTTAAATCTGAATACTTTCCCTGACTTACCAATTTTCCTTGAACATTTTACAAGGAGATACTCAGTAACTCAATCCATCGGTAATTGAAACATCAATTTGATATTAATCTAAACCTGGCACATGCAGCCGCACACAAATGGGGACACACTACTGGAGGTTTCCAGCCCCAGCCCCAGGCCCACCTGGGCACCCCACCACCACCACCACCACCACCACCAGTCGATTTGGGTGGTGGCTCCTTGCAGCAAAGAGAATGCACACTGCAGGAACCTGGGGTAGCTCCATGAGAGGGTGTGAGGAGCAACTGATTCTTGGATTTTCGCTTTGGTCAGATAATGTGATGGAGAGTCTGAGGAAGCAGGTAGGGTTTGCTCTGGACTGGACACTGTCAGGAAGTGGCACATTCCTGTGGCTGGGCATCTTGATGAATCTCATCTATGGGGGGGGAGGGGACTGGTGTGAGGAGATTGGCAGCTGGTGAAGAAGCTGGTGAAGGCAAGCGTTAGGTATTTTGCTGGCGGCCCTAAGACCCTGTTTTTATTTACACTTAAACAAAATAGAGAAGGGGCTTGCTCTGTCCCAGACTAGATGTTCTCAGATGCCCATGGTCCGAGGTGCTCATTCTAACAGGAGAACAACGCGGCTCTCCTCCGAGGGCCAGGCCAGCTTCCTAGTGTTGGGGTTGCTCGTTTTCCTTTCTCATCAGGATACGTCAGGAGTGTAGATTCTGGGTCCAGACCATCTGAGTTCAATTCCCAACACCTCTACTCATCAGCTCTTTGTGTCTGAGGAGAATGTTTACCTCACCAAGCCTCAGTTTCCTCGTCTGTGAAATGGGAAGAAGCATAGTGCCTACCTCAGGGTGCTGGTGTCAATCAAATGAGAAGATCCACTCTGGTGTCTGGCGCATAGTACTTGCCATTTGAACTTTTTTAAAAGTTTGAGTTCGGAACTGCCCCATCCGTGTTATTTGTTCCCCCAAATAAAGATGTGTTATAATCATTGCTGCATTTATTGAGCATGTTCCATGTGCCAGAGAACCAGCTCACAGCAGCCCTGCAAAGCAGGCAAAGTGAGTATTATTATCATCAGCCCCATTTTCACACATGGGGAACCAGAGGCCAGGTGGAGCAGGGGCCGAGGTGGAGAAAGGGGAGCAGAGGCTGGCATCTAGCTCGGTGCGCACAGGCAAGCCCACTGTGCTGCCTCCTGGGGACTGAGACGAGGAATAAGGCTCAGCCCCCACCTGCAGGAGATAAGGCTGACTTCACAGAGTCACCTGGGCCTGGCAGAAAGGGCAGTCACCTTCAGCTGGGAAGTGGAAGGGCAGGAACAGTCATGTTCAGTCTCAGAAGACAATTGGGAAAGTGTGGCTTTACGAAGCAAGAACAACATTCCCGGAGCGGGAACAGCAGGAGCCGAGGTGCAGCCCTGCAGCGAGGACCTCAGACTGCAGGTTGGCCTCCAGGGCTAAAGGGAGGGCCCCATGTGCTCCTCCCCCCCACAGGCCGCCTACCTGCAGAGACTGGGGGTGAACACAGCTGTCTTTGAGAGACGCCATGTGATCGGGGGTGCAGCTGTCACTGAGGAGATCATCCCAGGTGAGCCCTGAGAGGTGGTGTGGGGCTGGCAGGGGGTGACCACTGGTGACTATCTTCATCTCATTCGGTTCCAGGGTTTAAGTTTTCCCGCGCATCCTACCTTCTCAGCCTGCTGAGGCCACAGATTTACACCGACCTGGAGCTGAAGGTAGAGGTCTCCTGCCTGTGGCCTAATGGTGTTGGGTGGGGGGCAGTTCCATCTTCCTGCCCTGGGGTGAAGCCTCCTACTATGTGTGTGCCTGTGGTCTCTCTTCCGTCTGTGGGTTTGTATGTCTCGTGCAATCTCCTTGGTACATTCCCACACATGGGTTTTTTCTAGCCCAACTTCGTGTCTTAAAAATTGGGAAATTTCACATAAAAACTGAATTTCCTTTGTCAACGTCAGGCCCATGTTCCTACATACAGCACGATCTAGTACCCTACATGGGACGGGGTCCCACCGCTGTCCCATCACTTCCTGGTGTCCTGTCTGGCCATGGCAGGGAAGCTGCCTGAACCTTTGTGCCTGAGTTTACAAAGCTGCCTTCGGACATGAGTCCGATTAAACTTTAGATCCTGTTACCATTTTTGGCAGCCTCAGCAGGAAGTTGGAGAGACTTTCACCTTTCCTGGCTCTTGGGCTGTTTGGAGGGGATCCTGAGAACATTGTCTGCCCTTGTTGACTTCTCTTAGTGACCTTAACCTTGGTCCACAAGCTTGCCAAACTCTTCCTCCTACCCTTCCAGCCCTTACTGCCTCCTTTGTAAACCCGGTCACCACATTCCTGGAGCCCACTTAACTTCTACCTGCTTATTGCAGGTCACCCACCACTCAGAGAAAAGGGTCCTCTGTACCATCTGTACACGAAGCTGCTGTGTACTTTAGCACCAACTTTAAATTGAAAGTTTGAAATTAATAAGAGGTTCATCCACTGTTTCCAGCTCTTTGGCCACTGGTTCATGTAGATGAGTTCTCTGAACCGGATAATTACAGAAACACACTAAAGAAATTATTCCTTGAGCCCTAAGTCAGGGGCTCAAAGAATAGACAAAGAGAGACAAAGACAGAGACAGAGAGAAGAGAGGAAGAGCCTATCACCAACGAGGCTTGGGAGTGGGTCTCTGGTTTCAGTCCACACCAGACTACAGCTGAAGGCACCAGTTATGCACAGTGGCAGAATGTGTGTGTGTGTGTGTGTGTGTGTGTGTGTGTGTGGCGGGAGGAGTAGACCCTCCTTTTGAAAACCTTGCTTTTGAAAACTCAAAATCACAGAATACAAATTTTTACATGATTGTTCTCTTTAAAAAAAAATAACTTGGCAAGTTCTGTATACGACTCAAAAATTTGTAAATCAAATTATATTTTAAAAGCATCAAAGGAGCTTCTGTTTAAGGTGACCCTGGAGTAAATGAGTCTACAAAGTAAATAAAAATTTCTGATGTGAATAATTTTTCTACATTGCAGGTATGGCTTTTGACATAACCATCACTTTATTGCGTCTTCCTAAAATTTAATTACTTATTTCTGAAGTGGGGGCAGTTATAGACCAGTGCTGAGAGCCCAGGCTTTGGCGTCACATACATGTGGTTTTTGAAACTCAGGCCCACCTCCCAATGTGACTTTGGACAAGTTATTTAACTTCTCTGAGCTTCTTTATTGTATTTGTGCAACGAGGATGATATATTTATAGAGTTGTGAAGTAACCACCGTTAACCCTCATACGGTTCCCGGCACAGGACAGCATGGTATGGTGTAGCGTGCTGTGGTATAACACAGTGTGGCATGGCATGGTGCTGTGTGGCGTGGTGTGGCATGGTGGGGTATGGCATGGTGTAGTATGGTTCCTGTGGCATGGCATGGTATGCTGTGATGTGGTATAGCATCGTGTGGCATGGCATGGTATCACAGTATGGCATGGTGAGGTATGGAGTAGTTTGGTACGGCATGGCATTACACAGCTTGGCATGGTGTGGTGTGGTATGATCTGTCATAAAGTGCCTGGAATAAAGAGCTTTTTATACACTTATATTAAAAAGTTAGAATCGGGGCTTTGGTAACCTGCATACGGGCACCTAAACAGTCAAAAATGCAATCAGAGAGGGGCCAAGGGCAGAGGCCACAGATCTCTTCAGCTGTTGCTTGTGCTGTCTGTGTTCTGCAGAAACATGGGCTGAGGTTTCATCTTCGAAACCCCTACTCCTTCACCCCCATGCTGGAAGAAGGCACAGGGAACAAGGTGCCCAGGTCCCTTCTCTTAGGCACAAACACGGCGGAAAACCAGAAGCAGATCGCCCAGTTCTCACAGAGGGATGCTCAGGTAGGGAAACTAACCAGCGATTGATCTTCTCCTTTAACTCCTTCTAGAGGAGGCTCTTGAAAGGAGTTGGGCCTGGTTGGCATTGTCCTAGAGCATGTGTCTGAAAGCCACAGAGGCTTGGACAGGCCACCCCCTCCCTGCCCTAGGAGGGCTCATACCTGCGCTAGCCTTTGATCTTGGGCACTGTGAGGAGGAGGTGGAAGTCAGTGATTAAGACCAGCAGACACCAGAAACCTTCAAACCTGTGTGTGTTCAATATGAGGCCACGGTTTGGGTGACCACCTACTGAATATCGAAAGGGAATCCATGAGTGTGTACTTATACTCTCTGGACTTTCCATCTCTCCTGCTTTCGGACAGAACTCTAAGTGGTTATCAATATCAAAGCACATAAAGGCCCAAAAGAAAGATAAAGGGTGGATCAGAGACAATTAAAGATAGAATGAACTGGATCAAGAGTTTAGGACAAGAGAGTTGTAATAAATATTCATTCAATCTGGCATCCATTTCCCTGACAGCCTAAGGAAAGAGATGGTCCATGACGGCACGCAGGTCTAGTGAAAGAAAGTCCCCACATCTGATGGAGATGCACATATTTTTTTCTTGAGATTATAATTTGTTGAGTAGCTTTACACATTATTGAGTGTCATGGGGCTGGTGTGACTGGTTTTGCAGAGATGAAAAGATTCTTTGAATGGGTATTTTCTGTACTATGCCTACATATAAGCTAAAGGCATAGCATTAACTCATATCTTGGTGGAGACATTTTTATAAGAAGAACCTAATATATTAATGTGTTTGGCTTTTTTCTTATGTTAATCTAGTGTTGGGTGAGACCAAGAGAACCACAGTTTTCTGTTCAACTAGCAGTATCCAAACCTGGCTGACAGTCAGAATCACCTTGAGAGCTTTCTTTTTTAAAAAAGTGATTCTTTTGTTGGGGATCACTGCTTACACCCTCTTCTCCAAACCCTGCCTATCTTAGATGCACTAGAGAAGATTCAGGACACGGCCAGGGCCCTGGTCCTATATGACAGTGGCTGTAGCCGAAATGCTAGTGACCACAGGACCAGGAGGCAGAGGCCACATCCCATTGTGGAAAGTAAAGAACATGAATTCTGGTTTTGTCTTGACACATTGTCATATTAAAGGCCTGCTGCAGAGAAACCTGTTTAACTTCATTTTTATCAAGACTTCTCAAATGTACTTCGGCACAGAACTTTTATGTAACAGTTATTAAAATTCCGTGGGTATACTCACGAGTCTAAAAACCAAAAATGTAAAACTCTGGGCCGAAAATAAAAATAAGGTCTCCCGTAGCACAGGTATTCACCCCTGCTGTTGTCATCCATCCAGTGAGGTAGGGATGGGTGTCCTAACCAGGCTGCCAAAATGAATTCTGACATGGGAGCTTGTGGGGTGAAGGGAAGTAGGCTTCAGTTTCTACTTATGATAAGAGGGCAGGAGATTTGAAGACCAGGGAAGAACCGTTAGCATGCTGAAATACAAGGAAACAGATCTTCCTTTTATCAGAAATATGTAGACAGACAGGACAGAAAGAAGAAGCTAGTCAATGGTTTTTGGTTTATCACAGCACATCCTAGGATACTTGCCAATTTTCCGTGGCTCACTACTGTTCTCGGCCAGTATCAACCAGTTTCCCTGCTACCACCTGGTGGCTCTTCCACTGCGCAGGCTCTCTCTGACCTCTGCTAGTGTTGACATCAGCGCACAGACCTAGGACTGGGAATAACTCAGCACAGCCACGCCAAGCCACAGCTGGGCATGAGTCTTGAGGAACCATGGAGCCTCAACTGAGATGCAGCAGGCCACATGGGGTGGCATAGAGGGCTGAGCATGGGGGCAATGTCTTCGTGGGGTTTTAGGTAATGAGGCCTTGACTTGGTGCTCTGTTCCAGGCCTTTCCCAAATATGAGGCCTTCATGAATCGCCTGGCATTAGCCATTAACCCTCTGCTGGACGCAGCCCCTGTGGACGTGGAAGCCTTAAGTCAGGGCTCCTTGCTACAAAGGCTCAAGTCGCTCTCTACCCTCACACCCCTGCTGCAGGCAGGTAAGTCCAAAGCGCTGGCCTCATGGCATCATGTGTGACCTTCACAGAGTTGAGCCTATTTTTTCAATGACTAAGCATAGCCTGACCTTCTGTGGCAGCCTGCCAACTGCTTGCCATCCACTGATAGGGGCTGCCTGGGGCACAGTCACGAGAAGCACTTAGCCTGGCGCGCCCCAAAACCAGAGCCTGACACAAATGCTCATGTGCAAGTAGTCCATTTTGAAGGGTCACCCAGGGAAAGCAGGAGTGAAACTGCAAAGAGGGAGAGTTGACACCAAGGTGTCCTGCTGTACTAGCCACTACACAGGTGACAAAGCGCTGGGCCTGTGAGGACCCTGTGGAAGCATTAAGCAGTGCACATGAGGACCATCCCCAAGAGAGGAAAGGGGGAACATTTATCCTTCACGTACTGTCCTCCATTGGTCAAAGCTTGCCCCGTGACAATATTAAATCCCACATGGGGCTGTGTATCCATGGCTGCCAGGTGGGTTTTGTGAGTGTCCTGTCACAGTGTCAAAGAAGCATCAGGGCAGAACTAAAGAGGCACATCTGACAGGTGTGAGGGGAGATGTCAGTTTCACTGTGAGAAGCTGATCAAAGCCTGCGTGGAGCTTCTCACCATAGGCATGGCTAGAATAAGAGATAGGTGCCAAGAGAATTTGAAAAGGTGCCTCATACAAAAAGGGGTACTAAATTTGAGCTCAGCAAAAAAAAAAAAAAAAAGATAAAAAGAAAAAAAAATTCTGTGATCAATTTTTGATTTCTGCCATAGGTATGAGAAAGGCAGTTTCCCTAAGCATGCTATTCTTTTCTACCACTTTAGGGTGTAAAGCCAATTTATCCTCTATGTTTTAGACAAATACTGAACTGGTTAGCTGTGATCACAAAATTGCTGCACAACGAACAACAAGAAAACTCCAGTGGCATATAAAAATAAAAATTTATTCCTCGTGAATCTGTGTGGTCCAGCTGATCCCAGCTAGGTTCAGCTGATCCGGTCTGGTTTCACACATATGTTTGTGGCTGGGGCACATCGGCTAGGGCAGCTCTGCTCCTGGTGTGTCTCATCCTCCTCTGGCTTCAGGCGAGTCCAAGCATGGCCTTCTGACCTCAGTGGCAGAAGCACAGCAGGCAAGCTCAGGTGTGCAGACCACTCTCAAGCCTCTGTTTGCATCACATCTGCAAACGTTCCCCTGGCCAAGCAAATCATGTGAATGAGTTCAGAATTAGGGAGCAGGGCCGGTCAACCCCACTAAGGTAACCCCACTGCAGTTACGTGGCAAAGTGTGTGGATCTAGGGAGGGGTGAAAGACCAGAGCCCAAAGTGGATGGACAGTGGCTCTCACATTAGCAGTCCAAAGAGCCTTGTGCAGTAAGCATTCGTGCACATTCATGGAGGACCTGCTATGTGCCGGACACTAAGCTAGGCGCTGGGGCCACAGTGGCTAGAGGTCACAGCCCCTTCCCTCACGGTGTCGCTGCCCAGGTCCTGTCTGAGATAGTCTGAATCAGTGTCAGAGGAGCGGACTAACCAAGCCAGCTACCTCCCAGGTCACAGGCCTTACAGAGTTTAAAGTAAAGGAATATGGAGCAAGTTAAATTTTTTCCAACAATAATGCTAAGAATTAAAATGTGTTAAATGCCTACGAACTTGCAAATGCTTTACATACCTCACTTAATCCTCACAATAGCTCTAGGAGGTAGGAAACATTACTCCCATTTTGCAGATAAAGAAACAGATGCAGAGATGTTAGCTACATTACAGATCAGAGCTTTCCCTTCTTGCCTGTCTCGGTTTAGGTTTTATGAATCTTCTCTTTCAGGTCGCATCCTGGGAGTCCAGCTGCCCCAGTATTACCAGGTCTTCACAGCTCCAATAACCAAGGTAAGGAGTTCCCCAGCCTCAGGCTGTACCTCAGAGTGAGGGGGTCTCTCTTCACAAGGCCCCTAAGCCCTTCTCCCTGCCGTTTTGCTGTCCCAGGTGCTTGATCAGTGGTTTGAGTCCGAACCTCTAAAAGCCACGTTAGCAACAGATACTGTGATTGGAACCATGACAAGTCCCCACACTCCTGGGAGTGGGTGAGTTGGGAGGCAAAGTGGGGTGGCTGGAGTGGAGCGAACTCCCCAAAAGCAATAACAACTGTCATTCGCTGAGCTCACCCAGCCAGCCAGGTATGAAGCCAAGAACTTCCTGCACAAGTCACACACCCCTCAAGGTGACGTCTGAGAGCCATGGTTCAGAGAAGGGAAGTATCTTGCCCAGAGTCACACAGCTAGTAAAAGGCGGAGCTGTTTTGCAACCCAAGTTGTCTGACCACCAGGCCCCCCAAAATCTTCTTTCATAGCCACTACTCTCTACTACTTCAAAGGCTTCCTCCTACCTCCCATTGTGATATCTCAACACAAAGATCTTTATTCTACTCTCTTTCTCTTCTCTCTCTGGCTCACTTCTCTTCCAGTCTCTTCCCCTCCCGGGAAGCTCCATGGCCCCTCCTTCTCCCACTGATCCTTTCCCTGGGGTCCAGAACACCCTTACACAGAGACACCTTTGTGACAGTGGGAAGCTGCCTTCTCCTTTGTGAGTGGGAGTGTGCTGACAGCCTGAGCCGGGAGGGGGCAGTCCGACACAGTGAAGTTTGTAGTTGTGGTATGGCTTAGTGAGCCCCTGTGGGAGCAAGAATAAAGGGTGTGTGCGTGCATGCATGCGTGTGTTGGGATAGAGGATGCTGCCAAGTGTTGGGCCATGTCCAATGCTCCAAAAGATGCAGCTAAAAGCTGTCAATGTGGCTTTTCTCTCAAGAGATGAGAACACCCCTTGGAAGGGCTTTCCAACACACATTAAGCCAGCCCTAAATCCCCCAGGGCCATGGAAAAGGGGGTTTGGCAGCAGTTGCCACACCTCGGCCGAGCTCTGTCATCAAACGGCAATTCGGACCTTCCAGCTGGGGCCTTCTATTCTTTTCTCTGTGGGTCTCCGGGAGGCTTAGCTAATGCCCAGGTTGTAAAATATGCCTTTAAGTAATTTATTTCTTCATTAATTCTCTTAATGAAGAAAATGGATGGAGCACTTGCCTGTGCTAGGTGCTGGGGCTACAGTAGTGAGTGAAGCTGAAATCCTGTGGGAGATGTCCATACGAAACAAGTGATGAGAGTGGAGTGCCGTGAGTTGTGATCAGGGAAATACAGCAGGGACATGACGTGGTCTGGGGTGAAGGACCCAAAAGGGGGAGATGTTTAATCTGAGACTAAGGACAGCAGGCACCAGCTAAGCAAAAGAGAAAGGAGGAAGGGGTTTCCAGGCTGCTGAAATGACATGTGCAAATGCCAGGAGCTGAGAAACCACATGGCCCATTCAAAGAACTGAAAGAGGTTAGCTTTGGTAGGAGGGTGGGATACAAGTGGGAGCACGGTAAGAGACGAGGCTGACGAGCAGGCAGAAGCTCTGGAGGCCATTGCTGGAGACTGGCCATTTCCCCCAAAAGCGACAACGAGCCAGTGAAGGCTTGAAAGGAGAGAAGCAACAGGAGCGTTAGCTGGAGATCAGGCTCCAGGTTCTGCATGGAGAAAGGTCTTCAGGGAAGAAAGACTGGAAGGAGGTGATCCAACTAGGAAGACATTACTGCAGCTGGCTAAGGAAGAAAAGAGAGTGGCCTGAACCGGGGAAGAGGCAGCAGAGAGCAGGGGAGTTGGAAAGTTCTTCAGGAGGCACAGTTGACAGCACTTGATTGGATGTAGGCGGTGAGCCACTAGTAAGAGGCAAGATTGACACCCAGGTTTCTGTTGGAAACTGAAGGTGCCATTTACTGGGCTGGGGAAGACTGAAGGAGTAATAGGTTGGGGAATAGGGAAAAGGAAGGCGTTTAAGATTCTTGTCAAGAAACCATCCAAATGGAGGTATCTGTGGGTAGCAGGGCATAGAGGCTGGAGCTCAGGAAAGAGCCAGAACTGTGGTTTAGGGCATCACCATCGTGTTGTTGCTAGCAGACACATTTTCATGGGGAGAGAAAGTAGGTTGGGGACGCAAAGGATTCTTACAAAAGCCTAGAGCCCATTTAAAGGCTAGTGTAAAAGGGCTGGAGTGGGCAGGGAGAGGAGAAAGATGTGAGATGAGATGGAATGTTTGCATGTAGACCTCTGGGGAGATGAAATTCCACTGATTAAAATCCAGCCACTGATTCGGATGGTCTGTCCTCAGGTATGTGCTGCTACATCACGTGATGGGGGGCCTGGAGGGAATGCAGGGGGCCTGGGGCTACGTCCAGGGTGGCATGGGTGCCCTCTCTGATGCCATCGCAAGCTCAGCCACTGCACATGGAGCAAGTATCTTCACCAAAAAGGTGAATGGCCCCGTACCCTTTACCCTGATTATTGGCTAAGATCCCAGAATAGAACAAAATCTCAGATTTAGAAGGTCCTTTGTTTTACTGATGGCAAGGTGGGGCTTGAAGTCAGGGGGCCCAGGTTATGCAGCCTGTTTGAGGCTGAACAGCTGCCAGTCAGGTCCCCATCTCTCTGTGGACTCAGGTCTCCTTTGAATTCATCACTATTAACCCACATTTGGGCTGAGCCTTCCCATTAGCAGGGGTGGGCTGAGTCTTCAACAAGGAGTTGCAAAGCTTAGCAGGGTGGGTTTGGGATGAGGAAGCTGCGCGTGCCTAGGAGCAGCGCAGTCAGTGGAACTCCCCAGGACCCACCCTGCATTTCCTTTCCTGGGGTTTCTGGGGCCTCATTCCGATGGGCTCTAGACAGTGGCTAAAGTACAGGTGAGCAGTGGAGGACGGGTTCAAGGAGTCGTGCTGCAAGATGGCACGGAGGTGAGGAGCAAAGTGGTGCTGTCCAACGCGTCACCGCAGATCACCTTCCTGACGCTGACACCACAGGTGAGGCCTTGGGGGTGGAAGTCTGCTGAGCCTGGGGCTGGAAAATGGGGTGATCGATAGAGGCAGGACTGCATCAGCGTGGAAGATGCAAGTGCCAGGTCTCCCCACTTTGGGGGAAGCCAGTCCTTCTCCTTCTTACCTAATAGGAAGGTAGCAAACAGGGAAGAAGCCGCACGGGTGAGGAGAAAGGTCTAGAGTGGGTAGATGCCCTAGGCCATCCAGCTGGCAATCGGCAGAACCAGAGCTGGACCCAGGTCTGACTTTCAATCCAGAGTTATTTATACAACTCTCCTGCTATCCTGATCTCTCCCTTTTAACCAACTCTAACTCCACCATCAATGCCAATTATCTGTTTCTATAAGAATTCTGCATAACGACCAACCACACGACTTCTGGGCACATAACAATAGACACTAATTCAGTACACAGAGCTGGAGAATTCCGTTGATCTTGGCTGAGTTCAGCTGATCAGGACTCACTCATGCATTGGCCACCAGCTGTGAGTCAGCTCATGGGTCCTGCTGCTCTTGGCCAGGCTCCCTCATGTGCCAGGGCCAGCAGGCTGTGGTTCGTCTGGGACAGTTTCTGCAGAAATGAGCAGGGTGACTCATCTCTGTTCCATGTGTCTTTCATCCTCCAGCATATTCTCAGCATCTGGCAGAGGGCAAAAGCAAGCAAGCTCAATTGTCCAAATACTTTTCAATCTTCTATTTACATCCTGTTTACTAACTTTGGCCTTGTCTCACGGCCAAGCCCAGAGTGAGAGTAAGAGGGCGTGAAAGGGGCATGTATGCAGGGAGGGGCAGAATTTGGGCCAATTTTTGCAATTGACCACAACTTCCCTGTCTCACAAAAGATATGATAAAATGTGAATGAACATGGAGTTCCCAGCCATTCTTGGAACTATTCTTGGGTACAAGCACCACTTTTCTGAGTGATTCCACTAATAAAATTTAACAAAGATCAGTTCAAAAGCATCTTGTTGAGGCCATTCTGAGATCATCAAAATTTCCAAGAGCTTACAGACCAAAAGAGAAAAAGAGGACAGCAGACCACTGACCATATCCTATGGAGAAGCTGGTGTGGGCCAGTTATATTCAGGACTGGCATTGAGCAGGAGGGGGTCCAGGAGGGCTTCACAGAGGAGGTGGTTTGGCTGAGCTCTTAAAGGATGGAGAGGATTTCTGGGAGTAGAGGTCAAGGGACCAGTCTGAGCAAAGGAAGGAAGCAGCCCCTTGGGGGCCTTGGCCATCCTCGGGGCTTTCATGGAAACTTCTCTTTCCAGAAGTGGCTTCCTAAAGAGTTCACGGAGAGAATCTCTCAGCTGGACACTCGGTCACCAGTCACCAAGATCAACGGTAAGTGGCACACCACATTGCTGAGCTGTCTCTTTTGACGTCACCTGAGTGAGCAATGTTTAGGTCTGGGGAAAACTGACCTACATCGTCATCTCTATCCTCAACCTCCAGCCTGCCCCCCAGTTTGAAGGTGAAACACTTTTTTCATATTTCCTCTTCCCAGCCTACCACTTGGGTGAGCAGGGTGATGGTAGAGAAGGAGAACTCCTGGGTGGGAGAGGGCTGATGACACAGGCCTTTGGGCCCTGACCCTCCCTTTTGGTCACTCAGTGGCTGTTGACAGGCTTCCTGACTTCCGGGCAGCCCCCAGTGCTCCCAAAGGCCAGCCGCTGCCCCATCACCAGTGTTCCATTCACCTGAACTGTGAAGACATCGACCTCCTCCATCAGGCTTTTGAAGATGCCATGGATGGCCGGCCTTCCCACAGGTGGGTGGACCCTGAGCTTTGCGTCCCCTGGAATATTCCTACACATGGTCCTGGGGAGAAGCGGGCGACTGTCCAGATACAGCAGGGATGGCCTCTTCCTCCTGGTTAAACATTTAAGATGATGTCAATATCTGCCTAAATCCATGCTTAGGTTCTAAGGTGAGGAAATGCATCCCAGACAAGACATCTCTGGACCAGGCAAGGTTAACGGGTGAAGAGTAGGACATGTTCAGCCAAGTGTCACAGGTTAGCAGAAGGGGCAAAGGACTGCTGATAGAATAATGCTGGCATTTGGGAAGAACTGGAGGAAAAGCTTTCTGGGAGAGAGAGATGATGTGATTCAGCAGCTTGTCAGAAGGCACAGACTCACCTGATTCTGCAGTCTCACTCATCTCTGAGCAGCTGCGTTCATGCAAAACCCTAAAAGCATTTCCTACCTCCAGGTGCAGCTGCATCCCTATCCTGCGGGAATAGGCAGGGATGTTGCAGGAGCGAGCATCTTTCCATGCTGTCAGTTGTCCACCGAAACTTGTTGAAAACCCATTCTGTGCCAGTCTCTGTAAAGGTACAGATTAGGGCACTTGGGAACCAGACACGAAGCAGACAGAGTTTATCCTAAGACGTGCACACAAATGTTCACAGCAAGAGGCAAAGAGTTCTGCCCTGAAGGGAGGGTAGAGGAAAAAGTCCACTTATCTATTCATAAATATTTTGGGGTCTCTATTCTAATTCAGGGACTTGGTCACGAAGCAGCAAGCAGAGTCAACACAGCCTCTGCCATCAGATCACTGATCTTCTATGGTGGGAGACAAAACAGTGGACAAACATGCACTGATGATATGGAGAAAATAGGTCAGGGGAAGGGAGAGTTTGCTAGTCCTCATAAGGAGGTCAGGAAAGCCTTCTCTGACAACACGATGTCTGAGCAGAGACCTGAAGGAAGAGAGAATACAGGTCTTGTGGATATCTGAGGAAGAACACTCAGACAGAGGGAAAGTCAGGTGCAAAGGCCCTGGGGTAGGAGTGTGCTGCTGTGTTGGAGGCACAGGGATGAGGCCAGACTGGTTGGAGAAAGAGAACCTAGAAGTGAAGAGTGAGGGTGGGCTCCAAGCTGCAGCCGCCTCATCCTGGGGGCCTTGTCGGCCACCCCTGGCTTTTACTCCAGGGAAGTTTGTGCAAAGCCCGACTTATACTTTAAAAGGATAACTCTAGCCACTGCGTGGAGAAAAAGGGCCTCTGTTGTAATTGGTTACTATTGCAGAACCCAAGGGAGAGGGAACGGTGGCTTGGACCATGGTGGGGACAGCAGAAACGATGAGCATCTGAAGGCAAAACTGACAGAATTGCTGTTTGACGGGGAGTGGGTGTGAGTGAAAAAGAGCCACCAGATGATGGCGTTTCCCTTATTAAAAAGGGGAAGAGGGTGCAGGTAGGGAGGAGCGGATTTTGGGGAAACCGGGCATTTGAGTTTGGACAAGTTACTTTGATGATGCCTAGTAGACAGCCAAGCTCAGAGGAAACACTGCAAATGTGGGATGCAGGGAGAAGGGCATTTCATGTGGCCTTGAAGGATGGTTGTATGTGGAGATCAAAGGCAGAACGTGCTCCAATAGAACAGGTATTATACACACGGGAGGGACAGGAGGCAGTTCCCAGCTCTGTTGGGTGTCAGGCAGCCCCGGGAGCTCTGTTTTACCCTGCCTGCCCAGGAAAGGTCATCAGGCAGGGGCAGGCTTGGTTGAAACCTGGCCGCCTGAGCACTTGCAGTCTTAGCCTGGCCCCTTCACTCATTCGTGCTGCCTGTACGGGCCATGTGAGGGAGGGAGGCAGGGAATGGCCACGCATTCAGAGCATTCAGGATGGGCAGGACCAGAGATGCTGTGGCCTGGCTGGAGGAGTTTCGCAGGAGTAGCGTGGTCGCAGAACTGCCGCAGGTAAACAACCCTTATGGCTTTACAGCGATCATCGGCCCGACCTTCTCACCATCATCTTGTCTCAGGCCTTCATTTCATCCTCATCATCTCAGAGTAGCCCCTGCCCCTTCCCTTGGGACAGCTACTGTTCTTCAGATCTGACCCTCTCTCCTCCCCCATTGCAAAGGCCTCTGATTGAGCTCTGCATCCCTTCCTCACTGGACCCCACCCTGGCTCCTCCTGGCTGTCACGTGGTCTCCCTCTTCACTCAGTACACTCCCTACACACTGGCCGGAGGCAAGGTCTGGGATGATCTGGAGAGAAACACTTATGCAGACAAAGGTAAGGAGGGCTAGACTGTCCTGTCTCCAGAGTGACAGCTGGCCACATGGCCAGGATGGGCCCATCTCCTAACCACCCCATTCCAAACAAATGCCTTCAGATTCTGTCCCAAGTGGAGAGAAGTACCCAAAGGAACCTAAGTCAACATAGTGAATCCCTGCTGGGTTCAGGCACTGGGCTAAGGAAGCGAAAAAGACACAGTTCCTGCCCTCAAGTTGCTCATAGTCTGGTGGGTGAACCAAAGGAGGAAGCCGTGAGCCAGAGAGACAAGGAGAGCTTTCCAAAGGAGGGGACATTTGACCTGGGTTTTAGAGGATAGATGGGAGTTGGCCAGGCAGCAAAGGGCATTCTAAGCAAAGAAACAGCTCGAGCAAAGCAGTGAGGTAGAGAAAGCTTCTCATAGTCAAGGGGAGATAAGTAACTTTGCATTTAGGGTTGGGGTGAGGAGTTGGGAATGCGTGGGAAGCTGGACTACCCTGAGATCCATGGGCCTGAGTGTTTATTTGCCTGCGGACCATTTTTGTGTTTTGCTAATTGAGATATAATTTGTATATGCTAAGATTTTAAGTATGTGGCTTAATAAGTTTTAGTAAACCTACCAAGTTATGCAACCATAACACCTCCTTTCTCCCAATGCCATCCTGTTTTCCTGCTGTCTGGCGCCAACCCAGTGTTTGATTGTGTCGAGGCCTATGCCCCCGGCTTCAAGGGCTCCGTGGTGGGCAGGGACATTCTTGCACCCCCAGATTTGGAGAGAATATTTGGGCTTCCTGGAGGGGTGAGTATGAGCCTGGGCTCCCTTCTTCTCTCTGCACCCCCTCCCTGGCGTGCCCTCCCCACTCAGCCTTCGTTGGAAGAGAGGGCAGTGGCAGAGACCACAGCAGAGAGGAGACAGAGAAGTGATCAGATCTGGGGTGTGGGGGAGGAGTGAGGAGGTATAGACAGGGGAGACTGTGCCACCGGGATTGTGGCCCTTCTGTGCGGGTGTCCATGTTAGCCCCCGCCACCTGACTTTCTGCAGAGCGAGCTTCCACCCTGAGGTGGCATCATGTCCTCAGACTTCTATTCAATGTTTTAAAGACTCACTGAGACTGGAGGCTCGGAGACCGCTTAGGAGGCCAATTCCACTACAGCAGCCACAAGCCTCATGTGGACATCAATCACTTGAATGTGTCTAGACCAGAATGAGATGTGCTGCAAGTGTGAGACGCATACAGATCGCAAAGACTTAGTGCAAAAAAATGGAAACTGTCTCATTAATAATCTTCATATTAACATGTTGAAATGATGATGTTTTAGATCTACCGGGTTAAATGAAATATAGTGACACTAATTTCACTAGTCTCTTTCAATTTCAATGTGGCTACTAGAAAGTAAGAATTATATATGGGGCTCGTGTTGTCTTTTTAATGGACCTCGCCGGCCCAGACATAGAGTAAAGGAGGAAAAAGACTGGATGGATGTGAAAGGCCTGGGCTGGGCAGAAGTGACAAGTCTGGGTAACACTGAATGTAGAGGCCAGGGTGGGAATGACGTGAAGGATCCACGAGGCCGAGGAGAGGAAGGTGGAGTCATCCACCGAGTCAGGGAAGGTGAGAGAGCGGACACGAGGGATGAGGACGAGCTCCGTTTTCGGACATGCTGAGAGGTTTGGCTGCAAGGACATCTCCACGGTGACGTCCAGCAGACGCTGGTCTCCTGCCCCATGTTCGTGCTGCCTCCCTTCTTGGCTGATCTGACCCAGGCCCATGGAGCAGAACTGGCCTCGGGTCCCCGTGCCCTTTGTCTGCTATTTGCTGTGATTCTGCTGGAGCTTGAACCCATGGGGCCCAGGCACAGACGAGTGTCTTGGCCAGAGAAACAGGTGCCAGCACCAAAATGAGTCAAATTCCTCTATCACTTAAATAGAGTGAATAGGATTCATGGCCCACAGCAAAACCTTTAAAATCCCTTTTCTTTCCCATTCAGTCTCCTCACACTCTGAAAACACTCGCTTCCTTTCTTTCTTCCTGGAAAAAATGATCTGGAAAACTCCACCCTAGGATCTATTCTCTCTCTTCCCCTACCCTTTCTGCATCATGAGAACCAAGAAAACCTCCCAGAAGGAGAAGACCCTTCCTCAGAGAACAGGGGAGGGGGAGAAGGCCACAGTCGCGGCGAAGACCATCACACTGCCAGGTGAACAGCCTTGGCCCTGCCTCCCACAGAACATATTCCATTGTGCCATGACCCTGGACCAGCTCTACTTCGCCCGCCCTGTGCCCCTGCACTCCAGCTACCGCTGCCCTCTCCGGGGCCTGTATCTCTGCGGAAGTGGGGCCCATCCTGGTGAGTGACTCTCGGTCCCACTGCCTTACGGGGCCAGCGAGGGCCGACCGGACATTGGCGGCTTGCAGACAGGGAAACAGGGTAAACAATAAGGAAGGTGGGGAGGGAGGGAGGGGAGCATGGAACTCCTATGAGAATAGGCCATGCCCCATATTCAGAACTGTCAGCACTTGGGGAAACAAACAGCGGCCACAGCCCACAGGTTAGCTCCCGCCACCTCCTCATGAGGACCAATGATATGTCCCAGAGACATCTCTCCGAATTCCAGTTTGGGGTTGGGAGACCCATGTCTCTGCATCCCCCCTCCATACTTTACACCAGCAAGAATCAGTAAAGTCACTCGATTTTAAAATCCTTCCCTGTACCTACTCCAAGCCTAACTGACCTTGCAAGGCTGCCATTTCATTGTGACCCTTTCTCAGAGCTGTGTGGCCCTCAGCTTCCCAGAGAGACTCTGTACTTCCATATCTTTCCCCTCAAGCCTTCAGTCTCGTGTCTTAGTTTTATGTGCTGAGCGTCTCGCCATCTAGCTCATCAGCTCAGACTGAGAGGGGGCATTGCTGGATTGTGTGCCTGGCCTCCCCCCAGGAGCTCCGAGGCAGGAAGCCTGCAGGGGAGCTCAGTTTGTCTTCATGGTGGACCCAGGTGGCTCTAATGACCGTAGCCTGAGCACCTCCTTCGAGCATTCTGTTCTGCTTGGTCGCTGGCCCCTCCGTCAGTCCTGCCACTGCCTGTTCCCTGGGGGGTGTTGAGCTCAGCTTTGGTTCACAGTTGATTCCCTTCCAGGAGGAGGTGTCATGGGAGCCGCTGGACGCAATGCAGCCCACGTGGTCTTCAGGGACCTCAAGAGCATGGGACCCTGAACCAACTCTGACCCAGGAAAAGGAATCTACCCTTGAGCTTTTAAGGTCCCATTGGACCATCTTCCCAGGCTATGGCTTGAGGCAGACCAGTCCTCACGACTGAAGTGACTATTTTAGAATAAATGGACAAGTTATATTTGGTATTGGTTGACCTTGTGCCCATGACTTAATGAAGAACTGATTTTGTTTTATTAAAAACAATGTTTTATACAGAGTTTACATTTTTCTATAGATTAGTAGAACAGGTAATAAGGAACAATTATGTAGTGACATGTCTATATGAAAATAGGTGAGCTATACTTGCTTGAGATACTCAGTATTCTCGCAACATCTGCTCCAAACAATCCATTTGACCAACAAGCATTCCCGTCTGGCTGCTGGGCCCCCTCCACCAGCAGACTGGAGGACTGCCCCAGTGATGCCCAACCTACTGCTGCCATGTCCCAGGCAAAAAGTAGGAAAGGACCCAGTTTCCCAGGGACCCACCAAGTCATGCACAGGGGACATTGGCCTGAACAATGCTTGGCATCTCAGGTCACCAGAGTCAGGGGAACAGCGGTCAAGGGTGAGTGCAAGGTGGACACAGCTGAGAGCCACCTGGGAACCCGCATTCCTGATTCGAGAACATTCAACCTCTTACTTCCCATAAGTAACATACTTGGGATATCACTAAAATCTCCACATATAAACCTACATGATTAAAGTGAGTGGGTTGTCCTCTTGGTCAGAAAGAATCACAGATGTCCCCAGCTTCTCCAGTCAGCTGCCAAAGCCACACAGTCCAGAGAGCCCCACCGGCAGAAGAGGCAGGAGGCTCCCTGGGGCATCTCCTCCCTCCTGTCCCTGGGCAAATTTATCCAGATTAAGGTATGCTCACCTCATTACTCAACTTTGCTCAACTCAGATTTCTCATCTGTAAACGAGTTGTTTCAAAGATCAAATAAGACAGTAGGTCATGTTTTAGTCTAGCATCTGGCACACCATAGTCAGTACATGGTGGTGGTCTTGCTGCTAATACTGTTGGTGAAGATGTTACTGTCATTTTTGTATTCTGTGGAAGGAAGGAAGGAAGGAAGGAAGGAAGGAAGGAAGGAAGGAAGGAAGGAAGGAAGGAAGGAAGGAAGGAAGGGAGGGAGGGAGGGAGGAAGAGGAAGAAGCATGTAGCTGAGGGCGAGTGCTGACTAACATCCGTAGTAAGATGTGTCTTGCTATATTCTCTGTGAAGGCAACTGCCTTGTTCTCTGTCACCCGTGGACTTACAGCTCACCCCTTCCAAATTCACACACAAGGAGAGCAGAGTTGAGTGACAAATCAGAACTTGTGAAATTTCCGGAGGCCTGGGCAGTGATGTCACATCAGACTTGGTCTTTCAAAATATTAATGACTTTTTTGGTAAATAAAAGTCACAGATGCTTAATTTTGAATATTTTAAAGACATAATGAGAAAGAATATAAAACTCAAACATAATCGAACCTGCAGAGATCATCACGGTTACCATTTTGTAGTATTTTAGCTAGTCTTTTTACCTAATTTGGATCACAGTCTATATTCTATACATGAGCTTTATACCTTTCTTTTACTTCAAGTCGTGAGCTGTTTCCAGCATTATAAAAATTCTTTGAAAACATCTTTTTAATAGCTGCCTAATCTTCTCTTATAAGAATATATTATGGGATCTTGAGTTCGGCCTTAGCCTTGATTGCTGATTAGCACCAGCCAAAGGCCGGAAAGCTATCCCTGCTTGATGGATTCACCGTCGTGTCTACCAGGATTCAGCTGCTGTGGAGGCAAACAGCAAGAGGAGGCCGGAAGGAGGCAAAAAGCAGGTTTAGCACTGAAAGGAAGCATTTCCCACTGTTTGGTGACTTCTTGTCTCTGTCTCACAACTCTGGAGGATACATTTGGTTCAGACTGAGACACATGGCCCTACGGGGTGCCTTGCCTCCTACAGGTCCCAGCACATGCAGTCCAGCTGAGCAAGGGGGACTGAGCTTCCCCAAAGTGGCGACTCAGCAAATTGGTCATGGATGGGGCAATGGGTCCCTTGCTGACTATAGAATGTTAACCTCTTACAAGGATAAATAAGTCAACACCATATTGTTTCCTGATTTACAGTTACCTATTTCCTCAAAGCAGTAGGAAACGCTTCCTCTGAGGTATAATCGTGTAAAAACACGAAGTGCACATGAACTTCACCTGGTTAAGTCGTTAGGCAATGCAGCCAGCCCTGCCTGCCCCAAGGCCATGATGTCCAGCGTTTGGGTGACATGTGAGATTTACAGCTCTGGGAGGAATTTGGGCATCCTAGCTGAAAGAATGACAAATGTGGCCGGCCAAGGCACCTGCGGGCCTTGTGAGTGTGCATTTTCCTGTTCTGTGTACAAGGCCTTTGACATGCGGAGTTCTTCTGTGGAACATTGATATTACTCCTGCAGTGAAAGCAGAGAAGCCGTGGGAACAGAGACTTGCCCAAGCACAGCGTGGAATTCTGTGGGGAGGGGGAAAACATGTAAAATAAGAAGTAACACAAAATGAAAAAAAAGAAACACAAATGGACAACAAACCTAATTTTATTTACACACACACACACACACACACACACACACACACACACCCTCACCAGAAATCAATTACATGCAGTTAACCCAAACTATCATATTTTCCTATAAAACTGAGAAAATATTTGTAATAGAAAATTACCAGGATGGGCTGAAAAAAAAAACACTCTCATACAGAGAATGTTGGCAGCTGCATAAATTTGTATTTGATAATGAGACTCAAAAGACAACATCTGAAAGCCAACCCATTTGGTGGGTTATTCAACAACTTATCATTTAGCCTAAGGAAAATATCAGAGCTGTCCTTAAGGATTTAGGTACAAGCATATTCATTCAGTGTTATTTGCAATGGCAAAGTATTGAAAACAGTTTAAATGTCCCAAAATAGGGAATTAGTTATTAATCACATGATAGACTATCAAATGGCAATTTGTAAAAAATCGCTTTTGAAATTACTTTTTTTAATCACATGGGAAAATGCTAATAAAAAGTAAGCTACAGTGGGATCTGAATTTTGCTTATAGCGATAAACAATAGCTGTCTGTCTGTCTCTAATTCATACGTACACATATATTTCACATATATACAGACAGACACGGCAGGGGGTGGGGCGGTGGAGACAGAGACAGAGACGGAGAATAGAAACAGAGAGACGAATGGGAATGAAGCAAGTACACCCGAAGGTTAGCAGTAGCCTGAAGTCTTTCTTGCCACTTGATGGCAGTTTGGAAAATGCCTTTTACTACCCTCATATAACCTATCTCAGTTTAAGAACAAGCTCCAAATAAATGGATGGGGCTTCGAAACTTTGTTTAAAATGATCGTCTAGGCTTGGTCCAAATGATTTGTGAATTACTTATGCATTAATGTATTGATCATAAAGCAGAGGGTTTCAAACATGGTTAGGTCTTAGGTTTCTTTGACGGAGGGGTGAAGATCTACATCACCTGAAGTTCCCTTGACATCACCAACGGCAAGGAGAGCATATGGTCAGTGTTTCAACAGCCCCACAGAACTCCTCTGTTCTAGTAGAGAGGCTGCAGAGGTGTACCCAAACCTGGACTTTCTTTAGTTTCATCTGAAATTGCATCAGTTGTGTTATGCAGGTTGTCAGATCAACAACTCTACATCTGGTTCGATGTGTCTTTGACTAACAAAGAAATTGGAAAATGAATTAAATGATCCTGAGCAAGCAATATAGCTTGGTATGCAGAAATCTTCCAAAACAATGGGTCTCTTAAGAAAAACTAATATAGAGGGTTGGCAATAGTGAAGAAGCATCGGAGCTGGTCTTACCCTCTTTGCTCTGCCAGTTTGCCTTTCTTCCTGTTTGCTCTTTCAGGACCAGGGGAGGAAGTGGAGGTCTGGCTCCAAAGCTGCCGTGCATCCAAGAGCTGATGATGCCTTCCTCACAGAGGAAAATCTGAGAATTATGTTTATAAACATAGCTCACCCAAATGCGCATACCCTACAGCCCAGCAATTCCACTCCAGGTGTATACCCAACGGAAGTGCTTACTTACATGTGTTCACCGAAAGACATACAAGACTGCTCATAGTAGCACTGCTTGTAAGACCTCCAAACTGGAAACTACCAAATGATCATCAGCAACAGACTGTATAAGTACATGGTGGTATATTCACACAATGCAGTCTTATTCAGCAATGAGAATGAACAACCTAGAACCACAGGCCACAACAGTATGCTGAGTCAAGAAAGACGGACACAAAATAATATAGGCCATAGGATTCCATTTAAAAAATGTAAAAAAATGTGAAAGTTATCGGCACTGTTAGAGATTCACCGTGAGTGTGTTAGGGACTAGAAGGGAGCCTGAGAAAGTGTTTGGGGAGCTGATAACATCTGCAGTTTGATCTGTGCAATGGTTCACAAGTATGTCAGTCTCTGAAAAATTCATCCAGCCCTAGACTTACAATGATGCTGTGTCTGTAACATGTGTTACACTTCAACAGAAAGCTAAAAAGAGAATTAGTTTGGCACCTGGCACAAAGTGATATGACTTGTGAACACCATTACTGGAAAGCTGTTATTTACTAGCAAGACCCTAGGTCTGAGTCTAGACTAGGATGGGGAAATGAAGGCAAAGGGTAGGAAAGGAGAAGGAAGACAAAGGACAAGGGGAATGTGGTAGACAGATGTTCAAGGTGCCCGAGCTTTGTGGCATTCGTACCCTCTTATGACCCCCTCCCCCTGCATGTGGGCAGGACCTGTGACTTGCTTCTAACCAATTGTGACAATATATATGTGAATGTCACAAAAGATGATAGTGCTCATCTTGCACTTGCAGGACACTCTGCCTGGTTGCGTGTGAGAAAGCAGCTGGCCACAACGGGGTTCCGCATGGGGCAAGTAACTGTGGCAGCCTCCAGGATCTGAGAGCAGCTTCCAACCAACAGCCAGCAAAACCGGAAGCTCTCAGGCCTACAGCCTCCAGGACCTAAATGCCGCCAGCAGGGGACGGGTCCTTCCTGGTTGGGCGTCCAGGTGAGAGTGCAGCCCTGGCCAGCGCTTCAAGAGCGGCCTTAGTAAGATCCTAAGCAGAAGCTTCAGGCAAACCTGCCAGGACTCCTGTCCCGTGGAAACTATGAGATAACAAAAGCATGTCATTTTAAGCTGCTAAATGTGTGGTCAGTTGTTACACAGCAATAAGAAATAACAAGGAAGGCCGAACAGACAGGCACATGGTGGGTGCAAGCTATATCTGATGATATGGATTAAAATTGTGCCTCTAAATTTCCAAGCATTTCCACTTAAAATGACCCTGCGATCTGGACGTCGCTCCCAGTACGCCTGGCCATCTATCTCCCAGCAGGGCTACGTGTGAAGTCAGCCATAGCGAAGGTCATCGGGCAGACACGCTGGGGTGGGATCTTGGCTCTGCTGCCACTGGACCTGTGAATGTTCCCTAACTCTTCTCAGTAACAGTTGCTTTTGACTAATGGGGATAGCGATGTTTTGCCTGGCGTGAGACACATAAGAAAGACTAGTTTCCTTCGTTCCTTACAAAGTAACAAGTTACTGCATTCAGAAACAAAGGGTTCAGACAGGGTGAGAGGCGCTCTGGAACATTCTGGGCCCACATGAAGCGGAGAAATGAAATTCGAGCCACCACACCAAGAAATGAAGCAAGATTCCCTTCAGTTTCAGGTTTGGATGATCCCTCAGAGAGAGGGCCCCCGAGCGAGGAAATTCCATTCTGGGACAGCTACATCCCCCCGTACACACACCTCTGCGATCAGCTACGCCAGCTCCCCCATACAGAGATCAATAACATGCCAGGTAAAGAGAGAAGGAAGCCAGCAGGGCAGTTTGCCAAGGGCAGAATCTGTGCGTGGGCTGGGGAGCTGTGTTTCTGGTCCAGTAAATCAGTCTGTTTTGAACTCGCTCCTCCGACTCCATGACTGCGATTGGAACTCCTTCCTCAGGGACTGTGTGTTAACGTTCAAGGTCAGGTGACAAGCACAGGTTTTCAGGGTTGTGCACAGTCGCTCTCCACCTGCCTCTGGACAAAGCTCCGTAATATCTGGAGAATCTGCTAAAACTAGTCTGTCTGTGGGCTGTTGAGGTTGGGGAAATAAGATTGGGTTCAGCTCTGATAGCTCTCCTCTCCGGAGTTCCATAACTCACTCCAACGTTCTCTCCAGGGCACGCCCCCCACACACCCCGGAACCAGCGTCTGCCTTAATTTGCTATTTGTTGAATCTTACTGTAGCAGAGGTACCTGGACACTGGCCCCAAAAAGAATCAGATAATACTAACAACAGCTACTGTTTGTTGAGTTCTGACTTGGTGCCAAGCACTGCATCAACCAAGCATTTCACTGCATTACTTCACTTAAACCCACAACAAGACTGGAGCCATCCACACTGTCTGTTCTCACAGACGAGGAAACAAGTCCTACAAGGTTAAATAGCTTGCCTAAGGCACAGAGCGGAGAGGTGACACAGTCAGGACTTGAACTGAGGTCTCTCTGACACCGTAAGTCATGTTCCAAGCAAGAAGCTACACTCTGCATCCAACCAGGTGAGAACTGGTTGTATCACCACAAGACTCACTAATTATGGACCTACTTATGTGTAAGACTATACGCAAATGTCAAGCGATGGTCCATAGTCTCAAAGCATCTACAGTCTGGTGGGGGGGGATGGGAGGGACAAAAACATGCATATAAGGATTATTAACAACTCTAGTGCCTTATGAGTCTGTACAGAGCACACTAGCCAAATTTGATGGAGAGATGAGCTCCCCCCGAATGGGTAGAATCAGAGAGCAGTTCTTCCAGCAGAGGGAACATGAGCTGGAATATGATCACTCTAGACTCAGTGAGTGAAAACGCCTGATGACTGGAAAGGATAAGGAGGGCATTTTGTTTCCTCCAGGGGGTCACGTGGTACAGGCAGGGAGGGGGGAGTGGGCAGAGCGTTCAGAAGCACGCAGTTGCGTAGGAGGAGGATTTGTGAAGAGCGATGGTGTGAAATAGGCAGACAAAAGGCTCATGCTACTGAGAACCCTAATATCTGGCTAAAGGCAGGCTTCATTCTACAGCCAACATGGAGTTCGTTTGAGAAGATGCTGGGGATTTTACACAAGTCGGAGGGTCTCCAGCCCCTTAACTTGTTTACGTGGTCAGTGCGCAGTGCTGGAAAAGGCAAGCTTTTGAGCTACCCTTGCCCCCTCTTGGCCTGTTGGCGCTCTCTCTCTCTCTCTCTGACATTGTCTCCAGAAGGCTAGAACCAGATTTTAGACATTTCACTGTCTGCCCTGACCAAGAGCTCGACATGGGGGTGTCAGCTGCAGGCCAGAGTGGCTCCTTTCTAATCTCTGTAGAAGAGCCCCGTCACCAGCAGCCTTGATGTCAACAGCTCCCTGTTCACCCCTGCCACAGCAAAAGGAGAGAGATGCTGGCCCTAGGGCCTGGGTTTGGGAAGCTTAAGTCGGCAGCCCCGCTTTTTGTTAGAGATGTTTGTAAAACCTTGTAAACAATGGCTCCTAGAGCCTTTTATTCCAAGAGCAGTCCAGACACTTCTTCCGTGAGCGGCTGCTTTGGGACCGTGCAGAGCATTTCATCAAGGATGGAGGCCGGGGAGAACCCAGGGGCTGGGTTTCCGCTAGAGAAGCCAGCGACTCCTCTGTATGCTGTAAAAACCGGACAGGCCACATTTGGAGTTGAGAAGAAGGTTAATAATAGTCAACAAACTTCCTTGGGAAAGGTTGGCCTAAAGGGGAACTTGTTATTAGGAGAGGGAAAAAAACAAAAACAAAAACAACACACCACCACCGCTTTTATAGTAACCCTGCTCAGTCTGTAATGAGAAAACCTCTTCTCTGTCTAAATGACCTCCTAATGTGAGTCACCCAAGCTCCGGCTCCCAACCCTTAGCCCGGGAAGCAGGAACGTAACAGAGCAGCCAGGTGTAAATTACAGGAGCCCATCAGGCAGGAAGCAAGGAGAGTTATAATAGCGGAGTAAATTAATTTCCCATAAGTGGTATTAGCAGTAAAATAAATAGCTGTCCCGCAGCTAACCCTGTCTGTAATGCCGAGTGTCTGTCCCCTACCAAGGGGACAAAAAAACCTTATGACTGAGCAGAAATCAGGTCACTACAGGGTCACCTGCCTGGTCTTAAGGACAACTCCTTTGGAAACCTAAGGCAGAAAAATGTTTATCTTTACCCACTCAGGACTCAAAAGGAAATTATATGTGGGAGGAAAGCTGCCTCCCATTGATGGTTCAGCCGCCATTTACATAAGCCAAAGGAGCCCTAGATGCAACCTGAACAGTGTGGGAGAGGTGGCCCAGGATTTGGGGTAAATTGGGGCAATGAGTTCTAAGGATGGAGCCAGCAGGAGCTTCCGTTCTAGGCTGAGTACATGTTGGTTTTATTTTTAAATTGTCAACCTCTTATTTGTTTGTTTGTTTGAGGTTTCTAAGGCTTCTGCCCCTTTTGCAATTTGAAAGGCACCTCTGTTCAGGTGAGGGGAGTGCTGGGTCCTTTGGGACCTCAGAGGCTGAGGGGTGTGGTGGGGAGACCAGGGTCTGAGCCAAGTCAGGCCAAGGCAAACTGCATTGCAACTCAGGCTCCCGATGTCCAAAGTGGGGTCAGTCATACTTCAGAGAGTTGGTGTCAGGACTCAGTTAAATTAGGTCAAAAGCAAAAAGTCCCTAGTCCGAGTTCCCACAGGCTGAAGAGGAACGCGTGAGTAAATGAAAGCTCTCTTGCCTTCCCACCCCCACCACCCTGCTTCCTGTAAAACAGTGGAGCCAAATAAGGGAATCCATACTGGATACTCTCCAAGGGAAGCTCTAGCAATATCGAAACCTTCCTAGGGTGGGGAGAATTACTGACCATTTAGATAATTCCCAGTGCGGATCTCCAGGACACTTCTCAAGGCTGTGACTCCCAGTCTGCATTTGTGCAGAGTCTTGAGCTAAGTCAAGGTGGACGGACTTGCAACCACAGGCTGCAGCGGGGGAGGTGGGGCTAGCAACATTCCTATGAGTCCTTTAACCTGGGATTCCTAGACTTTTTTGACCATATCCACTTGGGTGAGGCCAAAGAACACCAACCTCCAGTCTATTCCATGTCTCTACTGAGGTTGATAATTAGGGGAATGGGGTTTAGGGGAAGGAGGTAAGAACTACGTAGGAACCAAATGAATATGTAGCCCTGAACTTGTTGAATGTGCAGCATAGGTGACTCACTTCCTATTTATAGTAAAAGAGAAGAACCTCACAATACACACCTGATTTTACGTTGTAAATAAGTGCCTTATGGTCTCAAAAATAGCCCTGCTAATGTTGTTGTACTAACCTAGATTGTAAGATGAAAGTTATTAGAATAGCACACATCCACAGGCAAGCAAACCACCCACGACGTGTTCCTAAATAGTAGGTTGACCAACTGGGCCAGGTTGTCCAGGATTTTCCCAGTTTTAGTGCTGAAAATTTCACATCCTGGCAAACCTCTGTCCTGGGCAAACTGGGACAATCAGTCACTCTACCATACAAGCTACCTGTAAGGGATTGTGTTGTCTATATCTGTGTTAGCAATAGGAACGTACAAGTTTTACTCATTGAACTGCAGTCCATTTATGTACAATGTGGAGATAGTAGACAATTTTATAGGCCAAAATTACCTTCTTGGCACAAACCAGAATCTCTCATCAGACAGAAATGGATGATGAGAGCACAAAACCAGTAGTAATTTATAAATAAAAAGCATGAATCACAGCAATTGAATACCACAACAGTCCATAACTGCCGAAGACCTGAAAAATATCCTTCTAAAAACTGGAGAAATTCTACCTGTGTAAAGTAGGTGTGGAATACCAAAACCGCGTCCTTAGTAAACCGTGTGGGCACTAATTTTAGTTTATGAATACCACATTTTTGTGGGTTAAACAAGCAGCTTTTAATTGTACTTGAGGAAGAAAGTTCATGGAATGGGTGTGAGTCACCTACAGGAACTAAGGGGAAGATTTGCGTTCCTCTGTCCGTTCGTAGTCAGCAGAATCACAGTTCCCACCAGCACGTCAAGGTCAATGCCATGAAAGTCACTGCTTTAGCTCATTTAATAAATGAGAAAACCAGAGCCCAAAGAAGTGAAATGACTTTCACAAAGCTATGGTTGTCATGGAGACCCCAAAGAGGATTTTCTGAGTGTCATAAAGGTGTGTTAGGAGGCAGAGTTGTAGGATTTTCAGATGTGTAGTCTGTTCTGTTTAGTCACTCCCTCCGGATACAACTGAAATAGTGAAAGAAGACTAATTCAATTGCCTCCCAAAAGATAGGCTGAAATTCCTGTCCCCAGTAACCTGGAATGTGATCTTACTGGGACATAGGGGTCTTTGCAAATATGGTCATGTTAAAATGAGGTCATTAGGGCGGGCCTTAATCCAATGCCTGGTGTTTTTATAAAAAGTGGAAAATTCTCTCTCTCTCTCTCTCTCTCTCTCTCACACACACACACACACACACACACACACACACACACACACATGGGAATGTCATGTGAATACAGATAGGAACACTTACGAGGCTGTAAGAAGCACAGAAGGAACACCCCTTATCACCTTGGAAGGGAGCACAGTCCTGCCCACCCCTTGATTTCAGACTTCTAGCTTCCAGAACCGTGAGAGAATAGATTTCTGTTGTGTTAAGCCACCCAGTTTGTGGTACTTAAACTTAGTTGGCGAAGCCCTGGGAAACTAATACAGAACCCGCAAGTGGCCCACGGGCCCCAGGGGCCAGCTATCTTCCCTCTCACACCTCTCCCTGAAGCTGGCTGGGAACAAAAGAGAAAGGACAGCTCTTTTTCGGTTTCTTCACTGTGTCTTTCTGTCTCTGCGGTAGTAACATCAGGGGCTTTGGGGCTGCCTCCCCTGGACAGGCACACAACTCAGGCATGGAGAAGGTGGCATAATGTCGGTGCCCATGTCTGGGCACCAGGAGGATGGGGGAGCCCTTCTCCCCGAGGGTCCTGTTCTGCTTCCAGTAGAACCACTTGACATTTTTCTTGTCCACGCCCCATTTAGCAAAGGGCAAGAGATTAGATGAGCCATCCTGCCCTTCAATGTGTTTTCTAGGACAAAGCAAAGAGCTCATCAGATCACCAGGGAAGGGCTGCCTCTGTGGACGATGAAAAGGTTGCACATTATATTGCTTGTAGGTGTAAAGTTTTCTCATAGATGCAACGTAGAGACTTGGTTGAGTTACAGACGACTCTGTGATCCGACTGCCCGTGAACTTGCACCCGGAAGAGATGGTAAGCTCCCCCACAGCCAGGATGGCACCAGCCAGTGCCAAGTCATCAGACGCAGAGTATGATCCTAATTTTATAAAACAAATGTACTTACCCGTCTGTCTACATATTAAAATATCTGGAAGGAAAACACCAAAATGTTACTACCCAGGATTATAAATGTTTTTATTCTACTTTACTTTGGTTATTTCTCTTCTAATGTTGCTACATTAAACAAGAAGGAATATGTAATACAACTAACAAAAGAAAAAACCATCCATGATTATAGCTCGAGCCCAGATTCTGTTAATATTTCAATGCCTAATAGATGGAAATACTGAGAGAGCTACATGTTGTAACGACATATAATACACAATTTTAACCCTTTCTTACCCCAGAAAGGAATAAAGAAGGCTTTTGCCAGTGAAGCACGTTTTTTCCCTAGTCACGATCGTCCTAAGTACACAAAACTTTGGTTCCACTTGAAGCCATAACAAGTACTTCCCCATATTGCCCTAAACTCTTTTTTATAGTAATTATAATATCTAACAGGTGCAGAATAGTTCATTAGGTACAAAAACCTTCATTTACTTAGTCCCTATAATTAAGAATTTTGTTTTGCTTCTAGCATCAAAATTCCAAGGACCAGGTAACTTACAAGTTAAATTATCTCTTTCTTTATGTGTCATCAGTGCTAGCTCCTTTTCTTTAAATTATAACTTTAAGTTAAATTATTAAGTTTTTCCTCATGCCAGCCAGGTCATGACCAGATATTCATGATACCATATTTCAGTAGGCCGCTAGCCTAGTTGGGTTGAAAGCAATTTGAATATTTATTGATTTTGAGTAAAAGAACACTATTCCCACCACCAGGTCGCCAGTTTCCTAAAATACCCGTGCTGTTTTCAACTTAAATCCCGCCTTCCCTTAAGTCCATATGACATCCCTGCCTTTCTGCAGGGAAGCAAATACGTGGCTTTTGCCACAGCCCTCCTCATCCCTTGCCCGTGACCAAACCACCAAACAGTCACTAAGCCTGGGCGCAGCGTTTATTGGCATGCCACCTAAGACAGAAAACCGTGTCATCCCTGCTCTCAGTAATGTTGAATGTCTCTTCTAATGCTGGTATTCTGTGAACCTTTATCTAAACCTTTCTATTTTCACTTTCTAAATGTAAAATCTGAATTTTGTAAAACTGCGAACAACACAAGAAGTCTCTGCAACACTGGCATCCTGACGTAAGGAGTCCTGGTACGTGGAACAAAGCCTCCCAGGACCGACCAGTGTGGGGCAGAAACAGCCCAGAGGCTGGGACAAGAGGATCCACAGCATTGAGATGAGAATCCCAACCAGGTGAAAACAGGCACTTCCTGAACCACACTTGGCTCAGGAATTTTAACAATCCTTGGTGAGGAGTGATTGGATATTAATATCAGAACCCTGCTGTGTATCTGGGGCTCGCAATATATAATTATGCTTAAAGTAACTTTATAGCCAAGTGACAATAATTCTCGTTCTATAGGGCAAGTTCAGTCTCAAACAATTCTTCCGTTGTTTCTAGAAGCCCTACAGGAAAAACCTTACCGGATGTCATAATTATAAGTCTGTTATGGAGGGTGCCCCATGTGACTGTAGCAAAGAAGATTTCTATTTCCAAAGTGAGAAGACCAGGTCAACAGAAGCCTTATCAGAAATGTGGCTTACTAAAACCTGGTTTGGACGGGGATACTACATGTTACAGCAGCATCGGAGGCTCATACAGGCAGGCATTCATTCATTTCACAAGCTTTTATTAAGCGTCTATGCTGAAGCAGGCACTGTGCTAGGTGCTAGGGCTACAGTAGAAAATAAAAAGGAGTCCACAACCTCAGGAAGTAAATAAGCAATAAAGATGTGAGTGGCAATCGGGTTTAAGAAGAGGAGGTCTGGAATAACCACTGAGGCCAAGGATGAGGAAGACAATGAGAAATTAGTCAAAGGACTAATGTGAGACTAAGCCCATATTGTGACAGGCCAGGTCCATGGAACTCACACGAAACACTGAGAATAAAGAGCTGAGAGGGCTGGTCTTCCTGTTTCGTGATCCGGGGACATAAATAGCACAAATAGTGAGATTCTGGAGGATTTGGATGGTTTTGAACATCAAGCTGTCAAGTGACAAGTGCCCTGCAGTGCATGCAGATGGCTTGAAGTGGGGCACGTGAGTGGGGAGAGGAATTCACATCCTCCTGGAGTAGCAGGAGATGGAGCTATTAGCGGGTGATGATTGAAATGCTCATCTTGGAGAATAGCTGCAGGAAGGACAGCCAATGAGATTCAGGCTGGAGAGGGAAGAGGATGCGTTTCATCAGGTTCCATGCTTGTGTGATGCCAACCCATGAAAGGCAAACAAAGCAGGCTTGGAGGCAACCCAGCTTTGTTAATGCTCAGCCTCAAGGAGCACACTTGCCAGGAAGGGTTTAACAGTTGGGTTCTCTGTAAAAGAGATGGAACTTAAATAAAGGCTTTTAAAATTGCTCTCAGGCCATTTGGCCTAGGGGTGTGTGACAGAATCTAGAGGAATCTTATCAATCCACGATGCTTGAAGTTGAGAAGAATCTGAGAATCCAAACAATTGCATCCCCCTCACACCTCTATTCTGTTACTATGGTTTACAGCTGCTTTTTCTGCCTCCATCCCCAGCCTGGCCTTGCTTACTAATGATGAAAATTATAACAATGCCTTCCTGTATAGGTGTATAGCTTATGGCTTACAAACTTCTGACAATTTTTATTTCATTTGATAGAACTTGGAGACAGAGAAACAGTAAACATTATTATCCTTCTCCTCCCCCATCTTCTCCTCAGAACAAACTGAGGCTCAAAGAATAGATGGGTCAGAGTCCCATAGCTGGTAAATGGTGCTAGATTTCCAACTCAGGTCATTTGACTACAAACGCTACTGTGTCATTAATGGTCTTTATAAGACAGTGTGTCTACACAGTAAGCTGTTGATCGTTCTTCAACTTGATAGTTGAATCTTATAAATTTCTGAATGAGGACTAATTCCTCAGGAAGGGAGAAATGCTCCCTTTCAGAGGCCAGGTGCAGAGGATGTGGGGCCCAGCTTCTCTCTGCTAGAAGAAGATGGAGGTAATGATGGTAGGTATTTCAATGGCATGAGTAAGACGATCTGCAGGGTCCTGCCCCAGCCCTAATCCAGTTTGGGATGGCCAGAATCTTAGTCTCCAACACCTAGAAAGTCTGTGGGCACTCAGCATCCCTTTCTTCTTTATTTTCTCATGATATAAGGGAGCCCAATGTCCTTCTCCTTTGTGTGCTGTCTCTTCTCTCCCCAGACTTAGGGGTACACATGTGGTCCCAGTACAAGCAATTAGGCTCTCTCCTGGGATGCCAATACTTGCACAGAGTGAGAGGGAAATCATTGGACCAAATTTATTCCAGGGGCAGAGCCCCAAGGAAGCTATTAATTAGTTTCTCCTACCCAGACCCTGAGCACTGCAGTTCTTGACCTTTTCCAAGCCCTTTTCTACATTTCACTGGATTCTGAAGGCCACCTGGGGCCCTTCTGAGAAACCCATTGCCCTCCAAGCTAGCTAAAATCAGTTTCTGTTGCTTTCGGAGAATAGATCAACTCCATTTCCTTTCTATTCCCCATGCCCTTTTTCTCCTCTATCTTCCTCTTAGAGGATACAGACTAGCATAAAGGAAAGAGCCTTAGAATCAAAGCCAGAAACCTGAGTTGGAATCTAGTCTCTGCCAAGGCCCCAACTACACAGCAAGTTAACGGTGAGTTACATGCACCTAAGACATGTTTAATGGTGCTTTATCAATAGATCATGAGATTTCAGGTCAATTAAAAATAGCTTCTTAGATAAATAAGAATAAGGAAGGAATTCATAAAGCTGAGGGTAAAGCTGTTTATTCTGGGGGAAGAACATGGAACTAGAGCAGGAGCCACAGTTCTTCCTTGATCTGTAAAGAGAGCTTTGTCCTGGATACTTTGTGAGGAAAGAGGAGGGGACAGACCCAGAAATAGTCCCCACAAAGAGGAGTAAACACACTGGCATCCTGGGCACCAAGCAAGACAACTGTCGCCTTTCACTTGGGGATAAAGAGGGCACTGAGTTTGTGCACATGCTGAGGGTGGGTTAAGGTGAAGTCGGAAATTCCGGCTACGTCAGCCTGGCTCTGAGTCAGCTGGTGTGCTTGGGGCCCAGCAACCCTTTCCTGTTGTTCATGTCTCCGGTTTCATTCCACGTGTGGAAAGAGGGGTCATCGGAGCTGTGTGCAGCCCTCTGGGTGTTACCCAGAGGGACGTGTAGGTCCCTGAGCTGGAATTAGACTTCAGGAAGTCAACAGGCAGCTAAAAAGATCAGGGCCTGCTTCAGGCTTTCGAAATGTGGAGGCCAAGACGAAGGCTGCGTTGGAGTTGTTCCTGCCTGCTCCAGTTGCTGCAAGAGTTCGCACTCCGTCTCCTTTCATCTGTGTCTCTTTCCACTGAACTTAAAAACAGCATTAAAAAAATTTTTTTTTGTCTTTGACTTGATTCCATGTACCAAACAACAGCCTTCAAAGCAGGAGCCTCTTGGGCCAGTCTGGCAGAAATTCCTTTGGGGTGACCTAACCTGCTTCTCCTTTGTTCCAAACCAGAATTCGCTTCAGATCAAGTGATTTGTGTTTACTGTTCAGAATCACGCGCCTAAGTGAGCGCTGCAGTTGGGGCCCCATCAACAGGCTTTCTGGGATTTTATTTCAGGTGAGAGCTGTATGAATTAGGCCTTTTGTGTGGCCCATCCAGAGTCGTGTCTTTTAACCTGGCACTTCCAAAACTGTCATGAATTTGTGTCTGAAAGTGTGGAAATGAGTTTTGGTACCAGTGAGTCCTCAGAGAGCAAATGCTGGGTGAGAGAAAAGAGGTCGTCAGATGCCCTTCATTGCTGAGGCCATCAGCTCTGGGACACTGACTGCAAAGGACATGTTGCTTCCCCTCTTGCCTCTTTTTTCTCGTCATCTACAATGGTGGGGAATAGAGAGCCATGAGCACCCGTTGAAATCATTGCTAATGACTAATGTCTTCCCAGAAGGAGGCTGTGTCCTCTTAAGGTCAGGAGCATGGCCTACTTGATAGCTCCATTCAGGTGTTTGATTTATGGGGACTTTTGCGGGGTCTCATGGTGCATTCTCGCTGTGATTAACGTATATTTCTCTGAGAGAGACAGGTTCCACAGCTCCCCAGCTGCACAGATTTGAATCTCTGCTCCAGCATTTGCTAACTGCAAGTGACTCAGTGTCTTAGAGCAATGCCCCCTCATCCTAAAATGGGGACCCTGGTTCTTCAGGGAACTGTGATGATTAAATAAGCTCAAAGGTAAACCCTCTAGCACAGTCCCTGACACATAGTAGGTGATTAATAAATGTTACTTCCCTTCCTACGGTAGATTGGTGGCAGTAACAGCCATAATTTGTTCCCCACCTCCACTGCCTTTACAATTGTCCTCACACTGGTTCTGGACTTGCCCATGTGACTTCCTTGGCCCACTGGACAGTAGAAAATGGGACACGGAGACTTGAAAAGTTCTCACATATCGGGGCCTGCATTCTTGCTATTCCTGGAACCTTACCATTATATGAACAAACCTGTGCTCGCCTGGTGCAGGACTAGAGACCATGAGGAGTGGAAGGGGGTGCCCCCCACCTCCAACAGCTGGCTGACTTCAGCTGATGCAGACAAAAGTCATTAGACAATTTGCCTCAAACTGTCATTGGTCTTTAAAACATGCCCTATTTTAGGGTCAGTCTCTTACTGGTTTCACAGCTTCATTCCGTGTTTGAATCCTTCAAAAGAAAAAGGTGACTGATTTAGTATCTGGACTTTTATTCAGTTGTCTTGCATTTTGTAGATTTGCTATTCAGATGCCTAACCGTCATGGCACGAAAATAAATAAATAAATAAATAAAGTGGATTTCTGAAGGAAAACTTTCTGGAAATTAGGCTAAATTTATTCTCCTTCTGACCATGGAGAAGTGAGTCCCTGATGTCCAGTTTGCCAGGCAAACACTGTGGAGCCCAGCCCCAGAGCATTAGGCTGAGCCAAACTAGGCAGTTGCCCATGGCAGAAAGGGAAGTCCTGGCCAGAGGGAGCTTCGGGGCACACATTCTGGCTACTGCAGTCACTGCTAGGGCTGATGGGGCAAGGGCAGGCCAGAAGCAGGGAGATGGGCCATGAAGTCATCGTCTGGAAAAATCAGGAACACTTGGGAAGTAAGAAAGTCAAGTAGATCATAGTAAATGGTTTTAGGACAAGAACTGTGAATACTGTGAGTGAATTGGCAGCTTCTCCAATTGCATGGCCCTGGAGTTGCCATCCACTGGCTTTCACATCACCCGAGAGTCCCTCAAGGCTTGGCTGAACATGCTCTCAGCAGATCAGTCAATTAGTGGTTACCAGTAAAGCACCAAGCATATACCCAAGGTTGGGTTAGGCACTCTGAGGCCTATAGAATCAGGCTAAAGCCCCTGCCCTCGAGTGGCTTACAAGTTACTTCCTGGAAGCTATATCAGCCAGATCCAGGGAAGCAAGTTCAGAGCAGTAAGTGGAAAAGCAAGTGGTGAAAGTTGAAAAGTTCTATATAGATTTCTGGAGGAGAAAAGCTCGCGTCAGACCATTAGAAATGGCTATAATTTGAAAACGAAGGAAATTTTTTGCCTGGGATCAAGACAGGCCATATGAAAGAATGCCAGGATTGATTAGCAATGTTTGTCCAAGTGCGAGAATGGAAGTATCCTGCCCTCTATGTACTGTCTCCAGCTTAGATGATATTTAAAGTCCCTTTGATTGTTAACTCTCCTGGACTAAGGGCATTTGTTCTAAGACATAGCCATGGCACCCAGAATCCATGTAACTTAAAGTAGTCATGGGATATAGGGAGACCGATTTTATACTTTTCTTGTCTGGATTCCTAACACGGAAACCTGAGAAATTGATTAGTCTGGTGTAGAACCCTCCTCTCGGCAACCATGGGTGGGCTAACAAACAAACAGAAACCTTAACAAACAGTAGGTGGTAAGAAAAGTAAAGAAATAATTAACGTAAAATTCAGAATTTCCTTTGGGAGGAAGGAGGGGAATTCTCCTGGGAAGTGCATACACTAGTATCTAAATTCCTGGGAATCATCTATTTTTTAAGCTGGCTGGTAAGTACTTGGGTGTTTATTTTGTTATAATTTGTATGGATTTCGTACAAACTCTTTTTAATGTATGACATATTTTATACACACACACGGAAGGGAAATAAGAGGCTGGGCACAATATCTGTCATTAGCTACATCTAAATCTGATATTTTTCCCACATCAAGTTACTAACTGGAGGACATGTTCACTACAAGAGTCTGTTGTTGTGTGGTGGCAACAACCCAAGACTTAGAGTTGGAAGACCTGGTCTGTCACTTATTAGATATACCCAAACTTATTTATGCTAATATGTTATTACATTCTCGTCTGTAGATGGGGATAGTGATTGCCTACATGTAAGTGCTGGCAGAGAGTAAAAGGTGATGGTGAATATTAACATTCCTGAAAGTTCCATCTTCTATGAATGGCCACCCACAAGGACATGGCTACCATCTCTGAGACTCCAGTGATGTACTTTTGTGGTTCTTGCACCTTCTTCAAGCCTCTTAATGTGCCAGTTCACCTTAAAGGCTCTGCTACCGCCGTCATCAGAAGTATGTGTTCCTCTGCTGATCCTTCCAGGTTGCTGCTTTCCCAGAAAACGCTTTGTCTTCTGACACCCCAGCTGTCAGAGAAGGGATCTCCATCTCTGCTGATTGCCCACACAGCCTTCGTCCTTAGATAAATGCCCCCAGAAACTAGGCATTCATGACTTTACTAGGTGACACACATCTCCCTTCAGAGCTCATGTCCGCCTCCCCTTCCCTTAGGGACCCTGGTCTGGAAGATGCTCACTGCAGCTCTCTATACTTGTCATCCTCTCAGGAAAGAGCACAGTGGTGTTACTGTAGGGACCACTTCTAGCTCTCCAAGAGATGCCTGGCCATCCCAGCTGACCTAATTTACACCTATGAGGCACTGGGGCATATAACGTAAAGCCCCACTCAACCCACATGCAGTAATTATCTCTTTCTGTGCTACAGAGTACTCCAAAACTCAGTGACTTAAAATAACAAATATTTATTATCTCACGGCTTCTCTGAGTCAGGAATTCTGAAGTGGCTTAGTTAATGGTTCTGGCTCAGGGTCTCTCATGAGACTGTAGCTCAGTTGTCATCCAGGCTGCTCAGGGCTGGGGGATCTGCTTCTAATCTCACTCACGTGGCTATGAGCCGAAGGCTTTCCTTCCTTGCTGGCTGTTGGCTAGAGGCCTTAGTTTCTTACCATGGGGGCTTCTCCTTACGACATAGCAGCTTGCTTCCACCAGAGCAAGTAATTCAGAGAGAGAGGAAGACAAAAGTCACGGTTTCTTTAAATAATTTTTTGGTTCCTTATTGCCTTTTATTTGGTATTTCTTAAAATTACATGTCAAAATATTGACAAACTAGATTTTAATGTTTAATGTTATAGATAGTTCGGACCAGGTGAAAGAGATCTGCTGTGCTTTGCAGCGTGCCTTTTTAAAGCAGCAGCTTTCCTGAAATGTTTTTCACATAGCATTTCTGACTGCAAACATATTGGCCACCAGGGACAAACAAACAAACAAACAACCAGAAACCTTAAAAAAACAATAGAAAGAAAAAGAAGAGAATGATTAACATAAAACTCAGAATTACCTTTGGGAGGAAGAAGAGGAATTCCATTTAGAGAGTCCAGAAAAGAGTGATATTCTATTTTTTCAGTACATGGGTGTATGGTATGTGAATATTTTTAGTGTTAATTAATAGACATTTGGGTTGTTTCCATTTGGGGGCTATTGTGAATAATGCTGCTATGGACATTCATGTACGACTTATTGTGCTGGCAAACGTTTTTATTTCTCTTGGTTATACACCTAGGAGTGGAGTTGCTCAGCAGCATAGTAACGCTACGTTTAACATTTTAAGAAACTGCCAGAGTATTTCTCAAAGTAGCTATACCACTTTACATTTCCACCAGCAATATACAAGGGCTCCAATTTCTTGACATCTATTTCGACACTTGTTATTATCCAACTTTTTTATCACAGACAACCCAGTGGGTGTGAAAGAGTATACTGTGGGTTTGTTTGCATTCCTCTCACCACCAGTGATGTCGAGCATCTTTTCAAGTGTTTATTGACCACATGTACGTGTTCTTTAGAAAAATGTCTGTTCAAATCCTTTGTCCATTTTTAGTTGGTTATTTGTCTTTCTATTATTGAGTTATAAGAGTTCTTTATATATTTTAGATACAAGACCCTTATTAAATATAATTGGCAAAATTTTTCTCCCATTCTGTGGGTTTTCTTTTCACTTTCTTGATCAAAGACATTGGTCTTAAAGCACAAGTGTTCTTAATTTTGATGCCATCCTGTTCACTTATCTTTTCTTTTGTTCTTTGCATTTTTGGTATCATATCTAAAAAACCATTGCCCAATCTGAGGTCATAAAGATTTTTCACGTGTTTTCTTCTAATAGTTCTAACTCTTACATTCAGGTCTTTGATCCATTTTGAGAAATTCTTGCATACGGTGTGAGAAAAGGACCAACTTAAGTTATTTGCATATGGACACAATATATTTTATGACCTGAACACAGAAGTGACTTGCCATTATTTCTCTATATCCTGTTGGTCATATGGGTCAATCATGTTACAGTGTGTGAAGGGACACTACATCCCTTCAGAAGGCCAGGACAATCACTGGACCTCATCTTGGAAACACCACAGATCTTCAATATTCATAAATCAGGGAAATTGCCTGATATTATGTTAACTTGATAACAAAAGGAGATTATAAAATATGCTCTCAGCTATAAGTGATAGCTAACTTATTCCTCTATTGTTGACTGACTTTCTTGTGTGTCCTGCATATAATAAGATCTATCATTTCTTTCGTGACTACTTGGTTCATAGCAGACAGCCAATCTTCCTATCCATTATTTCTAACCCTCACTTATTGAGTATTGAGTATTATATTCATGTACTGCGAAAGGAACAAAAGAAGAAGTTAAATGACATGTCCAAGGTCACCCAGCCAGGAAGTGGTAATCAAGTTCTAAAACCTTGGCTCATTGAACTTTGGGATTTTCCTTTTCCCCTCTCCCACTGCCATCCAAAAGGCTCTTGGGCTTGCAAATCAGGGCTGGGCCTCTCCTGCTTCTCTGCTCTCTCTGTGCCATATCAGCCTGGCCATTCTTTAAATCAGCCTCCTCACAACACTCAGAAATGGACAGTAAAAAGCCATCAGTATTAGTTTGTATTAAATCGAGCTGCAGAATTTGGAAAGTGGTGTCATAGTGATTGATAGGCCTCATGGGGTCTCTTCAGCTCAGCTGCCATTCTTATTGCTACAGCATATCTCTAAGATATGGTGCTAGAATTCAAAATATAATCCAAGTACATTTTTATTTGCATTTTATAGTCTAGTTTGAATAGCTGAGCTTCTCAATAGTTATTCAAAGTGTATTATTTTTTTTAAAGCACACTTTAATATGTTTTACAGCATCCAATATGATTTTATTACATCTTGGAATCAAAATGTTTTCTAAAATGTATGTCTGATTTTATGACTCAAGACTATCAGAAAGTCTAGTTACACATTCAAAAGTTATAGCACTGGATACATTTGTGTGTACAGTTCTGGGTACCCATTTGAAAGGAGGTATGATTCTCTCTCTCTCTCTCTCTCTCTCTCTCTCTCTCCTGCGCTACCAAAAGATTCAGAGACTAACTGATAGGCATAGAGACAACAGGAATATTTTTGACCTCCAAAGAAATTTTAAACCATTTTTAAACACTAAGTTTCTTGTACCCTTTTGGGAGGACAAAATATTGTAATCTTGGGCTTTTTCACTGTTTCAGTATTTGCCATTAAAAAACAGCTGTGTTTTTCCCCTTTAAAACACTCAAGCCAAACCACAGGCGGGGGTTCTCCCTGTGCTCCAGTCATTTCCATCCCACCTCCTAACCTCTGGGGATTTTATGTTTCTAGGGAGGGGCAACACATTAGAAATCTAATTCATCTAGCAAAACTTCAGACGGACACAAAAAAAGCAAACATATTCATAAAAGTAGCTCACTTATTTTGCTGTATTTAGCCCTCAGGTAGCTCTCAAGTTTCTCCAGGTCACAAAAATAAGCCTGTAACTTCAGAAGTCCTTCTACAATGCGAACACAAAGGCATCCCTTGTCTGAAATAATCTGTGAGACTAGCCGACAGCAGCTCACTTAGACTACTGTAAGAGCTACCTAAGTGGCCTTCTTGCCTCTCAGCCTCCTTGCCTCGGACCAGATTCTGCTCCACAGAGAGGCCTTTCTGAAATGCCCAGCAATTCTCTTCCCAGCTTAAAACCATACTGATGGCAGGAAGGAAGACAACCAGACATCATAAACCTCTAGAAGTAGTCTCAAAAAAAAAAAAAAAAAGATGAATCAAACATAGTCTGATGACATCTCCAGCTCTCCCAATTTATAGGAAACACACAGAAAGGGACACATGTTAAATGACCCCATGGGCACACAGCCTGCAAAATTTAGACTTTGGCAAATCTACAGGACAGGGTTTTTTTCAACAAAAAAAATTGCAGAGAAAAAAAGATGAAATGGGAGCCTGTGAATTACAAGGTAATGTACAGTCCTTAAATGGCTCCTGAATCAAATAAACAAAATGTTTTTTTAAAAAATATGAAAATATGAATACCTGGCTGGACATTTGATGATATTAAGGAAATATTGTCAAACATTTTAGATGACTTAATAGTATTGTGCTTGTGTTAAAAAATTTTTTAAGAGTCCTTATCTTTTAGAGACACTGAATACTTACAATTAAACCACTATAATGTCTAAGATTAGTGTTAAATTAATCCAGGAGAGTGAGAAGAGGTGAAACGAGCTTGGCCATGAGTTAATCATTAGTTGAAGGTGGGACATAGAGCCCAGTATATTATTCCTTATACTTTTGTAAAATCTCTATAATAGAGGATTTTTTTAATTAAAAAAAAAATGTTCTGATGTGTACCCCACAGCAGTGATGGCTCTAGATTTCATTGCGATCCTGATGAAATATATAAACAATCTTCTTTAAAATGTAGGTGCACTCAGGTATTTCTATGCAATTTAAGAGATCACAGACCCCTGACACTCCTTACACTTCTGGCCTTCAGGTTCAAGTGTTAACCAATGATCTTCGTGGTCTGGCCCCAACTCCCTCTCTACCACCTGCCACAGGCTCTGCCGTGCCCCCTCCTCCATGCCTCTACTCATAAGCTGCCCTGTCTGAAGACCCTTTCTTAAGAAGGCCCACATCAAATCACCCTCCTCTCTGTGGTTCTCCCTAACCAGCAGCACACCCCCGGCCCTGGTCCCAGCCCTCAGAATGGATAGCCCCAGCCCCAGCCCCAGCCCCAGCCCCTGCCCTCCAGCGCGCTGCTCATTCAGAGCCCCACGTCTTGCCCTGTACTAGAACCCTGGGCTGACAAGTGTGTTCCTGTTATACCCTGAGTTCCCTGAGCTCCCCTGGGGCCAACTCACCCTTTTCTATACTGAGCCCAGAGCTTTGCATACTGTCAATAATTGTTGATTAAAATGAATTCAATGGAAAATGTTAAGCCCTGGGATCGAGTGGGAGCTAAGGAGATCTTGCTGTCCTAACACTATGGGTCAGAGCAGGAGAACAAAATGCTGAGCTCACAGCTGCCAGGCCTTAGTCACACCTGTCAGGTGCCCGGGGATGGCAGGGGTGGAAGTGGGGTGCTTGGTTGGGTCCAGTGACAGGCATAGGCTTGCCCACAGACACTCTGCCGTTGATCTCAGCTAATAGGTGAAGGCCACCAAAGGCGTGGGGCCCATTTGAACTCTACATCTAATGCTTCATTCTCTTCCTTACAGCCTGGGGACAATGTGTCTGTGGGGTGAGGACGGGGGCTTCTTGAGCGAAGGGCAATCTCACTGTCCCCAAAGGTGTATGCTGGCCTTCAAACCTGTCAACTGCTCATCACAGAATGCTCATCACCTCCACACCCCACCTGCAACCCTCCAGTCCTCATACCTTCTGTTTTCTTGGGCCACAAATATATTCCTGAGTTAAGCCTCATTCATCCTTCCGTGTAAATTAGTGCAATCTACTAAGCCGAGGTAGATGGAGGACTTTGAACATCCAGGAGACAGCCTGAGACCCAAGACTTCTGAGATTGCAAAAGCAGGACACTAGAGAGGAGTTCAGAAGGGAAAGGCCGCAACCAGAAGGGGTGGGTGAATATTAAGCCCAGGGCAAACAGAGCAGATGAAACTAGGGAAAAGGCCACCAGGCCCCAGAGGCGTGAACACAGGGCTAGGTCAGGAGCAGACATGGCCAAGGGCAAGGCCCAAAAGTGAATCCCAAGTGTGCTAAGATGCCCACCCAACCACCACAGCATTTCTTGCACTTGGTATCTTTTTGAAAGGATTTTGGCTTTCCTGTTTTTTTTCAAAGGCATGCCTAGGCTTTAAAAGATGGAAGAGAGACGAAAAGAAAAACATGACTTTTCTGAGTTTGCATCAAAGTCTAAATTGATGCAGGACAAGGCAAATTTCCCCAAGTTGTGGGGGAGGCCAAGCCTTATACCCAGAGAAGAGGGTCCTTTGGCGGAGAGTGTGGAAGGAACTCAGCACATATGCCAAAGTTAGAGTTAAAAGGGAAGTTTATTAAAAAGGGGTAACACTTCAGAGTCAGTGTGGTCTCTCAGAGGCAGGGAGTGAGAGGCAAGGTGAGAAGAAACGGGAAAGGCAGTGAGTAGGGAGCTGAGTGTTCAGAGAATTCAGTTTAAATGTCACTATTTTTTCTTCCTCTTTAATTCCCCTCCCCCCTTCCACCCCTGACCTATGGATGCTGCCATTTCCCCTTAAGAATTACATCTCTGAAGGCAGGCTGTCTCCTCACACAAGATCATGGCGCACCTGGGGCCTGGCGTTCCCGGGGTAGGGTCCGTGGCTCCACCTGGAGTGCAAACCCCAAACCTTTTGCGTGTAGAGCAGATGTGCTAACCACTACCCTATGTAGCCACCCCCTATATGTCATTCTTTAGTTCCCATTTCCTTTGATATGAACATACAGTGAGGAAGGGAAGGGGGAAGAGTATGTAGCTCAAATCCTGCTGGCTGGCACTTCCCAGCCTTAATCCATAGGGAACAACTGCTGCTGCCTGTTTCCCCTTCACAGGTGTGAGGAACAGGTTGTTAGTGATCCCAGTAGTTGAAGGTGTCCTGGTCTGGCTGCAGGGTTGATCAGCACACTGCAGTCTCTGAATGTGGCTTGATTAACATTTTTAATTCTCTTGCCTCCTCCCTACATTAAAATGACAATGTCAGGTGCAGTGTGGGCAACTGTAAACTAAGAGTCTGTTTGCCCATTCAGACATCTCAGTTTCCCTTAACGCACTGGAAAATAAATGCTTTCTTGAGAGCAGAACTGGGTTATATAACCCAGGGCACCACACCTGTTATCTTAGGGGATCTTCATTATCATTCTCTGAGGGAGGTATTGTCATTCCCATTTTATAGCTGAGAAAACTGAATAGTTAAGTTCCTTTTCCAAAGAAACATGGTTAGCAGTTTGCGGCACTGGAATCAGAAGCCAGGTGTGACTTGCTTGGAAGCCCAGGGCCTGTCGCAGCCATCTTTCTCCAGGTGTTGTGTTTCCTTTCAGGAGAGGAGGCTCCAGGCTTCCTCATGGAACATGCCTGTGCCCATCCGCTCCCACCGCTAACAGTGATGCCGCTCGAGCACCAGCCCTGGTAGAAAGGAGTATTCTTGCAAATATAACACGATGTGTGCAGGGAACTGGACTTCCAGGCTGTAAAGGGAGCGGGCAGGGAAGCCGACCCAGGAGGTGCGTGTGAGATCACACCTACCCCCGCAGCCTTGGTCAGAGTGTGGATCTCCCTCCAGCTCTATTCCTCTCTGGATGATGAAGCGCCATTGCTAGGAGAAAGTTCTTTAATAAACCTATCTGTGCTGGAGGTTGTCCTTCCCCTCCAGGGCTTCTGATTCAGAAATACCCCATTCCCCCTTCTGTCAGTAGCATCTTAGCGGGGACCCCCAAATCGTGTTCCAACCTTAGTCATGCCCACGTTCTCTGACAGATCTGGAAAGTCCTATTAACCTTTCATTATCTCGTTAGCAATCTGGTTTTAACATGCCTGTTTTTTCCTTTAAACTCTACGCCACCCTCTCCCCCACTTCCCACAGCGTGATGATGGATGTAGTTGCAGGGAGAGCTGGAGTCCTCTCCTCCTCTCTTTTTGTCTGCAGGACGTTAATTCTCGTGACCCACTCTTTCCTTTCTTCTTTAATCGTAGATCTCCGGAGTCTGACGTGTGCGCTGTTATTTTTCTCCTTTGCTCTTTGAAGACTTTCAGGGGCATTTCCTGAGTCTCCTGAACCTCTTCTGTCCAGAGTTTGTCCTGTGTGTATTTTCACTGCCACTTCCTGTTTTGCTATTTTAACTCCTACCTACAGCAATTCCAGGCACCTGGAGCATGACCCACCTTTTCATCCTCTTTACCCTTCCCTCTCCCAGGAAAATGCCCCGGACTCCAAACCCTCCCTTCCTCTTGGTCACATTTGCAATATTAGTGAGTTTAAGAGGTGCATTTCAATTTTCAAAGCCCGTTCCTGTGCTAGGTAACTCTGCCGACAAGCCCGTGCCTAATTCACAGCTGGGGAGACTGATGCTCAGAGACTCGCCAAGGCTGCGCTGCCGGCGAAGGCCACTGTGGGAAGCGCAAAGCAGGTGCCTGAAATTTGGACGTGTTTGCTCCTTCACTTCATTAGTCACCAGCAAACACCCTGGAAGATAAGGTATACTCTTACTCCATGAGGATCTAGTTACCGACATGTGTGCATGTGCCAAACTGAATCCCAAAATAATTGTTCCACGTCGCTCCCACACCATGTGTCAAGGAGTCTGTTTCCACACATGCACAGCAGCCTTGACAGGGGAGGATTTGGGCCACCTGTTTTTCACTCCTGGGAACGCAGGGTGGTATCTGCCCTTCTTTATCCTAAGTTCCTGGGCCCCAGGCCTTCTCTGCTTCTCTATTTCTCTACTTTTCCTCAATCCACGAGAGGAAAAAATAGAGGCTAGAACCCCTCATATGCTCATGGGCTACCACAGTTTCTTTCTCCAGCGAGGCCTCCTCCGGCAGCTCCCCCACATCCTTCCAGCCTGATCAGGATCCAGAGGTGTCTTCTGGGCAGACGGTATCAACTCTGCATATACAAGCTGTTTCCCTTTCTAAATGTCTTCAAATAGATTATCCCATGTTCATGTGGCGTTTTCAAACACGTCTAACGTGCACATGAATCCTCAGTAGCCTTGCCACTGCCTGTCCACCGCCCCTGTCCCTCCTGAACTTGGACATGACTCCTAACTCTCTGGGCTCTTGCTGGACTCATAGAACTTGTCAACATTTTAAGTTCTTATAAGTAATGATTTCTTTCTTCATTGGAACATTTTCTCATTCTCGCTGTAACAGAATTCCACGGCTCCAGCTACCACATCTTTCAGAGGCAGGACTTTTTTCTGCACTTGTGCTCACAAGCTGGGCCCATCCCCGTAATTCACAGCCTGTGGCCACCAACAGCAGCACCTGTCTTAGTCCATCTTGGCTGCCACAACAAAATTACTGTAGACTGGGTGGCTTAAATAGCAAACATTTATTTCTCGCAGTTCTGGAGGCTGGAAGTCCAATATCAAAATTTGGTGTCAGCTGGGGACCCACATCTTGATTCATAAAAGGCCATCTTTTCACTGTATTAGCACATGGTGGGAGAGCAAGGAAACTCTCTGGGGTTCATTGTATAAGGGCGCTAATCCTGCTCCTGGGGGCTCTACTCTCAGGACCTAAACACCTCCCGAAGTCCATGCTTCTTAATATCATCACACTGAGGGTTAGGTTTCAACATGTGAATTTGGGGGTCACACAAACATTCAATGCATAACAATACCTAACATTTACCCTCGTTCCCCTCTGGGGCCAAGCCAGTGAGATCTTCCTCCCTGGCATGGAATCCACATAGCACAGCCTTCCCTTCGTCTTGGAGCTTGCCTGAAAAGTCAGAGCACACGAAATGTGTGCCTTGTGGGGTTTAGGGCAGGGGTCAGGGAGCTGCCTATGGGAGTGACACATGGAGCGTGGGGTTGGGGTAGCCCAGGGGAGTGTGGCTCCAAGACAGTCTCCGGCAGAGCCAGGATGAAAGCACAACTGTCTGAGAGACAGTAATGTGCCTTAAACCAGGGGGCACGGTGATGGTGGGCAAAGGAGAAAGGAGACAGGATCGGTTAGCAGAGATACGGAATCATAAAGTATGGCAGTTCAGGAAATTAAATCTCGAAATGCAATTTTCACCAAAAATCAAAAGGTAAATATACTGAAGTGATGGACGTGTTTATGAACTCAGGGAGGAAATCTGTTCACAATGCGTATGTATATCTAATCATCACACTCTACCCTTTAAATATCCTAAAATTTTGTCAATTATACTTAAATAACCCTAGGGGAAAAAAAGAAAGAAAATTAATTCTCCAAATAACAACCCTATTTAGAGTTATTCCCACCCCATCTCTATTGTTAACTCTGGTTCAGTGTTTTTTACCTTGAAATACTTATGGAATCACGGATTGCAAAGATAGCACAAAGATGTACAACCCTTATTTTGTAGATCTCTATTTCAAAAATAGCACAAAACTTTATTAAGTTACCCCCAAATGTTTATGTAACTATGTACTGCAACATCAGAAACAAGATTAACCCTGGGACTGTGCCTGTCTATAGTTCTAAGCCATTTTCTCACATGTGTAGGTTCATGTAACCACCACCGCAATCAAAATACAGCACTGTCCCATCACGATAAAGAATACTGCTTCCCTTTTTATTGGATCCTAAAGAAGTGTCAGGTACTAAGCAGGATCTCCTTTCCTTCCCATAGCACCCTACCAAGGTTTATAACTATCTACATGTCACCCATCAGAAGACTGGAGTTCAGGATGGTCATGTTTCTCGCCCAAGGGCCTCACAGCTGGGAAGCAGCAGGGAGAAAGGACTTAAACTGGGGGTCTTCATGTCCCCGTTGTACAACCAACTATGATGTACCATCTCGGGGCCTGAATGAGGGGGCCCCTTTTAGTCTGAATGTTAGGATCAGGCTGAGCTGGATGCTTTGGACAGAGGGACTGAGGAAAACCTTGTCCTTTGCATCTGCTTTGTCTGATTATCACCAGAACCTGACAGTTTTATGGTTCACGTTAAACATTTAGTGTAGAAAGCAGGTTGCAGCAGATAATAGAATAACAACATAATTTAAAAAGAAGTCTGGAATATCAACCCTAAGCAAGGGAATGAATTTCTAAGAGAACAAAACTGAGGAAGAAGAATGTTTTCCCCAGAACAGCAAGGAAGGGCAGACCTCAGAAGCAGTGTGAGCCAGAAGCTTAACGAGAAGGGTGAGCCACACAGCACTGTGTTGGAAGGGCACTGTCAGCGTGTCTGGGGAGGACATGGAATTGCTGAAGCACCTGGAATGTGTGCTTAGGCAGGGGCGACAGAGACACACACAATCCCACAAATCTCAATCTCTCTCTTACCACTGCAGCAGTGAGCCTTTCAGGGCAGACTCTCGGTACTTCCCTCAATCCCTGCCTCGACCACTCCATTCTGTAAAAAAAGAACTTCCCATTTGCAGCATCATTTGCCTTGGAGATACCAAAACTGGAGGCTGTGTTTCACCCCTACTGGTTCTAACCAGGTAAATCACATAAAGGACTGTGAACTATGGGCAGTCCTAGTGGGCCGGGCCTAAAGGAAGACTTCTGAGCAGTGAAAAGTGGGATTTGTTTTACTTCATTATGTACCATCTGACGGTTTCATCATATATTTCACAGTATGGACTCATGGATTCATAGTATAGACTCATGGATTCATAATATGGACTTGCAGTTTCATCCCCGAAGGATATGTGAATTCATAGTATAGACTTACATAGATGCATCACACAGGACTCACGGACTCGTGGTATGGATGTGAATTCATGCATATAGACTTATGAATTCATTTCACCCTACTCAGGCGGCAAGCTTCAATCCTTAATTGGCATAGCCACATTAAAACTTCCTTTCCTAGAACATCAAATCCCTCCTGGAGCCACTTGGTGAATTTCTTCCCTGGTGTGAGTTCCCTCACAAGGCAAGCAGATTATCTCATCTCTCATTTAATTCATCCCTGTTGTGGTCTTTGTTTTTCCTGTAAAAATGTATGTCCCTCTCGCTCAGGAAGTCATTTCATGATACCAGGAAGATGATAATGTTTATTACAGAAAAATCTCAAATATATTGTCTTGCTTTTCTCTTCGTAGCATGATTACTTTACCTTTGAACGAATGAGTTGTAACGTCTCGTACCTGGTCATGACAATGCGGTTGAGAACCAGCCAATCCTCCTCCATTTTCCTGCCGAAGGCATCATAATTTTTAAAGTAATCATAAGGGCACCCGAGACGCTAGCAAGCTGACTGTGGTCAGAATCTCTGTGCAGTCCGACAGTGTGGGTGCTGGCAGAAGTGTCCCTCATTTTGAAACGCCTTAATGTGGTTTCCACTTGGCAAGCGAGACGGCTGCTTCTCAGTAAGATGGAGCTTTTGGAAGCAGCTTGATGTGGCCCTTCACGCAGCCATTCCTTCCATTTAACTTCTTTCCTTTTGCTTTTTCTTCTTTTTTTTTTTTTTTAATGGCTGTAACATTTTATAGTTACATGTTAATCACGTTTTCTACTTCCCACTCCACTAAGCCTGGCCTGGAGGGCAATATGTTTAAGAGCCTCCTCTCAGCACCAAGCGAGAATGCCTGAATTCGGACTTGACAGCAGCGTGCGCACTTGGAAGAGTTTTTCCTCTGTTATCCTGGAGAATGTGAGCTCGTTTGAGGTCAGGATGGGGGAAGTGTCTATGTTAGCCAGACCTGCTGGGTCCCCGTGGAGCCATGCTTCAACAGAAAGAAAAATGCATAGTTCTTGCTCTCAGTTGTGAGTCCAGATGTGCACACTCTGAAGAGACAGCATGCCGAGAAGCGTTCAGGGTGAACACTCAGGGCAGCTTCTCTTCGGTCGTGAGGCCTGTCATTTGGCACCAAGTACCCTTTCCTGCCGTTTGTCTGGAATTGCCATCGCCATTGCCGTTCAGAGTGTTTTGAGATAAGCTATAAATCTCTCCCTGGGTCTGATTTGATCTAACAAGCTGCCGAGGCTCACGGAATGAGTGGGTATGTTGGTTCCTCAGTGGGGTACCTCCAGCTGTCCTGCGGGGGGTGGCCTCAAGGAATGAATTATGGCCCCAGGGCTGTGATCCTTATGAGGAAATTTTGCACATGAAATTGTTACATTTGTCTGCAATTCTCAGGAGGGCAGGAGGACTTAAACATTCCAGCAGATTGGTTACTCTCTTAACTGTGATCCTGAACTTCTACAGAGAAGAGCATGTGAAAGAGTTCTCAAATGAGAACGTCAGAGGCCCAGGAGAGGCTGCTGTTGTTAGATGAGGAACACTCTTCCACCAACCCAGAAGTAACTGACAAACAAGGAGGAACTTCAAGTTCGATGTCCAGGGGAGGCAGGTGGTTTATGTTACGGTTGGTTTCGTCTTTTATTTCCCAAGTGGTCACCCCAAGAGGTATTCTTGTCTCGAGATGAGGTATCTTGCTCTAAATCTAACATTTTCTAAGTTTAAGCCTGACTGTGTCCCAGATACCATACAGAAGACTTCTCACTTAACCCTCCCGTAGCCCTCTGTGACAGCGGTTGTCATCCTCACTTACCAAGGACTACGCTGAAGCAAGGAGAGAAAAAGCAGTGTGGCCCGCGTGCCTCAGCTCGCAAGTGGCAAATTGGAAGTTTGAATCATGCTTCCTTCTTGAAGTTACTTTACCTCTAAGAGGGCATATTAATCTCTAACAAAATATCAGAGGCTAGGTGGCTTAAACAACAGAAATTTACCTCTCAGAGCTCTGGAAGGTGGGACGTGCAAGACCGAGGTGTTGGCAGACTCAGTTTCTCGTGGGGACCCTCTTCTTGGCGTATCGAATCAGGACCTTAAGACCTCGTTTAATCTGAATTACTCCCGTAGGAGCCCCGTTTCCAAATACAGCCACACTTGGGGGTTAGGCCTTTGACATATAAATTTTGGGGGAACACACAAAGATGCCATCTGTAACAGAGGGCTCCCAGTTACCACTTGACATGAGTACGTTGAGGTCACACATGAAAAGCTCTTATTATCCAGCTCAGCATGAAACAAACAGTTGTCTGCTTCTACTAAAGGAGAACAGGTAGAGAGCTAACCCTAAAAAGGTCTGATAAAATGGGTGACTGATGATTGGGGTGACTGGAGTTGAGGGTGAGACCCAGGCCATGTAACCCCATGAGAGACATGGCTGGAGAAGGAGCCGTGTCAGCCACTGGTTGTTCTAAGATAGGTGTGGGTGGCATCTGGGGTTGCCCAAGCAGCACCTGGGACTGGGGATGAAAAGAACCCTCAAAGAAGCAAAATGGCAGAGGCCCCTGTTTCTTCTCCTCCTTTCACTTCTCCCATTTTCTTTCTTTTCCTTTTCCCTATTATTTTATATTATTTTATTTTGGCCTCTGCCTCTAAAACCCCGACAAGCAGGATTAAGTGGAGGTCACCTGATATCTCATCTAGTATCAGAGTAACTCATCCACCTACAACATTAGTGCCACAAATTCATCGAGCCTCTTCTTGAATACCTCCCCTGACAAGAAACTCACCACTTGAGCTAGCCCATTTTTAAACCCCTTTTCTCTGCAGATCCTGGTTCTACCTTCTGAGGCAACGCAAATGGTGTCAGACTTTTAGGAAACATTTAAAACAATCTCTCTCTACTCAAAATTCATAATTTCCTTTCCTGTTCTTCATGCTCAGTGTTTCTGCCCGTATTTCCATCTCTAAGATTAACTAATCACTTTCTAATATATATTTTATTTTTACACCAGCATCGAGTTCTAGTTAAATAAGCATGCATTCCCAGAATTGAGCCCATTTTAACTATTCCCTACATTGCTTCCTTCTGAGCCAGAAAGCTGCCATTCATCCACTTAGAAACTACTTAAGGAGTATTATCTATGTGCCAAGACCACCCAGGGCACAAAGACTACAGCTCTGAGGAAGACGGTCAGAATTCACACTCCCATATTGCTTTGAGTCTAATGGGGGAGGCAAGTAAATAAGTCGGCAAACAAGAATGTCAGGTAGGAAATGTTACAAAATAATAACATTTTCCTTCACAATCAAACTACAGTCCTGAAGTCTAGTGAATACTTATTTTGAGCAAGGCACTTTGCTAATTATGGAACTAATAATCTTGTATACAAGTATAGGGTTTTTTTTTATAGGTTTCATAGAGCTTTATACTCTTTGATCCTCACAAGAACCTTATAAAGTAAATAGGTTAGGCATTATTTTAATTATTAAGCCCATTTTTAAAATGAGGAAAGGGAGACCTATTTTAGTAGCCACACAGCCAGTGTGTGAAAACTCAGAGCCCACTGACACGAGCACTCTCTCTCGGGTCTGGCTACCACAAATTAGCGGGCTTGCTGATAGCTTATCCTTGCTTCCCAAATCAGCTTTAATTCAGTCATTAGCAGTATTGTATGTCAGTTTTTGACAAATGCATGCATTCATATATTTATTTGATGCCTTTGGTGGTTTGGAAAATGTATCTTACATCTCACTGTCCTCATCAGTCTTTGTAGAGAGTACATTAATGTGGGGAGCCAGGAAGAGGCTCCCCAGGATAAAGAGACATCACCGCAGAGCAGGGAGGCCGGTTTCTGAGTCAGGAAGTGCAGGATGAGACATCTGGGGAGGTCAAGCAGCCCCTCATTCAACAGCCAGGATTCAGGGCCAGGCAGGGAGCTCCACGCAGGCAGGTCACAGTGCACAGCTGCAGGGGAGAAACTGAGCTGGGCAGCTGGTTGTAGGGGTTGCGAGGGATGGGGGTAGGGGTGAGCAGAATAAAAGTCTCCCATCTCCCAAGTTCGAGGAGGCGGCATTTGGAAGTCTGCTAAATGAGGTGGCAAATGGTACCCTGGCTCCCTTGCTGAGCACTCTGCCTTAGCTAGGACTGTGAACCCTTCCTTTCTCCTTCTACTTGCTCAGGAAGCGACAACCCAAAGCAGAACACACCCATCTTTCTTCAGGGTTCTCATTATTAGTGGTTTTTTTTTTTTAAACCTACACAGGACATGTTTTATTCGTTCTCTGATTGGTTCTTTAATCATTCTGTTGCGTGAGCTCTCTGTGACATACGTGTCTATGGATGTATATCAAATCCCTCATGCCTGTGCTGTTCAGTTAGCTTGACCAGGCATGAAATGGGGAAGCTCACATGAATTTGCCATTGAGATGGGGCAGGGCTCTGTCAAAGACTTGAGATGACCTAGGGGTGGCAGGAAGCAGGCTCTGCACAAGAGACCAGAGAGAATCAAAGGAAATTTAACTGGGGGGAGAGAGTATGAGGCTGACACAGTGAACAATGGAGCAGATGCTTTTCATCATTTTCCCTCCTGCCTTGAGCACTGGGGTATTGACCCTGCAGAAGGTCACCTTTTGCCAAACAGCCAGGCCGGAGCAACAGAGATTCCAGGGGTCTGAGCTGTGGTAAGTATGACTATGAGGAAGACAACAGGACCTGGTGACCACTGAGTGGGTGTCTCTGCCATGCACTCAATAGTTAGACCCCATCGTTTATAGAGATCAGCGTGAGTTGTTCTTAAAATGACATGTGGCGTGAATGTGAATGAAGTAAAAGTTTAAATTAGAAGAGTCCGATTTAGACAATTTTTGAAGCATTTGATGTCATTTGATTTCTTTTCTATTTAGCCACGTGTGACTGAATCTCTCTGAGCCCATTTCCTGGTCTAGAACATGACAGGAATGGGTCACAAGCTTGAAGATTCTGTGTTACCATGAGTAACGCTGCAGGAATGAAAAGGCAGAAGAACACTTGTAAAGAGTTCCTCAGGGACACCAGATGTTTTCAAATCTTGCTAATTCACCTTCTCTTTGCATCACGTTTTATAGTTTACACATATACTAGTTCTCTCACTAAAACCTCACAGTGACTGGAAGCTTCCTCGTTTCACCAATGACGATGTGACTTTGTGGGTGGCATGTGTCATTGAACCAAGAGCCAAACCCAGGATGTTGACTTGGTCACCCTCATTGTTCACCCTCCTGAACTCATCACGTCATCCTGCTTTGTTCTCCATTCCTTCATCTATTCCTCCTCTCAGATGTTCTCCACTTCTCACCTCGAATCCTGCCTATGGCCTATATTCATCCCCCATCCACATGAGACTGGAATTATTCTCCTTTTATCACCTCCAGGCTCCCTTCCCCACCACAATTCTAGCTCAGTCTTGGGTTGCATTTGTTTTGTTGACCCAGGCGATACTCAGCTGCAGACCCTGAGACATACCCGCGTGTGAGAAAGGAATTTAACCAGAGCCACACAAAAGAGTTATGCGTATAAAGCAAGAGGGTCTTTCTGCCACATAGCCAAACACGAAAATCAATTCAACAAATATTTATTGAGCACTTATTCTGCGTGAGGCTCAGTCTGTGTATTAAGAAGAAAAATGGTGTGGCCTTGAGGTGGTGGAAAAAATAAAAATATGGTTCAACCAATTTGTAACCTTCTGAGAAGCTACAGGGAACAAGGAAGGCTCCATAAAATACTTGTCCAATCAGACTGCTATCTCTATGTCTTCCAGAATAAGAATAATGACATCTCGAAGGATATGTCATCCCTTTGGACAGCAGCATGACTTCTGTTCCAGAAGCCAAACAATGAGCTACATCAAAACGTGGCGCTGTGCCTGTGAGAAGCAGCCCAGACACTCAGAAAGCCAGCCGCTGGGCGGCAGCCTCAGGCACCCCTGGAGTGGCGTTACAGAGAAGTGGCTTCTGGGGTTGAAGGCGAAGCTTAGGAGGGATGCTTGTGTTATTTTTTTCTCCTTGATCACCTTTCCAGGAGTCCCTCCGCCTTTCTCCTTTCAGTAGCCAATTTGTCTCCATGTGCATCTTGTGTCTTCTTTTTATTTCACAGAAAGACCATTGTCCATACCTTCTTGGCACATGAAACTAAGAAATTAATGCAAGGTTTCTAGAAATGTATTTTCCTGATAGACATTGGAGATGAAAACAAAAAAAGCAGACAGTGACTAGGCCTCCTAGAGAATATGCTCTTAGCAGTCAGACTTTTAAAAATGTGGCTTCTAGGGCATCACATGGAGTCACAGAACTGCAGAGACCCTGGGGATGGGAGACACGTAAGTCTTTGACACCACTTCCAGCAGAGGTTCCCCAGCCTCAGTCCAAACATCCCCACTGACCATCCCTACCACACTGGTCGACCAGCTGATCGACTGGCAGCTCTCCCCATGAGCATGCTCTCTCTTATGTTCATTTCCCTGATCACTCTCACCCCATGGTTGCTTCAGTCCCCGAGGCCATAACGAAGGAGCGTAATTTCTATAATTCTCCATGTCTGGGAATCTAATGTAAATTAAGTGCTCCTACAATGTAGGGACCAAGTTAAACGTTTGAGATCCTTTTAAAATTATGAAAGAAATTCATCCCATTGTATAAATCTCAACCCACATAGTCAAAACATTCAAGTATCACTTACTTGCTTCTCCAGGGATATCCAGTATGAACAGTTTGCTAGCTATTCTTCCAGACATTTATTATGCATTTCTATCAATCAAGGGTCTAATTCCACTTTTTTAAAGTCTCTGAGTGGAGAATGGATTCCTGGAGGAGCCATGAGTGAAAACTGGAAGTCCATTATTTTCCAGGGGGGAAATAGTGACTACCTGGACAAACATGGCAGCACAGGAAATGGAGCCAAGTGGGCAGGTCCTATATTTTGGAGGGGTGGTAGAACCATAAATAATTGTTGAGTGACTCACTGAACCAATGTTTGAGGTGACCTTCCTTTTGCTGTGCTCCTTTTTTATCCACCTTCTTCCTGGCAATAGTCAGAAAACCAGAGAGCTTTAAAAATAGACCCACGCTTCCCCTCACCTGCTATCTAAATACAGTCCCTGGATAGCGGAGCAACCGACGGTCCAGGGCACAGCCACCGTTGGACGTGAAGGACACTTTCACATTGAAATTCCTATTTTTAAACACTGAGTGCTTACTAGAAAGTGACCCTCCAACGTGCATGTATATTTATTTCTTGGCAGTTTCCAACCCTGGGGTGGGATTTGAAAAGGCTAGATATTTGGGAAAATAACCAACTTGCACCACCTTTTGAATTGCCCCAGATTTATCCTTGGGGTGTGAGCCTATTTGCAGATTTCTTTTCTCTTCCCACTTGTTTTTAAATTGCTTGAATTATCCCTATACATAGCCAGGGAAGAGGCTGGCTTTGCCATGAAAATAGCTGCTTAGAGAAACAGAGCAATTTGGAATAAGCAAAAATAGCTCTTTGCGGTGACTTGACTGTCTCATTTTCAATATTGATTTCCGTGGCCTCTCGAGTGTGGTTTTTTGGCATCTCATATGCAGGCAGGTGATGGCACCACCCTTGTTTATTTCCTGGTCCACGCAACACACGGTGGCCCTCTGGTCACATATGTTTGGAATGCTGGAGTAAATCCAAGGAGTGCACTTCTTTTCGTGTGTGGTCATAAAACCTGTAGGTACCACACTCGTGATGGCCCATGGATGTCTTACGACATATTTCAGACACCACAGAGCATCCCACTTTTTCTGTGAAACGTGATTCTTCCCTCTGGGTGCTGTCTAAATTCCTTCCTTTTGCTTTAGTGTTCACTGCCCAGGTGATTTTGGAAATTAGCGGCGTTTCTTCAGAACGGTGGTTTTCCCCACGCTATACCTCAGACCCATGAACGCATGGGGATGGCATCTGGGCACGTATAATGTGAAAAGGCTGCCTGATGTGAATCCTTCAAGTCCTGCTGCTTTTAAACCATCTGCACTCACACGCTCCTGGGACACAGGGAGCACCTGAGTGCTTAAAATGCAAGTGCTAGAAACTCCAGGGAACTGCAACTCTGCCTAAAAACCCCCGCCGAGACCTCGAGGAAGCCCTCCACTGGCCTGTGTCTCTCAGTGGGAATACTTTGTCAGCCGTGTGCGAGAGAAAAGGACGTCCCCAAGTCAACAATAGATAGGATGGATGAATCTCAAAGTAATTACAATGAGGAAAAGAAGTCAGACAGAAAACAAATACATATGGTAGAATATGTAAGAATTCTAGAAAATGCAAACTAATCTACAGTGCAAGAAAGCGGATCTGTGTTTGCTGGGGGACAGGAAGACAGAGGGACGGATGGATTATAAAAGGGCACGAGGAAACTTCTGGGGGTAACAGATATCTTCATTACCGTGGTTGTGGCTATTGTTTCACGGATATATACATATGTTATAGATTATCGAATTATATATTTTAAGTATGTGCAGTTAATTATATGTCCATTGTACTTAAAAAAAAAAAAAAGACTACTGCAAAAGAATTAGATAGGCAGTATTCTTCTTGAGCCATAGGAGAACATAGACTGCCGTAATAGTTCATCTCAGCACCATGCTTAGCCCCTGCTAGGCCTTCGCATGCAGTATCTGATCCAATCCTCACGACAGCCCAGGAGGAAAGGGGCGTGTACAGACAATGAGGAGTTTTCCCAAACTCCCTCAATGAGTAAGTGGTAGAGCTGGAATTGGACCCGTGTCAAAATGACTCCACAGCCCAAGCTTTCAGTTCAAAGAAGTATTTAGTCCTGGCTCTGGCACTAAACAGCCACGTGACCATGTTGGGAGGTTTTCCAAGCAAATATCCTTTTGAAGGCCTGAGTAACCCTCAAGAAATATCTCTTTATAATAATACATTTTTTTTGGAGGGGGTCACCAAATTGTCCCCAAAATGAGTTAAAACCTGTAGGTCGTAAATAAAAAGCAAGCTAATGTCATTTAATTACAACGTGGCAAACGTAGTTGTTACATTCGAAACATAAAAGTGCATTTGGCTTTCAGCTCTACACTTTAGAGCAATGGTTCTCAACCTTTCTGGCACCAGGGACTAGTGCTCCTATGAAAATCTAATGCACGATGATCTGAGATGGAGCTGAGGCAGTGATGCTAGCGCTGGGGAGCGGCTGCAAACACAAATGAAGTTTTGTTTGCTCACCTCCTGCCGTATGGCCCAGTTCTTAACAGGCTGGAGACCATCACTGGTCCGTGGCCCAGGGGTTGAAGGGGACCCCTGCTTTAAAGAATCATGCGTTACCTTGGCCCCTCAGTGAGTCTCTGATGGCCATATCTCTGGGGCCACTGATATAACGGGCCATCCATGCGGTCAGTCCTGCTGATGCCAACCTCTGAGCTGATGGGAAAAGGGCTGCTGCTCTCTATACCAGAATCTTAGAGACCTGAGCCCTTCTCCACATCCAGGTGCTCTGCCCTGCCTGGAGGAGGGCTGGAGAGATTTCTTTCTCTCCCCCTGGCTCTTGGGCTTGTTTCACCCACACGTTAAGTCTCCATGTGTTGTCCAAATCTCAGCTTTCCCCAATCAGTAGGAAAAGAAGCTGCTGCTAATTTCCCCTGAAACTAAAAAAGTATCCTTATCAGGGTGATAACTTCGTAAGTTTTATAAATATCTAATCATTATGTTGTACACCTGAAACCAATGAATACTCTATGTCAATGATAATTGAAAAAAATTTAATTTTTTAAAGTTCTTTTCATCAGACTAATGCTGTGACTTTGAGCAGGTCACTTCGGTCTTCCTTGTACCAGTTTCTTCAGATGCAATTAAAATAGCTATTAATTAGTCAATGACATTGGGCAAATCATCATACCTCTCTGCGCCTCATTTTCCTCCTCTGTATGATGGGCATCAAAGGAGTCATTTTATGTCATGTGGTTAGTCATGTGACTAACATACAGACAAAATGAAACAATCGAACAGAACAGAGCCTGATACACAGTATGTAACTATTAGCTGCTGCTGTTGTTTACTTGGCCATTTCTAAAGAGCTTTAGGGGTTAGTTTTGCACCCATGTTTTAGAAGAGGGAGCCAATGTTCAAGAGAGTCAAGTAACTCGCTTAGTTAGTGGGTGCAAGCGAGAACCTGAGCCAGGAATTGACTAGATGATGAAAAAGGTCCTTCCCACTCTAGCGCAAGGTGGTTTTTCTTCCTTTTGACATCGGCAATGTTAATTCTACAATGTCCTTCCTACAAGGTCTCCCAAATCTGTTACAACTTTAGATCGTCCTGGGGAGATGGAGGAAAAGGAAAGTGGGCAGGCGGGACCCCCGCTGTAGTACACTGCCTCCTGTTGGCAAATGTTTTGGCACCAGGGACCAGTGTTCTTATGAGAATCTAATGCCTGATGAACTAGATGGAACTGAGGTGCTGATGCGAGGGCTGGGGAGCGGCTGCAAATCCAGATGAAGCTTAGTTCACTCACAGGCTGCTCACCTCCCGCTATGCGGTCTAGTTCCTAACAGGCTAGGGACCAAAAACTGTCTGCAGCAGGGAGTTGGAGACCCCTGCTTTAAAGAATTGTAGGTTGTTGGCAGGTCTCTAAACCTGAGTAGACTCCCGAATTAGCAATTTACTTCTGCTCACCGGGGGTCCACTGCCTCCTGCAGAAGGGTTTAATTTTCTACTTCCAAAAGTATTTTCTGCTAACAAATCTGAAAACTTTTTTTGATATAACTCTGATGTTATTTGGAACTGGACATAAAGCATCCCCAGGAATCCTGAATCAACAACAATTCTGAAGGATACTCAGACACATGATTTAGAAGGCATCTTTGTGAATCAGACTAAAAATCTGGGACAGCAATGGCAAAACTGTAATTTCTGGTTCTTCTTTATTTACTGCTATGAAATCTCGAAACTTATCTGGCAATTCAGTGGTCTAGTTAAAAGGAACATTTTTCAGGGACAAAAACATTGAATGGCATTTGCCTTCAGAAATCAAGAAAGGAAAAACTAGCTAGTGTTTGCTTGCTGTTAGTGCTTTAATGCTCAGAGTTCTGGCTTCTTGCTGCAAGAAGCAGAAGGCCACTTGGGCTAATATGAATAAAACAGTTATGGAAAGAGCTATTTATATACTCATATTCATCTTATTTTTCTTAGAGAATATTTCTTAAAGAACTTAGTCTTAAAGTTGTATATGCTTCAGGACCCACAAAGCTGGGCCCACTTCTGTGTTCCATGCTTCTCTTTCTCTGCTGACTGGTCTCCTCTGCTGGCCTACCCACCTGTGTGCAGTGACTGAAGTGGCTGCCTCAGGCCAGACTCTCCATGTCATTCAGCACAAGGCCCAGTCTCATCACCTAGAGTCTCTGCCACCTTCAGTCAAGTCCTGTATAGAAAGAATCTCACCAGGTACTGGCCAAACAATTCCTTGACTCTCCCTCACCCAACCACTTAGACGAGTGGAAAAGATAAGAATCTTTTGGTATAAAAATTGTCTGTCACTTTAGCATAGCCTATGAGTGATGATGATTCCCAAAGAGGGTAGCCCCAGATTGTGTTAACCACAGAGGGAAGCAAGCCAGAAAGACCCTGAAAAAATGATCAAGTCTTCAATTCTTCCTCCTCTTCTCCATCTTTCTTTCTCTTTCCTTACCTTGGAGGTGTCACTTTGGCCAGGGGCTAAGAGGCCACAGGACCTAGAAGGTGTTGCATGACCCAGGGCCTAGGAAGTTGCCATGGGCTGAGATGGTGGTGACAGGGCCAGAAACTCGGAGGCTGAAGGCATCATCAGGAGCTTGGGTATGTTAGAGGGAATGAAGAAGTAACATATTAAGGCTACTTGGAGCCACGTTTTTCACTTTTGGAGAACAGATTTACAAATATGAAACAGGGAAAGATAGAAAGAATTCTGAAGTGATAAACTATAGTTGGAAATGTTGATGCAAACCTGTGGTTAGATAGATAGATGATAGATAGATTAGATAGCTAGAGAGCTAGATAGCTAGGTAGATAGCTATCTAGATAGATGATAGCTAGATTAGATAGATAGATGATAGCTAGATGGATAGATGATAGGCAAGTAAATCAGAAGAGGTAGCTTTTCTTCATTATAGATGTCATCAAACAAATATAGAAGGAATGATGGAAATCAGTTACCGCTGCTTGGCAACCATCATAGCGGTTGTTGATACAGGCATCAATAGACACTAAAGCTGGATAGAGATTTGATGAGAAATAAGATATTGGTGTAACCTTAAAATATCTCCCTGCAAAATCCCTATCAACCATAAAGGGGGAAATGATGAGTTCACAGTAGAAAAGTCTGGCAGACACCACCTCGACCAGATAGATGATTGAGATCTATCACAAAGGTGTGAAGGTCGACATCATGAGCCCCCTGATGAGATGCACTGAGACAAGCCCAGCCTCACTTATGTGGTTTTCCTGTCAAAATGCGTGGCCTGAGTCTAAGCATGAGGAAACACTGGAAAAACCCAGTGAGAGATCTGTACCCTTCATACGCTGTCAGAGTAAAGAAAGAGAGGGAAAGATGGAGGAACTGTTCCATGCTGGAAGGAAATAAATAAATGTGACAACCAAAAACAACATGTGATTTAAGACTGGTCCTGAACCAGAGAAGAAAAAGAAACATTTTGGGGACAGTTGGCAAGTTTTGAGTGAGACATGCTACAGCAATGCCATTTCTTGATTCAGAGCATTTGTGGTTGTTACATAAGAAAGTGTCCTTGATTTGGAAAAGTGTACCCTGAAGTATTTAACGATATGAGGAACCATGTCTTCAATTTGTTCTCAAATAGTTCAGAGAAGGAATAATGAGAATGGAAAAATGTGTGCACATATAAAGAGAAGGTATGGAGCAGATGGGGTAACATTCTAACAAATGAGGAGTCAGAGTAAAGGAGCAATGAGAATTCTTTGTATCCTCCTTGCAATATCCCTGTAAGTTTGAAAGCACTTCAAAATAAATCATAAAAATTTGTTTATAAACAACCAAGTCCTGAAATTGTTATCCAAATTGCTATCATGCCCCCAGACCCCTGACAGTTCCTTGACGGCAGTGCTTCTTTTCTGTGACGAGCAGAGCCTCTTAAAAAGTTTTAGCCTTTATCCACCACAGTGAAGAAGTACATCCCCCTCTTCTGCTGACCAGTGCAAACCACCAAAGCAAAATAAAATAAATTTAAAAATCTCTCACAAGAATAAATGAAAAACAGGCACAACTTTTGTAAAACACTCTGAAGTAACCCTTTGTGTACAATCTCAAAAATGGACAACTGATTCATGCCAGAAATAGAAAGCACTTAAATTTTTAAAAATAGGTGCTTCTGGCAAACAGTTGAAACTGATCAGTGCCAAGCCGAAAGCCTTGTCCTACATATTTCCATCTACCGTTGTCATATTATAAATGCAGTATTGACAGTGAAGGAGACTGCATGGTAGAGCATAAAGAGCTCACACTTGGGAGTCAGACATGGCTGGGCACAAATTCACACTCCTCCACTGTCTAGCTGTGTGTCTCCGGCCAGTCAGCAAACTTTTCTGAACATGGGTCTCTTCACCTATAGGGTATAAATACCAACAGCTCCTTGCTGAGGTTGTGGTGAAGCTTAGAAGCTGGTTTCTCCTGCGGAGAATGTGTCTTCTTCTAAAAGCCAGCCTGATGTCAAGGTCAGCAGTTGTTCTTATTCTTGTTCTTGTATCAGATGCAAAGCATCCCGCATTTGGGGGGCTCTCAAGAAAACCTATTTTCTTGCTTTCATTGAAACACAGGGAAAACCTTCAGGGCCCTTCAGGATTCCAGGGCCATTCTTTTAAGAACCATCTCAACAGACAATGAGGCACTTTGCCACCTTCATTTGTATCTCTCCAAACCCAGGACTCCCATAGCCTATGATTTCTTGCCTTCGCCCTAATGACACTTTTTCTGCCTGTCTTTCTTTCAACCAGACATCCCTTCATCTCCCAGCACAAAGTCCAGGCAACACTTTAACATGGCCAAATGTATCCTTTTTTCTCAAAGACATTTTTCTTCACTCAGCATGGTTTATAAACTAGGGAAACCAAGAGGAAAAATGTTCGTCTGTCTTAGCCTGTCTGCAAAGAGAAGCAACATGTTTAGAAACTGGACGGAGGTGGGTTTTCGAAGGGCTAGATTTAATAGCCAAAAGCCAAATAAGTCTCAAGGAGAGTGTCCACAAGACCCAAGTGCACTGCTTTGGGTTTTGTCTCCTAGAAGCTGGTTTACCCAAAGAAGAACGTGTCTTCTTCTAAAAGGTCCGCAATTGTCCTTGTTCTTTCTTCAGATTGTTTTTCTGTGTCACCCAGTACCTACTGTTTTAGGACAAGCCTCATAGCCATCTCATACCTGATCCTCTGCCATCACATCCATTGGGAAGAAAGAAAGAAGGATAGATCCATTAGGGTCTATTGCTTCAAATCCAGGAGGGATAAAAAGGAAAGGACAGAGGAGACAAATGGCCTAGAGATGTCCTGATTCGATTCATCTCCAACTTACTATCTTGAAGTCAAGTCAAGCCTGTTCCAAAAATACTCCTTAACGAGTATCTCAATGCTAGGGATGTTCCTCTTGTTTTTCCCCAGATAACAGAATTATGAAATAATGCTACTTTGAAAAAAATCCTTTTCCTCCTTTTTTTTTTATCACCAAAGAAATACATAGTCATAATGGAAATTTTAGTAAATATGGAGAAGCCAAAAATAAACACAGGGAAAGGAAATCATCTATAACCTCACTGACATACACATACATTTTCCTTTCTCCAAAAATACAACCATCTTAAACATGGTCTTTTTCAACCTGTATTTTTTATTTAACAAAAGCACAAAGCCTTGTCCTTTGCCATTAAGAATCCTTCCAGGCTATTCTTTGAGATGGTTGTATTGTGTTCCTTAGAATCACAGTTTATTTAACTAAACCTCTAATGGTGAATATTTAGCTTGTCCCCCACATTTTATTACCTAGACAATGCCACAAAAAAAATATTTTTACATCTCAGTCTTCACGTATAGCTGTGATGATTTTCTTAGGATAAATCCCCACAGGTGAAATTAATGTAGCAACTGTGTGCCCATTTTCCATGTATTGCCAGTCTTCTTGCCAGAGAAGTTATACCAGTGAAATAACACATTTTCCTTTCAGGGGATCCCAGTTGCCAAGTTCTTCCATTATCTTCTTTACCTTATTGTGAAACTAATGTGCGTGATTAATTCACACAATTTGGAAAGGTGGGATTGGGTTAGAAGCTTGTGAGAGAAGCATAAACAGGGGCAAAGGGCGGGCCATCGCTCTGAGAGAGCTTATTCCCACCTGCTCAGAAAAGCATCTCCGTTCAAAGAAACAGGAGCTGTGGCTGGTGATTCCTCCCCACAGTGTGAAGACCTCAAAAACCACAATTTACAAAAGAAAACCTTTTCTTTCCTTCTTTCTTTCTATTGATAAAAGTAACACCAACTCGATCTAGAAGATTTGAAAAAGGAAAGGAAATTATGAAGAAAAGAAACCCAAATTTCTACACCCCAAAGGTGAGCACTGTGAGCGTTTGTTTGGGCAGATATCTTTCCGTCTGTTTTCTTTACATGTGTGTTTTGTTTGTGTACGTGACTGATGCATCCCATTTTGTAGTCTGATTTGTCACGTTTTCTTCTCCACCACGGGACTTTCTGGACCTTCCCTTCACACTCAGGAGTCGGCCTTGCTTATCTCTCACACTTCCAGGGGGAAAAGGCTGTCAGTGCGGGTGCTTTCTCCGCCTGGCCTCTGGAAGGAAAGGCGTACATCTCTGCCAAACCTTTGACCTTTGGCTCCGGCACTGGCCTCCTACACATTCCTAACTGTGCCTGCCTTTGCAACAATCTATAAGCCATTAGCTGGGGCGATATTAAATCTAGAAGGATTCATTCCTACGACCTCAGTCGATATAATATACGACCATCTGAAGAATGTTTCTGCATCTTCCACAGAAGTCTTTGAACAGAGCGTCTATTATGTGCCTCGCTGTCCTTATTTGAGATTCTCATGATAAATTTGCGCTCACAATGAGTGTCAGGGAAAAGTTTGCCTCTCCTGACAAATGGCTGTTCTTCCTTTTATTCAATAACTCATCACATTTCCCCTTTCGCTTTAGCTCAATTTAATGTGCAATTGCAGTAACTATCTTCTGCTAGGTTTCTGGTTTAATCATTTCCTCCCTTCATCCGTATGACTTTGGATATTTCATCTTTAATCTCACTGTCCTGGGGCCTCTATTTTTAATTGTCAGTCATCTCAAATGTGTTTGGAAGTTAGTAGGAACACAAATCATAAATAAACCATAATCTAGACCCTTAGTCCATCTCTTTAAAGTCATATCTGCCTTCACAATTAATAATTCCCTTCATTAATTCCCAATTCCTTCCTGGTATTTCCAGGCAACTGCACCCATAGAACTATTATAAGAAGCAGTTTGGGCACATTACGCCTGACTGAGAAGAATGGGATTTTTTGGAATGAATAGTTGTATATCGGTGTCACTTAGTCATTTTCCTCTCTAACTAAGTCTTGGTAAGCCTCTCTGATCAAATACAGCCTCTTACTGATATAACAGTAGGTTATTTCCCTGTAAGGATGACAGCCGCTCCACTTTCATGCCAGCTCACTTGCAGCTGATAAAGTAAAACGGAAAGGGGCTTCTTGGCAGTGCCCTGAGACCCATGAGAGGGGACGCTATTGTTTCTGCCTGAACCAGTTCTGTCATTTAACATTTTTTCCCCCTCTAAGCCCCACCATGAACCTCCTCTGGTGTGTGTCTACCCACTTTGATGTATGTCACCTCGGTGTTTCTTAGGTCCACTACCCGCCACCATCAGGGCTCACTCTTTAAGTGGTAAATGCATTAAAGACCATGGCTCTTAACTCCTCCCTGCAACTACATCCTTGCCATGGTCTCAACATGGGCAGAGTGTACTTCCCCACTCCTGGACCTTAGGCTTGGCTCTGTGACTCGCTTTGGTCAACAGAATAGGGCAGAAGTGATAGTATACCAGTTGCAATCCTAGGCCTGAAGAGGTCTGGTGAGCTCCCACTTTCTCCCTGTTCTTCTGCCATAGCCACGAGGAGGGCTTCCTTTAACCCGGGGACCATATAAAGCAGAGCTTCCCCCAGGTAAGGAAAAAATATGTGCTCATTGTTATATGCCACTGAGAGGTTGTGGTTGTTCCTTATGCAGCAAAAGCTGACTGACACACTTCGTGATAGATCCTTCCAGGAAGATCTGGTTCTGTTCTTCATTTTATCCTATTGGCCTTAATTCTTTAGACCGTTCAGTTGATTCCCAAGTCTCCTGGAAATTAGACTTCACTCGTATGTGTTTTCTCAGCCTGTCCCAAGGATCCCAGTTCAGATAGTCCTGGGCTTCCTGCCTGTCCCTTGGGCTAGAATCTCTAGAATGTCTTAATAATGAGTAGGTAGAATGTGGGCAACTTAGCCCCTGGAATTTGGGTTCTTGGCACCCTTACTGAGTCTGTGTTAACAGCATGTCAGGCCCTCACCAAGTGCCTATGTGTGTTATTTCAGGTGTTCCTCAGAATTATGGAACACGTATTATTATTATCTTTGCTATACACACACACAAAGGAAAGATACTTGCCCAAGATTCATAGCAATGTGGAGGGAGAACTCAAACTCACCTATGTCTAACTCCAGGGCCTACATCATGCTGTCACCCTTTTGTTCACCTAATTTGTGTGAATCATTCTGTGTTCCACTTACTAGGTTGGCAGACAAGCAATCTCGATCATGCTCAGGGCCAAAAAGCTGAGTAAGGGGCCAGGTCCTGGTTTGGGTAGCTGCCATCCTTGCCATTGCTCTTGTCCTCCACTTTGGCAGGGGGTCTCCTAGCCAGAAATCGTGACAGGAGCTGGTCTTATATAGGACTCCCTGTGCTATGTCCTGCCAAGCAGTAGAGAGGTTTTGGGGAGCTATTCTATGGCCAGTAGAGAATGAAGAACTCAGAGGCAAAAGAATAGTAAGTAGTCAGGGAGGCTTTCCAGAAGCTTCCCTGTGGCTTATGGGAAATCAGGGTCATACTTTGTCTTCCAAAGCAATACCTGGACCTCCACTACTGCTGAAAATTACTGCAGCAAGGCAGAGCTGAGTATGGCCCTAGGAAACTTTTGTTACATATGGAGACACTGAGGCCCATGTCTTTACAATGCAGTTCACTCGTCACTTCCCAAGAGCATCAGCAAGAGTTGTACTGCCAGGGCAGCATGTTGATCCCCTTATTAAAGTTTATTACAAGTCTTTGTGTTCCACTTAACTTGAGATTATATCCCTTAATCTTAATTCTGCACCTTGTGCATTTATTACTTTTCGTGTCCTATTCATTCAACTGAGACTTGAACATGCCAGACTACCGTGAACCAGACGTCCTTCCGAGCCCTGCACGATAGAAGATGGTGCATTTCCCTTAAACATTCTTGCAGAGCTCTTGTTTAACTAGGGTGGGTATATTTCCATCGTGCAAACTTGTCCCCTCCCCACTCCACAGGCCCAGGCACAGGTGAATTTGCTCCTCTCAGGAGTCTCTTGGGGTGGGAATGTGTTTCTGAGCAAACATGTGCCAGTGTCATCCTGAAAAGAAGGGGCTCTTTCTCCTTTGCTGTTTTCCACATCTTCGCGAGTCTGCTTCCGACCTCATGATGAGGTGTCTCACCTAAAAGACGGAGCTCACTTCCTAAGAGACTTACTTCTAAGAATGGGGGAGACCAAAGGTGGGCTCTGTTTCTGGTTGAGAACACTTCATCTATCTTTAATCGATTTCCTGGAAGCGAGGAAAAAAGAGGATCACTCCAGTCACACCTTTAACCCTCACACCTGACAGCCATCCCCTGACAGTGGGCCCTTAACGTACCCAGATCCCTCTCAGGGAGGGAGGCCTGAGATCTGCTCGTTAATGTCCCCAGAGGCCACGGCTCAGTTGTCCCCTGACAGGGTGTCCTCACTGCCCTTCCACAGGTCTGCCCGAGGTGACAGCCCCCAGGTTCTCAGGGCAAGGCTTTCGGAGCCTCCCAGTGCCTCTCTCCCCCTCCTGTGATGGGTGTAAATTGGTTCACAAATCCTGCAATTCATTTAGTTCATGCTCCACTGAGTTTCCTCAGCGATTTTCTGGTTTATTGCCTGTTGCCTGGTTGCTAAGACTCCTTGTAAATCGCGCTGCCCTCTGCTCTGCTCTGCCATTTGTCCAGGCTCAGCGTGGAAGCTGCTGTCCCGGCGTTCGCCATGTACTGGTCGTGAATCGCTCTGAAGCAACAGCTCCACGGCAGGCAGGCCTGCTGCCTGAATGGCAAGGAGGCAGCAAGGTGAAACGCAACCCCAAGGACACAGAGCTAATTTATGCCACCAGGCAGAACTCATCTTTCTCGCCTGTCTCATTCTGGATGAGGAATCAATATATTGAGGGGGTAGTATCACTCGACATTCTTGAAATGTTTTTTGATACCATCCCATTACATCCTAGGGACTGCAGACTGAAATACAGACAGCTCGCCCTCCACCACGGGCACTGCCAAGATAGACGAACAAGACGTGGCTGGGAAGAGGCTAAAAGTACAGGCTCCAGTCAGATGATCCAGGTTTAAATGCAAGTTCCGTCACTGCCTGGCTGTGTGGTCTTGGATAAGTTACTGAAGCTCTCTGTGCTTTAACTGCTCTTCTATAAAATAAAGATAACAAGAGCACTACAGCCCTGGCTTGTTGTGCGGTTTAAATCAGACAGAGTTTATATAGTCTCTGGCTTAACATAGGTGCTCAGTAAACAATAACTATCGTTACTGTTAACATCAACAACGTCACTGTCTGAAAGCAGCACGCCCCAAGCCAGGGAACACTGCACTTGTGTTTCCCTTCACCCAGATGGTTTGTCTTCATGCTACAGCACTGTTATTCTTCTGTTTTTAACTTTTTCAACTTTCTGATTATAATTGGCATACAATATTACATTAGTTTTCAGTGCACATACAGTATAGACAATTATATGCCTTATGAAGTGAGCAGTTCAATAAGTCTACTATTCATATGACATCACACATAGTTATAATATTTTAACTCTATTCCCTGTGCTGTACTTTACATCCCCATGACTATTATTATAACTGGAAATTTGTATTTCTCGATCCTTTACACCTTTGCTCATGCTTCTGCCCAACCCCCTCTCTGACCATCAATTTGTCTTCAGTATCTATGAGTTTCTTTCTGTTTTATTTGATTATCTTTAATTTTTAGATTCTGCATATAACTGAAATCATATGTTATTGTGTCTCTCTGTTTACCTTACTTCATTTAGCATAATACTCTCTAGGTCCATCCATGTTGTTGCTAATTGCAAGATTTTATTCTGTTTTTATGGCTTAGTAATATTCAATTGAATATATACCATATCTTCTTCAACCATTTGTGTATCAATAGACATTTGGGTTGCTTCCATATCTTGGCTATTGTGAATAATGTTGTAATTAATAGATTAATGACTTAAATGTAAGCCCTGAAACTATAAAACTCCTAGAAGAAGTAAATTCTCTGATATTGCTCTTAACCGTATATTTTTGACACGTCTCCTTAGGCAAGGGAAACAAACAAAAATAAATAAACAAATGAAACTATGTCGAATTTAAAAGTTTTTGCACAGTGAAGGAAACAATTAACAAAACAAGGACAACCCACTAAATGGAAGAAGAAATTTTCAATGATACAACTGATAAGGGGTTAATATCTAAAATACATAAAGAACTCATACAACTTAACATCACAAAAACAATTTAATTAAAAAATGGTCAGAGGATGAATAGACATTTCTCCCAAGACCATATACAGATGGCCAACAAACATATGAAAGATGCTCAACATCACAAATCATCAAGGAAACGCAAATTAAAACCACAATGATATATCACCTCACACCTGTCAAAATGGCCACTATCAATAAATCAACAAATAACAAGTGTTGGGGAGGATGTGAAGAAAAGAAAACCTTCATGCTCCGTTGGTGGTATTACAAATTGGTGCAGCCACTCTGGAAAACAGTATGGAGGTTCCTCAAAAACTTAAAAATAGAACCACCATGTGACCCAGGAATTCCTCTTCTTAGTGTTTATCCAAAGAAATCCAAAACGCTATTTCAAAAAGATATACGCACCCCTATGTTCATTACAGCACTGTTATTCTGACCACGGCTTTGACTTGGTGTTTCTTGTTAGTTCCCTCTCTTTTCTGCCTTCCTCTCCAGCTCTCTCTGGCTAACACGGTGGCTTTATATTTTCTCGCACCCTTTAATTAGGAGAGACAAGCTGCTCATCGTAATGAAAAGAGGGGCCCAGGCTTTTGCTCCCACCTCTTCAGAGCAGAATTGTAAATTACACATCACATTTCTATGGGTGTCATGTTGTTCTATAAATTATAAGCAATGTTTTGATAATGTGCATATGAACCTTTATATAGACAAAATGTTTACATGGGTCCCTACAGAAAGGCTAATGTACGTTCTCCTGGCATAGACTGTCAGATGTTCTCAGCAGCCACAAGAGTCCAACGTGCTGATGGAAACATTGTTCCATGTTGACTTTCCTTTTAACTGTTTTAATAAAAGAGCATTGCAGAACCCTGGGGGCTTAGAAGCTACTTCATGAAGCTCTTCACAGGAACTCAGAAGTGGAAGGAACCTTAGAAGTCATTGAACCCAAACTCGTGTCTGGAAATCCCTTTTCCAACAACCATTAATCAAGGAATCTGCAGATCTCTACAGAGGAAGAGCCTGGCCCATTGATGGGCAGATGATTCAAGACCTTAGGCAGTTATTTCTTAATTTGAATGGAAATTTGTCCCTTTACGATTCCTTACCTTGCAATTTTGGGAAAGACCAGCCCTTTTAAACACAAACTTTTCAAACATTCAAGTCTGCCTTCCCCCCCTTTCCTTAGCCCTCTCCTCCAGGCTAAACAGCCCAAATTCCCTCATACATTCCAGTCTGTTTTTCCTGACTCTTCTCCACTCCCATCATTTCCCTCTGACCATACACTGATCTATTATATTAATATGCTCCTTAGAATGTAGGGCCCAGCCTAGAACACCTTCTCTTGGGTGTGGTCTGAGCAGCCCAGCACCTCTCCCATCCCATACCATGATGCCATAATGAATTTAGATTCATCATCCTGTAATCTAAAACGTGAATTGACTTTTCAGTTGTAGCTCTTCAGATCCTCTCATTGGGACTGATGCTAAGCCATGGTTCCTCTAACCTTAACTTTAAGCATAAAAGGGCAATTCTGCCTCTGTTCCCTCAAGTCCTTGGCTCAGGATTTCCATTATTCCTCTATAAGCAGGGATGCATGCAAAGAGGGAATGGGGGGACTCAAACATTCCAGCATTTAGAGAAGCTGGAATCTTTACTATGACCCTGTATCACTTATTACTCTTTCACCAGCATCTTTGATGGTGTTGTATACACAATAGGCGCTAAGAGCTGAACCTGCATCCAACCTGCAATGTCAACCCCCAAACTGTAAGGTCAAATATAGGCTGCATGGGAAAGCTCTTTGAATACTGTCAGGTACTGTGCAGATATCAGTTATTGTTACTATTGCTATTACTATGACTATTGGAAGCTATGGAAGATGAGAGCCATAGGTGGCTTTCCTCTATGGCCATGGTAACTGGAATGGTGTCTTTTACACAGCATGTGCCCCATCAAAGTTGTTGACTAAAATTAATTGAAGGAGCTTGTCCAGCACCTTAGACACAGACTTAGAGGAAGAATGTCCGAACGCAGCAGGCTCTGACTAGGGTGCGACAGGAGATGAGGGCATAGCGTAAAAAAAGGAAAGGAAGATGAGATGTTGGAGCTGGAGTTAAAGGCATCATTTCCCAAAGTTTCTACACCAGAGAGATCAGCTATCACTGCATAACTAGCTACCCCATGAACGAATGGCTTAAAAGCAACAAACATTTATTTATTGTTCATGAGACTATGGGTAAGCTGGGTGGATCTAAAGCAGGCATAGCTGACCCTGACTGGGCTCGATCTTAAGTCTGCGATCTGCTGGGGGGTCAGCTGCGGGCCCCTCACACACATCTGGAGGCTGGCTGGCTATGGGCTGGGGTGACAGAGATACTGGGCTATGTCTTTCATCGTTCAGCAAGCCAGCTCATGCTTATTCACTTAGCAGCTCAAAAGAGTTCCAAGAGAAAAAAGCAGAAACGCACAAGATGTCTTGAGGCCTTGGCTTGGAACTGGCAGACTGTCACTTCCACTGCATTCCGCTGGCCAAGGCAAGTCACAAGGCCAGGCCAGACTCAACCCATTTTCCATTTGCCCCAAGCATCCTAGCCAGCAGCACTTGTCGCTACAGCGTTTATCACGAGATATCCCATGGACTACAGTCCTAACCTTACCCCCCAAATTTGCCACGAAATATCTCACTTTTATTACTATTTTCACTTCACTCTAGGATATCAATAGTCTTTGGAAACAAATGACATCATTCTATTTATAGTATTCTGTTTTCAGTCGTGGTATTTCTATTCACAAAATACAGTAATTCTCGATGACTGAAAATATCAAATCCTAGAACATCTATGCTCGATGTTAACATTGTTCTCGAAGTTCTTAGCCAGAGATTCGTTTGATAAATTTAATATATGTATACATTTCTGTTACATCAGGCTTAGAGACAAGTTCCATTTTGTTCCATTTAGAAATAACTCCAAGAACAGTTTTTATATTTTATTTTCACATTGAGAACCAGTCGGGTTTGTTTCAGACTCAAAGAGCATGTTTATGTAAAATTAAACTGACGTTGGCAGTGAGCTGCACTTTTTTTTCTTCCTAAACAAGAAATGGGTTAAAGGACTGGGAAGAAAAAACCACCTCTTCATGTGGGGACCTGAAGAATCACATTGTAAAAGGTGTGGATATAAGAAGGTATGAAGAAGTGGGGACATTTTCGTCATCGATGTAGCCCTCCTTCCTTGCTTGCATCTGTCCTTTCATTCATCCATCTATCCTTCCATCCAGCACACACCGACTGGATCCCTACTGTGGGGCAGGACAACACTAGGTGTTGGAGATGTGGCTGGAGACTATATATGTTGGTAACATGGACTTTGGAAGGGTGTCCCAACCGGAATAAAAGCACCATGGAGGCAGAGGGGAAGAAGGGCTGCTGGAAGCCACAGAGTTGCTTCCACGTGCACAAGTCGCTCCTGTCTTGATGTGGCCATAGCAAGATGGTCCCTGTGCGGATGCTCCATCTCTGCTCATTTGCTTTTGTGACCAGGCTGAACCCCGCTGCCCACCCAGCATTGCTGCTGCTGTCAGAATCCAGAACAATATACCAATTCAGTCAGTCCCACTACACATCGCCACACCGCGTCTGGCCCTGGCAAGGACATGAACAACCTGATGTGCCTCTTGAGGACTCGAGGAGCCCAGCAGCTGTAATCAGCTGCAGAACTCTCCCAGGGTGACTTGGAACAAGGCTGGGACCGCCGGGCCAGGTGCAGCCCAGGGTAGAGAGCCACAAGCAGAGCTCTTGGCAGGACACCGTTATAGCTTAGTTTTATGAGCTCTTAAATCTTAACATTTACTAAAATGAGGGAGTCCGGCAGGAAGATTAAGCTTTGCTGGGCCCTTTAAATCATCAGCACCAGACATCCTGGGGTCTAGATTTGTTTTAGGCCCTGGCATGATTTCTGTTTCGACGACCCAGGGAAATGAACAGTGGTTAAGAGCTGGGGTTCTTTGCCAAGTTCTGCCACTTACAGGCTGTGTGACCTTGAGCAGGTGACCGAATTCCTCTGTGCCTCAGTTTCCTCTTCTATAAACGAGGTTGTAAGCACTTGAGGGAAAAAAATGTCTCAGGAAGCCCAAGGAAGTTCAAGGGGTTCAAGTTATAGTATCTAGTGATTGGGGGCTCTTGGTGGCTTCCAGCTCCAGGAAGAGCCTCTCTACCCCCACCACACTCCACAATGAACTGAAACTGCAGGAGACCCAGGACTATCTTTCTGTAGAAACTCCAAACCCTTAATCAGCCAGAGTCAAAAAGAGGTACCCTGACCCAACCTTAGATGGCTCAGACCCTGAAATACTCAGTAATCTCTCAGCGTTACCTTGAGGCCCATGGTATAAACACGCCAGGGCTGTGATCATGCTCCTACCTTGCTGAGTAACTCCAGACGAGTCACTTAACCTCTCTGAGCCTCTGAGAAGCATTGTAATGCTCCCAGGGAGTGCGGAGGAACCAATAGCATGCCAGATGCGAAAAGCCTTTAGAAGCTGTAAATCTCTGTGTAATTCATTCATTCGTTCAACATTTACTGAACACCACGAACCAAGCATTCTGGAGAGGGATGTAAAGGCCCTGGAGAGAGAAAGATAAGCACACCTCCATCCTTGCCAGGTGCTCACAGCTGTGTGGAGAAGCAGACGGTCAGGAAGCTCCTCACAGAGACAGGTCTAGTGGGCCCAAGGAGAGTAGCAGGTGTGCCTGAGTGTCGAGGAGGCTTCACGGGGAAGGCAACAGCAGTTAAGGCATGATGACTGAGAAGCATCAGCCAGGCTGGAGCAACCAGGAGGCAAGTGCTCCAGGTGAAAGAGCAACAGGGAGAGGACAAGGAGGAAGAAGCAAGATGAGGTGATGAGGCGGCGGTGGGAAACTGCAAACTGGTTGGGGCCTGGGGCCTGCATCAGCTGTAGGAAGGTCAGGCTGGGGAGAAGTTAGGGTGAGCCCACGGAGGGCCTCGTGGGCCACGTTGAAAGGTCGGCTTTCTAACCTGAAGGTGCTGATGAGAGGCAGTAGCACGGGTTCTCAGAGGAGCTTACCTGCGCTCACAGGGAGAGGAGCAGCACTAGCAGCCTGCATCTCCTGGGCACTTACGTCAAGGTACGGTGTTCCATACACATTTTCTCTGCACAGTCACCCAGAAGGTGAGGTGGACTTTATCTGCCTTTTGCAGATGAGGTGACCTTGTACCTCCCCTGAGGCCCCCACTGAATCAGAAGCAGAGCTGGCTCTACCACCATGCTCCTCGCCATGGTGCTCTACCATCTCTCTGGGAGCCTGGATGAAGTGCAGCCTCCCCCACTTTCCCTGGGTCCCCACAACGAGTGTCTGTCTCCTCCGTCCCCCAGCACGGCCTTGTCCATCTATATCTGGAGTGCTCCCCACTCCCGCCCCGCCTGGTCTCCCTCGCAGGCATCAACTCCTCTGAATTTAACCTCCCCCACCCACCCAGCGCCTAGCCTGGAACCTGCCGGTAAACCTTGGCCCATGGGATGCCCTGTGAAACCTTCTTCATTAGAGCCTTAATGTGGGAAATTAAAACTACGAGCCTAAAGCTTTTCAGGGCAGCAAATAATATTTACAGTAACACCGTTTTAGAAGATGAAATATTTATAATAGGGTAGACTCCACCATGCGACCGTTGTCTGGGCTTCTGGGGCGGCGGCAGCTGCATTATGGATGGGCCCACTCATTAAAATGCTTTCAAAACCATTTGTGCTCCCGGTGGCTCCTCTCCAAGGGGCAAGGTATGGCCCAGGGTGAGAAATGAGACCCATGGCTCTGTCAGCCAGGGTTCCATCTGTACCAGTGACCACAGTGATGCCCACCCCTGCCCCTATGCCACTGGTCTGCGGGCGGGGGAGGAGGCGTGTCCCTCCTTTGTTCACCTGCTGGGTTTCCCACCATCACACCTGGTGTCGGCATCACCACCTTTCTTCCTGGATTCCCTCCTAAAGGGTTCACTCCTCAAAGGGCAGACGGCGTCTATCTTGGGCACGACTGTTTCCCTGGGGCCTAGCACATGTCCTGACACATGGTGGGGACTGAATACGTTATTACTGAATAAACGAAACTCATAATTTTCTTTAAGAGCCAGTCGTGAATCCATCAAAGAGGGATTTATCTAAATCATTTTTTCCCAAGTGTATGCTTTCTTGCATATACTTCATTTTACAAAAGAATTTTTTGTTTGTTTGATTTGAAGTCACCCTTTCCAGGTCTATAGTGTGTCCCTTGCTTGCTTGGGATATTATTATTAAAATAATTTTACTATTGTTTGTATAGGCTAATTATTCTTTTTATTTCTCTGTGTTCTCATCCCAAATCAATACCTTCTTGGCCTCTGGAAATTTCTTTGAACTGTCTCTGACTTGGGGGCGTCCAGTGACCAAGATGCATGTCACACTCCCCTGTGGCTTGTCTTTGGCTGCGTTCAGAGGCAGAACAGCATTTTCCAGCAGGAGGCCCATCAATGTGCAGGCTTCCTGGCCTCTGCAGAATGCCCTCCTATAAACAATGAAGAGTTTGCAGGGTCTCTAGGTCCCTTTTCTGGATTTTGATTGATAGCTCAGTAGGATGCCATTCGGGTCAGGGGGAAAACCCTGACCCTAGGATATTCCCTTCTCCCAAAGGTGCTTCCCGAGTCAACCGACTGAGTGGTGAGGCGTATGGCTTCTGGAGCCTGGGGCCAACATCTGCGGTGTAGCTGTTGCACATACAGCACACATTTGCACGGACAAGCTGGGACAGACAAATCAAAGTGTAGCCAGGAAGTAATGAGACTATGTTGAGCTCATGCAGCAATGAGGCTGATTCTCTTGTTTGGTTCCGAAGGCCAAAGGAGGTCATTGAGGGTGTTTCTTATCAATTCTATTAGACATGAAGTCTAGTCAAAGACTTTTTGAAAAATTTAGATACTTACATTTATCAGTTTGCCTGTACCTGAATACAGCTTCCCCCTTTCAGAATGCTGGTGGATTAGTGACAAATGGCTTCTTTCAAACATCCTGCTTACTTATGTGTTCAACGATTTTACCCTTTATTATAGATCAGTGGTTCTCAAACTTGTTCGTGTGGCTGAGCACCTGGAAGTTATGGGGCTTTTTGTGGAACACCATGAAATACTGATATATTTAATGCCATTATACGAGCCAGGAACAATTTTGCTAGCAGAAAATATGACTATATTAATGCGTGCAATATAATATCGCAACCACAAACACACATGTCTCAGAAGAAGAAAAAAAGAGCTGCCAAGTTGATATTGGCTGTGTGCACAATTTCTTTTTAACATTTGTATGCTGCTTGTTCATTCATGTTGTTCTTTCCTGAGGCACCCAGCAGACAAGGGAGAGCAGGTACCAAAGCTTTAAGGAAAAAAATCAAGGATTGGGGGTGAGCAGACTGAGCAGTTTTGAGTAGGAATCCAGCCCGTGATGGTGAGAAAGCCCCTTCCAAATGCATGGTCATGGGCTTTGAAATCAGAAGTGCCCCAGGGCCCAGGCAGCCCCAGCACTGTCCTGAAGCCCTGGAGTGGCAGAGACATCTGGTTAAAGCGCTAGATCCCAGCATGAGTTTGCTGCCGCTGAGACTATATCCCTGCCGCCTCATGTTCTCATGCATCCTTAAGCCACCTGGGCAAATCTCTTCCTTGTGACTGTGACAAGCCAGGTGGACATAACTAGAAGGATGGAGAAGAAGGAACCAAAAGGAAGTCACCACCTGACCATCCATGTCACCCAGAAGAGGTCCCACCCGGGGTAATCCAGGACAGCTTGCCCAGGGCCTGAGCTTGTGCTGTCCGAGGAAGAGGAGAGAGGCTCTTGACTCTACTCCCTTCTTCCTTACAGCCACCCCTCGCCCCTGGCCCACTGCCTAAAGGTCCCCTCTGTGTGAGAGTCACAGTCTTCAAGGATTCCCATCTTGGATCGATATCCTCACCACAGGGTTCTATACCCACCATATCAGTCCCCTAGGGGGACAATTACCACAAACGTGGGGTCTTCGAACCACAGAAATTTATTCTCTCACAGTTCTGGAGGTAATAATTCAAAATCAATATCTCTGGGTCAAAATCAAGGTGTCAGCAGAGCCGAACTCCCTCCAAAGGCTCTAGGGTAGAATCCTTGCCTCTTCTGGCTTTGGGGGTTGCAAGCATTCCTTGGCTTGTGGTGGCATGATGCCAATCTCTACCTCTGGCTTTGCATGGCTGTCTTCTCTCCGTCCTCTTATAAGGATTCAAGACCCGCCCAGATAATCCAGGGTGATTTCACCTCAAGACACTTAATTCCATCTCATCTAGAAAAACCTGTTTTCCCATAAGGTCACACTCACAGGTACTGGGATTAAGATGTAGACATATCTTTCAGGGGTGGGGGCACCATTCAACTCACAACCACCAAGGCAAGGTCACTGCGGTGGGACTCATTGCTAGGCATGATGCTAGCTCCCCTATGGATTCCCTTTTCCCCAGTCGGCTTCTACATCCCGCCCTCGCCCACAGTCTTGGTTGAACATTATTGTAGCATCCAAGTCATGCTTGGACCCTATAAGTAGCCACCGCCAAGAATGAATGGTCCTATCAGCTGGCAGCCCTAATAGTTGCATTTTGCTTCAGTTCTCATACTTGACCTCCTAGAAGAAAGGAGATTTAACATACGGACTGCGACCTATTCTAAAATAATATATAATTTTTTTAATAATTAAAAATTTGTAAAGCTCGTTCCCAGAGACAATCTTTTTGGTACATAGTTGACAATAAAGAAAAAACTTTAGGGGGCAGGGGGGAGGTAGATGGGATAAAAAAATTTGTAATCACTTCTTCAATTTAATTAATTAATTCATTCATTAATTAAAGAAAAGTAAAAGCTTAGAATTGTTTATTTTCTGCAATTAGGATTAGAGAGTAAGATTATCACAGGCCTGATTAAAGATGAGAATTTCAAGACTCTGAGGTCTTGTCCCCTCTGCCGCTGGGGAAATATTGTCCTTAAGATTGTGACTATAGTAAAGCAGGTGATACTTGAGAACAGAGTTCTACCTCTGGGTGATTCTTCCAGATGCAAAGCAGCAAAATGGAAAAATGAAGCCCCGCCAGACTAGATGGCTGCCCAAACCCCACCCCCAGAGGAATCCCATTGGCGGGGGAATGAGGGTCCCGGCTTCACCCCACTAATCTCCTTCTGCTTTATCACTTCAAAAACACTTCTCTTCTCCCAGAGGATTATCGCTTCATGTGCTGCTTGTCATCAGGCAGTTAAACTTCTTGCTCTGATATATTCATTTTGGCCATTTGGATTGTCCCTCTCATTGTCTCTTGTCTGCAGGGAAGAATTGCAAAGAAGCCTCCATGACTGTTTCCAATGCCTACCCAGTTTTTCTCTCCTTTCAGAAGGTGAAACTGAACAGAGACAAAGTGATGAGATCACAGGTCCTGGACACCGCCCCCCACCCCACCCCCGACACACACACACAAGCGTGAGCACACGTGCACACACACGCCTCACAGGCTCAGCATGGAGGGGATGGGTGCAGGCAGACCCACCTCTTGAGCAAAGCACAGAAGATGACCTCAATACGTTTCTTAGAGAGCAGGGAGGCAAGCAACTCTGACACTGCTACTTGGTGTAACTCGGCGTTACTTCCTGGCCTGAGTCATGAGAAAATTACCTGTTTCTTTTGAAGTCTGTGTTTCACCAGACTGTGAACTCCCAAGGACAGAGATAATAATAGCACTAATAGCCACCATGTATTCAGCTCTTCCTACGTGCCACGCACTGTTCTAAGTATGTGATATACATAACCTCCTCAAATCCTCATTCCAGCTCGGTGAGCCAGGTGCTCCAGAGTCTTCATTTTGGACTTGAGGGTGCTGATGTGCAGAGAGGTTCAGTGACTAGCCCAGGGATGGAGCTGAAATTTGAATTCAGTCCGACAAGCTCCAAAGCCTGTGTTCCTAACCCTAGCACCAACAACAGTGCTTGTCACACAGTAGGGATTTAATAAAATATGGTGAAACAAACAAGTAAATAAATGAATGTCTTCTCCCTGCTTCTCCTGCTTTGCCCAGGCTCAGTCTGTGAGAGCAGCACCCCCCACCCTGCCCCATTCCCCAGCTCTTCCCAGCAGAGGGACTCGGTAGCCTGGCTCTTCCAACCACAACTCAGATCTGTGCCCTGATTTCTGCCGTGAGCACCTGGGCCTGATGCCTTCTGTGTTGCTGCAAGGTACCCATGAGAGCCTGTGATTCTAGGAGAGAAGAGATGGTCACGGTTCTGCACAGTGAAGTGTCCAGAAGACAAGAGAAAAGAGAAATCTAAATCCTTTGCTTAGACTTGCAGGCACAGCCATCGTTGGTAGAAGGCAGGTGCTTTGCTTTACCCCATCAACATGTTTTACCCTTTCATAGTTACCCCCTTTTTTTAACCAACTACCCTTGGGTCTTGGCTGCTGAGGAAAGAGGCATAAAGTAAGATGTGAGAGATGCCTGGTCCCCCAGGTACCCCACTGAAAAGGACACAGTGTGCCTGGACCTTTCAAGGAATCAGAGCCTCGGTGAGCAGAAGGCCCCTAAGGGTGAGCAGAAGGCCCCTAAGGGTGACCAGGAGGCAGAGGGACAAGGTAGGCTTAGGAGCCAGGCAGACCTGGCACTCCTTCCTGACTGAGTAGCCTTGGACAGGTCCCTAAACTCTCTCAGCTTGCATTCCCTCATCTGTAAAAGCAGGACAGTAAGACCTAACTGTGGAGATCAGTAAAATGAAAACATGTAAAGGGCCTACCTGCTTCCCTCCAGGCCTGGCCTAAGAACCAGTCTCTCTTTCCCTTTGGCCTGACAAGTGGGTCTGAAACACCAGCATTCCGTAGAAGGGGGGTTAAATGCGCAGGCACTAGAGGCAGGCTGGGGTCTCAGCTCTGAGGCTTACTAGCAGCATGACTTTACACAATGTTTATGCCTCAGTTTCTCCAGCTGTGAGATGAGGTGTTCGGCTGACCCTCCGTCATAGTTGTGAGGATGAAATGAGGCAGAGGGCTCGATAATATTCCTGTTCACAGCAGCAGTCCTAGCAGTGCCTTTATTATGCCCCCATCTCAGCACCAGGAGGCTGGGGAGTACCATCACCTGCAGCGGTCAGGGGGAGAAGGCTCCTCCTGCTTCCCTACTCCTTGCTCTGTGAGCACCTGACATAACCCTCAGAGCCCAGGGCACGCCCTCAGAATGTCCAGATCCCCCGTCTCCCTGTAGGAGAGCATGTCTGCCATGCGAAGATTCAGGAAGTGAGGTCTGGGGCTCTGCAGAGACAGACCTGCGTAGGAATTCCAGTTGCATCACATGTAACCGTAAGCTGGTTACTTAACATCTCTGGGTCTGTGTCCTCATCTGTGGAAGGGGGAGAAACAGTATCCTGTTTCATGGGGTTGTTGTGAGGCCCACGTGAAATGATGCATGTAACTCATTTAAAACAGACCATGACAAATTGTGAGGACTCAGTAAAGTTGAGCACTTTTCCATTTGTGCAGGGCTTTATGGTTTATAAATCATTTTCATATACATTCCTCTTGTCAATCAAATCATAATGCCAGACCCCCGAGTTGCCTTCAAATTCATCAAGCACCAGAGAGTCCAAGGTAGGAACTACCCCTGCCTGACAGAAGAATTTAATGCTCAGAAAGGTCACATGACAGGCGCAAGGCAGGGCCAAGCCTATATGACACTGCAGAGCATCCTTTTAATCACAGTGCCAGGCTCTTTCCCAGCCATGGTGCCACACCCATGAAGGCATTTAATTTTGTTCTAGCCCTGAGGATTTCAGTCACTTCTTTGCACAGGCTCTGCTGAATAAACAGCTCTGCTACGTGTCACCTCTGTGAAGAGGCCACTGGTATAAGGCCAAGGTTTGGATGTTGACATGCTGGAAACAGTTGCTCACCCATTTTCATCCTGCAAATAGGTGCCTGGAGTCTGGCCAGGGGCAGGGTGTCCTCAGTACAGATGAAAGTGGAGCCCTGTTGACCAAAGCCCCCAAGCTGCAGGCGAATGGTCCCTCCTCTGTTGTTTTCCAGCATGTTCTCCCTGTTAAAATGCAGGCTGCATCAATGCCCTGTTGGAAATTGTGTTCTTGCATATATTATGAAAACTGTGACCATATCCATGTTCCCCAAACACTTGTTTGCTCACCCAAGGGATCTCTTTAGCTAAAAGGCTCAAAGGCCTGAGTAATTTTTCCATTTCAAAAGAATCCCCTTTTAAGAAAGCAGCCAAAGCTAAACACAATCATCAGCAGACACATCCTCTGTCCAAGAGAGCGAGGATAAAAAACACTGATAGCCTCAGAGAAGCTTCTAGTTTATTTTAAAGAAAAGAATGTGTTTTGTAGTCTTCCAGCTCCACCATGCAACTGCCCCAGGCTTCTGTGCCTCCAAGTGTGCTCTATGGAATACCCCAAAGATGTTAATAGACCGCCAGGGGCAAGAGGGCATTGGAGGAGGGGAAGGAGCTCTATCGTGAAATTAGTTGGGAAACTCTGGACTAAAAGACGTTCAGCGGGCATCCTTCCTCCTCAAGCCTTTGGGAATAGGATGTGCATGATTGCCTGGAGAAGGGCCCAGAGCACAGTGCTTCCCAAACATGCCTGAAGGCTGTCACCAGAGGGCTCTCCACTCTCCACTCAAGGCATGGAGCCATCCAATGTGGTAAGGCCAGAAGTGCCCCCATCCCCATCCAGACAGCTCCATGAAGGCAGGGACCTGCCTCCATCATCTTTGCCGCCTCCAAAACACCTGGCACCATGCCTGGCCTGTAGAAGGCAGTGATAAAAATTCGTTGCGTTTAACTGAATTCTAAGGCCCCTTCAGTTCTAAAGCTGTTTGTCAGCAGCATTCCGAGGCCTTTGTCCTTGGAATTCTTCAAGCAGATTTTAATGCTTCCAAGTATCCCTGGTCACTTGGAACAGTCTCTGTTTCTGTTTCGATTAAATGTAGCTTCAGTCCTTGTCCAGGACATTACTGGCTTCTGAGAACTGCCCCCTGGGATCCCTGGCCCTTAGAGACCAGAGACAAGCAACCAGCCACACTGAGTTCAAGCCCAGCTCCTCCCTTCCCTGGTGGGTGGCCTTGGGCAAGGCACAGACTCCTTTCTTTGAAACATTAGCTTAATTACCTCCTAGGCTGTGTTGAAGACTTAAGGAGTGAATGGAAGGAGCAAATGGAAGCAATGTAGCTGGCACACAGTAGGCCCTTCCTCCATAGCGATGTCTCTTCTTGTCACACTGCCCAAAGCCTGCCTAAGTTATCAAGATAAGTTCAGCCTAAAAGGCTGGGAAGGACCATTGCAGAGGAGAGAAAGGCAAACCTTTAACTGACAACACAGACACCAGGGAAGAGCTCATGGATGTTGACTCCACAAACAGTGAAGTTATACATATCTCCAGCCCTGAGGGTAAATTCCCGGCTGGGCTAGCCCAGCCTCCAGAGGCCCTCTACTTGAGGGAAGACATTTACACTTAGTCAAAACCACAGAATGCCTAGTACTTAGCCTGAGGTTTTGGTAAATAATTCGTAACCCCCATCACCAAACTCGGCTTCCCGCTCAGAGCATTCAGGCTTAAGTTGTGCGGTCTGCAGCTCACAGCCATGAAATAGTGGCCGACACTCCTGGCCCAGGGTCCCCACTTGGTCCCTTATAGCTGTGTGATTTGAGACCCCTAACGTCTGTGAGCCTTGGCTTCCTCACCTATAAAATGGGCACCGTGATGCTGACCTCCTGAGAATGCTATTTTTAAAGATTAAATGAGCTAGAGCAAAATGAAAGGACCTTATCAACTGCGCAGGCTTCTACCATTCAAAGGGAAGCTGTTACGATGCTATTTCTTGGAAGAAGCCCAGGGACGTGCCCAGGGCATCCAGTGTAGTACGTGGACTGCCCAGTGGGAAGGGTCATCTCTCTGGATCCTGCAACAAAGGCAGCACTGGCAGTGGGAGGAGGGAGGAGCAGGCATCGCTGGTCTCTGGTAACACTAACTGTCATTATACCCGTGAGCAGCAGCCTCCAGGGTACCTGGGAGGTGAGCTTGCGAGTGCTTGTGGCTACACCTACCCGCCATCTCCACAGTCTTCACCTGCAGCTCGGCATTCAGGTAACCTAACACATGACCCAGTTGGCCCAGCTTACCTGTTGTTCCCATGTATAAACAGATCTCCGTTTTACTCTCAAAAGTTCAGAAGCTAGCTCACATGGTTCCCTGACTTAGGACATTTAAGAAACTAGAACTTCCTCCCAACCCTCTTTCCCATAGGAAAATGATCAATGTCAACAAAAGATGTGCCTGCTAAACAAGGAATTACTCTAACTTATTGGGGCTACGATTCTGATGAAGAGCCTTGCCTTTCACCTGTCAGTGCCTCCGTTAGGCCATCAGTAAATGAGGGTGTTGGCCGAATCTCTAAAGCCCCTTGGAATCCTGATTCACTATGCCCCATGCTAGGGGCTGGCTTAGGGGCTGGCTGGTGCTCCCCTCCTATGGGTATGACTTGAGGGCCACCACACAAGATGGGGCCAGGGTTGTCTCTCTCCTCCGAGCAGGGTTGAGAACTATGTCTCTCACGCCCGAGTACACCTCCACAGCAGAACATCTGGGTGAAATGAAGGGCACAGATCCGCTTAGTGTGCCGGGGAGATTCAAATCCCCTTGGGAGATGTGAGTGGGCCTTTGCCAGGCAGGAAGGACTCAGCAGGTGGAGGCCAAGGACCAGGAAGGCACTCCCTATACCCCCTCGGCTACCCTTCAAGGGGAAGTTCACCTGTCATGCCTCCCTGAAGATTTTGCTAGCACCCCTATAACCTGGGTATGTCCCCTCCCTTCCTTGAATAAAAGTGACCTTCACTGAGCACATACTACATGCTGAACATGTCACCAGGACAACACATCATTCTGTCCACACATAGCCCAGTGAGTTATGAAATCGTATGTCCAATTTACAATTGGAGAGATTAAGACTCTGAGACCACACTGGAGAGAGGGAACAAGGCCAAGGAAGAGCAGTGATCTGTTGTCCCGGGGTGGAAGGGTGGGTATCAATTACTACTTGGAAAATGAATATAAATGAAGGCAAGTTGGGAAATTACTATGGAAGGAAAGAGGAGAAATGGAACCACTTAAGCTTCCAAGTAGCTGAACCTAGGGTGCTCTGACTGCAGCGCCGCTGATCCCATTGGGTGAGTTGTGGTGTCTCCATTAATAGTGGAGAAAACAGCAGATCGGAGAAGCGATTTATCCAAAGCCCTACAGCTCGGGCTGGAATTCGAAGCTGAGTTCCCTAATTCCCAGCCCAGAGTACTTTCAGCTACACCACGCTGCCTGTTTTACTGAATGGGCACCAGCCCCAGGACCCTTAGCAGCTATGTTCAGTAAAACCCACCTGAAGATTTTTATGGGAGCATTCTCTAGCGTGAAATCTTCTGAGATGGTAGGAGGAGAGAACGTGGGAGAGGGTTGGGAGGAGGAGGACATTCACCCGACTTCTCCAAGGCCGGGGTGGGGGGTGCAGGCAGGAAGGCCTGTTTCATCCTTGTGCTCATTGTAAAACCCCTGCCAGATCTAGGCCTTGCCCTGCTCTGCCCACAAAGGCTGCTTGGAGAACCTCTGCTATTCCCTGACGTGCTGACAAATTCTGAATGTGAACTTCTCTCCCATCCAACCTAGGACCGTCCCAGTTCCCCCATGGAGCAACCTCCCTTTTCCCATTCAATTCCACAAATGCTCACTTGCACCTAACTGTGCATGAAGCATCTATCCCGGCTTTAGGATGACCAGGAGCCAGCCTTGACTCTCAGGAGTCCTGTTCTAATGGGAGGACAAGGCAAATGCACCCTCCAGAGGGCTACTGCATCAAGCAGGAAAAGAAAAATGCCAATAAAAGAATTTTAAAAAAAGAAAAGTCTACATGTGCAAAATCTCTTTGAAATGATACATTTGGTTATGTACATATTTGTTAATCCACCTCTGTGACCTTTAAGTATTTTAAAGCACAAATTTTTTTCCAGATGAAATCTTTCCCAGAGCCACAGTGTATTACAATGACAACAAGAATTGATAATGAGGCTCTGAAAAAGATAAAAAGCAGATTTCCTGTGGTTGAATAAGCAGTCGGATGTCATCCGTTGGACACCCCTAAACCCAGATTGAGAACTCTTAATCTAATGATGAATCGTGCAGCCAGTAAATTATTATTATTATAAGGATTACGTGGCAACAGAAGAAAATGATTATTTAATGATGAAAACCCAAGAACCACATGCCAGGCGCACCATGGCTCTGCTGAAGAGTTTCGCTTCTGGTGTGAGTAGTGTGGCTTCAGGTTGATTTTAACTAATTACACCTCATAAGGGAGGCGGGGACGGGAAGGGAGCACATGCTTGAGTTGTGCAGTGAAAGCAGGATTTCCAAGGCAGGGATGGAGATGCTGGGGCCAGGAACCAGCATTTGCAAATACAGGGACTAGTTGAGCAGAGAACCTGGGGAACGTCAAGGCCAGAGAGTTAAAGGGAGCACAGAGGATAAGAAGGGAAATTGGGAGGAAAGAGGCAGAAGGAGCCAGAGCTTAAAAGTGCTCCCCCATCACTGGGTGTTTTTCTTTGATTTCCAAACAGCAGAGAGCTACGTTTCTGAGCAAGGGGGTGACACATGGAGCTGTTCTCTGAGGGAATAGGGTCCAAGGTTGCTCCCAGGTGGTCCTTTGCAGAAGGTGCTCCCCCAGCTCCCCTCTCTGAGGGTGAATTTGAACCGCCTGTCTCTCTCTAGGAGCCAGAGCCCCGAACATCCTGTCAAGGTCTTGGAAAGCCCAGAACTGAAAGGCCTTGAAGGCCCCGGGAGCCCTGAAGCAGAGGCTGGTTCAGGGTGGCCATAAGAGGGCAGGAGAGGGCTGGTTATGGGCCTGCAGCTGCAGGCTCTGCTGTGTGCGGGCCCAGCTCGAAGCAGAAGGCCCTGAGAGTCCCTGCTGACCTAGAGTCTGGGTAGGATCAGGTGTGGGAAGGGGAGGGAGAGGGAGGAGGAACAAGGCTAACCCTCCCCTTTGGGGGCAAACACCATGATGAGAACTAGTCTGTGTCAGTCAGGCCTAGGTTAGATTCCCAGCTGAACCACTTCCTGGCTGTGTGAGACTGAACGAGTTAATTGACCTCTCTGAGCCTCATGTCCTCTTTAGCAGATTGAGAGAGTTAACAGCAAAGTTGTGGAGGTGTTTGCACGAAAAACGTTGAAGGACAGTCTGCATTGATCCTGAGGCGCTACCCGATGCCTCCCCCACATATACGTGCGTAGACAAGTCGGAGTGTAGTCAGGGATGGGACCTCTCTCACCTTCACTGAAAGAAGGTCTACTTGCCGGCACCTGCACCTCCCCAGGGCTTCTCTCTGCTGCCACACCGCACTCCTCTGGTCCTCTTTCTCTCACTCTGCCCAGTGGCCCTGTTTCAAGCTGCATCCTGTCCCCCTGTCTCCTTGTGTCCATCCCTCTCCAGCTTCTGCTAGAACACTGTCACTCCCTAGCATGGGATGTCTGCAAGAGGGGCTTCAAAGCACCCAAAATACAGGTTTTCCAATGAAGCCCAAGGGGGTGCGGGGGGTGCCTAAGGGAGTACGTATGCGGGGTGCGGGCAGAGAGGGGCCCTGGGCACCCTCCTCCACTGCAACTAGAGAGGCTCAGTTGTCCATCTGTGTCACGTAGCAGAATTCCACGTGTGTTTTCGTTTGAACAAAGGATTCTTTCCGAGAGTAAGAAAGCCATCTAGCCCCTAAAATATGTTGAAATCCCCAGCAGGTTTTGCACTCTGTCCAAGCCTCCAGTGGTGATGTTAGTACCCGGCAAGATGAATTTCCTCCCCTCCCTGTTGTCACCTTGCTGATATTTATAGCACGACCGTGTCCACCAGAGAGCGTAATGGGCTTTTTAGGCTAAACCAATTAAACTCTCCTCCCATAAGTCATGTCTCCTGGATGGCTTCTGCTGCCCTTCTCTGAACTTGTTTTATCTTCATTATCTCAGCTCTCCGTGGCAAGGGAGGGCACGGGCCGGGAGCTCACACACTGGCTACTGAGGGATGTCTGCCTCTCCTTCCAGCCTCGCCCATGTCCTTCTGCCCCGGCCTCACTCCTCCTTCCCTGGCTGTGTAAGCAATGGTATTGTCGGCCCCTTTGGAAAGTGGGAAGCAGCATTGGTCTCTCCATCCTTTTTTTCTTCTCTCCCTCTAATCTACATATGTCTAAACCTATGGGAAACACACTGGACTGGCACCGCTGCAACATACAAAGGTAGCTGAGTCTCAGGATGTGCCCCAGGTGGAAGCTGGTGGGAAGCATTTCCCAAGGGCTGGTGCCAAAGGACTTGCAAAGATATCACAAGGGATCTGAGAGCTTAAAGGCAGTGATACTATATTCCCATTTCTTTTCTAAATCAATAATATTTACTGTTTTACATGGGACGGTATGACTGCTCTGAGGGCATGCCACGAGAAAATGCCCACTTGGAGTAAGCTGAGATCAGAGAGGTTCGCCCACACCTCAGTCTCAGCTGGCTCATCAGTCGCCCACTCACCGAGGACTACCCTAGGGGGCTTTACCATCGTCACACAGCATTAAATTCCTTTTACGTTTAGTCATACTTAGTGTAATTTACACTCAGTATGGACCGTTGGTTTAAAATAAGAAGCATCAGGAACTCTGAGATGAAAATACAATATTGAGTTAATGAGGAACATAAAAAAAATAATAATCATTCTCAAAATTTTCGAGTACTCCATAAACCAGTGCTAAAAAGAGAAAACACACAGCGGCAACTATAGACAATTTGGCTTTTTTATTTACTAAGAATAAAGATGATCTATTCCCATAATGTGTTTTTGAGAAGTGCTTGCAAATAGCAGCTTCAAATTTTCTCTTTAATCTCAGTATCCAAAGGAAACCCTTTACGTTAAAAAGACTAGCTGATTTTTCACACCACAAAAATTTCAATAACTCCAAATAAAAAAGCCTAAAAACAGTTTTATGCTACAACTTATAATTATTATCTGCATTTTAAAATATATTTGGTCCCCAAATGAAATATATCAAATTAAAATTTATCATTAAATTGCCATTTGGCATAATTAATTTAAAGTAAATTAAACAGCATTTATCACTTATTCAATAGGGAAAATGCCCAAATTTATCTTTAAACACTATGGAGATAATTAAAAAGTGATTAAATAAACTTTATAATATAATCTTTATTAATATACTAATCTAAAATTACATTACTTTTAAAAATCACTCTTACCACAGAAAAACTACAAAATCATTTTTAAAAGTTCATTACTGTTATTCTCTAAATTGTTTTTAGTTTTTATCTTTCTGGGTCCGTTGTTAGATACGCATTTTTCAGGGCTCCTGTGGTCGGATGAGGTTTTATGCCTGCTTCTGGTCAATGAGTCCGGAGTGGAAGGTTCTAAACCCTCCAAAACTTTTTTCCTTCTGGCACAGTGACTTGCAGCCTGTGAAACAGTGGCTGTTCCATCAGCCTTGCTTCCTACGCCACCATGAAGAGCACAGTACTACTGCTGACCCATAATGGACGTATTAGCTGAGAAAGAAAGAAAACTAACTATGCCTGAGATTTCGGGGTTGTTTGTCACGGTTTCTTAACCAAGCCTCTCCCGACACGATTTCTAAGTGGGAATATGTGAGATTATCTGTAACTAGAAGTAACAGAGTAGTGGATCAAGCTTGGGCCTTGGGGAAAAGCATCCCTATGTCTGAATCCTAGACTAGGCACTCACTAGCTATGTGGCTTGGGCAAGTTAACTTGGGCGAGTTACTTAATCTCTCTGAATCTAAATTTTAAAAATGGGGCATATGATACCCACCTTGATTGGCTATTAAAAGGTTAGAAAGAGCACATGGAAATGCCTTGCACATTACAGCTCTAATACATAGACACCTTAGAAACAGACGCCATCACTAGATGTTTCAGCAGCCTTCCTTTCAGCTTGTTTGCCCAGCACCCCTTTTTCATGTTCCTCGTCTTGGCAAAACTGCTCTTCCCCTTTCTAATCATGTAATTCTAGTGAGGCTGCCAGTCACAGTGCCCTGGCTGAAAGGGTGAGCATGTAACCACGGTCTCATCGAGCCCCTTCCCCATTCATAGTGATTGGTCAAAAGGCTGGGCATGTGACCCAAGCAGGGCCAGTCAGTATGCTTCCATGTGATTTGATATAAAGACAATAGGAGAAAGGCTTTATCCTCCATGGACAGTGACCAATGATGTAATAAGCCTGGAGCTGACAGTAGTATAATTCTTACCACATAGAAAAACTCCTCAATGGAAGAGAATGAGGTCCCCATATAGAGAGAAGAGCCAAGAGACAAGAGTGATGGGGAGGAAGGAGGGAAGAAAAGAGAGAGGTAAAAAAGGAGGGACAGAGAGAGACTGAAAAGAGAGACAGAGAGACAGGGAGAGAAACTTTCATCCAGCCTCGTCCAATGCTAGCAATACCTCTTTATTCCTAGTTATATGAGTCAAACCCCCCACCCCGTGAGTTAAGCTACTTGGCATTTTCTGTTGTTTGCAACCAAAAGCATCTTGATGAATTCAGACATGCACACATAACACATATGGGCACACAAGAGAACATAAAAGACATTTCTCCACAGAAGAATACAGATGGCCAACAGACATATGGAAAGATGTTCCACATCACGAATCATCAGGGAAATGTAAATCAAAACCACAGTGAGATACCATCTCACCCCAGTCAGAATGGCTAGTATCAAAAGGCCAATAAATAAAATGTGTTGGCAAAGATACGGAAAAAAGGAGACCCTTGTGCACTGCTGGTGGGACTGCAAATTGGCACCGCCACTATGGAAAACAGTATGGAGATTCCTCAAAAAATTAAAAATAGATCTACCACATGATCCAGGAATTCCACTTCTGGGTAATTAAATGAAGAAAATGAAAACACGAATTTGAAAAGACACATGCATCCTTATATTCATTGCAGAATTATTTACAATAGCAAAGATATGAAAGCAACCTAGGTATCCACTGATAGACAAATGGATAAAGAAGGTGAGGTATTTATACAATGAAATATTACATAGCAATAAAAAAGAATGAAATCTTGCCATTTGCAACAACATAAATGGACCGACAGGGTATTATACTAAGTGAAATAAGTCAGACAGGGAAGAACAAATACTGTATGATCTCACTTATATGTGGAATCTGTAAAAAAAAAATAACAAACAAATAAGACAAAACAAAAACAGACTCTAGGAAACAGAAACCAAGAAATAATTGCCAGAGAAGATGAGTAGGGGTGGGTGATAAAAGTGAAGGGTAACATAGTCAATAATTTTGTGACAAGTTTGCACGATGACAGATGATTACTAGAATTAGTGGGGTGATCACAGTGTAAGGTATAAAAACGTCACTATATTGTATACCTGAAACTAGTATAACTAACATAATGCTGTATATCAGCTATACTTAAATTTTAAAATATCGTAATAAAAAAATAAAAGCAAGAAAAAAATGGGCACACAACAGTAGCACAATCCAGGCGGAATGTGATAAGCACCACAGAAGACATACCAAAGGTGAACAAAAAATACAAGGGAGGAGCAATCACATCCGACTCACTAAGGCAGGTGGTGATCAGGAAGAGCTTCCTGGGGGAGGTGCTGTTTAGAGCAAAGCCTTGAAGAAGCATAACTTGTCAGTGGGTGCTGTATTTATTTATTTTACCTTTTTAAGCACTAATGAGAACATACATCCTTTCCCTCACCTCCTCTCTTTCAAACTCCAGCAATAAAACCAGAAGATGATGTGAATTCTCTCTGCTTTGACCAAAGATTAAATTAGTGGTAAAAAATGTTTCAGAAAGTTTCCAGAGAGATTTTTCATAAGCCTTGAATTTCTCCACATCCCTCACCACCTCAAATACTAAACAGGTGCCAGCAAAATGGTAGGATATACAGGTCATCAACCAACATGTGCCCCGATCTCATGGAGCTGATAGTCCACTGGGAGTGAGTGAGGGGTAGGACATCAAAATATTGAAGAGGACCATAAGAGAAATCAACAAAGAGCAAGATGGAAAATAACAGGGAGCAAAGCGTGCAGGCGTCCATCCCAAATAGTGTGTCTAAAGCCTTTCTCGGGAGGGGTCCCTCATTTGCGACAGGATAGGAAGGGAGACTGTCACAAAGGAAAGAAAGCTCATCAGGGCAGGACCAGTGCATTCAGAAGCTCAGAGGTGGGATGGGGATTGATAGAGCAGAGACTGGAGGAGGTGAGGCCAAAGGGACAACTAGGGCTCAATCATGCAGAGCCTTGATGGCCATGGAGGAGCTGGTTTCTTTTACAGGTGTAGGAAGCCCCCATAATGTTTTAAGTAGGAGAATGACAAGATCTTCCCATCCCCATTGCTTCAGGCCTAAATCCTACCTTTTGCCCCATCAGCCCCACCTGGAGGATCTAAGTGCCTCATTCACCTGACTGGAGGCTCCTCTTAGAGGTCCATGCCTCTGTCCTAGTGTCCAGCCCCTTCTCGTGTCCTGATGCTCAAGCTCCATGCTTGGCTACTTGCCCTGCAGCCCATTTTCTCTGAGTCTGGATCCTGCCCTGCTCTCACCGCTTGTCCTGGGCACGGATTCTCAAAGCATTTCACTGTAACATCTGAATGAGAATTACTCGAGGAGCTTGTGCAAATCCAATTCCTGAGAGAGGCTGACTGGGCAGGCCTGGGGTTCTAAGTTTGTAGAAGCTTCTGAAAGCTTTCGAAGAACCCCTAAAAGTGAGGCTGCAGCCTCCTTCTCCTGGCTTCCCTTCCTAGGGCCGACTCTTGCTTGGTGGTTCACCTGCTTTGCCCTGCTACGAGATATCTGAACATGGACCACCTCCCCAGAGTTCCCCAACACCCCAAACTCCAGATAGCTGAGGCACATCTGCTAGGTCTATACTTTTAATTATTTCTCCTAAGACATGTTCTCGAGTGCTGGACATCTGCCTGAGCCACCCACAACTGTCTATCACTGTGGCTTTCGCAGAGGCCCTGACTGGTCAACTTCTCATCTTTGTAGCTTGGGATCCATGAGTCTAAGGCAGATCTACTCTCCCACCTGGCCCCATAGCTGAGCACGTGGGCTTTGATGGCGTGGGCCTGCATTTGAATCCTGGCATTGCTACACACCAGCTGGGTGGCTTTGGGCAAGCAGTCCCTCTTTTTGAGAAATAGAGCAAATAATAACTATTTTATACTTTTACTCTGAAGATTAAATGAAATAATACATTTAGCAATACCCGGTATATAGACAGTTCCCAGTAAATGTTAGCTACTATTGCTGATATTATCATGATGATTTTTATTCCTGGACAGGTGTGATTTGCTTGACAACCAAGTTCCCATTCTTTTAAATGATAGAAACCTTCTTCCTGACACGAGCTTCTTCTCCCTTGCTGTCCATCCCTGAGTGAGGACACTGGTCCAGACACTATCATATGGGGGTTCAGGAGAGGGGAGATGGCAGGAAGCAATTGTCCTTAGAACCATTGTCCCTTCCCCCAGGGTGGAGCAGATGGCCTGTGCTAAATCTTCAGGAAATCGAGGATCTGAACCTCTGTCTCCTCTCCTCATATCTGCTGCTCTGGCTACAATATATTTTTATCAGCTTTGTACTTCCCTGAGCTGAGATGTTTGGCTACAGAGAACAGTTTCTCTCGCGGGGGAGAGGGGATCATAACCTCTCACAGAAATCAATTGCCTGAGTGGTTTTGCTGCTCTGGAACCTTTGCTTGCTCCAGCTGGGAGACCAGCTGTCTGGGAGCTGGGGCCATGATGCTGGGCCAAGGCCTACCTGGCCCCCAAAAGAGAGAGGAATGCATTTTCTTCCAGCCTAACTGCCTGGGGCTGGCCTGAGACAAGGCCACCTCCAGGGACAAGGCCAAGATGGACATAAACCCACATGTGAGCCATCCCTTACCTGGCACCTATGCGATATATTAAAAAATGAGCTGCCCAGAACCACACCTATTGGAGTTGGCAAGGACCTCAGAGATCATCTCCTCCAACTACTCCACTGAACAGCTGGGGAACTAAAGCCCAGGGCGGAAAAGAACACAAATCCACAGTGAGGCAGAGCAACAGCACCTGGCCTCTCAGTGCCCTCCCTGGGGGACTTGCTGGTTGGGCTGCTCAGCCAGGTCATCTGTTGCCCATGGTAACAGTTCCACACCTGGCTGGACCAGTCCCCCATCTCCTGCCAGTTGGTTGGCCTCTGGTCCCACTCTGTTTACTGCCAACATTGTCTTCCTGTTTGTTTTCTTACAGGAAGAGCCAGAGGGGCCAGGCAGGGCCACAGCTATTGAATGGTCCTTCTAAAGAGCAGACTGTTATTCTAGCAGCTCTGGAATGTCTGGAAGGATAAAATGGAAATGCTATTTGCAGGGTGGGGAATGATCTGGCCCCAGCTTCAGCCCTGTGTTTATTATGGGGTCAGAGATATTAAACAACACCAAATCCCAAATTTCAAAGCACGTGTGTGTCGTTTTCATGCCTGTGCCTCCCAACACCCCTGGGAGAGTAAGGTCATTGGGTTTTACAGCCACCAGAGTCTATGGATAAGGAGTTGAGGTTCAACCAGTCAAGTGAAAAGCCCATTGTATGGCTCCCACTCTTCTATCTCTAAAAATCAAAGGTTTGGAAACCAGTTTAGTCCCACGTTCTTAGGGACAGGCACAACTGGCAGAATGAAATTTACTATATGTGTGATGCAGGAAATCCTAAAAATATATGAGTTTTTCAAATAGAGGGCTACTCCAGCCTACATAGCATCTTTGTGTAAAATACAATCCATTTTATTTCCCATTGTTGAAAAAATGTTGTATTATATTGATTTTTTTTTTTTTTTTAGTACAAGATACCTGATTACCAAGAAACCATTCTAATCCATTTACAGATCTGCAATGTATGCGATATGAACAGGGCTTCCACAGTGGTGTGACACATCACCTGTACAGTGGTGTGTGGCAGCCTGGGCTGATGGGCTGATGGGCTGATGGCTGGGCTCTGCCTCTTATCTCTGATCCTCCCAAAATCACCATGTTGAGACCTTTGATTCTCCCCTTCCATTCCTTAAACAGTTGGCTCAGCCTGGGATAAAGAGCCCATGGTCATCCATAAAGTCACTTGCTAGGATCTATGTGCTTCCTCCATCATCCTCAGCACAAGTAATGGCCACAGGCCCCAAGGCAGAGATAGGAGTTAACAACAACTTGGAAAAGTAAGAGGGGGCAGGAGGCTGGGAGCTCCTCTTGGCAGTGTAGAGAGGGGGCTATGTCCCCTAAACCCTGCTGCCCCCACCAGCATGGGAGTCTATAAGGAAAACAAGAAATAGAATACAAGCCTAAATCCACCCAGAAAGCACTGAGACCCTTCTTCTAGGGTCTCCCTCTAAACTGAGAATTAAAAACCTTAGACAACTTCTTCAAATGTAGAGCAGAAGAGGGGACATAGACTTCTTGGTCTCATTCTCCTACACAGGCTGGGGACAGAAATATTAAACTCTTGGATAGTTTCCACCAAAATCTCTCAAAACAGAAGAAGAAAAGATAAGTCAGACACTGGGGGTTTAAATTCATTTTCACCTGCTTGTAGGAGCCAGAAAGACAGCTTAGCTCCCACTTTCCCTCACTCACCTCACCCCTCCCCACCCCTCCATCTGGGCCCTCACCTTAGTCACTGCCTCTGGGCTCATTATCTGCCCACTGATATTCAGAATGACTTCATTAACGTCATCGCAAATGCAGTCATGAAGAACTTATTAAGGAAGTTTAAACTGGCCAATGCTTCCCACAAAGAGCCAACTTAAATACCAAACAAAGGATCCATTTTCGGGGTCAAACAAAACCCCAAATGCATATGGTCAGAGAGGTATCGTTGCTCTTGGTCGATGTGGAGGGTGCTGCCAGAGAAGCTGCAGGAAAATTATTAATATCTGTTTTGGGGAAATGTAGATTAAAAATAAACAACTGTCGTTGAGGGCAGACACATGACTGATGGAGCAAGTGTGAAAGGCAAGTGCAAAGACATTCAGTCATAAATTTTGAGCCTGAATGACCAAGCTTTATTTGTTTACTCATATGGCTTATAATTTTAACCTTTTATTATGCAAAGCAGCCACTTTGGTTTTACATGGCCAAAGGAGGTGTGGCATGACTAACAGATCATATTTGCCAGTCACTTCATCTAAGAAAAGGCAAATTGGAATGGAAGAAATTGTTTAAAGTTATTTTCCAATTCTTTGGACATGGAGACATGGGCACTCTCTGTCAATATTCTCTCCCAAAAGCTGATACAGAGAAAAACTGACACTGGGTTAGGGAAGTGCAGGGGATGACCCAGGATAATCCCTAGAGTCTCAGGGAAGAAACCCTCCCTGCATATCAGTGAATAGCCTTCTGCATCCAGAGGTTGGAGATGAGGGGCTGAGCTACCAGGTGGGATGATTTAGTCTTTGTGGCTCCTTAGGAGCTCTCCAGGGTCCTGACAGTTCTGCTTGAATCTGTGACCTAGTGGACCCTCAGGCCTTGATCTGCGTCTGCCGTCCCTGCCTCCCTGGATTTTGCCCTCCAGATACCAACCACACCCAATATGAATAGCCTTCCGGTGTCTGCATCCTTCTTCGATCCTACATAACATGAAAAAGCAGCAGGGTGTAGTTGAAGGAGGATAGATGTTCAAGTCACAGGTGTGAGTTCGAATCTCAGTTCTACCACTCATTATGTGAGTCGAGAAAGTTATCTCTTCTGATCCTCAGCATCCTTTTCTGTAAGATGAAATAATAAATGACATTTGCCTTTCAAGACTGTTGTAAAGATTTTAAAAGTTGGTGAACATGAAACACTTACCTTGCGTCTGGCACATGTAGTAGATGCTCAATAACGAATGCCTACATTATCATCCATGTGAGCCTCAGTGCTGTACCTGAGCTGCTCTATCAACCTGTCAATCCCTAGACTGTGACCCCTTTCCCTGTTTCTGAGTTGTGACTCAATGGTCACAAGTAACAGAAGAAGGGCCTATGTAAAAAAAATGGGTTGCATTGCAAGGACATGGTGGTGCCTGATGGAAGCCAAGAGCCTGAGCATACTGCTCCTCAGTCAGGTTGTAGACTGGGAGCAGTGAAGCCACCAGAACCTTCATCATCTCCCATCTCCTCTCTTTTCTGGTGTCTCTATTCCATCTCGAAGTCGGCTGTGTCCATCCTTCCACCCACTCAACAGAATGGGCCCTCCGTACTTCATGAGTATTCACATTAGAGGTCTAGAATAGATACTGGACCAGACTGGCTCCATTTTCTCAGTCTTAATTCCAGTAATTGGAAGAGAAAAACTGATCGGGTCTGTTTGGAATAACCTGATACAAACAAGCCATGCTGGGGCAGGTCACCCAGCAGGAATGTGGCTACTGGTCTGGGAGAGCCATTCCCAAGAGAGATGAGGTGAACACACATTCGAGAGAGCCACTTAAATGTCCAGTACAAATCACTTTCAGATGCTGGTTGATGCGTCTGATTGTAGTACCATAGATGATGACAGATAGGTAGATGATAGATAGATAGATGATAGATAGATAGATAGATAGATGATAGAGATCATAGATATAGATCAGCCTTTAGAAGTGATAGAGATATACTTCAGTACACAGTTTTAAAATGTGTTTTTCTTGTCATCAGAGTCGTGCAGAATAAAAAATTAATGGTCCTTGTCAAAGTGAGACCAACAAATGCCATGCGATAACTTTTACTGTGTGGGGACTATGGTGGAGAACACTGCAGATGTATTTGCATAGGAACCCCAAAAGTGTTCGCAGTCCCAGAGTCATCCTCTGCTTCTGACGGGGAAGAAAGACGCAGTAGTGACTGGGCCTCTTCGTTTTCCAGTCTGTGTACCAGAGATAGCGTAAGCCTGACAGAGATACTCTTGGCCAAGAAGGATGGAGTGCACATAGGGAGCTAAGCCTAGAATCTCGCCCCACGCAGGCCATTCCAGGATAAATGTTCAGCCTCAAAGGGCTTAACTGCATAAGCTCATTCTCCATGTTCTTGGGACCCTTCTCTGCATCCTTTCTTCTTACCAATAAGTCCTAAAACCCTTGCAGCAGCCTCTGTTATCTGTTTAGGTAGTGCTTCTAAGCTTGGAAGAACATCAGAATCATTTAAAGAGGGTTTAAAATATTAAAAATCCTTAATCTAACACCCCACCCTCCTTTCAGGGATTGTTTTGAAAGCTCAGTGGTGGGGGCAGGGACTTGTTTTTAAACAATTTCCTCTGTGATTTGAATTTACATCAGACCCCAGAGCCCTGACTGAGGGTAAACAGTCTCACAGCACAGACATCGCTGAGGTTCTATTGTGCTGTGCCTGGGGGTAAAGACTTTAGATGTGACTTCTAAGAACTGCCTCTGCTTCACTGCTCAAGGGGAAATAATGGCTTTCCTTTCTTTTGCACTGGCAAGCTCGCCAGAACACAGTGCCTTGGGAAGCGCTCTAGGCTGATCGACAGAAGGAAAGTGTCTGGACTCTTAAGGGTGTTGCCCTATCTTCCCAAGAACCCTCAGAAGAATGGTACCCACAGGCCTGCAATTTGAGGAAAACAGTGTTTTAGTGAAAGACAGTTAAATCAGTGCCTATGGGGCATTGGGGCAGGGACATGCCTATGATTATAGGGTTATACTCTGCACTGTTTATATAATCCAACAGCCGGGACTAATTGCTAAGGGTTAGTTGATAATGAGAAAGTGAGAACCCTCAGCCCCCCAAAGAGGTGTAGGGAGGCTTTGGGGCTAAGTGAGAAAGCGCGGTTAGGACCAACAGAGAATCAGGGGAGCTGGACCAAAAAATAGAGAATAAGACAGAGCTTGAGCGGACAGAGACACTCAGAAGAAACTCAGGGCTAAATCACAGAAAGCAGAGTACTAGCTAGAAAATGCTAAAGATACTAGGCGAAGTGACCTCAGCTGGCCTACAGACACTTGTGGGCTAAGTAATCTCAGGATAGCTCATGGGAGGAGCTTCGAGGTCTCCAGAGACAGAGAATTTGGCCTTAGCCATGAACTTACCTCTAACAAGCTATGTGACCTGGGTCTTGGCTTTTCTATCAGTAAAATGGCAGGTTCAGAGCAGTTGACCCCCAGGTTCTCTGCCAACACGAAGACGCTAGACAAGGTTGCCACAGTCTGAGGAAAGTTCAACTCTAGCTGCCACGTAGGCTGGAATCTCTTCTTAATTCTCTGCCTGGGACCTTCCTGCTCAGATCCACCACACTGAGGGGACCGTCCTCATGGAAGCTGGGAGCCTGGAGGACTGTCAGAGCCATCTGGGAAGCAGAGGGGTCTGCAAGCTCAAGGGGACCCAAGCCAGACCCATGTACTCATCATAGTCTTCCTCCCCCTCTCCCCCAGGGATCATAAGGGACCCTGCAGAGAAGTCTCACTGATTCTAAAAACAGACAGGAAACCATGATTCCGCTCATGATCAGGTCACACAGGCTAAGCAAGGTATCAGGGTTTTCTTGCTTGTTTGTTTGTTTGCTTTGGGCTGAAGTGGCCTCAATGCTGTGTGGTAACAGGATAATCTGGCAGCCACCCATGCCTTTGATGGGTAAAAACCAGATGGTGAATTACAGCTCCCTTGTGCAGTCTGTCTGGCAGCAGTGGGGTCTGTATCTGTCAGTGTCTGGTGAAAACAGAAACCATAGCAGTTATTTTAACAGAGAGAATTTAATCTAGAGAACTGGTTATATGGGTATTAGATGACTGAAAGGGCAAAAAAAAAAAAAATAGGCTGCAGGGAAGTGGGGAACACAGTGAGAAAACAGAGTGAATAATGAGGAAGCAGCTGCCACTCAGAGCAGGAACAGAGGAAGAGTTGGGGTTGTCGGAATCCAGAAGCTCAAGGAGGGGCTGCAGAGGAAGGAGCTGGTCATGGCTTCGCAGGAGGGGTGCTGCCTAGCTGGTGTATTTATTTGAGTGGGCACGAAGCACAATGAGGCTGCTTCTAGAAGTGCGTAAGAAAAGCTAGAAACTGAAACCGACTTCTCCTTACAGGTGAACCATCCTTGGGGTGAGGTTGAAGAACCAAATCCAGAAGAAACAAGTCCCAGCTCCCCCCTTCCTTGGCCTTCTTGTCCCCTTCTGGTCTCCCTAGGGCTGAGCCTACCAGGGACCAGCTAGCAAAGGGAACATGTGCTTTGCAGAGTCTCAGCCCAGGCACCACGAAGCCTCATATAGAAGAATGGGATTGGACTGAGAGACCATATCTGGGAGTCTGTCCAGCAGCCGTGGGGTCCACGGCGGGTGGGGGAGAATTGAGGCCCAGGGGTGCATTATAAAAATTAATCTAAAGTTCACTTTGATGTGATACTATGGCACCCATGAAACCGCAAGGGCCCCAGTAGCTGGGTTTGGTGTGAGACTTGACCTTGGAATGACTGTGAGTTCCCAGCTGGTGCCCCAGTAATTCAGGGCTGGATACCCCCACCCTGTAGACAGGAAACCAAGAAAAAGCTGGCTTGCAGGCTCATCACTTTCAGTCTCAGCATTTCTCATTGTCTTTCTTTTCTAGGGGGAAAGGAGGAAGAAACTGTGAGGAACCAACTTCTCAATGCAGATGTGAAGGGAGAAGGGCAACCTCCCACTCCAGGAAAGCCTTCTCCTCAGAACCGACCCCCAGGGTGGAAACTCCCTCCACCTGAAACAGACCTGGTCCTTGCTGGGTCAACCCACACCGTCAGCTGGAAGGAGAAGGTGTAGTTGCTCCTTTCTTGTCATAGAGATGTCTGCAATGCATGGGGGTGGGGCGTGAGAGGTTGAGGCTTTACGCATGGCCCATTTCCACTAGCTACATCTCTGCAGGAGTGTTGATTCTGGGAAGCACCTGTCTGCATAGACCAGGGGCAGCAAAAGAGCCCAGTGGGTCAGCCACACTGTGCCAGGCCATTGTCCCGATGCGCTGACCCCCTCAGAGCTGGTGGCCTGACCTCCCACTGCCAGCCTCACAGCCTGTTCCACCTGACTGCACAGAATGATGGAATTAGCAGCCCTCACCAGTGCATGATGGGGTAGCACCCCACTTTCCTTGCTCCCAGGTGGGTTCATTCTGAGCTGCCTATTTTCACTATTTCCCAGCAGAATTAAACTCCAGATGCCCACAGCAGTAACTCACATGGTAATCCTCTCCTTCCTTCCGTGTCTCTTTCCCTCTCCCACAGCAGTATTTCTGGGATCACTCTGGGTTCCAGTGTCCACGACTGGGGACACTAAGATACCCAGCAAATGGGTGAAAGGGAGAGGGGCCGCATGTTCAGACAGAAGCTGACCCAGTCAGAGACAGCACGGTGGGCTCAAGCCTTACCCTCCGCAGGCGTCCCAAGAGGCCCCCACGGAGCGCCCACAGTCAGGCTGCCCTTTGGAGTCTGGCCTGACGCTCAGGCTGAGGTTTCTCTGAGGGAGGCTGCAGCTGGGCTTTGGTTGGTTTGTTTTCCCTGAGACTCTGTCACGCCCATATCTACGACACCCGAGCCTTTGAGCTCTGAGCATACTTTTGAAAAGGAAAAATTTGGGTCAGGCAGTCACCATCCAAGTGAGGTTTCAAAGGACTTTCCATTCCCCAAGCCCTTCCCTTTGAACTTGGCCAAAATTTTCCTCCCAGGCTGATATTTCTTCCTCACAATGATAGCCCAAAGGTGAAAAATGCAGGCGGCATTCACCGCAAGTGGGTGGGGTTGTTTTTGAGTAGGATGAGTAAGTGAGGAAAAGTACTGGCAGTCGGGGCCGCAGCCCAGTCCAGCCTGGGGTCTCCCGGCTCAGTGCCCAGGCCTGGCCAGTTGCTCAGGCCACAAGCTGCCACTCAGAGAACCCCCTCTTTGAGCCACAACTGTTTAAAGTCACCACCCCTTTTCTCTGTGTGCCTCTTGATTTGGCCCTGCGGTACGCAAGTCGTCCACAGAGCTCCAGCCTCAGAAACGTGTCCCAGACCAGACAGGGCTGGAGGGCACTGCCAACATCAGTGTCATCACCCTGGGAGCTCTTCCCTGCATCCTTGGCTCACCCACGCCTGCACGCCCCAGGCTCCTGCCTCGGTTGCCCAATTCAGGTTCATTCAATTCCAGGCGACTTTTCCGGTTGCAGATGGAATGCCTGGGAGTTGGCCTCTCTGTGTATGATTTAGGAGGATGGGCGTAGAGGGTGGGCTTCCTTTTTCCAGGTCACCAGGAAGCAGAGCATAGCTCAAAGGAACCATCAGGTATAGATCCACCTCTGTCCCCCACATCCCCCCAGCTGCCCCTCAGCATCCAGAGGAAGAAGAGCCTTGGAGAGTCTAGGCCAATCCCATGGAGCACACTGTCCCCACTAGCACAACGCCATGGCGGGGAGGAGGTGGACTGCCAGCAGAGTGGACATTCCTCCAAGCGCGGAGGGAAGTGCCACTCGATGGACCAACAGATCAGGTTGGAGCTTGAAGCAGGGCTCTGTCTTGCTGGTTTGTAGAGCAGAAAGGCAGGGTCTGCGAGGTCAGACCCCAGAACCACCCTCTTCCACATGAAGTCCCTCTTCCTGGTCCTGTTGGAGCTACTAGATGTGTTCCAGCAGAGGTGGATCCTTTCCTGTTTTATTTGTATTTTAATTGAAGTGTATAGATCTATGAGCACATGTGTAGATTCACATATCCACCACCATAAGAATACAGGACAGATGCATCACCCCCAAAACTCATGCTGCCCCCTGTAGTGGTGCTTCCCCGCTGCCAGATCCACCCCCCACGCCCCCACCCCTGGCAGCCACTGACCTCCCCTGCCAAGGAAGAGAGAGAGAAACTCAATGAACTGAGATAAAAAACAAAGTCCAGAGTGATTGTGAGCCCTCTGGGGCCTTCTATCTCAAATTGAGGCTTCAGATGGACATAGCGAGACATGAACATCAGGGGAGAGACTGGGCTGGGTCTCGGCAAAGCCGGGTTTTAGCCTGGACTCAACCGTGCGCCTGCGGGCGGGCTTCTTGCTCTAAACCTAAATTATCGGGATGGATTTTTGCAGGTCTGGTAAGGGTGTTTCGACTGCGACAGGGTCAGGCTTTGCGGTGAGCATCAGAAGAAGGCTGACATAACAGCTTAGGTCCCACGTGTGACCAAGCTCCAAGCCATACTCAGGGAAAGAATCCCTCGTGAAATATTGAGGAAAAGCTACCAGGTCGCCACTCAAAATCTGTTTGTCACAGCCAAGAAGTTGGTGGTGTGGGAACTGTTCTCAGATTCAGGGGCCGGGGAATAGATCTGATCAGGGGACAGCAATCTATTCGGGCAAAAGTGACAAATAAACTATGTTGGAGTCTAAACTTTCCTGACTGCCCCCTGCCTTCTGCCTTCCCTCCCCTCCCTAGGCTTGCACCTCCTGAATCGAAGCCTCTAGTCCCCCACTCAGTTCCCACAGCAGAAGACTGAGCACTCGGGCTCCAACCAGGGAGACTGGGTTCAAAGCCGAGCCACTGTCTGGTTGGGCGACCACGGGCCTCACTGTCCACGTCTCCGTTGTGAGGCTGTTCTGAGGGTCAAATGAGGCGATGCCTATGCAGCCCGTGCTGTGGGCCTGGCCCGCAGCGTGTTGTCAGAAACGATTAGCTTTGTTTGTTGCTTGGTTGTTTGTTGTTGTTGTTTTTGTTGCTTTTTAAACTTCAAAGGAGGATGTTGAATTTCAGTCTATACACTCTCTTCTAGCTCTTGTGTTCGTAAAATAGAGCGGGGCCGACTTCATCCATTTTAGAAATTTAAAGTTGTAAAAAACTAGTTTACTAGAAACCAGGGCTATTCTAGAAGAAGGGCCAGTTCTGGCCAGCTCAGTTTTCACCACTGAACCCAACGGACTCGGATCAGTTCTCCTGACTGCAGAAGACTAGAAACTCTCGAGTCCTTGTCACTGATGGGAAGAGTCACTTGTGAGGGGGCAGAAGGCCAACCAAGTCAAGGGCTTCTGGAGGCTCAACAAGAGCAAGAGGAAGCCCATGTGTTTCTCCCCTGCCTGCATATATCTGTCTTTCGCAGCCCCCTGGGTTCCATGAATCTCCCATGTTGAAGCCACAGAAGTTTGCTTCTGGTCTTTGCCTTGCCCACATGAGGCAATGGGATGTCTCACCCCCCACCCCCATCCCTACCCACTGTGCCTCACCAGGTACCTGAACATAATAAAATGGATTGTTGTAAAGTAGCCACGTTCTCTGAGAGGCCTAGAGTTGTAATTGCTGGAATCTGGTCAGTGCAGGAGTGACTCAGTAGCAAATTTACCACTGATACCACCAGCATCACAAATGCTCTGCTGTGTGTCTCCACCTACGATACTCTGGTTATGCTCCAAGTCCTATAAAATGGGCATGAATCTACTGAACCCTTTATTACACGAAATGAACCAATGGCCTATGTGCAATATATACGCAGCTGTAAAAATACACTGTGTCATATATTTGAAGTGAAACCAATATTCTAGCCCTAATGGACATCTATTCAATATTTAATTAAGGCAAGCTTTTCCTAATTGCTTTGAATTCAAAATGAATTTGGGAAGGATGATTTGGGTGCTCAGCTCTCCTTTAAAAACTGCTCAAGGAAGCTTGGGTGGTTACCTTGACCCCTCAATGATGAAGGTCCTGGAGGAGACAGAGGCATCAAACTCAATGCACTGAGCTCCCTCCCAGCTGAGTGACAAGCAGCGGTGGCTGAGGATGGTATGTATGCCATTGAAGAGCATGCCGCCCACACAGCACTCCCCCAGCCCTCCCACCTCCAAACAGGAGGTCAGCCTGCCGGGGTACCCAGCGAGGCTGGTGACCAGAGGGCCTGGCTGCTGAGCTAAGGCAGGGAGGGTGGTTTTATGAAGTTGTCACAAGAGTGTTTTGAGGCCCCATTTGCATCAGAATCATCAGAAGCCGGTTAAAATGCATAAGTCCGGGCCTCACCCTGACATCCTACACCAGCATCACTGGGGTGGGGCCTAGGAACCTGCATTTTAACCAGTTCCCTGGTTATTCTGGTGCAGATAACTTTGAGATCCCTGCAACAGGAGATTCTCAAACGTACCCCTCATCTCACCCGCCTCCTGGCCACACATTTGCAGGCCACCACTGTTGCCCCTACTCTGCAACGAAACTGAGTGTAGGCACTCCTCACACCCATTCTGTGACCACTCTTCCTTCCCTGCAGAATGCCCCTGTCCATCACTGGCTCTGCATCTTTCTAGACCTTTTTAAAAATGCATTTGCATGCTCATATATAGTTTGAAGTTCTCATTATTTACAGAATGGCGTCATTCTAATGCATTGGTATAGAACTTGCTTTTTTCACTTTGCAAAATGCCAAGAAACTACTCCAAGTCAGTGTGTGTGGATTGGCCTCATTCTCTTTCTTTCTAGCATCCTATTTCATGGCTGTATTATGCCATGGGTTCTTTAATCACTCCCCTACTGAGGAATGCTTAAATCCTCCCCCCTTTTTCCCCTCTGGTTGCTAACCATGTTTCTTTGCACAAGTCTTTGGGTTCATTCAGTCTATCTATGGGCAATTCCCAGGCTTAGGTAAGAAAGGAAGCAGGTGGCCTTGGGGATTGCTTCTGGCAGGGAGGGCCACCCTGTGCTGACCCTCCTCACTTCAACAAAAAGCCTTTAAATGATTACCTGGCCATTAGCTGGAACATTAGCTTCTCTCACTAACTTGCCTCCACCTTAGCTGAGAGTCCTTATCTCTTCATCCCCAGGAAGACATCCCAGCTATTCTCCCTGCTCGATATCTCCTGTTTGTGCTACCAGATTGCTCTTCCTCATCCACCATTTGACGTATCATTCACTTGCTGGACCTGACATGATGGACAGGGGCTGTTTATGCTCCCTCCAACCCAGCACTGAGCCTGCCTTCCCCTAGCATTACCCATTTTGGGCACTTTTGTTGATTTTATGCTCCAACAGGCTGGAGTCTCCACTCTCTAAGTCCCACGCGGGAGGCTGTTGGGGATGCCTTTCCTCCCAGTACATATTCCTGTGGATAAGCCACCTGCTTCTCAACCCCCACACAGCGTTCACACCCCCATGAGAACCTCTCGGGGATCACTCCTGGTACAAGCTTCCCCTTCAACTTTGTGCTCCCCAAACACTCACACGTCCCTCTCCTCCACTGAAGTTCTTCACTCCAAGTAGTGCTACAGCTCCCTACTATGTGCAGGTCTCCTCTTCCCAACTGGACCACCAGCTTGAGGGCAAGAATTGCCCCAGTGCTATGGACATGGGGCCCTAGTTCAGGACTGCCTCAGGGTAGATACTCTGACTGGTGAGAGGATTCCAAAGGACTCAGGTCCTGTGCTCAGTTCTCTTCATCCTTTCGTACTTTCCTTGTGTGACTTAAACCTCCTTGCCAGTGATTACAACTCCAGCCCCGCATCATCTCCTCATGTCAAGATGACATCTCTTAGCTGACTACCAGAATGATCTACACAGAGGTCTCTGCATGCCTGAAGCAGAATAGAAACCCTGCCCCCTCCCCAGCCTCTGTGTTCTCAAATTCAGCAAATAAGTGAATAGAGTAGCTCTGTCCTCCCTCTCACCCGGCTGCAGACCTCTAGAGCATTTCAACTCTGAGCTTTTACTGAGCCTTTCTCAGCTACAGTACTGACGGCTTTCAACCTGCTGGATCAGCCTTACCCAGGTGCTCAGCCAACCCAGAACAAGCCACCAACAAATGAGGAGGCACTCACTTCCCCGCAATAGTAGTTCTCATCTTCACCGTGCAGGAGAGTCATCCACTTACTTTACATCCACTTCCAAATCTTGTCCTTCTCTATTTGCAGCTGGTTTCACACAGCTGACGGGGAAGTTACCCAGCAGGGCTGGTGGCCAGGCCACCTGGCTACAGAGCTCAGGGCAGGAGGGCAGTTTTGTGGGGTTGGGACAAGAGAGCCCAATGAGACTACTGGCACCAGCAGCACCACAGCGCAAATCCCCCCTGCCCTTCCCTGGCTCAGGCCCTTTATCCCCTTTATTTCAGGCCACTCTGAGAATCTGATGAAAGCAATGTATTCATGTCCCTAGAAAAGTATATATACAGACAATTTCACATGCAATTTCAGGCGAAATCACAGGTTTCTTCAACTCTCACCATGGACCCCAGGCCAAGGAATCTGCTCTAAGTCAGTGACTCTCAGCCTTCACTGTGCAATAAAATGTCACCTAGAGACAAAATATACACATGCACAGAAACACCCTCAACCACTACTACACAACGGAAGATTCTGATACAATGGGCCTGGGGTCGGGCTAAGGCACGGGTCATCTTTAATGTGCAGCCAGGTTGAAAACCACTACAGCTGGTCTCTTTGCTTTGACCTAGAAGCCCCTCCTTCCTTTTCCACACTGCTTAGACCTGGGCATCTCATGGCCCTTCCACTTAATAAGGCCCCTGGCCAGTCCTGAGTCCCTGTCGCCTACCTGCTGTGGTGATTATGGATGGAGGGGGTGGCTTGGTGTTGCCCAGGTCATCTCTCCTCAGTGATCATCTTCGCAAGGGTTCACAGCCAACCTCTAGGCAGTATCCCATGTCCCCTCTGAGAGGGCATCTGGAGCAGTCAACCCCATCCTTCCCACCTGGGAACAGCCGTATGCCCCATTAACTAGGCCGCTCCTTCCCACTTAGATTCAGATTAGCAATAGAAGGAGCTGCTATTCTGTCCTGTCTTCAGAAACAATTAAGATGAAAAAGCATCTCAAGCAACCACACGGAAAGGCTGGCTTCAGCACAGGGTGTTCACACGCCTAGGAGAATCACAGTGTCAGTGGTAGTATCCCTGGAGGGTGCTTTAAGATTTCTAGAACACAGGACTCAGTAATCAATACCTGGAGACAGCATAGGCAATTGTAATTGATGAAGTGCGGTGCTTAAATAGAATGATCACAGTCTAATTATCACTCATCACTGGCTTGAGGTATCCTCCAAAGTTATAAATACAATCTGTGGCTTCTCTTTACTCCTTCTGAGGAAACGAGCAGGAAAAAGTAGAGGTTAGGGTTGGGGAACTATGGCACGAAGAGGAACAGTAAACAGCTCCTGCCCCTTGCCCGGGCAGCTGGAGTTTCTGGCTGCCCGGCGTCCTTTTCCCTTTGTGGTACCAGCACTTTCTCTTTGAGGAATGCATCCCCCTCATTCCATAATGTCTTGGTAAGACTGTTAAAGTGCCCTCTTCCCATGCCCACCCTCTGGGCCCTGAGCAAGGTTTGGCACAGAATGTTACCCCAATCATACCTTCACTGGTTGAATTTAAACTGGAGTGAGATGACCTTAGGCCGTTCCTCTGGCAGCTACTTGAACCTAACTTCCCTTTAGATCCAGCTAATACCCAGGTCCCTGGAGTGGTTAGCCTGCCTTTTTTTTTTTTTTTTTTAATTAGTTTCAAGTATACAGTACATTGGTTAGACATCTATATAGTTCGTAAAACGATCCCAATTTCTCCCTCCCGCCCCTGGCCCTCCACCTAACCAACATATTATGCTGACTGCATTCCCTATGCCACGCTCCCCATCCCCGTGACAATCCATCAGCTCCTAATTTGTACTTCTTTAGCCCTTCACCCCATCCTCCCAGCCCCCCAAACCCTCCTCCCCTCTGTCTGTCACCAAATTGTCCACTATATTGTGAATCTGTTTTTCATCATTTTGTTCTTTTCATTCCTTAGATTCTGCATATAAGTGAAATCATATAGTGTTTATCTTTGTCTGAAATACCTTCTAGGTCCATCAAAACAATATCTTTTTCTATCTCCTTCCCTTTAGTCTGTGTGTGTCTTTTAATCTGAAGTGAGTCGTTTGTATTTTTTCTTCTTAAAGAAGTCCCTCCAACAGTTCCTGTAATATTGGCTTGGTAGCAATAAATTTCTTTAGTTTATTGTTGTCTGGGAAGCTCTTTATCTGTCCTTCAAGTCTAACTGATAGCTTTGCTGAATAAAGTATCCTTGGTTGTAAATCCTGGGTCTTCATCCTGTCGAATATTTTGTGCCAAGCCCTCTGTCCTGCATAGTTTCTTTTGAGAAATCAGCTGCTAGTCTTATGGCTGTTCCCTTATAAGTAATTATCTGTTTTTCTCTTGCTGCTTTTAATATTCTTTCTTTGTATTTAACCTTTGGTATTTTCATTTTGATGTGTCTTGGTGTGAGCCTCTTTGGATCTCTGATTTTTGGAATTCTCTGAGCTTCCTGGGGTTTTATGTCCTTTTCCTTCACCAGGTTAGGAAAGTTTTCCATCATTATTTCTTCAAACAGCTGTTCAACTTCTTGATTTTCTTCAGTTACACAGATCAGATGGATTTTGGACCCTTAATATTAAGTGTCCTATATACTCCTTAAAATATTTTTATAGCCTTGGCATCTTTTTCTTGCCATTCTAATTGAATGTCCTGATTGGCTTTCCCATCCTCTATAAAGGTCATTTGATCTTCTTCTTTGTTTGCTTTGTTTATTCCTTTGTTTATTCCATTTAATATATTTCTCATCTCAGATCATGTGTTCTTCATTTCAGACTGGTTCCCTTTTATAATGTCCACTTCCATTTTTTTTTATTTTTTATCTTTGTTGGAGTTCTCTACACTTCCCAAAAGTTCATTGAGCATCTTTATAACCAGTGTTTTGAACTTTGCATCTGTTAGATCACTTGACCCCATTATATCTGGATCTCTGTTCTGTTCTCTCATATGATTTCTGCTTCTTGTCTTCCCATTTTGGCTGCCTTTCCACGTCTATGTACTAAGCAAAACTCCTAAGTCTCCAGGTCTTATTAGTGTGGATTTGTAAAGTAGCTGTCAAGTGGCACTGTCCTGAGAGGGGTTCAGCTGCAGGCCAAACTTAGCCCAAGCCTCTACCTGTCCAGAGTCACCTGTTAAGATTCAGCAAGCAATCCACAGATGCTGTGTTTATAGTTGCCTCAAAGGCCACACCAGAAACTGAGGCCAGCTGCCTTCACCAGTGTGAGTCTGATCAAGGAGCACCTGACTCGCTGAGGACACACCTGGGTGTGGCTTGGATGGGGCTGTGAGTTGGGGGAGGCGAGGTTTCAGGGAATCCTCTGGGCGGAGCGACCTCTGTTATCTAGTTTGAAGACCTCATGGCTATGGCGGTGCTGTGTCACTAGTAGGGGGAAGGGCTCAAGAGGGAACAATGAATACCACCAGTACTTCTGTTCAGAGCAAGTCTCGCCTAGGCCCTCACTCGGTTAATGTCTCCCTGTAAGTCCCTCATGGCCCCTGCACACAGTTAAATCGGCACTGGTGCTCAGAGCAAGCAGATCTGTCACCACGAAAATCTGCTCACCTAGGGGGTTCCTTTAAGAGACTTCTGCCACAGCCTCCATCTCACTCAGCCGCTGAAGTCCAGGCATCCTTGCCCCATCCTACCTTCTGCCATTGCAGGGTGCTTTCTTGAATTTCTCCCTAATTGTATGACTTGTTCATTTAGATCCCAGGCAATATTTCTTTGCTGCTGCTCCTTGTTGCCATCATGACTTTGATTTGATCGCCAGAGACATGAACAGAGACTCTATCATCTACACCATTTTTTTCCCTCTACCCCAACAATCTCTTTTGAAAAAGATGGGCATTGTTACCACCTAGCCTGCCTTTGATTAGCCTAGATTTTTCCTGTATCCTTCCAATAAATTATTATTATTATTATTATTATTATTATTATTATTATTATTATTGCTACAATTAGCCAAAGTCGGTGTCTATTTTTCCCAAGCAGCACAAGATAGCTGATCCATGTCACCACAAAAGGCCCTGCTAGAAAAGTTTTGAGGTATGACAGACAACAGGCTGTATCCCGTGTCTTCTGTCAGGGTGGGGAAGGGGCAAGTAGGCCACTTCAGGGCTAGCCTAAGACACTGTGTAGGTCAAGACCATAGTGCATGGGTACCGAGACTACAAATATGGCCAGGTTCAGCTATATGGGAACGAGGTTCGTGAGACCAGAAGACTGTTGAGCGGCCACGTCTCAGCAACCAGAGGTGACATGGCAAAGGGGCAGCTGCTCCATCTTTGGGGCGCCTAGTCCTCTCACTGCAAACCTTTCAGTCCGTGGCTGGTATGCCGGCTCCCTGTGACTGCTGTAACAAATTACTACAAACTAAGTAGCTTAAAACAACAGCCATTTAGTCTCTCATAGTCTAGAGAACAGAGGTCTCAAATCAAGGCATCAGGAGGGCTATACTCCCCCTGAAGGCTCCAGAGGACAACCCTTCCATGGCCCTCCCAGCTTCTGGTGGCCTTAGGAGTTCCTTTACTCCAATATCTTCAATCTCCAATTTTGTTTTTATGTGGCCTTCTCCAGGTGTCCATGTGTCTCAAATCTCCCTCTCCTTTCTCTTATAATGACATCAGCCATTGGATTTAGGGCTCATCCTAAATCCAGGATAATCTCATCTCTAGATTTTTAACTTGGCTGCATCTGCAAAGACATTTTTTCCAAATAAGGTTGCTTGAATAGATTCCATATCTTATTTGGGGCCACTATTCAACCTAGTAGAAAGGGTATCTGAGAATGAAATCCAGCTCTTATCTATGTGCCTCTCCCTGCTTATCTCATCCTCCATCAGGGCTAGGCAGGGCATCAACACCCCAGAAAACAGGCTTCATCTCATGGGAGAGAGCCAGCAAGAGAAAACCTCAGGCTCACATGGTTTCACTGGAAATTTTAACCAAATATTTAAGAAAGAAAGAATATCAATTATACAGAATACTCCAGAAATAAAAGAGGAGGGACAATGGACTTCTGCTTCTGGGGAAACGAAACAGAGGCACATTTCCCTATCCCTTCCCTAATAGGTTAAGTACAACTAAAAACCTCAGGCATTATATGTAAAATAAATAGAAGACAGAAAGGTGGAGAGAAGAAGGCAGACCAGTTAGGGAGCTTGGGACCCAAGGAACAATATGATGGTGAATTCCCTAATTTTTTTTGCCTTATATATCCCAGACTTGTTGTTGAGGAAACCAGCAACCTAGCTCTGCCAATAAGCATGAACCACAAAAGCCCCAACAAAAGCCAAAGTATTAGAAAGCTTATCAAGACAGGGAACTTTTAGATAATAACAGCTCTACTCAAGCAAATGCCACAGAAAAAAAAGCTGTGGTACCATCCCCCCCACAACCTGAAGAACATACAACACACACACACACACACACACACACACACACACACACACGCCAAAGCTGCGTGGAAAGCTTGGGATTCAGCCTTACCAGGCTGTAACAAGACACCTAGTCTCCACTCTCACACAGGGGCAATCACAAAAGGTTGAGTGGGGAGCTGGGTTCTGCATCCCAGGAAGTGGTAATGAGCTTCCCCTCATCCTCAACCCCCATCCACAGTGTCAGTGGAACCTGAATTTCCACCACTATCCAACAGTAAGGAAGCATCTCATCCCCTCCCCAATGGCATAGTCTCAGAGTAGGCCTAGCTGAGAGTCCGGACTTTCACCACCACCCAGTGGTAACAAAGTGACCTACCACCTGTGGTGCCAGTGAAGGAAGTGTGAGAAGCAGCAACAAGGCACTCCCACTCCACTCAGCCAAGGGAAGCATCAGTGGAGGCCTCTCAGGGAGCTGATCAAGCTATAACACAGAGCCCTCCCCTTCATGGGTCAAGGGAGGCTGGATGGGGAACGTGGACTTAAACCCTGTCTGAGCAGTAATAGGTGGTACCCGCCTGACCCCAGCTGATGCTGTCAGAAAAATACCAGGTAAAGCACAAAGTTTAAACAAAATCCTAAGGTCATAACATAATACCCAAAATGTCCAGGTTTAAATCAAAAATCACTTATGCACTGAGAACCAGGGAACTTTCAAACTGAATGAAAAAGACCATGAAGAGATACCAACACCAACATGATAGGGATGTTAGAATTATCTAGCAAAGATTTTAAAGCAGCCATCATGAAAATGCTTCCACAAACAAATACAAACACAGTTGAAACAAATGGAAAAATAAAAAGTCTCAGCAAAGAAACAGAAAGTCTCAGAAAAAAAAAAAAGAACAAAGAAGAGCCAAAAGGAAATTTCAGAAGAGAAAATTGCAATAATCAAAATTTAAAATCTCATGAAGTGAGCTCAAGAACAGCAGGAAGAGGACAGAGGAAAGAATCAGTGGATTCAAAGATAGAAAAATAGAAATGACCTAATGTGAACAATATAGATCAAAGAAGACTTTAAAAGAAGAATGAACAAAGTCTCAGCGAACTCTGGGGCTCTAACGAAAGATCTCATATTCATCATTCATGTCACTGGAGTTCTGGAAGCAGTGAGCACGAGCTACAAATACGTGAAATTTTTTTCAAGAAGCTTCTCAGGTAACAGGTATCAGCGGCGGGGGAGGTGAGAATACAAAGCTGTTGTGGAAAATTATGGAAGATGCTACAGTCTAAGCACTGGCTGTTTTATGAGCACACGTCGACCACCCCCGGAAAACTACTAGATGTAACGTGAGTGAGACTTGGACAGGGGCTGGGAGTGGCACTAGACACGGTACCTGAATAACAGAGACTAAAACCCAGGAAATAGGGCCTTTACCATTAATGACCCAGTAGTACCCCGGAGCCTAGATGTGGGTTATGTTTACTTTTCTAGATTTCTCAAAGTGGCTATACAAATAATAGGTACTTAATAAATATCTGTTGAACACACAAGTAAATAAATGATCTCATCTATACAAACAGATTTCACTGGTTGACGTAATTCACATAATTCATATAATGATATAAATATAACTCATGATTTAGGTGACTTACATGGAGGGCAGGAACTGGGTCTTTTCTTTACCTCTCTGTGACCCCAGCATGCCTAGCAAAGTGTTGTCTGTACAAATACGATGGGTCCACGCCCAATATTTAGTACAGGATAACACCCCAACTTGAATGAGACACATTCACCTATTTGCTCTGGTTCACAAATTCTTGTAAAGGCAGAGGCGTCACACCAAGTTCCTGTCACACCACCTCACCACAGTGACAGTAATTCAAAGTGTGCTGGTGGGCAGAATCTTATGCTCATTAATTGGTAATGAAGAGAGGAAATTATTTCCCCTAAGAAATTAAGTTTCTGCCAATACCTTGGTAGAATTCCTTCATTCTCGTCTTGTTTACTAGCACTCAATGCTAAAATAAGGTGTCGTTTATCTACATTTTTTCTGGATAGCTTGGTCAACACGTTAGAGGTCAAGATGCCCTAAGAAAAGTGGTTTTCAGTTAATGGCTAAGAAATGAAGCTTTTCTTGTCCTTTCTGGGCAGTTTCTTTTGTGAACAAATCAACAACCTTGTAGCTATTTAACTCTCCTTTGGTCACTGATGTATCCAGAACAGTCCAAGACTAAGAATTATTCCTGCAACTCGGAATCCACTGTGAACTATAAAAGCCAGGATCAGCTATTGGGTAGCAGGGGCAACTGGAACAGGCTTCAGGTCCCTTATGCCTGCCCCAAGCTGGGGGTCATCAACGAATAACACTTACTGGCCAACTGGTCTCCCAGAAGATCAGACTTCAGGTGATGTTCACAATGGCATGAATTTTTGTGGTGTTGAATAGATGGTGAAATTCCTATTGTGGTGAAAGTTCTTGCCAGAATCTAAATGTTGGCCTGACCTCCCACTGCTGTCCCAGCACAGGTAGGGCCTCCTGAGGACAATGATGAGGACTCCCTCCACCACCACCCCAATGATGCACTCCTTGGGAACACAGAGGTCCTTGTAGAACTCTGTGTAGGACAGAAGACATTGCCCTCCCACCTCAGCATAAAGGGACCAAAAATCCTTTTGGGAATCACTGCAATAGAGAAGACTTCAACCCCCAAAGACTCAGTCCATCAGATGTGGAGGAGGCTCCTCTTAGCGAAAGGCCTCCGACAGAGGTGAGCCTGCCAGGCAGATCTGGGGCTCCAAGGAAGAAGGCATCCACAGGGGTCTAGACTCTGCCAATGCAAACATTTTTAAAGGATGTGTACTGTAGAGGTGGTTCTTGAACATCAGCAGGCATTAGAATTATCTGGAAGACTTGTTGAAATGCAGGTGCGGGGCCCCCTTTCCAGAGCTTCTGCTCGAGTGGGTCTGGGGTGGGGCCTGATCATCGGCATTTCTTAAAGGTTCCCAGGTGACGCTGATGTTGCTGGTCTGGGACGACACTAGGAGAACTGCTGGACTAGAGTGTGAGGCTGCCGGGCCTGGTTCTTTCTGTCTGGTGCTGTCTGAATAGGCCCATCAGATTAGCCCTGCCTTCTGGTGGGGCTTTCTCTCCTGCAGCCCCTATCCTCACTCCCGGTTCGGCCTTTAATGAGATGGTTACCCATCTCATCTCCAGCTCTCTGAGCTTGATCTTGTCTTCATCTGGGGATTTCCCTTGACCTCTACCCTGGTAGGTCCCCACCTTCTTCCCCCTGGCAGGCCAGGTCAAGGGAATTCTTGACCCAGACAGCTCCTTGCTGCCCCCTCCTGGTTCTGGAAGCTGAACACTGGCTGGTTACATGAAAATTAACCCTTCTGTCTGTCCCAGCCTTGAATGATCTTATATTCTAATTGGGGAGATAAAACCTGTTCCTCAAGAAACTTTAAAATGTGTGCAAAGCTATACAAAAACAGACTCAGATGCAAGAGAATACAAAACTGTGTTTAGGTCATGTGTAGCTCTCTTTAATCAATAGCTCTGCTCCTGAATTCATATTTCCCCCTCACTGCCTCCACTAATTCTAGAGATAATTCACAACTGGTTGATCCAGGGCTAGGATCAGTTTAGCCTGCAGTTTGGCTCTGTTCCCAGATCATGAATGATCTTCCTAAAGGAGCTAAGAAGAGGCTGGGAAGCTGCTAGATGGGCCATAAGGTTCCCAGGTTAGCCCGCTAAGGCCTATTGACTTCATCTGTCACAAGGAACTAAGAGGAGCAATGCGGTTACTACACTAGTTATTTTAAAAGATCCAGGAAAACAGTGTGGAAAAAGAAATGTTTTTTTAATTTGACTTGACCGGTGTCGCCTGAGTAAAAAGGGGTTTAATTACTGGAGGTTGAGAAGGTCAGTCGGACCTGCGTGGGATTCTGAAGGGACCTGGGGAGCTTCGGGGCTGTGGTGCTGAGTCTTCATTCCATCTCATCTCCCCCAGATGGCTTTCATGTACCTGGACAGAAGCGTGTCTAGGCACTATGCCTATGTTTAGCTGCTGAGACAGGGAAACTTGGGGTTTGCAGGTGGCCTATGGGGAAGAGAGATTGTGAAAGGAAGATATTCTTAAGGGAATTGGAGAAAAATTGGGGACAGTTTAGAGAGAGGTGTGTGGCTGAAAGGAAGAGGTAGAGAGAGAAAAGGGGAGAACAGGGAGTAAGGCAGCATCTAGAGGGAGAGAGAGAAAATGATGATGGAGATGACCTTCAGGAAAGGACTTAAAGATGAGACATGGACTAATGAGGTGAGAGCCTATATCTTTGGTGGGGGGGATAAGGCTGTGGGGCCAAGATGAACATTAAGCTATTGTAAACAGATGAAATCAAATGGCCAAACATCTGTGGGAACTCGGGGCCTTTCTGCTAGGGATCCCAGGAGTGGAGGTGGGATTGGGGGTATCTAAGTTGGGTTCTCTGCCTTTTAGCAGCTTACAGATTTTTAAGATCCTCTCTGTGCTTCCTCTAAGATACCTCCCTTCCCCCAGACTACCCGCCCCCGCCATGAAAAGTATGAATTTGTGAAGAGTTATATACCAGCTCAAGACAGCACCATGGAAGATTAAAGTCCTGTAGCCCAGCTCTAATTAATCCCCTCCCCCCGAACTCCCTATCCTCTTCAGGAAGCTTTATTGCCCCCAAACTTGCCAAGCTAAGATGAGGCTTCTACCAGGCTCTGGGGTCAAATGGACCACAGTTCTCTAAACATAACTTGAGTGACCTGGTACCCCATCCCCACCCCCAGGAACCACCTCTAAGCAACGTTCCTTCCTTCATATTGTTCCTCCTGCCTCCCACCTCCCACAGTTGTCCTTAGACCTGGACAAAGTGTCCCTCCTCTGGTCCTCCATGCTTTAGAGGGCATCACTATGGCCCTTGTCTAATTGGGCCCCTCCTCACAGAGCACGGAGTTAACAGAGCCAAAAGGGTGTGCCCACTGGAAGCCCCACCTCATTTCCACACCTGCGCTCCATGAATTCTCACCCAAGGGGCCAGAGCCTGCTTCCAGCGCTTCCTCCTGAGTGCAGACTGCTTGCTCCTCCAGGCTATGCGCCCAGGCTCAGGGTGCCCAAAGGGCAGCTGCTGTGAAGGTCTGGACAGAGCCCACTTTGTACATGTTCCCGTCACAGCGGAAGGCCCCTTGCTGAGTAGGGTGAGAGAAGGAGGGGGCAGGCCACATGGGGTTCAGGGCCAGGGTGTAGACACTCCTCGTAATAACATGTTCCATACAGAACTCCAAGGACTGGAAAGTTTGGCATTCAAACCTGGCCTTCCAGGTCTTTCAAATAGTGCATTTGTCAAGGCAAAAGGAGAGACTGTGTTTCATTTGACAAAGAGTAGTTTGATTGTTAACTCTTAGGTACTTATACATATGGTATGAGGCCCCCTCTGACTTAAGGCCAGGACCTGCAAATGCTGGGGTGGGCCCGTCCAATTGCAAACGTTTTTAAGTAATGGAGATTATTTCTGAAGGTTTCAGAAGAATGAGGGAATGTGACATTGAATATCACAAGCAAAACTTCCTAAAATTTCTATTTGATCAGCTCTGTCCTTCCCCCCAGTTTCCTCGCCTTACTATAGCCAGCTCCTCTCTCCTTTGTTCCCAGAAACCATCTCCTTGGCTAGCCCCTCCAGCCTTGCTAGATCCATCTCTTCATTCCCCACTCCCCCAAGATTTCTCGAAGTCCCCGCAGCTCCCATTGCCTCCCTGAACAGCCCTGCACCTGTTAAACAGCTCTCGGCCAAGGAATAGCCTGTCCTGTGTCTAAATCTTCTCCCCACTTGTCCCACTTTCTGCTATCACAGGCTACTTCCCATTAATGCTGGCTTTGAGTCATCTCCCTCACTAGGCGGTGAGCAATTCGAGGGCAGAGATTGCATCTGGTTCAGCCGCATGACTTCCAGCACCTTATACTTTAAGAGTATTCATACAAATAGACAAATTGCAGAAGAGTTGGAAGCCGAGTCAGGCCTGAAGGATAGATGGAACATGGAAAATGAAATCAGAAGGGAAAGGAGTAGGGGGAACAGGAGGAGCAACAGTGGGGTATCTGTGGGCAACAGTGAGCCATTGAAGATTCTTGAGCTAGGGCACAACATGGTAGGAAGGTCTGTCTGCACAGATTTACTAACGTTGGGAATAGCCAAGATGCAGGGAGGGGAGGAGAGCAGTTTGATCCTTGGATGTCAGAGAGGCAGGGAGGCAAAGGCAGGACAAATGGATACCCTGTACCCGGGGCTTGGTGAAATGACTTGCCTGAAGCCACATAGTTCAAACAGTTGGAATTAGAACTCTGGTCCCCTGAGGATCAAGCTGTACAATTTCCTCCATACCGAATCTCAAAGGAGGTGGGGCTGCTCTGAGTCTTGAAGGCTGCTGAAGGGGGAAGTTTGCCAAGCAGGCACGGCATTGGGTACATTAGCCAGGTTCTCCCCGGGTGCCACTGGTAACGTCCTAGGTCACAGCTTTCTGCAGGAGATTCTGGCCTTCTCACTTTGGAGGAAAGCACAGGCCCTCACTTGGGAAGGGTTGAGGAATGCCCAGTGGGGAAGAGATTCATGTTAGCTACTGTTCAACCTCCTGGCTCCTCAACCTGGGAGGGGCGGGCAGATGGTAATATTTACACCCTGGGGCCCTGTAGGACTGGGTGAGGTGTGAAGGAAGATGGATGTCTCCTGATATATATATACAAAGTGTTCTCTGGCTTCCAAAGCTTTATCCATGACCACCCTACTTTCCCACCTCTCTACCTAGTGAATTGTATTTATTCTTCAAGGATCTCCTTCCATGAAGCCTTCGATCGTCAGACTTTCCTTCTCTGGGCTCTCACAGGCATATGTTTCCAGTACAGTTTACTACTTGCTACCCTCTGCGGATAACAGCTGTGTGACTTTGGAAAAATCACTTAACCTCTCTGTGCCCCCGTTTCATCATCTGTGACAGGAGGGTGATGAAAGTACTGTCCATAGGGATTTTAAGTGGATTAAATGAGATAATTCATAGAGTAACTGCTCCACCCCGTTAGCCGTTATGATGATGACAATGATGTCTTGTCTGTTGGTTGATTTGGGTCTGTCTCCCCCACTGCTCTGCAAATTCCTCGAGGACAGAGATCAATTCCTCAAGGACAGGGATCACATCTGGCCTGTCTTCATCTCCCAGCTCTGTCTCAAGAACCAGCGCAAAGTAGGTCCATTTATTTAATCCACCAGCACTTACTGAGCACTTTCTATGTACCTGTGATAGAATCTGGGTTTAGAGATAAATAAGAAGTTCAGGGGGCCCCCAAAGTCAAGGTGGACGGACACAGGCCTATACATCAAGAGTGCAGCAGAGGGTCTTAGACCTGCTGAGGCTGTGAGCACAGACAGGCCCGAAGGAGGAAGCGGGCGATCTCCATCAATTCAAAGCTTATTGAGATGAAAAGAGCTGTCCCATTTGACCCCACAGCAATAGCATTTAAGGATGAGGAGACGGCCACTCAGCTGAGACAATCTCACCACTAGTTACGGACAGGGCTGGGTCTGAGACTCCAGCCCCTCATTTCTCAAGGAGGGGGACTGACAGGGACCCCCTGAGATATCCCTCATTCCACTGCTCCCCAGCCTCAGCCTCTGCCCAGAATGCTGCAGGTTACAGGACTTCCGAGCAACATTCATTCATTCTTGGGCTTCCAGGGTATTTTTAGCTCTGGGCAGCCAGGTTGGTGATTGGCAGCAGGCAGGGCCCATGTTTCTGAGCCCTCTATGTTGTTCCTGGCTGGGCATGAGAGGTAGCTGGGCATGGGGAGTGGGCCGAGGCATACCTGGCACCGCAGCCCACAGCTGCCTCATTGTCCCTGGGGGAGGGGCTGGGCTGCTACTGCTGCCACTGACCCAAGGCTGAGAGCATTCTTTCCTGTTGATTCATCACGGGGAATGCTTTGGGCCCAGTTAAGGCAGGGCAGGGGCACTGGGGGGACATCTGGGACACCAGTGGCCAAGGGTGGATGGCAGTCCGCCGGCAGCCAGGTCAGTGTGACTGGGCTGTCACCCAAAGATCAGAAAGGTCCACCTTGCCATCCTAACACTTATCACACTCTTCCTTGTGGTGGTGTTTGCTTATATGTCTGCCTCCCCCACCCCACTCTAAACTGAAAAGACCCCTCCCACCCCCAACCCTGCAGTGTCTAGCACTCCAGCACCTTGTCTAGCATGTAGGAGAAAATCAATAAAGGTTTGCTGAATGAATGAGCCTTTGGAACACACTCTGGCAAGGGTGGGGGAAGAGCAAGAACCAGGCTGTACTGATCTGGGCCTAGGGAGAAAGTGGGGAGGTTGGAACTCTCTGCCCATTTTATAGATTGGGGCACTGAGGCACTGGGAGGGACCAAGACTGTGGGAAAGAGTTTTGGGGAAAGAGACTGGCATTCAGCACCTGGGTGCTCAGATAAGCCGGTGGGACTCCCCTCTTTCAGCCATTTCTACTTTTGTCACATTGCACAGCCTCCTTCTCCCACCCCACTCTTCAAGTGCGCCTCCCCGCGCCCCCAGAGCCTGTCAAGGGCCAGGACTGTCTCAGCCCAATCTGTCAAGGGTTGTAATGGAGAATTTAAGTTCTTCCAGTGACTGTTTATTACCGTGGGGAGCAAGCCATGTCCCTTGGGGCTCCGTGTTCCCAACTCTTCGGTGGTGGAACTCCTTCCTGCCCATACAGTGCTCAATATTAACTTAGAGGGGCCAGAGCAACGGAGGGACCTGCTGCTACTCGAAAGCAAGCCAACCTGCAGCAACCATCCCGATTTTCTGAGCTGAGCCCAGCCCCTAGCCCTCCGCCCGCACCTCCAGAAGGGAGTCTACACTGTCCCGAGTCACCAAGCACCGTCCGGCAGGGAGGCCCTCCTATGGCACCTTCCGGAACGGAATGCCCAGGCCAGGGTGAGCCGATCCACCACCCGGTTTGCAGAGGAGGAAACCGTGCTTCAGGCAGGGCCTGGGGAGGCCGGGCGGCCCGGCCGGCCGGCAGGCACGGAGCCGCCGTCCTGTCCCTGGGACCGGATCCTCCCACCGTCCCTACATGGAAGACAGCTCCTCCCCCCCCACTCCCCCCTCCCCGCCGCCCTGCGACTCGGCGACCCCGGGGCTCCCCAGGGCGGGCGCAGGGCGGCGGGGCTTCGGGGCGGGGCGCCCCGGGGCGGGGCCTGCGAGGCCTCCTCCGCTGGCGGGCGGGGGGCGCCCGGGCCCAGCGGGATAAAAGGGCCCCAGGAGCCCCAGGAGGCCCGTGAGCGCTGCTTGGCCGCGGTGCCCGCCCAGCCCCGGACCGTCCGCGCCCGCCGGGGAGCCCCCGCCTCGCCCGAACCGGTGGGTCCCGTCTGTCGGTCTGTCCGCCTCCGTCTCTCCGTGGGGCTGCAAGCCTCTGCGGGTGCCCGAGGGCTGGACGCTGGGAGGGATGTAGGTCACTCGGACAGTTAGCCTAGCCCTCGAGTCGCTCACGGTTCGTTTCCAATGAAGTGACCAGGTTGGGGAACTTGGCCCCAGGCCCAGCCAGGGCGGTGCGCCGGGGCCTCGGGGGGCACGCTAACACGTAACCGTATCTCTGCCCTCTCACCCAGGAAGGAGGCAGGGGAAGGGACAAGACAGGTCCAGATGCCTCTCCTGTTACTTGGGGGACCAAAAGCAGGGCACAGCAGAGCCCTCCAACTAACCGGCCAAAGCTGCTGATGGGGGTGGGTGTTGGGGAGAAGGGGAGGAGGGCAGGCAGAGGGTGGAAGGTGGGTAGAAGGCTTCAACCCCCACATTTCCTATGCCTGGACAGGTAGGGCTCAGAGACCATTTGCTGGCTCTGCTTCAGGTCACCATCATCAGTGGTCCCAGGGACTGTATCAGGGTTGAGAGGCAAAGCCCCACCCCATCCCCAAAGAGCTAGAGAGAAGGGGTTCAAGTTAACTCCGGGTTGGTGCCCACCAGGACAGCACCCTACAATGTTCCCTCCTGAACACCCTTGGGCATTTCCAGTCCTTTCTAGGGGTGCCAGGTCAGGCCAGGTGCCATAGTCCTTTGGCAGCACCTGGAGCAGGTGCCTCTCTGCTTCAAGCTGGCAGGGTCCTGGATCTGTCATTTGGTTGCACTCAGTACTGGCACCCACCCCAGTGACCTCACACCACAGCTGGGTCATAAATCAACCAGCAACAGGCTGGAATTTCATTCATCTCCCTGACTCCCTTCATTCTTCCCCCTCCTCCTCCAATCTCCCTTTCTCTCATGGCTGAGAGCCTGGCTTCTCGATTCAGGCTGCCTGGGTTGGAATCCTGCCTGAGGAAGTTAGTTTGCTACTCTGGGCCTCATTTTCTCATCTGTAAAGTGGAGATACATATTCAATAAAATTTTATATTAATTATATTATATTGTATTATATTATATTAATTATATATTATATATATTATGTTATATATATATATTATATTATATTATATTATATTAATTATATCATTATATTTATTGTATTTATTGTATTAATTATATTTATTATTATAATATAATAAAATTTTATTATATTAAATTATTATTAACCCCCATACCTTCTCACCTCCTTCCCCTCATCCTGTCTTCTCCTTCACTTGGGAAAAGGGCTGACACTTTGAGGCTGTTGTCTTCTCTAAGAGAGGCTCCTCACCCTGGTCCTCTTTCTTGTGCTCTGTGCTAGAGGACCAGTTATGGGAGACACTGGCGATTAGTTGTGGAAACACACCAAGTGCTAGGAAGGAGGGGACCTGGGAGGGCTCAATGGAGGGGGTAGCATTTGCTATGGGGTTAAAAAGCGTGTAGAAATTTAACAATCTGAAATAAAGGAAAAGGATACTTCAAGTACAAGGAACAATAAGAGCAAAGGCTTGGAGGCTGGGGAATGAGGACATGTTGGGGAATGCGAGAAGACAAGTTTGGTGTGAGCAAAAGCTGTGAAGCACCTGCAGTGGGCAGGAAGGCTGGGAAGAAGGGCTCCTCCTGTATCTGACCCTTAGTCCCCACTATTGCCCATTTACTTCCTGGGCAGATTCCATGGAAGGAAGCTCTGTCCACAGCCTCTAAGACCTCCATGTTGCCACACAGGCAGACCTGCTTAGCCTACCCCACAGTCCATTAGAGCATGTCATAGATTTGGGGATCTCCTAGGGCCACCTCCTCCTCAAGTCACATAATTTGCTGGCAGAGTGAGGAGTATCCTGACTCCTGGGAATGGGGAGTGGGGTCATCTCTCAGGCCAGACCCAATGTGATTGCTGGGTCCTAAGAGCTGGAGGGCCCTAAGTCCAGTCCTTACCTTTTTCTCTTGTCATCTTTGGAATGTCCCTACCCACAGTGACTGAGTTTGGGTCAATCCCTAGTTGTCTACCTCTTTCCTTAGGGGCGACAGAAGAGGGAATGGGGACATCCCAAGCAGCAAAGAACACTCTGCTCCCAGTGACAGCCAACTAGCAGGAGGAGTGATATGAAGAAAACAGTGTTTAAGTCTGGAAAGGAAGTGCAGGAGGGGTCAGGGCAGGAAGGGACTTCAGCAGCAAGAAAGGGGAGGAGGCAACACTTGGCCTCAGGAAGTGGAGAGAGGAGAACCTGGGTTCAGAAGGAAAAGAGACAAAGCTGGAGAATGTCATGAAGAAGGGTACTAGGAACTTGCTGTTGAGTTAGGATGTGGCTTCCATTCCTTTGTCTAAAGAGGAGCTGGGACCAACCTAGTCCAATGGTTCTATAGTAACTGTTACAGTTGCTGTTACTAATAGTTAGCTGTCAACTGAGAACTTGCTCTTCTAAGGGTTTAACATGTATCCATTCATTTAACTTTCACAAGAATCTTGGCTCTATTCTGGGCACTGGGGGCTGGAGCTTCATACCTGAGCCCATCCAGGCCACTTCTACCCAGAGCCCACTCTGCCCAGCCCTGGACTAGCCAAAGCAGGAGAATTGGCAGCTGAATGGGCTGGGGCTCGTTGCAGGAAGGAGTATGGAGTGATTTTCACTCAAATACCAACTCGAAGGGAAAGGAGTGGCAGGGGACCCCCGTGAGACCTTCCCTGCTGAGAATGACCAGCTACACAGTCCTCCAGAGACATCAATGGCCATGGAAGAGGGGGATGTCCCCAGAATGTGGTTTCTTATATTCAAGCACTAAACAGGGAGTGAAGGACCCAACATTCTCCATCCACTGCTCCAGACCACCTCAGCTACCCAGCAGCAGCAGAGCCTGGAGATGGAGAAACTTTGGCGTTGGCAGCTGCAGATGTTTGGACAGCTCTCAGCTATAACTTAATCCTCTATGTTCCTCCCTGACCCTGGACCCAAGACCAAGGCTGCTAATATATGAGGGAGGGGACCAGCCCCCAACCTCATTCCCTCTAAGGACCCAAAGAGCATCTGATTACAGCCTCCTGGAAACAGGAGCCCTCTCTCTGGTGTATGGTCACTGCCTAAGATCCTCCCAAGACCCTTTGCTTCCCACAGGATGAAGGAGAGACTCTCTGCGTGGTGCATAAGGCTCCTGATCATCTGGCTCCAGCCTGTCCTTCCAACTGTATCCCCTCCAAGCCTCCAATACTACAATACGGGATTAAGAGAGAGTACCTTCTCTTGCACAAATATCTCTTTCCCTCTTCCCTCCTTTACCCACTCTGTTCTACCTGGAATGCCCCTTTTCCCACCCAGGAGTACTCATGCCTCCAACAAGGACCAGGTTAAATGTCCCTCATCTGAAAGCCTTCCCTGATTCCTCTTCCCTAAGCTTCATGAAAGCAGGGAGTAGTGTGTGACATCTTCACTTCTTTGGCCCACCACCTGGCCTAATAATTGGCCTGATGCAAGTATCCCCAAAAATGATTGTTAAATCAATGTATGAATCATGCACCTAGATGGACCTAGAGCTAGGCCTTGAGGATATCATAGACTATGTGAGCTGGAGGAGAGATTAGACAATATTTGGTTCATCCTCCTCACTTTAGAAATAAGGAATTAAGCCTAGAGAGTTTAAGAGACTTGCTGAAACCACACCACGAGTAAGTGGTAGAGGTCTAGGCCTCCTTCAAATGACTGTTTCCACTCAGCCTTCCATGTGCCTTCTATGGTGGCTGGGATGCTGGGAACATCAAAAGGTAGGTGAGGACAGTACCCCTGGGGTAGATATTCTGAGCCCCTTGGGGGCTCCCCCATGACTCAAGGGTAGGCTACCTCTCTTATCTACATATAAGACTGTATCAGGAATAGCTATGGCACACTTACCCTGTGGTAGGCTTGTGCTACACATTTTACATACAGTGCTTTATTCAGCAGTCACAACACTGTAAGACAGAAATTAAAACCTCCCACTTTGCAGGTGAGGAGACTGATACTCAGTAAGGTTAAACTTAAACTTCCTCAAGGTCACATGGCCAACGAAAGGTGAGTTGGAATCAAATTGAATAATCTCAGAACCCAGGCTCAATCAGTGCCACTGTACACACACACGGAAGGGCCCTTCCATGCTTTTCCTCTGTCAGCAGAAGAGGCCTGAGGTCGGGGGTAGAGGTGGTGATCATTGTCACGTTTACTTATTCTCCAGGTGCCTTGGCCTCAGCTGCCCTTGAAGTCACCATGATGTGGTTCCCACCAGCCACCCTTTTCCTGCTCCTGCTACTCCTGCTGCTGGGCCAAGCCCCTCCCAGCAGACCACAGTCACTGGGCAGCACAAAGCTACGGCTGGTGGGCCCAGGAAGCAGGCCTGAGGAGGGCCGCCTGGAAGTGTTGTACCAAGGCCAGTGGGGCACCGTGTGTGATGACAGCTTCGCTCTCCAGGAGGCCACAGTAGCCTGCCGCCAGCTAGGCTTCGAAGCAGCCCTGACCTGGGCCCACAGTGCCAAGTATGGCCCAGGGGAGGGTGAGTGACTGGTACTGCCCAGCAGGATGACAAGGAAACGGTAGAGGCTTCTCTCAGGGGCCAAGCTCACCAGGGCTCCAACAGAACACATCAGACTCCTTCCTGTCCTTTAATACCCAGTTTAAATGACCTCCTCCATGAGGCATTCCTTGAGTGCCCCAGCTGCAAATGACCCCTGCTCTGACCCTCCTATTTGCACTTGTAATGAGGCTACCGCCATTACCACCATCACTCAACTCTAACCTTGAACACAGTGACTGGCACACGGTGGGTATTTAGCAAATGTTGACTCAACAAATGGATGGATGAATACGTGAACAGATTGGACTAATTCCTAAATCTAGCTAGCTTTTCCCAAAAACAGATTTGACAGGACCCGATACCAAGAGGAGGCAGTAGGCAGGGTTGTAGACACCAAGATCTAAGGAGAACCAACTCCTCTCCTCTCTCCATTCCTACCACCCCACACTTTCTATACAGGGTTTAAGAGGAAAGTTGATAACTGTGGGGTCCTACCCATGAGGCAGAGCCCATGACCTGCCTTTCTGTATCCACACATGTGTGAGTGTGTGTGTATGACACATGTGGGACCTGAGCATCAGCCATCCCCTCCCATACAGGACCCATCTGGCTGGACAATGTGCGCTGTGTGGGCACAGAAAGCTCCCTGGACCAGTGCGCATCTAATGGCTGGGGTGTCAGTGACTGCAGCCACTCAGAGGATGTCGGCGTGGTGTGCCATCCCCAGCGCCAGCGTGGCTATCTTTCTGAGAGGGTCTCCAATGCCCTTGGGCCCCAGGTAAGGAGGCTTTTCAGTCCTTGCGCTGAGCCAAGTGTTTGGTCAGGGGACAGAGAGCCTCCTGGGTGATGAATCTGGAGGAGAGAGGGGAAAGGGAAGAGAGCGTGGGCTAAGAAGCATCCCTGGGCCCCGATTCCTGTTGATGGCCTACAACAGGTGCCTGGACATAGGGCCCCAGCGTGAGGCTGGGCCTGCTAGGAATCACTGAAGCTGCTCTCTGTAAGGGAGACAGCAGAGGGGGAAGGGGCTGCCTCTCACCCACAAGGCCCAGCCACAATTGCTGCCTCTTCCCGGCACAAACAACCCCAAGCTAAAAACAGCCCAAGCCAAACAACAGGAGCAGGGAGGGCAGGTCCTGGCTCCCACCGTCGACTGCCAGACACCCTCAGCCTGAGGAGAGCTGGCCCTGGCCCACTGAGCACTGTAGGCTTGGATGGTCTGAGTTACCTCAGGGACAAGGCAAGGTTCTCATGGGCCAAAGGATCGTATTGGTGGTCCTAGCAGCTGTGCTCATCCTTAACTCTCCCAAGGGTGGCAGGAGGAAGGCCCTTTTGTGCCTAGTGGAAGCCTTCCAAACTCCAAGGGCTCCCATCCTGACCCCAGGGAAGGCAGATCTGCCTGGCTTTCTCTGGAGTCGAGGAAAGGACCCTAAACAAACCAAGGTTCTGCCTTGTGCTCATCTTGTGGCCTTGGGATGAATACCTCCCCTGTATGGGCCTCAGTTACCAGCCCATCCAATTAGGAGGCCGTGGGGGATCATCTTTGAGCACCCTGAGCCCCAACTCTACCCCATGAGGACCCACAGCGGGTTCAGCAGGGGCAGGAATCACAGGGCCCAAGGTGACCGTGCACCTTGCAGGGCCGGCAGCTGGAGGAGGTGCGGCTCAAGCCCATCCTTGCCAGTGCCAAGCGGCGGAGCCCGGTGACCGAGGGAGCTGTGGAAGTGAGGTACGAGGGTCACTGGCGGCAGGTGTGTGACCAGGGCTGGACCAGGAACAACAGCAGGGTGGTGTGCGGAATGCTGGGCTTCCCCAGCGAGGCGCCCGTCGATCACCACTACTACAGGTAGGACGATGGCTGGGTAGAAGGTGCCGGGGAGGCAGAGTCGAGGGGCACTGGCTGTGTGCGCATGTGTGAGTGTGTGTGACATGTGTGGGACCTTGCAGAGGTCAGTGAGATTGGAAGGGGTGGGTGTCTATGGCAGGACATTCAGTGGGGATTGGGATTGGGAGGAAAACAGGCCCAACTGAGGAATGTGCCTGGATTTCCTGGGTCCTGGGACCCTCAGATTAATTAAGAGGAGAGTGAATATGAACTCTGAGCCCTTGGGAGATGCCTAGAAATGGTCAGAAAATAAGTACTGTACTTGCCAATCGATAAAAAGAATTGATTATAGTATACAATACTCCCTAAATGAAAACAATTGAATGTAAAATTGTGTCCCTGATTTAAAAAGTAGACTTTCCTGAAGATAACTTACAATGCTGCCCATAAGGATTGGACAACTCGAGTCCTGGTCTCAGCTCTGCCACTAACTAGCTGTGGGGCCTCAGCAGGGCATCTGAGCCTCAATTATCCAATCTGCAGGGAATTATCTCAACTTTGCCCCAGAGAATTTCCTCAACTTTCATCCAAGCCAGGCCTTGACTGGGTTATGTGTGAGTGAGGTATGGGGTGGAGTGGTATTTAGGAGAGGAGATTATATCTGTCAGAAACATGACAGAATAGTCACAGGATTGCATCAGCCTGTAAATAATGGCCAGTCACAGCTCTACCAGCTCTGTCAGTGGAGACTATGTTCTTGTCAAGGGAAAAATCTCCCATAGTACATCTGAGTTGTCTACCCTCTCCAACCCCAAACAGTTTTAGTCACTCTGTCCTGTGTCTCTGATAGCTCCATCTTTGGGGGTGACTTGGATGGGGGCTCCTGACTCCCCACTGCCTGGTAATTGCACACCTGGGCCTGGCTAACACCTCCCACCCCTGAGGAGAATAGCCCTGATTATAGCCTGTGGGTGGGCAGCCCCCACCAGCAAGGCCCTCAACTCCCACCTGTTCCCAGAGGACCTTTCTCCTGTGTCCCTTCTCCTGGGATGCTCCCTAAAGTGCCACTTCTTTTGGACTGGGGAGAGGGCAGCCCAGTACAACAGAGACCTGACTTGGGGATTATTCAAGGGGGCTTCCTAGGCCCTGTTTTCATTCTCTATAAAACAGGAAGGAAATCTGTGAGATGGCCATCCTTTCAGGGCTGCTGGGATGCTCAGCACTGAAATGAGATCTATGAACAGAGTTTACAAACTGTGAAGTCTGGCACAAACTCAAGGACAACTGTGACGAGCCAGGGTAACAGGGTAGGGCTTCTGCATCTACTCCACTCCCCACCTGTTTTCTCCTACCCAGGAAAATCTGGGATTTGAAGATGAAGGATGCCAAGTCTAGGTGAGGAGTATACCCTTGGGGAACAATGTAAAGGGGTGTGGCATGAAGGGCCTTCTTCTCCCCCCCTCCCCAATGCCTTGGCCTCCCTGGGTCCTGAGCTTCCCTCAACCCCTCCCCGACCCGCAATCTTTCTTGTCTTCCAGGCTGAAGAGCTTGACCCAGAAGAATTCCTTCTGGATCCATCGGGTCAACTGCCTGGGGAAGGAGCCCCACATTGCCAATTGCCAGGTGCAGGTGGCGCCAGCACGGGGCAAGCGGCAGCCAGCCTGCCCAGGTGGCATGCACACTGTGGTCAGCTGTGTGGCAGGGCCTCGTTTCCGCCCTCCAAAGGCAAAGCCTGGGCGCAAGGAGTCCCGGGCAGAGGTGGGTCCTCTGGGCCTGCACCCAGGCAGGAAGGCACAGGCCCCTCTTAGCAGGATTCAGCCTTTTGTGGAAGGACGGGTGGGGAAGAGCTCTAGGACAGGGAGGAGAGGAGGGACAGCAGCCCATCAAGGAGGCAAAGGTGCAACTTGGAGGAGGAGGGTGAAGCACAGAATGGAAGAATCTTGGAATTTATTTAAAAAGGACTGGCTATAACCCATGTACCATAAATGGAAAGCTGACATCACCCGCCATGAATAGAAGGTAACCATAAAAACAGTAATTACACTGTAGCTATATCCCGTGTTGAACCCGAGTCTGGCCCTTTGTTATAAAAAGCAATGAACAAGTGCTGGTGAGGTGTTGCAGACAGGGCAGCACCCGATGAGATGGCCTTCTCCATGAAATAGGAAGGAGTGGGAGAGAGTTAAAATGGAACTAGCTTCCCCATTATGTAAGTCAGTTTAATTAATGCCATGTCCCTACATGTCTTTAAAATCATTTCACAGATCCCTTTGGGAAGTGCTGATCTAGTTCAGCTCCACAGGACAAAGAAGCAGGGGCTGGGCAAGAGGAAGGAACTGTCTAGGGACTAGGCGGCAGGGTTTCGAAGCCCAGGGACCCCACTCCTAAGGCTCTTTTGCTAGAGCTGGAATTTGTTCTGACTATCATTATTGTGGTGGCTCTTCATCACTGAAGAAAAAGTTGAGGAAAACAGCTAATTTGAGGTAATAGCTATGGGCAGTCTGAGGAGGGACTGGAACTCCTGTAGGTGGCTCTTGCCAGCCTGAAAGGGCCCTGCCAGGGCTTCCACGGTGGGTCAACCCCTGATCCTCCTCCTCAGCCCTCCCTGAAGCTGGTTTTCTTCCAGCAGGAGCCAAGGGTGCGCCTCCGCTCTGGGGCCCAGGCGGGCGAGGGCCGGGTAGAAGTACTCAAGAACCGCCAGTGGGGTACAGTTTGTGACCACGGGTGGAACCTCATCTCTGCCAGCATCGTGTGTCGTCAGCTTGGCTTTGGCTCTGCGCGGGAGGCCCTGTTTGGGGCCCAGCTGGGCCAAGGTGAGTGAGGAGGCCTGGAGCGAGGTGGGTGGGCCTGGATGTGCCCCTGGTCCATCTCTTGGTGGCCCAGGTGGTTCCAGGGTCCAGGACAGCTCTTGCCCTCTGTGGCAGGGGAGCCACAGCTGGGTGGCTACAGAGATGGAGCCACGTGGCATTTCCCTCCTTCCCTCTGTAGGGCTGGGGCCCATCCACCTGAGGGAGGTGCGCTGCAGGGGATATGAGCGAACCCTCAGTGAATGCCCCTCCCTGGAAGGGTCCCAGAATGGTTGTCGACATGAGAATGATGCTGCCGTCAGGTGCCATGTCCCAAATATGGGCTTCCAGAATCAGGTGAGCTCAGGTCTGGCCATCACCTAAGGCTTGAGGACTAGGGAAGCCCTGAGATGGCCCCAGGACACCGCATGGAGCCAGTGGGGAGGGGTTCGCGAGAGGCAGCTAATGCTTCTGCTTTGGGCCCCAGCTGGCCTTCCCTTGTGGCAGCCTAGAAAGCCCTCTCCTCTCTGAGTCTCCCCTAGCCTGGCCCACATCCGCTCAGCGCAGCGGGACTCTTCAGGTAGATATGTTCTCCCATCACACCCTCTCAGAATCCCTGTAAAGCTGAGAAAGAAGGTGCCTAAGGCAGAGGGCCAATGGGCTGTCAGCTGGGGAGTGGCACTGGAGCGGCCGCTGGGATGGCCAGAACCTAACTGTCACGCTAATGCGTACTGCAGCCAAGTCTCTCAGGTCTCTGATCTTGGTTCTCTCTTCTGTAAAATGGGGTTAACTGTCTCACGTGGGACAATAGAAATGAAGTCCTTTGCAACTGGTGAACTGTCATTAATGGCAGGATTTCAAGTAGGAGAGGAGCAAGTACTGGAGTAGGAGCCACAGGACCAGGCACTTCGAGTCAGATTTCTTGAGCGGACAGGGACCTTCGGGTCTCTCTAGGAATGATTTTTGCTTCGATGCCTAGAAGAAATGTCCTCATGTTACAGTGGAGACAAACCAGGAGAAGGGGTAGGGGGTGTCCAGGACCACACAGTGAGCTGGCCGGGAGGTCCTGAGCTCTCCCCTCCTAAGGCCACCCTGTTCCTCACACATCTCTGACCATTGCAGGTGCGCTTGGCTGGTGGGCGCAGCCCCGAGGAGGGTGTGGTGGAGGTGCAGGTGGAGGTGAACGGGGTCCGACGCTGGGGGGCTGTGTGCAGTGACCACTGGGGACTCACGGAAGCCATGGTGGCCTGCCGACAGCTCGGCCTGGGTTTTGCCAGCCATGCCATTAAGGTAGGTTCATCTTGCTCCCAAACTTCCTGTGCGAAAGCTGCTATCTCTTCATTCATTCATTCATTCATTCATTTATTCATTCATTCAACAATTACTGAGTGAAACTCTGGGCCAATGTAATGCTGGGTGCTGGGGATACTGGGATGAAGGAGACACAGTTCCTGCCTCACATAGCAGTCAGCTAAGGGAGGGAAGCAGTCATTAATAAAATGTTCATACAGCAGGCACATACATGGCTGTGTCTACAGGAAAGATGAACAGAAGTTGGGCAGATGAGGAGGGGAGGGATAAACAGCCCACGAAAAGACCTGTGGCCAGAGGAAGCTCAACTCAGTAAAGGCAATTAGGGACTAGGCCTGGAGTGGTATGAAGTATGAGGGTAGAGAGGAGGCAGGGCCAAGACCATTCGAGGCCTGCAGTGCAGATTTTTGAAAGATTTCTGCCTTGCTGTTCGGTGAACAGGCTGTAGACTAACATGAATACAGGAGAATACACTCAAGAAACAACACTGTCGCAGGAATCCAGATGAGAAATGATGCTGGCTGGGACCAGGCTAGTGGCAGTCCCGGGAAAAATAAGTGGATAGAGTCAAAAGATAACAAGAAAACAAAGTCAGGAGGCTTTGGGAATGGCTGTGGTAGGCAAACCTCTTCACTAACTACACCCTCACTGGCCTGCCAGACAATGCCAGGCACGCCTGACCTAGAGAACTGGGCCCAAGCCTGAGCACAACCTACCATCAGGGGCTGGGAGATGGGACAGGCCGCCTGGGTGGACAGGAGGGAACAGGACCATCCTCTTCAAATAGCTGAAGGCTGTCATGTTGGAGAGGGATGGGAACATCACCAGTGGTGGAAGCCAAGGCGGTGGATTTTGCCTCAATATACGAAAAAAATGTCTACTATCAGAGGGGTCCAAAGTGTCACGGACTCTTCCATCACTAAACATTTTCAGGCTGAGGCTGGGCACAGCATGGTGGGGGCAGTTGGATGGGGTCTGAGCCTCGGACGGGAGTCAGTGACGATTCCAAAGGCACCTCTCTGTCCTGACTGGGTGGTGCTGGCTGTTTTCTCAGGATACCTGGTACTGGCAGGGGACGCCAGGGGCTGGAGAAGTGGTGATGAGCGGCGTGCGCTGCTCAGGCACTGAGCTAGCTCTGCAGCAGTGCCAAAGGCATGGGCCGGTGCACTGCTCCCACGGCACGGGGCGCTTCTCAGCTGGAGTCTCCTGCACAGACAGTGAGTAACAAGGAGGGCCTACGGGGCCGTGGGATATGCAGGCCTGGGCTCCCCCATAAGCAAGCCTACACCTCCCTCCCACAGGAAGGGCCCCAAGTGCTGGTCCCAGCTCAAGGCCAACAGGGCAGGGCAGTGGAAGGAGGGTTGGGCTTGGAACACTAGCTCTGCCATTTACCAGCTGTGTGTGGCCAAGCAATAGCTGCGTGGGGATACAGACTCTGCTCTGCCCATTTCGTGGAGTTATTGTGAGAATTAAAACAAAGATAATAGGTGAAATATAAGGATATATGATGTTTTTCAATTTTCCTGTCATGACTTGGTTAAAAAATAAATAGAATAGAAAATAATAGAACGTGTTCCATTTAGTAAGGGCAGTATTTTTTTTTTCTTGGAATTACGAGTGTGTGTATTAAGTCACGACATAAAATATATTTCTTACTGTAGTCTGTAGTAAGAAAACAGTCGGAAGACTCTGATATAAGAAGGTATATAAATGTGAGGACACACGAGCCTCAGGCTCCCTGTGTGCTCTCCTCCTCAGCTGTGGAATATGCACAAAAGGCTTTGGGCCAACGCCATTTTCAGGCTTTGGTCTACCCCACACACTCAGATTCTTGGGGCAGTAGCACCTCTGCCTGACACCTGCCAACCAGGTCCATGCCGGGGTAACTACGTATATCCAGTCCAAAGATGCAGGCGGGCACCAACCCAAGTGGCCCCTCAGCTTTCTTCCCAACCAAGCTCCAATGCCAAGATGTCCTTAACTTTTGTCAGTAAGCTTGAGGGCTTTCTTCATCCAGTGCACTTTGGAAGAACACTGGATGTTACAGCTCACCTTTCCCTGCAGGGAGATGGGGCAGTGGAGTGGGCCTTCGCCTGGAGTGGCCCGATCTGCTCCTGAACACATTTGGTGCTTCACAATGGCTTAGCAGAGCTGACCTGCTGCCTCTGTTGCCATTCCTATTTGTCTTCTATGATGTTTCTCATTTCTTTCTTTCCTTTACTCTCTCTGAATCTCCTCTCTGAAAGCTCTCCTTCTTTCCCTCAGGAACTCTAGGGTTTTTTAGTGGGTACAACCTGGCTCTCTCCAAAATATACCACAAGAATGTCAAGCACATTTTTGTGACGGTACAGGCTCCATATAGCAAACCAGCCATATCCCACGTCCACCCTCAGTGCCCATCCACTGAAGTAAACCACTGTTCCCACCTCGCCATTGTCAGCGCTGCAGCTCACCCATATGATGCCTCTGGCAAAAAATCTGAACTGTAACCATTTCTGCATAGACAAGCATTGAGAACAGGCACCTTTTCTCTCTTGATGTTATATGGCAACAGCCGTGGATGTCCACATTCCTGTACTGACATACATGAGGGATAGCAATGGTAGAGGAGGCGTGTGGCTTCTGGGGAGGGTAAGAGCCCATGACGGGAAGGGAACGGCAGAAGTGCTGAGCAGTTTATCAAAGACACATGCTCTAGCATGTTGGATTTTTATGCATAGAGAAGCACTAGAAATGGCCATGATGCCTCAGAGGGGAATGCACAGGATGCCCTGGTAGGAATACCCATGATAGCAATCAGGTTAGAAATGGAACTCTGGAGAAAGCACAGTCCTGGGAACTGGAGCAGAAGGGACTAGAATGGCTGAGCTCAGGAGCTGGCTTGGAGATTAACTCTTCCAGCCACCCCTTCCAATTCAAACCCCTCCCCACCCTTTGCATTGAAAGAACTGAGGCCCAGAGGAAGAAAGTGACTGAGCTAAGGTCACCAAGTTGGATACCAGCAGCGCTAACTGAAGTTTTAAGAGCTAAGCTACACAAAGGCACTTACAGGCTGAGAAGCATTTTACAAAAGAAACATAAGCTTACATCAATTGCATGCTCCCCATGGGCCAAAGATCTAAACATGTTACAGGTATTATTCACATTAATATCACTATTATTATCCCCAGGTTAAGGCAATGACCTTAAGATCATTCCTTTGTTACTAGATCTCACATCTCCTGACTTCCAAACTACCCTACTCTTCTGGGGTCCCCCAAAAGAGCTTAGTCTGGCGACAAGCCTCTCCCCATGCCAGAAAGCAAACACAGTTGCCTTCCCACCTCTGTATCCCCACCCTACTCTCTGTGGCCCAGGTGCTCCAGACCTCGTGATGAATGCCCAACTAGTGCAGGAGACGGCCTACTTGGAGGACCGCCCACTCAGCCAGCTCTACTGTGCCCACGAAGAGAACTGCCTCTCTCAGTCTGCTGACCACATGGACTGGCCCTACGGACACCGGCGCCTGTTGCGCTTCTCCTCACAGATCTACAACCTGGGCCGGGCTGACTTCCGTCCCAAAACAGGACGCCACAGCTGGATTTGGCACCAGTGCCACAGGTTAGTGCCTGCCCATGCCATGGCTCTAGGGACAAAAAGTGGATTCCAGGGAGCAAACCAGTCTGGTTTTTCCCTGGCCTTGGGCACTTTCCTGGGAGGGGTGTGCACTCTAGGTAAGAGCCTTCCTTCCTAGAGGCTTTACTGGCCTTGCCTCCAGGAGACAATAGAGAATCCCAGTAACATCGGCCTGCCCTCTCCACTGCTCTATCACTGGCCCTGGATGTAGCCACATTGATGGTGTTCATGGGGTTCATTTCCCCCAGGAGCGTCCAACATCAATTACTGCTGGTAGAGCTGGTCTCTGTTAGAATATTAGACAATTTTTCTATGTTAGACCTTAGGCCTTTTCTTTAAAAGCCAGGTAAAGCGGGGACTCCTAGAAACCTGGAGACCCAAAATAGACATCTCATCCAGGATGCTGGCTCTGCAGGAAAGCTTGCTGGTTTCCGCAGCAGCAAAGCAAGGTCCCCAAAGAAGAGCATGAATACTGGTACTCAGAGGAGACAATGAGCATTCTTTCCTATCAGGAGTCTCCAGCCCAGACAGGAGACAATGCCTGTGACAAAGGCAGAATGGAAAGTGTTTTTCCCTTCAGGGCACAGCTGAGGGTGGGGAAAGCTGAGAGGACTGGGCAAGGACTCTGGGACTTGGCCTTACTGAGATAATAAGCACCTTGCCCTCTAGCACGAACAGAGTTGTCATTAGAACTGGATTGAAAACAATGGTAGCAATTTGGTCCCAGGCGGAGAGGGAGCAGAGTAAGCATCTTCCTCAAAAGCCAACTCCTAGGTTGGCTCCTACAAGCGCCCCTTCCTTCTACCTCCAGTTCAGGCCTTAAAGCCAGGTGCCAGCCCGCTGGAGGCTAGCAAGGCAGAGCTTTCATCTCTCCTCACCTGAGTTGACACCTTAGGTAATAGGGACAGCTGTGCCTTGCTGTCAGGCAGGAGAGCCAGGAAAGTAGGCCATGGGGCACGCTAATCTTGGGTTTGGAAAGGAGAAGGGCACTGCCCTGCTATTATAACGTTGTTCTCTGGGTAATGATGGGGCCCAGGGCCTCAGCCTTCCCTGCCAACTCCTCCAGAGAGGACCCTCTCCTGTTGCTGCCGCACTGACAGCTCTGACCCTTCTGCAGGCACTACCACAGCATTGAGGTCTTCACCCACTATGACCTACTCACTCTCAATGGCTCCAAGGTGGCTGAGGGACACAAGGCCAGCTTCTGTCTCGAGGACACAAACTGCCCCACAGGTATGTGGTTTCCCGTCAGCATACCCTCTTTGTGTTATATTCTGTACCCGCTTTGGGGTAAGATTCCCCTCTGCTCTCTTCATTAGCCCCGGGTACCTAGACACTCTGGCTTGGCAACTGTCAACTCTCAAGGCAATTCAAAAAGATCAATTTCTTACCTTCTGAAATTTTAGGTGGAAGATCTCTACTTCTTCTGCATTCCCAACCACTATGCAGCCATTTTTAAGATGCTTAACACTTCTTATTTTTGGATAAAAGTTGCAGAGCTATCTCATCTCTGCTAAGTTCTTTGAGGGATTGTCTGATTCCTATTTACATGCCCACAGTTCCTACCCCTTAGGAATGGCACGGTAAACGCTGGCTATTCAGTGTCCGATGGATGGACAAATGTATTAACACAGTAGCTGGAATCTTCCAAGTGCATTTCCTAAGCCGACAAAGATTTCCACTAGAGCACCCACAGGAATAGTCTCTCATCAGAGGGGGGTTTGTCACAGAGCTGGATTCAGGGCTAGGAATTAGGAATTAGGAATGCTGGCTCTGATACTCAGGCAAGTTATTTAAGTGAACCTTAGGTCTTAATCTGATTGGTAAGGCTGATGTAACATAAAAAGATAAAGTACATGGGAGACCTAGCAGGGTGCTTGGTCCTGAGTACCTATCCAGTACCTCAATAACCTTTAATGCCCTTCCTTACAGGGCTGCAGCGGCGCTATGCATGTGCCAACTTTGGGGAACAGGGAGTGACCGTTGGCTGCTGGGACACCTACCGACATGACATTGATTGCCAGTGGGTGGATATCACAGACGTGGGCCCTGGGGATTACATCTTTCAGGTAAGGGGGCTGGTGGGGATTCCCCACTGGGACTCCATTTCCTTTAGATGTTCCAAAAGCTTCCCTGGGGTCAAATGAAGGAAGAGCATCATAAACAGGGTCTCCAACCAGGTCGGGCACTTGAAGGAGCTAGGTATGCTAAACGAGAAAAAACACTGAGTCAGGATACGAAGGACCTGGGTTTCAGTTCTGACTCAACGGACAATGGGCAAGTCAGTTTTTCGTCTGTGACTTCTTAGTCTCCATCTATAAAACAGGGACATTAATGCCTACCTCCTGGGGTAACTAAGGATTAGTGAAACAAAGAATAGAGAAACATGCTTTGTAGGACTACATGAGGATTATTACAGTCACTATCGACTCACTCAGAAGCCAAATCACCTGTTTTCAGTTGTCCCTTCCTCTCACTCTAGGTGGTTGTGAATCCCAAATACGAAGTGGCGGAATCAGATTTCTCCAACAACATGATGCAGTGCCGCTGCAAGTATGACGGGCACCGGGTCTGGCTGCATGACTGCCACACAGGTAACTAACTGCAAGCCACTGGGGGACCCACCCTGAGCTTGGGGGTGCTGCAAGATTCTCAATGTACCCACGTGTGCAAACACAGGGTGTGTATAAAAGGCTAGGCATGGAACAGCTGAATTTCCTTTGACATCTTCACAGGTAGATTTCTAGAACTGATCAGACCATCAAGCTTCACCCAATCGCCATTTCTACATCCCTTTGTCCTTAAGACTGTTTGGATTGTAAACTGTTTCCCATTTGTCCTAGCCTGTCACTTCAAGCCATGTCAGAATTTCCCCTTACTCATTCTTTTTTTTCCCCTCCCTTTCATATGGTCACAGAATCTCTGCAAAAAGTTACACAGCAAGTGGCAGAGGTGGTATGGTCTATCTGAGTTAGGGTCTTGTGAAGGGCCTCCATCCTTGACTCACAGGCAAAAAGTAGAAGCCCCCCACCCCACCCCAGATCAGTGCTGGTATCTTCAGCTGTGATCACTGCTTGCAAAGAGACCATGGAAAATGGGGCTCAGGGCACTTGTAGGACTGGCAGTATCAGGTGATCCAGTGGGGGCATAGTAAAAAGGTGGCTGCTCTAGTTCTCTATAAAGAAAAGTAGCAATTACTCAATATTCGAGTTTAAAAACACTTGTATTTGCTATGGGCTCTGTATTCACACCCACACTTGCATATGTGGGGTAGGACCTTGTCTATTCAGGCAACAGACATTTATTAAGACCTACTTCTGTGCTGAACACTGGGCTAGGCACTACGATATAGACAGGAGTAAGATGCTGAGTTCAGTATCAAGTAGTGTAAACAGACATGCAAAAAGATAACCCCTAGATTACCGAGTATCCCAAACAGGAATGAACTAATTCTGAGAAAGCGGGAAGTAATATGAGCTGGTTTTCAAATGAGGAGGGCAGAAGTCGGAGAAGAGAATAAAGAAAGAGCATAGGATTTGGCTTCAGAAGGCATCACTGGGTTCCAGATCTAACTCCAACCTCTTTCTAGCTGTAAGATAATAAAGAAATCCCAACATCTGAAGTTTCCTCTATTGCACTTCAAACTCACTAAGGTTCTTTGCAGGGAGCATTATGCTGGTTCTTGCTAATGGAACCTGTAGGCTTCTGGGAACCATTGACAAATTTCAAAGGGGGAAAAAGATCAGATTATTTCAGAAGATAACTCTAGCAACAGATGGAAAGACAATGAGAAAAGGAAGAAGAGACAGTCTAAGGTCTGAATATGTGTGAATGATAGATTGTACGGCCACTAAATAAGAATGTGAGAGGAACCAGGAATTGCAATCTGACGCTGTGTATATGGAGACAGCAGATCCTCTACAATGCTAGCAGCAGGTTGCAAGGGAGGGATCCAGGGCAGTGAGGAGGAAAGAAAAACAATGAAATCTGACTCATCAGGGTCCTTGCAGAAAAGAGCACACTTAGATAACAGTCTGAAGTGATTTAATGAACAGACTATTTATAGAAGTGTAAGACTAAGGAAACAGGGGTGTTGAGACATCCAGGGATAAGCAAGGGTGGAAAACTGTTTTCACCTTTAGGCTTGAAGGGGCAGACAGTGTCCTGGAGGCAATGAAGGCTAGAGCTGTGGAGGAAGGAAAGCCTGGCCTGGAGTCATAATAAACCATTACTGCCAGAACAGGGGAATACCTCAGTTTCTCTCCCCTTCTACCCTCTGATCTCCTGCTGTTGCTTCCCACTGACCTAAATCAACCAGAAACCAGAGGATGAGAGCCAGGGTGAGGCAATCTCTAGAAGTCAATTCTCCTCGGCACAGAGAGAACAAATGGGAAGCGGCAAAGGAGAGCAACAGCACAACTCTTTCAACTCAATAGCCTGTTATTCCCGGTGTCCCTCAAACTACACACCTGTCAGGGTCTGTTTCTATAAAATGAATTTGGGTCTGGCCCATGACTGACATGGTATAAAGGAATAGCTCGACAGAATGTCTGTTTGTGACACTGTCAAGGAAGGGATGAGCCTGTGATAGGTTTGACTACTTAACTGTTTTCCTTTGGTTCACAGGGGATTCATACCGAGCCAATGCAGAGCTCTCCCTGGAGCAGGAGCAGCGTCTCAGGAACAACCTCATCTGAAGCCATCACTGCACATTCCCAGCTGCTGCCCACACACCAGATACCTCAGCTTACTGGAGCCATGCCCTTCACAGAACCCTAACTCAGAGAAAAAAGGGCCAGTGCCAAGGGGAACCAAGAACTGCTCAGGAAGCCTTTTGAGGGCAAGATCACCAAACCAGGATGGTACTGCTCCCTTTGGATGGCTCTGGGCCTGTCCCCTCCAGACTATGACCTCCAGACTTTGTTCAGTTGAGTTCCCCTTCCATTAGGAGACCCAATCTTTCCTGGATTTTGCCCCAGAGTTCCTGGTTCAGGAGCAATCAGTTCCTTAGGAATGGACTATGGCCCAGGCCCCCATCTAAACCGTGTTTTGCAAATGTCTTGGAGTAGAAGACAGAGGACCAAATGCACAGGAGGTGGGAGTAGCCCTCTGCAAGATCAAAGCAACACGACTGGCAGAGAAGTTTGTGAATTCATTCCTTGCTTGATCTCTCATTTAGAACTCATCTGTCATATTCTCTAAGTGTCTGTTCTTTAGTGCCCTTACCTTAATCCTACTGCACATATACGTGTTTCTAATATCCCTGGAAGCTTAGGCTTCAGGCATCTCCTTATCTTCTGATGGGCCAACACCAACAGTTACTGAGTGCTTGAGAAGGGACAAGATTTGCAGCAGAAGTGGCCATACAGGGCCTTCCTGCCGGGCAGCAAGAGAAGGTCAAGCAAAAAGACTGCTTGGATAATATGGACCCTAATCCCAGTCAGGGCCTCTGCCAAGGAAAAGCTATGTGCCATATCCAATCTCCCTCAAGATCATTGTGCATCTGAGGACTGGCTTAAATTTTGGGTCTCAACCAAGTTTCTGAAGTGAACTTTGCATTTAATAAATTTTTGCAATGGAAAGAACATAGGATCAAATAAGCCACTCATCTCTGTAGGAAGAAGAGAACAGGTCTGGTAAACTGGGGGCCAGGCAACTATTGGGGAACATTTAATTAAGGACAAAAACCTAAGAAAAGTCACCATCCCTACTTGATGTGGCTGTGATATGGTCTTGCTCAAGTAGTATAAAACCCCATGGTCTTCTTGGACATAATTCTCAATCTTTTCTCCACTTAGACAAACTTAAGAGATGATTCTTACAGATCTGACACCCTAATGCCAATAAAGGTTGCTCACTATGGGCTGCTCTAAAGACAAGATCGGCTGTGATTCATTGCAGTTCCTAGTACACTAACTTTACTCTTTTCACTCCCACTGAGTTGGTGACTAGGACGCATACTACTCACAACAGTCTCACTACATTTTTCTGATATTAGCCTACCGTCTGTTTCCCAATTCCCACCACAGGCTCAGTTCTGAAACATGAGTTGGAAAGGTCAAGAAATTAAAAATAGGAGACAGGAGGTAAAGTTCAATGATTGTAAACTTTCATAACCGAAGCTGCAAAGCCAAAATGAATGGCAGCACATGGGCCAGGTTTACAATAGTGTTTCCCTCCTCACATCACGAGAGCTTAGACAGTAAAAAAAGGACATGCTCTGGGGTATGCTCTATGAATATAAAAAAGTGCTTTCTTCCTTCTCCTTTACCTTCTCTCTTTTCAACTCCCTCACTTTCTTCATTAGGCAGAGGGAGCATTATATTTTGGCATGGCAGTTTAGGTAAACAAGGGAAGGACTGATTTCCTGTTGGAGCCAGCAAACATCTCCCAAACAGTAACAACATTATACTCACACATGCAGCTAATGGTCTGTGAAGGAATGTGCAGCTAGCGAGGAAGCATGTGGTGACTGATGACTAGATTCAGGCAGGGAGGTTACCCACAGCTTCTTGCTGAATCCAGTGTCCAAGAGGGCCAGAAAAAGCAGGCCTGGGAGCCAGCCACCAGCTCTGGTCTTAGTCTTGCTGCCCACATCACACGTTTGATAGGTGCAGCTAGTTCTAGTTCTTGGAAAAAGCTACACAAGGGTTGTGCTGTTACACCTCTGAGTTGAAAGGGAAGGGCATGAGAAGATTGGTGGCTGGCATGACTTGTAACTAGATGAGGAATGTTAACAGAATACCAACCACCGAATTCCAGACAGAACCAAAAATGTCAGAAGATTTTCACCTCAGCATACTTTAGTCTCAGAGAAACTAAAGTGCTAAGAACCTCAGCTTACTCTTCAGAAGCCTAATTTATTTCTATTCCACAAAGGCTTTCACTCTATGGGGAGTGTATTAGAACTCAAGGGGAATACAGTACCTTTCTACTATAAATTCCAGGTGATCCTAGATTCAGACGTTCAACATATATGAAGCAACATACATGCAAAGTAGAGTGCATTAGCTGTTTTCTCAAATATCTAACAAAGGAGCCAGTGGCAGTTACAGGGTGCTCTCAATTAGCTCAGCTTGTGAACTAATTGTGGGCTAATTGTGGTTTAGATATGGTCAAAGATTTGATCCCCATCTGTACAAGTTCAATGTAGTCTGTGCTGGGCCATGCAGGCCCTCTTACATCCAGCCAGGATACATCAATCCCAACTACTAGAAAAATAAAACTAAAAAGCACCTTCTCTACTAATGGGAGAAGCAGCAGCACTCCACTGTGTTCAGTATTAGCTTTAAAAAAAAATCCTCTGGGTCTGGTCAAAAGAAAAAATCTGAAAGTTACAGGTGGCTGATTGTTAGCTGAAAATAAAATGTAAGTTACTAGCTACAAAAGTAACTTTTAGGAATTAAAAGGACCACAAGAAAACTGGTCATAAATAAGAGGCTGTATATTAATATTAACAATGCTCTTAAAAGCTAAAACGCTGTCAAAAAGGGAAGTACCCTCAGAGGCAATCATATTTTTACTACCCAAGGTCACTCTCAGCCTTGAAGAATCAAAACAGAGCAATGGTATATCATTTGGTTTTAAGCCTGGCTACAATTCCCTGCGTTTCTTTTCGACTGCAGCCATATTGTTCAAACAGACCTGCCTGTCTCAGAGAAGTCTGTTCTATGAAGACAGAAAGCACAAGCTGTACAGCTACAAGCCAACGACAAGAGCACTGGTCTAAGTACTAGAACAAAGGTCAAAAGAACAACTTACTGAAACCCCCAAACTTGGAATGACAGTATTGAACATAAACAAGGGACACTAACAGAATTGACCAAGAATGAGAAAAATAATGCTGAGGAACCATGAGAGGGCTCTAAGACCAGCATAGAGGCAGGGATAGTTGCATCAGGACTAAAACCCAAGGCCAGTGACATCTGAGGAACATCTCAAAAGAGCCCCACGCCACCATCTTCTAGGCAATGCTAAAAATCCATCATTGTCAAAGGCACTAAATCATTTAAAAAAATGAGGCTACTGCCCTAGTTGAAAGCACAATGAAACAGTACTTCTTGCTACCTCAGCATCTTAAGGTCTAGCTAGCACTACCATTTATTCAGTACAAGAACTACTTTCCAAAAACACCGAGAATGCTCATAAGAAATGGATAAGGCCTGAGGTGACGGGCTCTGACTTGTCCATGTCCTTTAGGAGGAAATCTCTCACTGCCCAGAGGTGTTTGTTTTATTCTTCACTGTAATGAATGGTCTGATGCTGCTTGCCAAGTGCCTCTGGCACAGGCTGAGAAGATCATACCAAGAACATGCTATGTGCCAGATGCTTTCTGCAGGATGTCAGATTTGACAGAAATGGGAAAAGACTAGCAGTTGGGATGCAGGTGTCCAAAGAGGACAAGAAGGGAAGAGGAGCTGCCACATACCAAATTCAGGAGAGCCACCTTCATGGTGTAGTCTGGGACAGAGAGATGATTAGCTCTTTACTTCGTGGGGTTCAACAAAATCAACAAATCCACTGAACCCACACACAGCATTACAGGGATGAAGATAAGAGGAGAGCTGCTCTCCAATTTCTTTGTGGGAATGACAAAACTGACAAATACCAGAGTGATCTATGTCACAAAGTGGGCTTTAATGTCTCCCTCTTACAACATGATAGTACTGCTTCAACGGGAACTGGCACACAGTTCCCAGGACTGGCTTCCTATGAGGAATGAAGCTGACATGCCCCTGGCTGTTGTGCAGCTGGAGCAGCCCCAAGCACTTAACTCAGTCCAAGCTCTGGAGTCCAAATACCCACATCTGCTGCAGTTCACCAATTTTGGAGTTCTGGAACTGGCAATGTAGATTCTGTGAATACCAAGTACACTGGACACTGTTCTGTCTCTTTGTACTAGCTGCTCCATTCCTTCCCCCTCAGTATTGCTGTTCTTAGCTTTGTGAGGTACTAAGGAACACCCTGGTTTTGCAGGGCCTGAATCTACCAGCATCACAGGTTTGACTCCTGTTTTGTATTTGCTTAAAACTTCTCTGATGTGTGACCCATGCTAACATGACTTGCCCTGTCCAGAGGACCCCTGGGAGTCACATTTTCCAAGTTTCTTCCTGAGTGATGGCTCTCTTTGAAGCCCAACACAATAAGATGATTCCAAAGAATTCCATCTAAGAATGAAGACAAACAGGGATCTATCTTCTTTCTATTCCAGTCAGTCCTTGTCTTGATTGCTTTATCTCTTTCTTTCTTTGACACACATATCTGCATGTGCACAGAGCTCTGGAAGCATCCTCTTATCTGAAGACTGCAGAAATATTTTCTGAATTCAAGAAATTATCCCTTTCATTGGGTGATGTTCACACTGCAGACTGGTCTCTACCTTCCCAGATGTCTTCTCGTTGCTTGGCTTCCAAACGTTTTCTCTCTGCAAATCAGGGCAGTGTTAAAGGTGGTAGTGTACTTCATATAACCAGTGACTTTCCCTTAATCCAAATTACAACGCAAACTCTATTAAACAAAAGCTGGATTTCCTGATTTTCTCTTATCTGATTCCAAGAGTTAATATCTTTAACTTTCCAAATGCTTTGTTAAATGAAAATGTTACTAATGTGATATAAATAAATAAATTAAATATATATATATGGGACTAATAGGAATAAAAAGTATATAGAATAAGTCACAATCTAGCAGGATCCAGACTCTAGTCTTGCTGATAATATATTTATTATAATTCTATTTCTCAACTGTGTTAAGTGCTTAAATATAATGGCCCATTATTCACAGTTTACTCATCTTTTCAAATATTTCAAGTGATCAAGAATGTTTCCATATTCGTCTTCTAACTTCTTGCTCAAATGGTAGCACTGGCTTTAGTCATATCTACCTATTACAATCTTATAAAACATATTTCAGAGGCAAACTGAATTTTAGTATTTTCAGAACACTTTCAAGAACCAGAATCTTCTAAAATGCACAATTCTAACAGGAAATAATGACCACATATAACTGAGGGAAAACTAAAGACTATTTTTTTTTAAATGCACAAATCTGGGTTATCCATCTTCAATTTTTAGCACAGAAGCTTCATTTCCAATTAACACTTTCACCAAGACCTGATAAAATACAGACCATACATGGTTTGGTGGCACATGCACTTCATTAGGTGCCACAATACCCATTCTAATTCCATGATTTGTCATTTATCTTGACACCATAAAATGTAGGTGATAAGCCTAAGTGCTTCCTTCCACAGGCTATTATTATTTCAGATGTCTGTACAAGATTTTGCAAGTCAGGAACCAGAAGGATTACAGAAATCAAAATCAAGGTGAGTTTAGAGTGAATACTTGCTATTTTGACATATCTTTCCAAATCAACATAATCTCTTATAAAATTCCTGTACTATAACTGACTATACTTTAAGGGCAAAGAACTGGGTCCGGAAGCTGACTGACACTTGTAAATCTAAGAAAGAGAAATTTACTGCTATTTGGGCACCATCTTGTGGCACAATCAGAATATAGCAGCAAGTTACAAGAGGCAGAAAATGGGGGTCAGCAAATTCCAAATGAAGGCTAGCTAATTCAATGTCCTGTGACCTGGCTTTAAGACAGGCTTGAATTGGGCCAGAACTCTCTAGGAAACAGCACATTTCTTAGGAAAGCTCTGTACGGTTCTGACTCTCACAAACAGGAAAGTCAGGAGGGGATCTAAAAGCGAAGGTAACCTTAGACAAAAACAATCAAAAACTGGTTCTGAATTACAAGAAAAAAAGTGAAGAAACCAGAAAAGTGAATTATATAGAATACAAAGTTTTCAATAAGCAATATGGGAAGTTATAAGAAAAGAAATCCAGGTGTAGTAGAAAAATATAATGACTGGCCCATAATACACACTCCAAAATCAAAGCAGTTCTGAAAACAAAGTTTTGTTTTATTTTATAAAGTTTAGACCAAAATAAATTTGGTGATAAATTAACCTGAGGGATATGAGGCTGTTTATAATCTTTACTTATGCCATTTAGGGTGACTTAGTCATACACTGTGCTGCAGAAATATTAAAGTGTTTGATTTTAGTGCTATGAAACAAATATTAAAATAACCATGTTTACTCACTAAAATTGGAAAAATTTTAAATTCTGAAACATTTTCTACACTAATGATTTCTAATTGTTGATTTCTATTACCAAAAATATGCAAATATAAGAGAAAATTCTGATTATAAACACATGAGAAAACAATATGAGAAGTACAAAGAAATAATAAAAATGTAAATTTAGAAATGTAAACATGAATAGAGAAATACAGATTATGATAAGACTTAAAAATATAATCTTCATTTTAAAGAGTAAATGGAAGCTTGGAAGGGGTTTAAATGACTTGCTTAAGGTTAAACAGTGAAAAACTGAAGCTGGAACCCAGGTCCTTAATACTTCAAATAGCATACATTCCACTATCCTAATATCTGAAAATATCTACAAAGAAAAAGAAAAAAAATGTGAAAAAAAATGTATTGAGAGAAAGTTAAAGAAACAGGCTATCCCTTTATTAAAGGAAAAGGAAAGCAGATAATAGCTTATAGACTGCATGAAAAAGCTCTTATTAACTTTACCCCAACAATTAAAAACAGTAAGTAAAGAGAAAGCTCACAGTAGCCATAATGGCAAAGAAGTAAGGAAGAATAGAAGAATTGGTATGAAATGATTAACCTAAAGCATTCACATAACTGGCCCTGAAAGTTTTTCATTCCTAGTATAATAAATAAATAGGCAAAAATGATTATATTAGATGAGTTGACTAAAATCACTACTTCTTGCTGAGGGAACAGAAAGTGCTAAAGATTAAAAAATGGCCAGTTTGGTGTTATGTTTGAAAAAAATTAAAAAGATATAAAGTGCAACTTTAAAATGTACTTCTACACCTAAGAAAATGGAGAAAATCATCACAAAATCTACCTGTAGTCACCTACAGAGTAATAATAATCAACATGAAGACTTGAAGTACAAGTTTGGTCAAACTAATCTAATGGCCTTCTTTTATGGTTTGACAGACCTGGAAGATCAAGGAGAAGTAATAT